>OY037011.1:17370331-18570331 GCA_955831195.1 Pilophorus perplexus | reverse complement strand
TTCTCATGATTGAATATAAATCGTTTTACTGATTTACTGATTACTGACGTTCGTCTGACGACTGACGCTCTTTGCAACTACTCAACTATGTACATAGTAATTTGTAGTAAAAAATGTAGTTAATTGCTGAAATTATTAACTACATACTTGCCAACTCTTTCCAGAGGAACACCCACAGTACGGTAAATCCTGACTCAGGCTAACGAAATAAAGCAATCTCAAGGTAACTCAGGCCTAACAATTTTCCCCTAAATTTGCCGTTAGTTTGAGTGGAAATTGAAACTCGAGCAGGGCATTTCTTTTGGCCCCCTTTGCACGAGAAGGTCTGATTGGACTTGGAACCCTCTCCTTTCAAGACGGTCATTCATTACTTTGCCAGTTTCAGATTAAAGCTAAGGTAGGCTTTGTGAACTCTACCACCTCTAATTGCAGCACAGGGAGGATGAATAATTTAATTCATCTTATCCCTAAGGCGGAGGTTTCGAGCTACCTAATTGCAGTACACATCTGGCAAGGTAATTAACCGAGTGACCCGAGAAGCTAGCCTTCCACCAGAAGCTGGTAAACTCCTCCTAATCCGCAAACAGTATTTTTAGTTAAGTGAATTACTCCGGCCAGAGTTGTTCGAGCGTAAGTGTGCGAGGAATTAATTAATTCGCTTTGAAGCACGATGAAGTGGAATTTTCAAAGGGGGCTTTCGCTCAACTGTGAAGTAACTATCCAACAATGCTACCTTGTGAAATTGAAGCCTTAACGGAGCGTTGACTCGGATCCACGATAATGCAATTGCGGTTAAAAGGGAAACAGTTTCCTACTCCCCGGCTCAAAGGAAATGGTTTCGCCAATGCCCAAAATTCCGCAAAAACGAACACGCCCAAAGGTTCTGGTCAAATTCACCGTACAGTTAATGCGGCGGTCAACCTCAAAAACAGTCGCGGATGACTGGAGCTGTCCCTTGTGCTGGTATTTACACCAAAATAACCCGAGAACAAACGGCGATTTACCCAAACGTTACTAAATGAACGTGATAATTAAAGCAATAAACTCAGATGAAATGAAGATAGTTTGAAGGGAAAAGACGAGTTGAAATCAGACCAAAAATAGAAAGAAAAAAAAACCGCTGCACATTTTACACAAGGATTTATTGTTCTTTGATATAGTTTAATTGTGAAAAAATTGTCATTTTTGAAAAAATGGGACAAAGAAAAAAATTTCTGTACAATATTTGGACAGATGTGGAACCTCAAAAAATGGATTTTGCGTCTAAAAATACTCGGAAAACGACACTTTATTTGACCTCCTGGGATCCTTCAAAAATCTTATTTGCAGCCCCGTGAAAGCGCTAGATCCCCACAGTGAAATCGGATTGTTCTGGGACCCCAAAAAATTGATTATTCGTTCAAAAATTCGTCGAAAACGACACCTAACTCGACCCTATAGCCGAAAACCCTTCGAAACCCCCTCCCGTAGCGACCTTTTTAGGGAAATTGTTAATTGAGCCAAAATCCGCTATGCCAAAATGAGCCCACCCCTCTAATTAGACCTCAAGTGTATTTGTGAATTGAGCCCATATTATAGTGTTTCATCCAAAAGACAAAAAATTAGACAAAACTCTTTGTCTAAAATTAACTGGCGTTTGATGCTCAATTTGAATACAACACGTCTGAGAGAAGCTGTCATCTGCCAAGCCTGCTTAAGGCAGACCTTTACTAAACATCCAACATCTGGTTCAAGCACAAGACAAACTGTCACCTGCTGAGATTGCTGAAGCAAAACCGGCCCCAAAGATGATCCCGTGTTTGAAGATGAAGCTGAACATGTATCAGCTGTTCTGTCAAGATGAACAGTTCATTTACTGTCTTTTGGAGCTTGAGATAACCCTGTGGCTCCTGCTCAAAACAGGCGGCCACTGCCGAGCCTGCTTAAAACCAAACTTGGGCAAGATATTCAGGATGAACCGGTGCTTGAAGTTTGAGATGAATTGTTGCTGCGACAATATCCAGCACCTGCCGAACAAACTGAAGCTGAGGATGCCAAATGCTAGAAATGAATAATTGCTGTGAATTGTCGATGAAGCTCGCTGTGATCCTGTTGCTGCTGCGTTGGACATGTCAGCATCTGTTGAGCTTATTGATGTTCGAAGCGCAGCTGGTGATGAAAGGTTGGGGTGAATACGGTCGTGGCTCCTGGGCAGGACAAGCCAGCATCTGCAGAAATATGAACTTGTGCAAGATGCTCAATCGGAACTCATACTTCAAGGTTGGGATGAATTCGTTGCTGCAGCGCAAGATCACCCAACACCATAGTTTGTTTTGAACGTATTAAAAACTAAATACATTACATTTTCAATAAACATAGCAGGACAGCCGAACGAGTCATTTCTGTCTATCCATCAAGAAAACTGCCATGAACAATAAAACAGATCCTGTAAGTGTGAGAGAATAGATAGAGTTGAGGAGATTAGGTATCTGGGCGTTTCTTTAGACCAACATCTAAAATTGAAGAGTCACATCAATGGGCTCGTAGCTAGAGTTGGGAAAACATCACAGTGTGGTGTTTGCCGACGGTGCAGAGGTCTAATCCAAGGAGGTGGTTAGGGTGAGAAATGACTCCTCTGCTGAGTACTAAATTGTTTATTTAAATAAACATTTGTAGCGTGGGGACCGGTTTCGAGCAACTAAGCTCATCTACAGCCCAGAGTGACTTGAGTGAACTGATTGTACGTTCAACCTACCTCATGTCACTCTGGGCTGTAGATGAGCTTAGTTGCTCGAAACTGGTCTCCACGCTACAATTGTTTATTTAAAATATAATTTAGTACTCAGCAGAGGAGTCATTTCTCACCCTAAAGGTCCAAGCACACAGAAAGCGAACTGTCCGCCGCGAACCGATCGCGCGTCAGAGCGAACTGTGACCCCTGTGTTGTTGCACCGAAGCGGTTCGTCGCGGTGGTTCGCTTTCTGTTTGGCGGGGATGGTGCAACAACACAGGGGACACGGTTCGCGGCGGACAGTTCGCTTTCTGTGTGCTCGGACCTTAACCACCTCATTAGGAAAACATTTCATTTATTCATTATGCTTAGAAACTGGCTAGATAATAGAAATATTAGGATGGCGTACTACGAATTTGTTATAGTTTAATAATATATGGAGTTTAATAATAAACATGGGGCGGTGGGTACCAGAATAATTTCAGCTCCTTGACTGTGGCAATCAACACAGTTTTACGAATAGCATTGAAATCGAACAGGCGCTCATCCTCTGCGAACCTATATTAAAGCACACTTGAAATACTAACTCCAAGAATCACTTATATATATAGACTGGCAGTGCATGACATACACTGCCAGTCTATATATACACATTGTGTACAAGATTTAAGACGGTCTCCAGAAGTGTCAAAGAAGTAGGTTCACGAGATCGACAATGACTAGCATGCTGGCAATGGAACGCTCTAAGAGTGATTTCTATACCAGATAACTGTCATGGTTGGCACCCGCTGTTTTTGAACATCTCCCGTATACGATTAAATCCGCTACATCTATATTAGAGTTTTATAAGAAAGTGTTGGCTTACCTGAAGGAACAAGCAAACACAAAATTTGACATTTAATGTCATTATTCAAAAATGTAAGTTTTAAGGGGAATAGATAAGGGGTAAAATTAGTCTTAGTTATCTACTGTAGTAGGTATAGTTAGACTGTAATTTTGTTCTAAGATTACTTAAAGGACTTTGCAATTAAAAATGTAATAATTATATATATTAATCTCATATACCTACATTGTACAACGAGAGTTGTTAGAGATGGGCCTGGACGGGTCGTAGATCTTTAGGCCGGTATCTGATAGATTGGAATAGGGAAAGATCCATTGTATGTATACGAAAAAGTTTATGTATAAAATTTATGTGAAATAAATAAATAAAACCTGACGAGCCTGCTGAAGCCTAAACTTGTCCAAGCTCAAGTGGAAGGCTTGAAAGTTGAGATGAATGTGTGGCTCTAGGGCAAAACGTGGCAGCATCTACCCAGCCTGCTGAAGCCCATTGAAGCTTGAACATACTTATAAAAGCGACAAGGCTTCTCCTGATCATCTGGCTGAAACCTATGTCAACCACTCCAAATGAACTCCGAATTCGTAACCATCCATAACCCATCCTACTTTCATTTAATTCGCAAATGACATTTTTTTCGAAAGGGGTTGGTTGGCAAATAAAAAGAGCATTTTAAAAGCGACGCGTCCGCCCTTATGGCCCCTTTCCAGCCCTTCGCGCTTCTTCTTCCGACCAAGGAATTTTTTAATCTAACCGTCATTTAATCAACATTTAGCACAATAAGAGTGGGGAAACTTCGATCCAATCTGGAGAAAAGCGGGAGTAACTTAAGCGCAATTACCGGAAGCTGAAATTACATTCGGAACCGCTCCCTCGTTTTCCTTCTAAATGCACAATTTCTTCAACGCTGAAAATTTAATGAATTATTCAGAATTGTAAGCAACTATGAGCATTTGCATTTCTTAGACATTTTTGTTTTATTGGTTCATTCGAATACTTTTTGGTTTATTATAATAATTATTCTCATAATAACCAACCTATATTAGGCCGTCCAGGTCGTTTTGGGGCTCGTTTTATTTGAGAATGATTTCACTGTAAGTGCCCATAATTATAATGAGGGTCTAGTTGTTAGGTAGTGGGTTATGCCTAACCCGTAACCCCTTGTTTGTAATTGTTCCCAGGTCCCCCCCTGATGATGAAAGCTACCATGTTTTTGAAACGTCGGGAAATGAGTAAACGGAGTTAGAAGCAGTTTGGCCTTATTGAACTCAACCCAGTAAAAACTACTAACTTTTGAATAATGACGGAGGCCACCGAAAACCAACGTAAGGATTTTTTTTATCACTATTTTTTTTTTTTTTTTTTACTCTGAAATTTTCATAAAATACTCGGTCCACCATCTAGTTGTGCCCGCGAGGTTTTCAGCCTGAGTGCCCAACCCAGTGGGGCTCCATGGGGCTTTCATGGGGCTTTCATGGGGCTACAAATGGGGGCTGATGAAGGATGCCAGGAGGTGTCGTTTCATGAGTAATTTTAGCATGGAACATGCACAAACTGCCCAAATACGTCACGCGGGGAGGGAGACGCGGGAGTGTAACATTTATATATTACTTAATATATAGTTCCACAAGGATCGCCTCTCAGCCCGCTTCTCTACAACGCCTACTGCCATGACTTCCCTGATACGTGTGACACGCTTCTGGCCCAGTTTGCAGACGACACAGGAATACTCGCTTCAGGAGACACCGTCATGGAGGCAAGATGGCACCTGAAGAGACACTTGGCTAAAGCTGAAGAGTGGCTCAACAAATGGAAGGTGAAGGTCAATCCAACCAAGTCCTCGCTCATCACCTTCACGCTAAGGCCGGGAACAGTCTGCAACGTCAGTCTCTGTGGTGGTTTACTTCCAAGGAAAAGTCAAGTTCGGTATCTAGGTTTGACCCTAGACCGTAGACTAACTTGGAAGTACCACATCAAGAACGTCAGAGAGGCTATGAAAAAGAGGACATTCCTATGCTGGCCAATGCTGAATTGGAGATCCAAGCTGAGTTTGGAGAACAAGAAGCTCCTTTACTCGGCTCTCATAAGACCTATATGGACTTATGGCTGCGAGATCTGGGGTACAGCCTGCTACACTTCCACACAACAGATTCAGCGACAACAAAACAAGATCATCCGTTCCATAACAGGTGCCCCGTGGTACGTGAGAAACGACGTGCTCCGGGAAGACCTCCAATTATCCACAATTCAAGAGACCATCACTACACAATACACAAAACTGGTGGAGAAGGCCGAAGGAAACATGAATCCATGCGTCGCGGCAATCACAGCTCCACCAGGTTTTGCGACAAGACTCAAAAGAAGACATCTCAGACATAATCGTATCACTACTCTCACTGCTCATAACAACGCAGACATCCCATCCCAATCAAACTAACAGAACAACCCATCCAAAAAGCTCATCGAAGCTAGTGGAGAAAATAAAAAACTTTTGACTTTGACTTGATAATATTATTACGGTACCTATATTGTATTATATACATTAGCCACTAGTTCGGCGTCCTCACCTGTCGTACGTTAGGGCACCCTCACCTGTCGTATGTTAGGCCACTAGTTCGGCATCCTCACCTGCTTACCGTTAGGCCATTAGTTCGGCATCCTCACTTGGTCGTAAGGTTGGGCCACTAGTTCGGCGTCCTCACCTGTCGTTCGTTAGACTCGTGTTATTTGTTCAGCTCCTTCTCTTGTCTTACCGTTAGGCCACTAGTTCGGCGTCCTCACCTGTCTTACGTTAGGTCACGTTTGGCATCGTCATTTGTCTCTCCGTCAGGCCACTAGTTCGGCGTCCTCACCTGTTGTATGTTAGGCCATGTTCCAGTGGCGGTTCGTCCAGGGGTTCACTGGTTCAGAGAACCCCCACAGATAGTGAGGGTGGGTTAGAGTGAGCGAGAGGAGAGAAACATTTTATTACCTATTATCATACTAAGTATAAAAATTTACCTATTATCATACTAAGTTTAAAATTTGTCTCTCCTCATTAATATAATATATTAAGTGTTAATATCGGTTTGAAAAAGAGCAATAATAGCTTCCTTGTGTCACTGTTGGCGCAAGTTGGTTAAAAGTTCTTACTATGTTTGATAACAGTTCCATTTGGATGGGGAGTGATGTCAGAACTTGGGTTCAACCCCAGTTTTGAACCTCAGCAGGCAAAAGAATGACGACCGGGGTTGTGGTTGGGTGGGGGGGTGAGTACGGCTGGGAAAGGTCACGTGACTGGGCGAAATTATAATGGATGCATGGGCTGGCTACTTTTCCGAACCATATGTTATTTCCGGTACGAAGAGCAGTTTCTCTGTTTCGCAACAGTCTTGCCGAAACACATTTTTAAGGGAAGGGGACTTTTTGTAGGGGAAAACGAATATTATTCCGAGTGATTTCGGATCTTAATTGTCAAATCCTCCTGAAATAAATCAAAACATTGGAGATAGTGCAATCATTGCTCTAAGATCTAATCGTAGGGTTTTTTTAAACACTATGCTGTGGAATTTTGCTGTGGAATCCCCTCTTGCATGGAGCACGAGCCGCCACTGTCATCCTCAACGCAAGGCATCCTCACTTGTCTCACCGTCAGGCCACTAGTTCGGCGTCGGACAGTTACTTTCCCAACTTGCAAGGTGGGTTTCAACTTTCCACGGTTAATAAAGCATGTTCCATGTTTCTTGAATTTCAGCCGTAGGCTCTAAGCAAAAAGCATCCGGGGGTCCAGGGGGTTTCCCCCCTGGCGAGGTCCAAAGGGCATTTTTTGGAGTCCCACATCTGTGTAAACACTGTACAGGAATATTTATCTACAGAATTAAAAATGGGCTGAAATTCTCAGAACCCTGAAACCTAGCTCCTCAATCACAGCAGGCTTGGTTTGACTCCTCATTCACTGTTCTACTGATCTGATTCCTAATTCACTGTGGTCTTGGTTTGACGCCTCACTCACTGAGCAGTGAGCACTATGCTGATCTACCTGACTAAGCTGCAGCGCGTGTCGTTGTTCACCGCCTCAATCACACCTAAGTAGACTGCTCTGATGTCTACACACCTTTCAACGAAACACCTTTTATTTCGAAAACAACGAGGAAAAACAAATTATTCACACCAGTGAATTTTACACATGAAAATTCCACTCAGTTAACCCCCCTTGATTCACCCCATTTTCCGCCGAGAATTAGAACGCATGTTTTTAACACGCTCCTGAATAAATAATATTCGTTGAATACATTTTGATTTCGCGTTAAATTCATGATGAAGACCGTTACTCTAAAATACAAATGTGAATGTTGCAGGAAACATTATTCATACTGGACGGGAAAAAAATTGAACTCAATTGGGAGTTCGTAAAGTTTCTTCGATGACTTAACGGGGTTTTCCCTTGGTAGACAAAGTGATTTTTCCCCTGGTTAAATTTTTATTAAATACATTAGGATTCATTCATAATGCATCATGGCTTAAAAGGTTTTCTGACATGCTTTTAGTATTAGCAATGATGAAAGAGTTATTTTTCTTATGTGTGAGTGATATTGGGGATTTGAGTGACCAGGAAGGGAATGAAATTTTGGGTAGGTGATTTGGCAGGTGAATCATCTCAATTGGCACGAGTGACATGGATGCTAGCGTGATGATCCCACTTCTGATGTTATTGTCTGAGTATGTAAGTCCGCCATGCAAGCAAAATGGGCAGTGAGGGAAATCAGTGGTTTTCAAAGGAGATATCCAGATAGGTATGAGTCATTCTAAAATTATGGTGCTTTCCTGCTTCAGTTTCTTCGAAAAATATTAACTGTTTTTTCCCAATTTTGGTTTATTATTCTTGGAATATGTTTTCGCGACTGAGGTCTCAAAATTTGACATTATCCGTTTCAAGAGGTCTAGATTCCAAAACCGAAATGTCCGTCCGCCGTACACCGTCCGCCCTCCGAGCCATTTTGGGCAGTTTTGTACTAAGTATGGAGGCTTTCGCCTATCAGCAGGCCCCCCGAAGGGAGCTCCACCCGGCGGGGAATGAACGCTCCGCCGGGCTCCACCTCCCAGCAGGCCTCACGACCACCTTGATTCCGACACCCTAGAGGCAGAGGGGTGACCCCGCCGGACCCGAGACCATGGGCTCCCCCTCGCCCAAGGTACTGGTGGAGAGGAGCCGCTCCAAGTGCAGGGTAGGGTGGGGCGGGGGGGGGGGGGGTTAGGGGGAGCAAACCCCTCTCCATTAAGGCCCCGAGGGGAGTCGCCCACTCGGCTCCGATTTTACCCACTCGGCTCCCGACTCGTCAATTTCACACTACCCCACTCGGCTCCCGGAACTACTGAGGTACTGAACTACCTCCTCGGCTCACTGAGCTATACCTACTCGCCCGAAGGGAGATATACCTAGGCCCGAAGGGACTAGCTCCTCTACCGCTTTACATGCCTCTGACCCTGGCTTGCGCCAGTGTCAGCCTGAACATTACAGGGGTGGACATGAGGGACATGATGCCGAGTCCACTAGTGAGCCGTAGCCACACCAGCGTCAACCTCAAGCACCCAGGAACGGTACCTGAGCCATTTTGGGCAGTAGGAATTTTTTTTCAAAATCTGAAATTTTGACAAAATACTTGGTTTACCATCTTGTTGTGCCCGAAAGGTTTTCAGCCCCATCGCCCAAACCCGTGGGGCGCTATGCGACTAAAAAAAAAGGCTACGGGAGGGGTTTCTGGAAGCCTTGTAGCTATGGGATCGAGTTAGGTGTCGTTTTCGAATTATTTTTGGGATAATGTCAAATTTTGAGGCCGATCGGGGTCGTCGGCCTCCGTCGCGAAAACAGCTGTATTATTCCAAGAATAATAAACCAAAAAAGAGGCCTGATTTCGCGGATTGTTCTGTTGGTCAACCTGGTTTTCGACGACCACCTTGCAATGCTGCCGTCCTAGGATAAAACACCCTATCGACCATTTTGGTGTTTTTGGAGTTAGGTGCATGGTTGAGTAGATTTCGGCGTGGCCCGTCTTTTGCACCAAGTTAGAACTTCCTATCTCCAATTGAAAGGTTAGGTAAAAGACTTTATCCTATCTCGAATAGTGTGGACGGCCTAGAAAATCTCATTCAACAGCTTTTTTATCGAAATAAAGAAAATGGAGATAGGGTGTTTTAACAACGGCCGGCAGTATGATACTGGCACTTTGGAGTGACTCGAATTTCGATACTGAGCGCCAAAGTGCTGTGAATCTGACGATTGTTTTTGTTGTTGTTAATCGCTAGAACATTAAATTTACAGACCATTCGAAGACATCATTTATCGAAAAATCATGGAATAGGAAGGAATACTCATTCCATAGCGAAAAATAAAGTATGAAATCACAACAACATTTCATTGAGGTTCTCCGCCGAATGGTTTTCTACCTTAATCTAACCTGCGCTTAGATAACCCGCTAGTGAGCTTGCAGCCTCCCGTCCAATTTTTCATTGGTCAGTGAGTGGCCAGTCACACATCTTTCTACTCGGAAAACGAGTTCGCGGTTCCGTTCAAAATATTAATTTTTGGTGGTTCACCGAAAATTCAAAGTGCACTGGAGGGGCCCAAAACCCACTTTTCTCGTATCCTGACATGAAGGAATTTCTCGGAAAAATACAGATCAAGACACGGTTGCTCAAAATGACATTCACAAAACATTATGGTCTAGGGAGAGAGAGAGGGAATAAAATTACTCACTGGAATCTGGAAACAAAATGCATCTCCAACTCAACACAAAATTTCACCGGGTTAACTAGAAAACTTCCAGTGGAATTGTCTTCCGGCGGAAGACTTCCGCAATAGAGGATCGTCACTGTTGCCAGAGCATGCGGAACAAAAAACAACCGTTTCACCCCACCTCCAGCGTAGAGTTCATTCGTCCTAAGGAGACAGGAAAAACCCTGTGATATGTATATATATACATATATCACAGGGGTTTTCCGTTCGGTTATAAAGTATTCTTTATAACGATTTGATAAAGGGGTTCTTAGTTGATTTTATCTAAATGAAGGAATTATTCAGCTACTATCATAATGGGTAATCCGACAATGCAGTACTTAACCCTAATGTTAACAGTCCACTTGCTTTGAAGAACATTTCAACGTCAATTTCTATCCCCTTAGACTTGTCACACTCGGTAGATGGGAACTTCGAGTGTGACAGGTCTAGGGAGATAGAAATTGACGTTGAACTGATCAATTTGAATAGGTATGTATTTAACGAAGATTTGGGGAAATAACTAGATGTTCATTAGGGGCCTACTGATAACATAAATTGTTGAAAGAATTTTTGGAATTAACATTCTAGGCAGCATCTTCATATTACATGCAAAGCACCATTATTTTAGAATGAGCCTCCTGAGGCGGCCTCGATGTTGCCCCACAACCCGAAGCTGTGGGAGCACCAGAGGGTCCTGGTGACGGGTTGTAGGAAGGTCTTTAGGTTCCTAAGGTCCATGCCACGCGAGATCTGCCATGGGTATCGCCAGGCCCTCCGCTCCAGTCCAGGATTTCCCCCATTCCAAGAGGCCGCTGGTCGTGGCGTGCAGGGAAAGAGCGGCACTTGCATCTTCACTGGTTTTCGTGACGGACAGTGTGACGCACGCAGAGTGGATTCCTCCAAGTAACTTTAAAATTTTATGAATTTTCAAAAATGACACCTAAGCAAAGTAATACACATCATTACCTTTTAGAGACCACGTAGGTACTCGAAAACACTCAAAATCTCCACCTAGTTAGCGAAGGCACTTCCCATTTTCGACCCTTCTCCGCCTCTCAATACAACGTTTTAAAGGAAGCGGGCCATTCAATTAAAAAGCTGCCCGAATGATAAGAGGCGTCCTCAGTTTCTTTACTGCTAATCCACCTTCAAGACCTCCCCCCTGAGGGGTATAGCAATTAGCGATTAATTGGAAATAACAGCTTCAATTAGAAGCCCCCGACCTGCCCGCTATTTACCTGTTTTAATCTAGCACCCCTTTCGTACTACCCCTAATGAACCTTACACGGTAAATTGCTTCTACCCTTCTTCCCTCAAACCCTGTTTCCTTTCACCCGTTTTCAACTCTTTGTGCTTTCCTCCATTCGGATGTCTTGATCAGGGGATTAATTGATGACTAAGAAACAAGCTTCGTCTCATTAGAAGCTCCCTCGCTTATTAGAAATTTAGTTAATTAAGACTAAGCAAATTCCAAGAAGAATCTCACTTCATCTTTTCAGGGTGATTAATGCAAATTTCCCGCCGGGTGCACATCTTCTACTCCAATTCCCAAATTGTGCTTCACTGTTTGCAAATATCAAAACATTCAAACAACTCGGCAGTTGATGAGCTACAACCAGAATGTCTTTGAACTGTAATATAAAATAGCTATAGTCAGCACCTGAAAATATCAACAACAACAAAGTACCTGTGATAAATCCTACTTTGCTAAAGTAAGTAAATAGTAAAGTAGGATTCATCACAATTATTGTGATAAAATTTATTTAATAGGAAAAGTAGGTTCTTATAACAAAGTTTGTTGACGTCGACATTTTCAGATGCTGATCAGTGACGCCAGAGGGAATCAAGCATTCCCTTCAATTTGTAGGTAGTAGTTTTAGTACCTACAGCCTACCTAGGTTACCTAGGTTTTAGTAGTGGGGCTTATTTTTTGGTAGGTAAGTAGATAGATAGATAGATAGATCGTGTATTTAAACAATTGTTTGTATACAGAGTAGCAGTTGATAAACAAAAAAGAAAAGTGGAAAATGAAATCTCACCTCAGTTTTACATAATATGTAGGATATTAATTAATATAATAAGAGAAAATATGATTACCTACAAAAAGAAAGTTCAAATTTCACACGTCTACGCCTAATTATTCTTTCCCTCTTCATTATTACGAAGTCTGTTTTCTCCTAGTGCATTAGTACCTACTACTGAGATGTAATTCCATTATTTTTCTTCTCTTCATCTACTGCTCAAGAATCTGGCTGTAAACGTAACTGTTCACTTTCTTGTTCAGTCCTCTTCAGCTTTCTTTTTGGTAGGTAAGTAAGTCGTTTATGTAGGTACGGATAACTTATGAGGGATCTATAGATTCCTATCTACATAGGTACTAAAAGGTAGAAAGGGTACCTAGTATACTATCCTAGTATCCTATAGGATCGAATTCCCAACTAACAATCCATCTTACTGGTAATGATTGGTAAATGATTGGTCAATCATCTCAGCCCCTTTTTAGGTACACTAATTTACCCGTTTCAAGATGTCTACATTCCAAAAACAAAATGTGTGTTGGGCAGTAGAAATTTTTAAAAATCTGAAATTTTTACACAATAGTCGTTTTACCATCTAGTTGAGCCCGCAAGGTTTTCAGCCCAATCGCTCCAACCCGTGGGGTGCTTTGTTGCTGCAATGTGGCTACGGGAGGGGGTTTCGAAGGTTTTCGGCTATAGGGTCAAGTTAGGTGTCATTGTCCAAGTATTTTTGGACGTAGAATCCATTTTTGGGGGTCCCAGAACGATCCGATTTCACTGTGAGGATCTATGGGGCTTTCATGGGATTTTTAACAAATGGGATTTTTGATGGATTCCAGGTGGTCAAATACGGTGTCGTTTTCTGAGTAATTTTGGACGCAAAATCCAGTTGTTTTCGAGGTCCCACATCTGTCCAAACATTGTAAAAAAAACAAAAAAAAAAAAAAAAAACACTTCTTTTCTTATTTTGTCTAAAATATTTTCCTAATGACTCAGAATTAATTTTTGCACTATCAACCTATATCAAAGAATAATAATTATTAGCCCTTCTGTGAATAATAAACTCACAGCGTTTTACTATGTGCTTTCAGATCAAGGGACCCCCCCCCCCCCCCCTCCACCACACGCTTGGGGCGAGTGGGTTGAAATCCTTGTGAACCATGTTTCCCTAATTTGTGTTCGAAATTTCAGATCTTTCTAGTTCTCTGGTTCTTTATTTGTTCTCTGGTTTTAAAAACAAAATTTCTACTGCCAACTTGGGTGTATCCATTTCCTCGAGGTTTATGACACCACCCTAATCTCTTCTCCGACGGCGAAGGGGGTTAGAGCGGTCATTTATAAGGGTGGCGAACCAACCCCTAAAGTGCCGGTTATGGCGGTGAGGAAGGGAAGTGAAGTCGGAGGAGGGTTAATCACGACCGTCTGATTTCAGCGTCTGTTCTCTTCAGGTGACGTCTGAGGAAACGGAGAACCTTAATCAGCCGAATCAAACAACCTGAGCTATTTCGATTCCAGGCTGCTCCTCCTGGTAAGTTGAACAGTGATTCTTGTAATGGCCCTTGTATGTGCCGGCCCAAATATCGTGAGTTCTGCGTTTTCGAAGATATCTCGCAGAAGTAAGAGTGGAATTGTGAAGATCCCAACTTTTGCTTACTACTGATTTTCCCCAACGCGTGAGATGGACCAGTTCAGAGCCTGGTATACCAGGCGTACCTAGGTTATAAGTTATAACCTACCTTGCTCTGAACTTGCCATTTTGCTTGCTGGAGCCCGACTAATGGAAAAAATTAAAAAATATATTTTAAATATATTTATTTATCTTAATTCTTTTTATTCATGTTTAATTTTATTTCAATCTTATTTTATTTATTTAAATACTATTTTTGTTGGTTAATTAGTTTCATCCACTCCCCCTCCCACCCAATCCCCCTTTTTTTTAACTGTTTATACTATATACACTTTCTTCAATTTAATTTCTTAAATTCAATTAAATATCTCAATTTTTTAGATACCCTAATATCTCCAATAATATTAAGTTTTTAGATAACCTAATATCTTCAATGATAATATCATTGAAGATATTAGGGGTATCTAATGTTATCTAAATAATATTGTTGGGTTGAGTGGTTTCGGCATTGAAACCAGGGTAGTCGTCAATAAATAAAACAGTTGTTGTGATCTTGAAATTAACCCGAAAGTCTTGTTCTTAATATTGGTGTCAGAAGTGGGATTTGCCCTTTCAAAAATGATCACACGTTCTCGTGCGCGGGTATCCCGTTCAGCGGGAGGTTCGCCTTTGCTGGCGCAGACAAACCCGGGGCCTACAGGTAGTGTCGAAGTACCACTGCCGATACCTGGTCGAAGTGTAGATCCTGCTCCAGAGCAAAGCGCGGGGCGCTTCCGAAGCGAACAGACGCAGACCGTAAGTGTCGTTTCAAATGATGTTAGGCAAGAAATGGGCCCCCTCCTAGATGAATTTGCCAGCAACATACAACTCCATCTTGAGGGGCGGTTGGCGATAGCTGGGGAGGAAATCGAGAGCCTGAGATCTGAGTTGGAGAGGTGCAAAGCTGACCTGCAGTCGTTGAAACAGAGCCATGTGAAGCCACCCAAGTTTGATGGGAAGGTTGACTGGCCGTCGTACTTGAAGCAATTTGAATGCATTGCAGAAAAGCACGCTTGGTCGGATGAGGTCAGAGCGGATAAACTGCTCAATTCGCTGAAAGGAGACGCTCCGACGGTACTGAAGCTGGTTAACAATGCACATGACTATAGTCAGTTAGTCGCGGCACTCAACGACAAATTTGGCGACGTAGGATCGACGCAGGCATATTGCAATCAGGTGAACAACCGCACCCAGAAGGCCAAGGAAGGGATCAGGGAGTTTCACTACGCTCTACGCGAGTTGGCTAGCAAGGCTTGGCCAGGGAATACTCAGCACATAGAGGAGCAGGTGATTCTGCTGTTCTGCAGAGGGCTTCGAGACCCTGAAGTGTCACGTCATGTGCAAATTGTGGGCCCGAAGACGATGGCGGAGGCGCTAGATCTTGCTTTGAAGGCAGAAAGCGTTCCCTCTCGCTCAGTGGTGAGACAATGCGCGACTGAACAAGGAGAGACGTCGGTAAATGCAGCACGTACGTCGAAGCGCCTTTCGTCTTTCACGAGGGGTCCACCGCAGAAGCGCCAGCTGACCTGTTGGCGCTGTGACGAGGTCGGGCACACCTGGTTTTCATGCCCAACTCGTAATGAAGCCCCCAAAAGTTCGGGAAACGAAGAGCGGTCAGATTGAAGGGCCGCAGTCTGACCACCCACCGCACAATGGCCACCCAGACTTATGACAGCATGGGAACAGCACAGGTCGTCTATCGCCTTCAAAGTTGCCCTTCGATTATAATGGTAGGTAGGTTGAACGGGTTGCCTTGTAGCATGATAGTTGATAGTGGGGCCACTAGTACAGTAGTTTGTACAGACGTCGTAGAAGCTGTAAAGCTAGTTATCAATGTGCGGGATAAAGGGTGGTTGAGAAGTGTGACAGGAGATGTAGTCCCTGTCATGGGAAAGGTAGACGTTGACATTGACCTGGGTGATGGACACTTGAGGAAGCACACAGTTCAAGTGGCAAATATTAGGGAGGAGTGCATTTTGGGAATGGACTTCTTGAAGAAGTATAAGGTTCAGATCCATACCGAGGATAGCAGCATAGTGGTGGGAAACAGGAAGATTCTCTCCTCTTACGATCCTGTGGTAGAACCTGAAGATTGCACCCAACCAGACACCGTGGATGCATTGTGTTACCAGGGATTCCATGAATTTGAGTCCTCAGTAATGGCTGCAGTTGACGTTTCTCTGGGCAAGACAAGCGATAACTGCACAGGGGGTGTTCCATCCCATCTGCAGGACCTTTTTTGTCGGTCCAGGGGCTGTTTGCAGCCTGACAGCACCCGCCTTTTGCGAGATCTTCTCATAGAATTTGAAGATGTATTTGCCAAAAATGAATCCGACTTGGGCCACATCAAGGGAGTTACGCATTCGATAGATGTAGGTTCACACAGGCCAATTTGTCAAGGGCCCAGGCGTCTTCCTCCTCACAGATTGCCTGAGGTGGAGGACCTGATCAAAAAGATGGAGCGAAACGGGGTCATAGAGCTTTCGAAGGGTTCATGGGCAAGCCCCATAGTCCTAGTGAAAAAGAAGGATGGCTCGACAAGATTTTGTATCGACTACAGACAGCTGAATGCAGTGACAAAAAGGGATGCTTATCCATTACCAAAGGCTGATGAATTGTTGGGGGCATTGGCCGGAAGTGCGTGGTTCTCGACGTTGGACCTTCAAAGTGGTTACTGGCAGATCGACATGGAAGAGTGTGACAAAGAGAAAACTGCATTCTGCACACCACATGGTCTCTGGCAGTTCCGAGTGATGCCTTTTGGTCTAACTAACGCACCAGCCACTTTCCAGCGAGCCATGAACAACATGTTGAGGCCAGAGACGGATGCTGGGAATGTGAAGGTGTACCTCGATGATGTGCTTATCCATACGCCCTCTGTGTCTTCTCAAATTGAGAAATTGCGGCAAGTGTTCACCAGATTTCGCCATGAGCGGGTCAAGTTGAATCCCAAAAAGTGCGAATTGTTCAAGCAAAGTGCCACATACCTTGGCTATAGGGTGTCCCAAGGGGGCATTGCAACGGACCCTGCAAAAGTGGAAAAAGTTCGGTCATGGCCGGTACCAAGTAACGTCAAGGAATTGAGAACTTTCTTGGGGTTTTGCTCCTATTACCGGAGGTTTGTCCCGCAGTTTGCAAGATGTGCTTCTGCTTTGTACCCTCTGCAGGAGAAAGGATCTCAATTTGAATGGACATCTGCTTGCCAAGTTGCCTTTGACAACCTCAAGACGGCGCTTACTAATGCTCCACTGTTGGCACACGTTGACCCCTCGGCAAGATATATCCTGGACACTGATGCAAGTGAACGAGCGATTGGTGCCGTCCTTTCCCAGGTTCAGGGAGGGGAGGAAAGGGTTTTGGCATATTTTAGTAGGTGCTTACACAGAGCAGAGCGAAACTATTGTGTCACCCGTAAAGAACTGCTCAGCTTGGTGGAGGCCCTGCGGCACTACAGCTCTTTTGGCCTGGATTCTGGGGCTGAATTCACAGTTCGTACGGATCATTCGGCTTTGCAGTGGCTACGGACTTTCAAGGAGCCCGATGGTCAGATCGCCAGGTGGCTGGAGAAAATCCAGGTATACAACATGAAAGTGGAGCATAGATCTGGAGCTAAGCATCAGAACGCTGATGGCATGTCTAGGCGGCCCTGCTATGACAGCGACTGCAAGTACTGCACACGGGCCGAAAAGAAGCAAGACGGGTTGCCGGACAACTTGCGTGGGCTGAAGCTGGAGCCTGAGGTAGACTGGAAGGCTGAGCAATTAAGAGACTCTGCCTTGGGCCTACTCTACAAGTGGGTGGAGCAGCAGCGACGTCCCTCGTGGGAAGAAATATCCCATCTTGGGCAGGAGATCAAGGCTTACTGGGCCATGTTCAACTGCATAGTCCTACATGGGGGCGTGCTCAAAAGAAAGTGGGAAGCAGAAAACCAGAAGTCATTTTCGCTCCAGACGCTAGTCCCAAAAGATAAGAAGGGTTTGGTGCTGGAGCAAGGACATCGGCTGGGGCATTTTGGGCATAGGCGTACCATTAACACGTTAAGAACGAGCTTCTACTGGGCAGGTATGCACAAAGATGTCCGCCGATTTTGCGAAAGTTGTGAGATTTGTAACCGACGGGGACGGCCATTAATTCAAAAAGCTCCGATGAAGACCTATACGGTAGGCGTGCCCTTCGAAAGAGTAGGTGTGGATTTTATCGGACCTCTGCCCATGAGCCATCGGGGAAACCGCTACATAGTGGTAGTGGTAGACTACTTCACCAAGTGGCCCGAGGCTTTTGCGGTACCCGACATCAGAGCAGAAACAGTCGCGCAAGGCCTAATAGAAAACGTGGTTTCGAGGTTCGGGGTCCCGCGAGAGATGCACTCGGATCAGGGACGGACGTTCGAGTCAAATGTCTTTCGCGAAGTCGTCAAGATCCTCAACATCCACAAAACCCGAACAACTCCTCTACGGCCTCAAAGTGACGGACAGGTTGAAAGGTTAAATCGCACCCTGTGGAACCTGTTGTCCAAACTCACCGAAAATCGACAGAAAGAGTGGGAAATGAAGTTACCCTTGGCTCTGTTAGCATATAGGGGAACCGAACAAGCAACGACAGGCTTTTCTCCTGCTCGCCTTCTGTTTGGGAGAGAGTTGAACCTACCCTTGAATTTGCTATATGGAGCACCGCCGCACAGGGAGAGCAAAACGGGCTATGCTGGCAAGTTAGAAGATGGACTGATAGAAGTTCATGAACTGGCACGACAAAGACTACTGAAGGCAGCAGAGAGTTCGAAGCGGAAGTACGACGTCAAGTGCAAGACACCCTTATTCCGAGTTGGCGACAAGGTCTGGTGCTTCAACCCACGGAGAATAGTTGGGCGTTGCCCGAAATTGGATTTGCCGTGGGATGGGCCTTGTGAGGTCGTGACTGAGATTTCCGATGTCATATTCCGCATCAGGGCCACTAATGGGAAGCTGAAAGTAGTCCACGCTGACCGTCTCCGACTCATGAGAGGAGAGGGATGATGTTGGGTTGAGTGGTTTCGGCATTGAAACCAGGGTAGTCGTCAATAAATAAAACAGTTGTTGTGATCTTGAAATTAACCCGAAAGTCTTGTTCTTAATAATATCATTGAACATAATATTATTATGTTTCAATATCTGTTTTAAACTCTGTTCCAATTGTCCTCCAATGTTATTTTCCTGATTGCTTTTATTTTGTTCATTTCGTCAGGGACTATCTCTTGAAACGAAAAAGTAAAGTAAAGTGGAATTTTTTGTGTTTAACCATTTTCGGTTCTCACAATTGGGGCAGGAGCCGACCCCGCACTTGTACTTCGAAACGCTTTAGAAAATCTTGCTCCAGGGAAAGGATTCACATAAACTTGAGTTCAGAGGTGAATTGTCTGACGACAAGA
Organism: Pilophorus perplexus; assembly: GCA_955831195.1. NCBI lineage: Eukaryota > Metazoa > Arthropoda > Insecta > Hemiptera > Miridae > Pilophorus > Pilophorus perplexus. The sequence continues at coordinate 18,550,938 of OY037011.1, read as the reverse complement.
CAGGTATTACAACACGTGATTTACTTTTGGTCAAACATTGGTGTTCGTCCCCGGATTTGAACCAGGCTGATCAGCGCTCCGACTGATTCTCTTGAAACGTCGGCACATTCTCGTCGTATTTGACCGACCCTCAACATCTTTCGACACACATTATTAATAAAATTGAATAATATCAATAATATTAATATAATAATCTCAGTATAAATATTTATTACTAAATAATAATTCAATTATTGAACTAAAACGTTTTGTACTGATGTAGAATTAATTTTTGAATTTTTTATACCAAAGAATAATAAACCCGTGTGTAACATTTGCAGCGTTTTAATTTTCTAAGAAAATTCAGATATATTTCCAACTATTCCTCTGCTAATACCAAATCCACTGGTTCTTGGTCGATGGGTGGTTACTGGGGGGTGTAGGGGCGTTAGAAGGGTAGGCTCGTTAGTAAGGGATTAGCGGGAGACGTGACTCGACTAACCCCTTCACTTTCCAACAGACTCATCCTCCAATTGAATATTTTTACAATTCCGCTCACACCCCTCCTCCTATTACTACTTTTTTGTAACCCCCCCCCCCTCACGTTTCTTACATCCGCCGCGACCCCCCACGTCGAACAACCGCAACACCATTCCGTTCATGTTAAACTCATCCCCAAAATGCTTCTATGACCCCCCCTCCCCCTCACTTCCTCTTCTGCCGGCAAAAGTTTCTGAATAGGAGCCAATTTGCGAACGGTGCAAGGGTACAAATTTACCTGATTATTTTTTCTCATGCAAAATACCTACTGGGGAGGTTTCTCAATGTGACGTTTTTTTTTTCCAACCACCAAGTGCCCTTATTTACTGTGAATAGGAAATAAATTAAAATAAGGCGGGATCAGGATGAGGATCACGTCTGCTTCCCATCAACCGCTAAATCCAAAATCCGCTAAATGCCAAATCCTGCTAATGGAAACAATTAAATTGTTGATGATGTTGATCGTTCGAATGGTTCTTAGTGAGAAGTTGTAGAGAGTCTGTCGAAATGCCGACGTTTCTTGAGAAAAATTCCCCCTTCTTCAGGCCCTCACAGAATGAACAATAATGACAGGGGTAAGGAAATTCCCAAAATGTTGGGGGACTTAATCTTGGCAACGACCGGGCATGATATAATGTTATTATTAACACTTAGACAATGAAAATTAGACATAAACACTTGAACTTTAAAAATCTTGAATCTTTAAAAATCTAACAACTTGGACATATAAGTAAATTTAAACCCAAACACGTGAACAATAATTGTTCTAATTATTAGACGTGACTTCAAGAACAGACACATCAAGTGTCACACATTGCCTTTGTGAGAAAGGGGGTGGGGGGAGGGGGAGGGAGGTGTCATTAAGCATCCAGAAAAAGGTAAAATTAAACCAAAATTTGGTTTAATTTGAAGAAATGGCGATAACAACTAGATATAATATCACAAAATAATATTTTGTGATATTATCAAAGGGAGCAAAGTATGAAAATAATGAAATAAGAGAAACTCGCTGCAAATTTTACACAAAGGTTTATTATTCTTTGATATAAATTATTCAAAAATTAATTCTATATGATACAATAATATTATTAGAATAATAATATAATACTATAGAATAATAATATTATTGATATAGCATATCACTAAAGTTTACTTTTCGATCATTTTTACAATAAAATTTAATTAAATTACATTTAAAATACTTTTACAATAAAATTAAATCAAATTATTCTTAATTTTAAATTTTCTTTTAAGGTGTGTGGACGGATGTGGGACCCCAATGAATGGATGATGCATCCAAAATTACTTCGAAAACGACACCTAACTCTCGACCCCATAGACGAAACCCTTCAAAAACCCCTCCTGTAGCCCCTTTTTAGCCTCACGGGTTTGGGCGATCGGGCTGAAAACCTTGCGAGCACAACTAGATGGTAAACCGAGTAATTTGTCAAAATTTCAGATTAAAACAGAAAAAAAAACCCTAACGCCCAAATGGGCTCGGACGGCGGAAGCTTTGGAAATTTCGGAATCAACACGTCATGAAACGTACAATGACAAATTTTGAGGGAAATTAAAATTTTCGCTCTCCGACACGATACGTAGGTGTATTATTCCCGCAATAATAAACCAAAATGATGGGAAAAAAATTTTTTTGGATTTTTTTTTCAAAGAATTTTTTTTGGATTTTTTTTTTTTTCAAAAAAATTGTTTTTTTTCAAAAATTCTTTATTCTTTACTCGAAAAATATTTAACCTCCTGGGATCCTTCAAAAACCCCATTTTTAGCCCCATGAAAGACCTATAGATCGCAACAGTGAAATCGGATCGCTGCGGGACCCCAAAAAATAGATTCTACGTCCAAAAATACTTCGAAAACGACACCTGACTCGATCCCATAACCGAAAGCCTTCAAAAACCCCTTTCTGTAGCCCAATTTTAGCCCCATAGCGCCCCACGGGTTTGGGCGATCGGGCTGAAAACCTTGCGGGCACAACTAGATGGTAAACCGAGTATTTTGTCGAAATTTCAGATTTTAAAAAAAATTCCTACTGCCCAAAACGGCCTGGACGGCGTACGGCGGACGGACATTTCGATTTTGGAATCTAGACCACTTGAAACGGATAATGTCAAATTTTGAGGCCGATCGGAGTCGTCGACCCCCGTCGCGAAAACATAGGTGTATAATTCCAAGAATAATAAACCAAAATTGTAAAAATTAAAACGCTGCAAATTTTACACAAGGGTTTATTATTCTTTGATATACGGCATTTGTGCAGAAATTTAATTCTGTCAATGAAAAAATTAAAAATATTTTTTTTTGGATTTTTATCTCACAAAATTTTTTTTGAATTTTTTTTTTCAAAAAATGTTTTTTTTCTTTCAAAAATTCTTTATTTTTTACTCGAAAAATATTTAACATCCTGGGATCTTTCAAAAAACCCATTTTTAGCCCCATGAAAGCCCTAAAGATCGCCCCAGTGAAATCTGATCGTTCCGGGACCCCAAAAAATGGATTCTACGTCCAAAAATACTTCGAAAACGACACCTAACTCGATCCCATAGCTAAAAGCCTTCAAAAAACCCCTCCCGTAGCCCCATTATAGCCCCATAGCGCCCCACGGGTTTGCGCGATCGGACTGAAAACCTTGCGGGCACAACTAGATGGTAAACCAAGTATTTTGCCAAAATTTCAGATTTAAAAAAAAAATTCCTACTGCCCAAAACGGCCTGGACGGCGGACAGCGTACGGCGGACGGACATTTCGGATTTAGAATGTAGACCTCTTGAAACGGATAATGTCAAATTTTGAGCCCGATCGGAGTCGTCGACCCCCGTCGCGAAAACATAGGTGTATTATTCCAAGAATAATAAACCAAAAAACGCTGCAAAATTTACACAAGTGTTTATTATTCTTTGATATAGGCTAATAACTAACCTTAATTAAACCTGAAACAATTATTGTGCAAAAATTAATTCGGTGTCAAGGGTTAAAAAAATCATTTTGAACATTTGAAAAAAAAAAAAAAAACAAAAAAAAAAAACTACCTAGTACAATGGCTGGACAAGTGTGAGACCTCGAAATAATAAATTTTGCGTCGAAAATTACTTTGAAAACTATACCTTATTTGTCTTCCTGGGATCCTTCAAAAATTCCAATTGTAGCCACATGAAAGCTCACAGATCCCCACAGTGAAATCGGATGGTTCTGGGACCACCCCAAAATGGATTCTATATACAAAAATACTTCGAAAACGACACCTAACTCGACCCCATAGCCGAAACCTTCAAAAACCCCTCTCGTAGCCCCATTTTAGCCCCATAGTGCCCCACGGGTATGTGCGAACGAGCAGAAAACTTTGCGGACACGACTGAATGGTAAACCGAGTATTTGTCAAAATTTCAGATTACAAAAAATTCCTTCGGCCCAAAACAGTTCGGACGGCAGACCGACATTTTGTTTTTGGAATCTACGTGTCCAGTAACGGATAATGTCAAATTTTGCGGCCGATCAGAATTTTCGATCTCCGTCGCGATTACATAGGTGAATTATTCAAGAATAATAAACAAAAACCAAAATTAATCTATTGTCGTCCTGCGGCCAACTGCCGAAAATGTTGATAATCCTGAACATCCACCTATTATTGATATTGTTGGACCCTGACTCCAGTAGTCAAGCGATACCAGATGTTTGATGAGCTTGACAACCCCAAATATTTGACGCGTATTAAAATGTTCAGTTTTCTGCCTGCCATTGCCTGAGTTATTTCATCTGGCGACGAGTAATTTTGAAATAGTTATGTCGACAAGGAGGAAGCAAAGAAGAGAAGCCACGCCGCCTGGGCAGCGAGATGGGGCTGGCCAGGAGATAACGAAGCTGAGGATTCGGCATTTCGACCCCGACGCGGAAGGTTGGGAATATTATTTCCAGTACTTCGAACTGGTGCTCAAGACGGCCAAGGTAGTTGAAGAAGAAGATAAACGTGATGTCCTGCTCACGAAGGTCGGTCCGCAGACTTTCAAGTTTCTGGTTGATCACTTCAGGCCTCGTCGTGTTGGTGAGTGTGGCTATAAGGAGTTAGTTGCAGCAGTAGATGGTTTCTACATTGATTCTAGAAGTGTCACAACGGACCGAGTAGCTTTCACTCTTAGGAAGAGGACCGAGGGGGAGAAGGTAAGGCATTTCATCAGTGATCTTAAGGCTTTGGCTGGTCATTGTGCATTTGGAACCTCGCTCTCAGAAAGGGTCCGTGATCAGGTGATTGTGGGGATTAATAACAGAGCGTGGCAGTACGAATTTTTGACAGCATTCCCCGGGAACTCCCACACGTTAACGGAGGTTGAGGCACTGGCTTTGAAGCTGGAACAAGGAGCGGTTGCACAGTCCGAATTAGTGAAACTGGAACTGACGGCGGGTGCGCAATTGAATCGTGTTGACGGGCCGCCAAGGAGGTTTTGGAAACGTTCTCCGTTGATCTTGATTGTGGGAAAACACTGTCTAGCTTGTGGAGGATACAAGCACAGGGGGAAGGAAGTTTGCAGAGCTCTAGGCAAGGAATGTTACCTTTGCACGGGCAAAAATCATATAGCTACAGCGTGTGTAGAGAAAGGAAGAGCTATCGTCAAGTCGAGAGAGGATCAAGAAAGAAGGCATGAGCGGGCCAATCAACTGCAGGTAGAAGATTCAAGTTCGCTGGCCTCGGGATCTGAGAGTGATGGAGGTTCGGCGCTGGGATGCAGGCAGGTTTCTAAGAATGGTACCAAAGTTATGGTTAATGTGAGGATTAACCAGAAGCCCCTCAAGATGTTGTTCGATTCCGGAGCATGTCAGGCTGTAATCAGCCGGAAGATCTGGAAGTACCTGGGGAAACCTCCGCTCGAGCCTCACCCTAACCTGCGTGCGTACACTGATTTGGTAGTGAAAACTTTGGGTATTGGGTATGTCTCAGTTGAAGCATTTGGTTCTACGATAGATTTACCGATTATTGTCATTGACAAGCATGACATCCCGTTATTTGGTTTGAAGTGGGCGTTGGCATTCAATCTGCCGTTGCCACCAGGAGCGGAAATTTGCACGGTGAAGGAAGTTGAAGAAACAGATATGGCAAACTCGAAGAAACGATCAGGTGATGTCCCCATTAAAGTTAAAGAGTCGAAGAAGTCACAAACGGTAACGCAAGCCCATGGGTGCAACTGTAACTACACCAGCCCCAAAAGATACTTGTTGTCGAGACATCTGAAGTCTCATTTGAAGTCTGTATTTGAGCGACCGCACAAATACAGCGTGTGCGAAAGGGGGTTCAAAACGTTAAAGTCCCTACAAAATCACGTTAACACCCACGTTTCGGTCGAGCTGAATAAAATGGGAAACCACATGAGGTGCCACACTGGAGAGCGACCGTATCAATGTCCACACTGCACCTACGCCAGCCCGGACACGTTCAAGTTGAATCGGCACTCCACGGGGGGGGAAAACCCTGCGAGTGCGACATCTGCTACCACCGGTTCACTCAGTCCAACTCCCTCAAGGCTCACAAGTTGATACATAGCGTTACCAGTACACGCCGATTTTCCCCAAAAAGGACAGCCGTGCACAGCTCTACCAACCGGTCGCCGGCACTGATGATGTTCGGCCGGGAGCCGCGGACTCGCCTTTCGCTGTTGAAGCCAAACCTCGCGGCGCACATGGATGAAACTCTGCAACAGCAGCAGCACCAGCATAGAGAGAGCAGGTTCAAAGAATTTGCAGAGGGGGAAGACGCCTGGATCAAGAGGCGAAGACAGGACAAGGAATTCGTGAAGACCAAAGTGAAGGAGCTCACTGGACCGCTTTCCTACGTGGTGCTACTCGACGGCTTGGAATGGAGAGTGCATGCTGATCAGATGCGGAAAGCGCATCTTCAGATCAGAGGGGGAGGAATGTTGGACCCTGACTCCAGTAGTCAAGCGATACCAGATGTTTGATGAGCTTGACAACCCCAAATATTTGACGCGTATTAAAATGTTCAGTTTTCTGCCTGCCATTGCCTGAGTTATTTCAGATATCACAAAATTACTAGATAGAAAGTCTCTACGCTTACATTTTGTTTTTGGAATCTACGTGTCCTGTAACGGATAATGTCAAATTTTGCGGCCGATCAGAATTTTCGATCTCCGTCGCGATTATATAGGTGAATTATTCAAGAATAATAAACCAAAACCAAAATTTATCTATTGTCGTCCTGCGGCCAACTGCCGAAAATGTTGATAATCCTGATCATCCACCTATTATTGATATCACAAAATTACTAGATAGAAAGTCTCTACGCTTAGGAAACAGCAAACTGCAGTTTCTGCGAAAACAATTACGAAAGCTGAAATTACATTTGGAACTCCTCCCTTCCACCACCCTCGGACTTTTCCCGGATTCTCATACGGCCTCCAGAAACTGAACCCTTGGAAAACAATACGTTTATAATAAATTCCACATAATTGTTTTTCCAATGCTTTCCCATTACAGTTTGGGGGAAAAGCCGAAGGGGTTGGAAGGGCTTAGCGGGTAAGAGGTGGAAGGGGGTCGTTACTCAAAACCCGAGGGCCTCATGTTAATTTAAATTATAATTGCTTTCTCCTAGTTATATTGCCTGTGGGATTGCTTCAGAGCTCTATATTGTTTCCCAGAATTATGGCTAATCTCTACCCTTCCCCTCCCAGCCGGCAACCTTTAACGCCCTCCTCCCTTTCCAATCTTATTTGTATGATTAGCTTATAATAGGAAAGGCGGGTCTACCACCTGTACCGCTTCCAATTTTCTATAGCCTATTAAACTCCTTCAATCTCAACTTGGTTTGTAGGTTAAGCTTGAAGCCAATTAAACCGCCGCTTCTCTCCCATTGACTTGGCTTTTCCGAGGAAAATAAATTAACTCAGCCGCCGTTTTCCCACCCCTTGTACGCCCGTCCATTTTCCTTTTCGAAGCACCTGTTGTTATTTTTTAAGGAAACTCATTTAAATGACGCCATCAATGTAATTAGATTGGTCGAGGGGTATCAATCATTCCAAGTGCTCCTCATCTTGATTAACGGCGAATTTCGTCGGCTGTTGTTCATCATGAGTATCTTTTGGTATATTATTTTTGGAATAATTAAGGTTGCCGCGTGGGCCATACTCTACATGCTTTAATTCGCTCCCCCGCCCCACTTGTTCAATCACGGGCCACGGGAAACGCCTCTACCGCCGGCGTGATCGGGAGGTTCAGCTCCTCCCGCTAACGAGGGAGCTGGTAATTACTTATTTACATTGGGATCATTTGGACAAGCCTTGGAAAACCTTATCCAGCTTTGTCGAGCACATTGAAGCGCTTTTGCCAAAATTGTCGTCCTGCATTTACATGATTAGGAGATTGAAGGGCGTTGTGTCTGATGAAGTTCTTCGTTCGGTATACCATGCATGCTTTGCAAGCAGGGCCAGTTACTGTATCATTGCATGGGGAAATTCCAGTCATGCCATCAGGGTCTTCAGGCTCCAGAAGCGGGTAATCAGGATAATGGCCGGTCTCTCTTGGACTGAAAGTTGTCGGGGCACTTTTGTGCGTCTGGGTTTTCCAACCATTCCCAGTTCCTATGTTTTGGCGGCTCTGAACACAATCAAGACATGCTTGTCAAACCTCCCCTTGGTATCTGCAGATACATCATGATGTTCACGAGCATAACACCCGCTCCCGAGGGAACCTTGCCATTCCATTTACCTGTCTCAGTGTGGCCTTGAGGAATAACCCAATTCAGGTGGGTTCTCGTCTTTTCAATGCCCTGCCAAATCGTAAACAACAGCTTCCTGATAGATCCTTTAATAAAGTAATAAAATCACATCTTCTTAAAACCGAACTCGACTCTTTGGAGGAGTTTTTCGTTATTTCATGAAGCGATGTGTCTTGAGTTGAGTGGATGGGGAAGCCTTGTCTCGGTGCCAACTTGTAATTTGCCGCACACCTGTTGTCATGCTTCTACTTTCGTCCTGAGTTGTTTTAGTTTGTTTATATGACCACACCTATCATGTACCTTTTTTTTTTTTTTTGCTTTGTACAATGCAATTGCCTGATGTTTTTCGTGTTTGTACCAACTCATGTTTGACGTTTGCTGTGTCATATTGGCCTCTGCAAATAAAAAAACCTTGATTTGATTTGATCATAAGAGGGGAATGGAATGCCGCCTGGGGTCGAAGTGCAGTTTCATCCGACAGGCGTCGATTGCACTGTCCCGCCTTCCGCGCCCTGCGACAACACCCTCCATTCTGAATTTCATTATCTTTGACTTCTGCAGTTAAGTTCCACCTCCCACTTTCCTCGGGGCCAGGATAACTGGATCGTCACCGTACAGCACGACATTCACTGTGGAAGCTCCAACTCCAATGGCGTGAAAATCTGTGAGGTACCTACCATCTATACCTTTTTCGAAAAAACTACCATCTATACCTAATTTCGAAAAAAGTCTTCATTTTACTTGACGGTGTTTGATGCTTTTACGGGAGCTTCGCTTGGTGGTATTTCCGTTGTGTATACTCGAGGGGAATTAGGACTTCTTGAGCATAATTGGGGAGGTGAAAAGCGAGGATGAAAATCCCCACTACGAAGGCACTCTCGGCGATTTTCTATCGCCGTGGAAATGCCTACCGTTGAAACGTCGAGCGGGAATAGGAAGCCGGTAATGAGGAGGTTTGCTGGGTTTGTGTCCCGGACCCGTCAATGGGAGAGAGAACAGGTTATGCTTTTCATTAGAGGCAAGATCCGTTGTTGTTTTAAGCATGCCTTTATCTAATCTGACAAAGGCTTTCTGGCAGTGGGGAGAGGAAGGCTTTCGGGCGGCGAGGGAAGGAGAGGCGACAGGGGAAGGGCCGCGGGCTCGTTAATGTGGAAGAGGAGGAGGGCGGCAATCGTTATAACTCACCCCCGGGCCGTCTCCCTAACAGGGTTTGCTTAATTATCGCGAGTCAATTAATTGGAGAAGGGTTTGTGCACTCCGCGAGAAGAGGGAAAAAATCTCCCCTTTTCATCCCTTCCCAATGGAAGCTTAGGTTTGTTGCTTGGAGTACTCCTGGATTTTTCGCCCATGTCGTGGAGGGGAAAAGCTCTGATTTTGAGCGAGAACTTTTCGTTTTTTCCATCGCTGTGCACAGTATCCTCCCGTTTTTTTTTTTTTTCTCCCGTGCAACGTTATGAACCTAATAAGGCTTCCCCGCTCTAAAACCCTATAATTCGCGAACGCTGTTTACACCCGCTTCGACATGAAGGGGAGACCGATTTTTTTTTCTCCGTGTACACAATGCTGGGGTTCGTTAGACGTTCAGCCAAACTGTACAACAGGGGCGGTGCGTCCACCCTTAGTTGGAAGCAGAGAATGTCGAAGGGTGATTTGAAAATTGACGGTGCAGATTGGTTACTAGTAACCAATAGTGGTCACTATAGTGGTGACATTCGAGTCTGTTAGCAAAACACCTCTTTTCACTCAATTTCCTTGCAAGCATGATCGGAATTTTTGGGTTATTATTAGGGCTCGGCAAATGGCATATATTGGCAAAGGTATTTGCATATTTCGTTCCCGATATGCCCAACCTATAAGAAGCCTATATATAGCAAGTTTGTGCAAATCGGATGATCCAAATTCGAGTTTTTCGGGCATATAATTGCATATTTTGGGGTTTTGTTGGATACGAGCATATTTGGGCCATTTCGCTACTAGGCAGCATATTTTCCTATTTATTTCAATATTTCTGCATATTTTAAGATTTTTTGACATCAACACTATAAATTCTCTCAACTAGCATTCTCTCTCAGCGTCAACAAACTCATTTCTGCAAGGAAATAAATTTTCGTAAAGCCACCTAGCCGAGTGCGCGCCTTTAATTGGCACATCCCGTACTGCCGCTGTCCCCTGAGCCAATCCTGACTCGATGGGGAACCTGGATTTCTGCAGCGCTCTACTATGCTGAACACCTATAGGCTGTCAAATCATTAGTGGATTCGTTCGAAGAGAATGACAGCCAATACATAACTGAGGCAAAGAAAAGCTTGGCGGACAGGGACACTGTAGCGACGCTGGCCTTCATTAAAGCACATAATATGTGCCATATTATGGCGTCGATCCCACAGTCGATTCTCAAGCTTGAGGCCTCAGAGAAGGAGCTGGTTGAAGTGGTGAGTGAGGTTCAAAAATTTCAGGAAGAGGCTTCCTTGTGGCCTGGGAAGATTGGGAAAGCTGTTCAAACCAAGCTCGAATTCGTTCTTGGCCGTAACCCAGGCTGGGGTACTGTCGTCAACGTAGCCAGGGTGTTAGGAGGTGACTTACCAGAAACGGAACTCTCCTACACTCCCCATGAACTTGCTTCCTTCAAATTTCTACCATTGGTTTCCGTCGATGTTGAGCGATCGTTCTCCCGCTTGAAACTTCTCCTGAGTGACTGGCGCCACAGCTTCAAGACCGAAAATATTGAAAAACACTTGGTTGTGCAAGCCTTTGACTAGTAGGTATGTTGTAAATATGTAAGTAAGTCGTTAATATGAAATTGCTTGTAACTATGTAAATATTTTAGTGTCTAAATATGTGGTCAATGTGTTTGATAATTTTCTAAGATGACTTGTAACAATAAAAAAGTTGGTTGAGCGCCCCAACGCAATTTTTTCTTGCCTTCATGACCCTCTCACAATTTTTTGGGGGCATATTTTAGCATATTATTAACTTTTCCGGGCATGTTTTTGCGTCACATTTTGCGGTTTTTCGGTCATATTACGGTCATATTTAGGGCATTTATTGGTCATATTTCCAGATTTTATTGGTCATACCCTGCCGAGCCCTAGTTATAATTAAACATCTTCAGGGCTCTAGAAGAAGAAACAAAACCCTGTCATTCGGGTCCGGTTATCGTCAACATGGCTGCACAGGGTTTCTTACCTACCTATACTGTAAATATTACAAACCTTAAGATATAGTGCGTTGCTACATGATATAGGTTCCTCCGTCCCAGTCCATGTGCCTGATCGGCTGTACCTTTATCATGTAGCAACGCACTGTATCTTAAGGTTTGTATTATTAAATATTATTAGTGTAAATTTTACACTATAAGAAAACCTGTGCACCCGAGCTGAAGATAACTGGAGCCTTATGGCAGGTTTTGTAGTTCTTCTTGTATAGCCCTGATGATGGTTCATTATAACCCGTAAGCTTGGCCATATTAGAGAACAGACTCGTTATTTCACAACACCTCCTACAACCCCGCCAGACCCAGAAGGCCTCCTGACAAGCCAAGGAGGAAAAACAAGATGTTAACTAATTATGATCAAAATTGTAAAGCTTATTAGGGTTCCAGTGGGCACAAACGGGGGTGGGGGTAAGACAAATTTTTCGCCAATTCCAGAGTGCATGGCATAAAATACACTATTGAGGCGATGGAGATTCGGCTTCATTCAAGACCATTTAAAGAGGGATACGGTGCAGAACACCCCGTTGGCCACGTCCCAAAAAGGAGGGGGCTCGTTTCGTGCTATTAAAAAAAAACCGATGCAAATTTTACACAAGGGTTTACTATTCTTTGATAAAGATTACTTGTTCGAAAATTAATTTTGGGTCACTAAAGAAATGTTGTTGAAAAAATAAATAAATATAAAAAAAATTCAGTACCTACATTGTTTGAACAGATGTGGGACGGACCTCGAAAAATGGATTATGCATGCAAAATTACTGAGAAAATGTTTGACCTCCTGGGATCCTTCAAAAATCCCGTTTGTAGCCTCATAAGAGGCCAATAAATCCCCACGGTGAATTCCAATCGTTCTGGGACCCCCTAAAATGGATTCTACGTCCAAAAATACTTTGAAAACGACACCTCACTCGATCCCTAGCCGAAACCCTTCAAAAAAGCCCTCCCGTGCCCCCTTTTTAGCCCCACAGAGCCCTTTCGGCGATCAGGCTGAAAACCTTGTCTGCCAGAGGTGGGCAAAATGTAGTTGCAGCTACTACAGCTACTTCCATTAAACGTAATTGCAGCTACTAACTACAGCAATCGAACAGCTACTTTTTGCAGCTATTTTGGTTTATTATTCTCGGAATAATACACTTATGTTTTCGTGACGGGGGTCGACGACTCTAATCGCCCTCAAAATTTGACATTATCCGTTTCAAGAGGACTAGATTCCAAAACCGAAATGTCCGTCCGCCGTCCGGGCCGTTTTGGATAGTAGGAATTTTCTTAAAAATCTGAAATTTTTACTAAACACTCGGTACCATCTAGTTGTGCCCGCAAGGTTTTCAGCCCGATCGCCCAAGCCCGTGGGGCGCTATGGTACTAAAATGGGGTTACGGGAGGCGTTTTTGAAGGGGTTTGGCTATGAGATCGAGTTAGATGTCGTTTTCGAAGTATTTTTGGACGTAGAATCCATTTTTGTGGGTCGCGGAACGATCTGATTTCACTGTGGCGATCTATAGGGCTTTCATGGGGCTAAAAATGGGATTTTTGAAGGATCCCAGGAGGTTAAATATTTTTCGAGTAAAAAGTAAAGAATTTTTGTTTTTTATAAATTTTTGAAAATTATAAAGACAACTAAACTTTTCCCCTTCAGGGAAAAACATCAGATCATGGATATGTCTTTGCAAAGACCATGGTAAATATCGGCAACTCCATCGTGAGATGTTTAACCTAGCAATGATTTTGTTTACCGATATGTATACATATACATAGCTATAGCTATGATTTTGTTTACTGGTATTGCGTTGCAATGTGGCAAAAAAAGTGTAGCGAAAAATTCCTTGACCCCCAGCCAAAAGAAATACCTATCCATGTCAAAAATGAGCGCACCTTTCCATTTTTGACATAGATATGTCTTTAGGGGAGGGGGTCAGTCCAGAATCTGGGGTATAAAAAAAAGTCACACCGTTTGTAATCAAACATAGTTACCGTCAATGTTTGGTTATAATGTTTTAAGATGGTTACCGCTATAGGAATCACTGAAGAATAAGACTAATAGTGATTTTGTAATAGTGAAAATGAAGTTGGAAACACTAGGTAGCTACCGTTGTCCTACAATCTGATATTACATTTGTAGCTTCTTCGGGCGGTCTGAACTATACCGAGATGAACATTACAAGACATATCTATGATCCTATGTTTTTCCCTGAATGGCCCTGGGCTCGCATTATCTTTTGGGAAGGCTGCTGCAGCTTCCTTATTAATAAATTCTTCCTTAGTATTAAATTTCTCCAGTCTTCCAACGGGATGGCTGGGCCGCCGGCGTGAGAACGGGGGCCCGCTACTATCGCGTCGCGATTATGGCGCACCCGCTCCTCCCGCTGGTACTAATAAGCCATAGACGTGGGGGCAAACCCCCACAGGAGCCATGAAGAAGAATATAATGAATTATATTCCTACTATTCAGCAATATGCCCATCTCCATAATACGCTAGTCTCCCCTACCCGATTTTTAAATCGTTCCTGCCACCCCCCCCCCCCCCCCCCCTCGGTATGATGGTTTAGGACAGCGGCGGACACTTGGCCCAGGAATACCTTCGGAAATTAATAAGATTTAGTGCAAATACCGAGTGCGTATTGCCATGAAGTTTTGATTGTTTAATTAATTTTCCTTGGAGGATAAAAATAACGTGGACAGCGTTTACCACTTTTTCCTGAGAATGAACCGTATCTCTGCCTCCATCCAACACTATTCTGTTTCCCATATTTCACTCATGGCTACAACGAAGATCCTCGGCAACACCATAAAGTAATCGAAGTTTAAATTTGAAATTTTCCAAATGTTTCCTGCATTTATTTATCACAATGAACAAAGGAACGAGCCAAAAAATAATTTGCGACGGCGCGACGTGCGGAATGGATGTGTACGCAAAGCATCAAGTCGGTCATAAGCTTTCCTTTTCCACAGGGAGGCGACATTTGGACGCGTATATTTTCCCTCCTGAGGAGCTGACCACTCACGAATTCAAACCCGGTTCTTCGTTGAGTCCATTGTTGGCCGAAGCCTTACGACAACTTTTGCAGGAAGGGTGTTCGAAGAAGGACACATCCAAAGATGGCGTCAATTCAGGTAAGAAAATAACATTATAGCATCGTTATTTTTCTCTTTTGCTCCAAGATGCCTTTGACGCTTGCAGGCGACCCAAAAGATCCTTCACTGGAGATTAAAGAAAGACTGGGATACCACACGGAAAACTCTCCACCCACAAAGTCAATAGTGAATGTTTCAAAACCAATTAAATCGTTTGAAAAAGACGGCAGGTTCGTCCGAGTTTACAATTTGCCTCACGAACATCGGAAACCTTCCATGCCGTTGACGGCAGCGGTATTGGTCATGTTGGTGTGGGCTCTGGCGCTGGGTGAGACTTTTTTACGTCTTTTATGACGTGTCTAAGCTGGAGAAGTTATACCGAACGACTTTTTCTAAATTCTTCGCTGATAAAACGAGAAAAAAAAAAAAAAAATACACGTTCACACAAGGAGTTTTTATTCATTTGTTGTGTAAATTTTTGGGTTAGGGGAACTGCTCGTACTTTGGGATTTTCATCTGCTGCCCAAACTTTGTTTTGTTTGTGTTCAGGATCCTGTGCTCTGGACGGTAAGGCCCCTTTCTTTGAACTGTTTCCCATCGATTCAAGGGTTGCTTTCATGATTCGGGGGGTTTCAAGATGTGGCAATTTCATGTAAAGTCACTATCTTCACTTTTGAGAAAACTTGCTTTGTTTGTACCTTGGGACACATTAGTTTGAACCATCAAACAGGCGTTGTACCTTGGGACTGGTGTTGTACCATGGCACAATGGTACCTACCATGGTACAACGCACAGTGGTCCAGAACCCCCGAAAACGTGATCGAAACTCAATTTTTTCATATTTTTCTACAGATTTGAAAATTTTATCCTTTGTTCTACAGTTCTTGAAACACCCAAGCCTGCCAAGGCTTTCCCGAAAACTGCCTAGAAAAGTTTGCAGGAAATTCGAAATGTTTAAAGTAGGCTGATGCTAGCGATTTTTAGCGCAACCTTTTTCCAAAAAATGGAAAGGTGCGCTCACCTCTTCGACATGTATGTTTTTAGCGCAACCTTTTTCCAAAAAATGGAAAGGTGCGCTCACCTCCTCGACATGTATGTTTTTTTGTGTACAGAGCATCACGCCCGAGCGGCTCAACAGATTTTCATGAGGGTGGTCTCATTGTCATCAGCGAGTTCGGGGGGTGGTTATAGGCTACCTTGATTTTTCCTCCCTCATCCCCTTCATCGGTTTTCGGGAGGTCCTTCACGACGAAAGTTGTTTATCTCTGATGTGTAACTAAGGAGGCCTCAAAAGGGGGACGAAAGTTTTTGTCCGATTTCGTTGGTACAAGGGTCTATGGAATGAGCTTTTCAGGCTGATTCCAACGACTCCAAAACGATTTTTGCAGCCTGAGCCGTTCGTTACCTCTGATCGGCATAAGGTTTTATTACGCATCGGTCGTTAGGGTGCAGTTGTTTACGTAATGAGCATCACGTAGATGATGTGTTGTGTGGCATAGTTTGGTCGCTAGATACCTACTGTTTCTTAGTTTCTCTCGCGTAATAACAAAAAGGTTGCGCTCATCTATTCAATTCAATTGATGGCTTGTTTTGTTAATGTAGCGATTTGTATTTTAAAGTGAAACTTTTATTACATCGTCCCAAATTTGTTGGTCTGTGTGTCATTTCTTGTCCCGTCACGCTACCGTTGATTTTCGCTCACAACCGATTCGTTGCTACGGAACTTCATCTTCTCCAGTTATCATCGTACAAAAATCGTTCACCATTCGTTGGAAAGCTCTCGATTTATCACGCATTTCTTTCGTACTTGTTCTTCGTCATTATGTCCCCATTTTATATTTATTGATGTTATTAATGGATGCAGTAAACAATGCCGCTAGTTTTGTTGTTATCAGTTGCCACGTTAGAAATCAATTTGAGAAAACGCCAAAATGAAGCCGTGGGTCTCTACAAGGGTAGGTGAATGAGTAGGAAATGGGGGGGACCAGACAAAAAACGTGTCCATCGATGCTACGTACCCCACTAGGGGAGCGAGCGAAGCGAGCCGGAGAGACTAGTGGGAAAAAAGTTACACTTTTACCGTGGTTTCATAAAACCACACCCCATTTTTTTTCTTATTTCCAACATTTGGAGAGCTTTGCTGATTGGTTAATCACAGCCAACAAGTAGATCAGAAGATGAGTAAATTATCTTTAAAGTAAAATTTGCATGAATATTTTTCGAAATTAGGTAGAAAATATCGTAAAAATATGTACGCGCCAAAATTGTCTCAAATTGTCGAGAAAGGTATAAAGAAAGTTTTCGATCCAATTCCAGGTGCTACTAGCTGCTACCTTGGCCTGTAGGTCAATTTTTCTGATCCAAAGTCCTTATCTCTGCTCATAAACCTGGGATACTTTTCGTCCACGTCTTCCATCGGTTTCGTCTGCCCTCTCCCAACCTTATTTTTCGTCTGTAAATTTTACTTTCTCAGGATTTCCGATTATTAAAATTTATTATTTAATAATAAATTTGGACATTTTTTTCTATTTTTTCCAATTTTTTTTTATTTAACTTCAGTAATTTGTTAATTTTAATGAAAATGTTGAGATAACCAATAATACACTTGGGTCTGACATGAAAAGTTCAGGTAATCAACGAAAAAGCCGAAAAATGTCATTATTGGACCATTTCTGGGTCTCAAAAGTGAACAAAAACATGATTTTTGGATTCTGCGCACTCAAAAACATAAGACCTGCTCATTTTGAAAGCAAAAGTAAAAAAAATAAAGTCGCTAGGAGTTTCGATCACGTTTTCGGAGGTTCTGGACCACTGTGCAACGCCTGTTTCAGGTTTCAAACTAATGTGTCCAAATACCCAGTTTGTACCTTGGGACAAATTGATGCGCCAGGTGGAAAAAGGGAGATTTAGCATTTAGAGATATCGCCCTTCAAAGTTTTCAATTGATTGCTATTTTAATTTGGTTCATGTATTTTCTGATGGAATGAGTGCAGACTTTCATTCGGATCTTTCTTTAAACGAAATGATACCTACCAAAAATAATTTTTTCCCCAAATTTTTTCTTTTATTAGGAAAATATTTGGCCTCCTGGGATCCTTCAAAAATCCCATTTGTAGCACCATGAAAGCCCCGCAGATTCCCACGGGTTTGGGCGGTTGGGCTGAAAACCTTGCGGGCACAACTAGATGGTAAACACAGTACTTTGTCAAAATTTCAGATTAAAAAATCCTACTGCCCAAAACGGCTCGGACGCAAAACTTTTTTTTTGGATTTTTTGCAAAAAATTTTTTTTTTACTTGAAAATATTTGACCTCCTGGGATCCTTCAAAAATCCCATTTGTAGTCCCATGAAAGCACTAGAGATCGCAACAGTGAAATCGGATCGTTCCGAGACCCCAAAAAATGCATTCTACGCCCAAAAATACCTCGAAAACGATACCTAACTCGATCCCATAATCAAAAGCCTTCAAAAAACCCCTCCCGTAGCCCCATTTTAGCCCCTAAGCGCCCCACGGGTTTGGGCGATCGGGCTGAAGACCTTGCGGGCACAACTAGATGGTAATCCGAGTATTTTGTCAAAATTTCAGATTTTTTGATAAATTCTTACTGCCCAAAACGGCCCGGACGGCGGAAGGACATTTCTGTTTTGGAATCTAGACCTCTTGAAACGGAAAATGTCAAATTTTGAGGCCGATCAGAGTCGTCGACCTTCGTCGCTAAAACATAGGTGTATTATTCCAAGAATAATAAACCGAAATGGCTGCTACCTCAATTAATGCTCCAGGTTGACCTTTTTCGTGTATGACTGGACAAGCAGCTCAGGAGTGTTTCCGAACATTTATTCATTTATAAATGTATAACTTTATGATGTTACTTTTGGTCAAACGTATAACATCATCAAACGTATACGTTTGACCAAAAGTAACATTATTGCGCTCTCTGAACGCAGAATTAGATGCTCTACAACTTCACTGTATGAGTATTTAGTTGGGAGTAACCATTTTGTAGCAGCAGACATTCAAACTTGAGGTAGATACCTCCTTGATTTTTCGCCAAGTTAGAAAAATCGAAATGTCAAAAAAAAATTTTTTTTGACGGCCCGTCGTGCCTTTACGGCTGGGTAAATAAAGTTAAGGTAGGTGGCTCATTGGACGCAGAATTTTGTGCTCTTTAGGAACTGTTCACCTATAACGCACCCTTTCAAAGTTATCCGTAAAAAATCCAAAAAAGTGCCGGAATTTCGAGTTTTTTGCGATTTTGCGGTGAGCATCTCAGAAATATTGTGTAGGGAGGCTTCGGATTCGTGTTCAGCACCCCCCCCCCCCCCAACATAAAACCGTTGAGAAAAATTCCACACCACGCTTTGCATCGAAAAATCACCTGGTTCGAGTACCGAAATTTGAGAATAATTCACAATTATTGTGAAAGAACTAGACCTGATAACGAGAAAATTGCAACGGATTCAAACTCAGCGCTGAAAGATTATAATAATATTATAATATATGGTCTCATTCATATAAATATTATAGAATCACCTATCTGTGACTCAAACCATAGAGAATCACCTACTTATCTAATACGAAGAATAAATCCTGACCACTGTGTCCGCTGCGGAAATGTGTGGGGAAAAATTTATACCTACCCTAAATGACTACCCACGCCTTACAACGTTTGCAAAGGTAGAAACTCTTTAACATATAATATTATTATGTGTTTAAGAGTCGAGTACTCTACAGTTTGTTTGTATAAATTTCATACCCGAACCCCGATTTTTGTCGCGCTGAAGCAGTGTTCTGAAACACTGTGCGCCGATGATTCTCATAACCATGATGGTGTATCGACTTCTCCAAGGTACATTCGTCCATCAAACGAAAGGTTATACAGGTACTATGGTGGTGGAAAGGTGTTGAGGATCAGTCAAATAAAACGAAAAAATTTTGGCACCAGCATGGGGTCTCCCATCGCCCCAAAACTGGCTGAGCTCTGTTTGAACGTAGTGTTTGATAACGTTATCCCCAAATTACCTTTCTAGTTACCCTCACACAACTATGCCTCAAAATTCAGTCCGTGTTTATGGGAAGTCTGTTTAATGGGAAGTCTGTATTTATGGGAAGTCCGTGTTTATGGGAAGTCTGTGTTTATGGGAAGTCCGTGGTTTATGGGAAGTCTATGGGGTTTATGGGAAGTCCGTGGTATATGGGAGGTTTATGGGAAGTCTGTGTTTATGGGAAGTCCGTGGTATATGGGAAGTTTATGGGAAGTTTATCGAAAGTCCGTGTTTATGGGAAGTCTGTTTAATGGGAAGTCTGTATTTATGGGAAGTCCGTGTTTATGGGAAGTCTGTGTTTATGGGAAGTCCGTGGTATATGGGAAGTATTTTGGTGCGCAGAATCCAAATCTGAAGTCAGAATTTCAGTAGCACGTACCGTTGTTAAGTTATACACTTTGCTACATTAGTAAAAATTCTTCC
This sequence comes from Pilophorus perplexus, assembly GCA_955831195.1. Taxonomy (NCBI): domain Eukaryota; kingdom Metazoa; phylum Arthropoda; class Insecta; order Hemiptera; family Miridae; genus Pilophorus; species Pilophorus perplexus. The sequence goes on along the minus strand of OY037011.1, from coordinate 18,530,930 downwards.
CGGACGACCCATACATTTCTTGAATTTTTTGACAGATGTAGTGGAGTCTAAAAATAAATGTTCCACATTCTAATTGTATTTTGTTTAATTAGGGAAATCTAACTGGAAAAACAGGAAATTGTTTCATGGAGGCATCGGCATAGGTGACACATTGTTGTGTTTGTGTCACTCATTAGTCTGAAGCCTTCATTCACAAGAACCTTCTAGTTACCTCCTCTTCTGTGATTCACAGTCTTTCCCCTGGGTTTCAAGCGAGGTAGGTTTTAGTATAAACATTCCCTAACAGTTATAATGGAGTATAATGGAATAGCCGTAATAATACAAGAATAAATGTTACCGTCATACCATAACGCACCAATTTTTTTTACTATTCCCTCATACCCCTTCATCCCCAAGAAATGGTGGGTGCTAGAGCAATTTGGATTTCAGATTTGGTTTCAGCACATTCAAAAACTTCGGAATCACCCAAAATTTCCCAAGGGAGCGAAAAAAAGTTTTTTTTTGTGCAGAACTGCCTATTATAATAGGCCAAAACTTGCCAAATTTTTAAAACCCATCGCACCCTATAGGGTGAGGAAAAATGTAAGAGAGCTCTAGTTAGGGATGGGCTTTGGAAATGGGCCACGGAACTAGGTCAGAGAAATGGGAAAATTCGGCCGAACATAGTTGAACTAGTTATGAACAAAGTACTCAGTACAGTTAGCACTGAGAAATTAGGTGTCTGAGCAGAGGAAATCACTAGTGAATACCTATTTGGCGTTTTGAATTTTCCCGCGGTGCAACTATAACTAATCCGCCAGAGTGCGCTAGCATAAGAAGGGACCGACGGGAATCTGCCGGAGGTGACGGCGGAAATGGCGGCCGTGAGCAGCCAATGAGAGAGTGGTGCCACTTTTCCCTCCAGATTCAAAGTTGAAATTTTCGACAGTGCCCTGGAAATTTGTATTACACCGTAGGAGCCCAAAACTCACTGCTATGCCTTCAAATTATGAAGTTCTTTCAGAAAAAAGTATTATTCGACAGTCGGTTCCGGGGCCCATTATTACCATCTAATCGCTTGTTCATGATGTACCTACCGCTTTATTATTGAAGTAAGTTTATGTGAGCTGAAATTTTGACGTTGTCTTTGCACTCTGTGTTCTTGATTCTTGAGAATTTCGGTTCTTACCAGTAGCTTAATAATCGAATGAGTTCCTCCTGAGTCACTTGTTTTGGTCTTCCGAAAAAAAGGCCTAAGACTTGAAACAACCGTTAATTTCAACTAGGTACCTGTTTGAAAAAGTTGTTGAAGGAGTTTCCAAATACCTCCTCAGTTAGGGAAATATTGTTACCACTGCCCAGTTGAGGGGTTGGTTGGCTTATGCCTATCAGAAGTGGTTGAGAAGGTTAGAGACGTAAGGAGTGGGGGACAAACAATGGTCTTGATTAATCTATCAGCTAATGCAAGGGTTGGTAAGTTTGCAGGCTAATGAATGCCCTTCTGAAAGGGAGTGGATGGAACAATGACGGTTTCTGGTCCGTGAGTGACGCGATTAGAGGGCTCCTTGTATTCAATGTCACCTCACGCCTAACTTGACGAACAACGGGGTATGGTGGAGAACAGCCCTCATTTCTCGAGAAACTGTTCGGAAAGGGGGGCCAGCCGTTCTAAAGAAGACTTACTCCAGTGGAAATTGGTCTTGAATGGGCATCCATGGCGGTTTGATAGAAATTTCCCTTTATTGTGACGTGCGATTTGAAGCGTTCAGTGTTTCAAACTGAGTTGAATAGACCCGCTTGGGGGAGTGGAAGTCTCCTCCTACTTTTATAGGTGACAAAAAAAAAAAAAAAAAATCACCCCACAGCCAGAAACTTCGATGAAATGCTCTACAAAGCGGTGCTAGATGTGGTTTGTTTCAAATTGTATCCGTGCGTCGGATTTCCACCTTCACGTACAAACTCAAAGTTGAGTTGCATTGTCTGCTTTTAGTGTTCGAAGAGGACTCCGCTATTTCTCGGTGTTGGGTAGGAAAGTTGCCAAGCCGCTGCGACTCAAGCGGGTTGTCCTTTGGTAATGTGAGTGGGTGTAAGGGGTCCGGAACCGTGTCTTGATAATTATTTTTCCGAGAAAGTACTTCACGTCACGACGATACGAGAAAAGTGGGATTTGGGCCCCTCCAGTCCAATTTGAATTTTTGGCGAGCCACCAAAAATTAATTTTTTGCGGAACTGGTAACTCGGATTTCGAGTAGAAAGCTGTGTGAATCACACAGTGTGATAGGCCACTCGCTGACCAATGGAAAATCTGGACTGGAGTCTGCAAACCAAGGAGGTTAGAAGGAATGGAGGAGCCCTGGCCTGAACGCTAGCCCTCAGAAAGGTATTCTGGAGTGGGGGTGCCCCCTTCGGCCGGCCGCCGTCTTGGTGTTACCACTTTCAAGCTAAATCCTGTTATGGTAGTACAGTGTTTTTCAATTCCGTGACTGCAATATTTTAAATTTCGACTTAAAACGCTGTGATAAACTCTCCCCTCCACTTTGGAACTTCTGGTTAGGGGCCAGGGCTCCTCCTCCATTCCTTCTGATCTCCTTGGCAAGTTGACTCTCCTTGAGTGTGCAGTAGGTATACCACAGGAAAACAATAGTTGTCTTTCATTACTACCATTGAAAGATATGTACAAAGGGCTATATTCTAGTTATATACTATTGACCTTAAATATATATATGTTACCGTTAAAGTGTGTAATTCAGTTAATGTATAAAATAACATAAATAACGATACACCAATCGTTAAAGTGTAGAATCGACTGCTTTTCTTGGGAAGTCACTACTAGAATGATATTATTCAGGGGAAATGAAAGGATTGAAGAATTGGCATCCATTTTCATTACTAATATGTAATTCGTCGAAATAATAGAGTAATCTCCACCAATTGTCTGGGGACTGTCCCATGCGTGCAGTTTATTAATATAAACTGCACATAATATATTTTAGCATGTGAGACAGACTGTCTCAGACAGTAAACACAGCCCCACACCCATCACGCACCTCAGACAGTGCTGCCATGGTACGGCCGTATCTGAGGATACTGCATCCCGATACTGGCTGAAAGATCTAACCCGTCAGTCATTTTTATTAAATTAATTTTTGGCACAATGTCCTACATCAAAGAAGAATATCATTTATTAAATAAGCCCATTGTAAAATCTGTAGCGTTTTTCCTTCCATTGAGACTCTTGGCCCATACAAAAACCAGTCGTTGGCTTTACGATAGGTTTTGTCCAATCCAAGTGTCGTTCCCAAAGTAATGTTGTACGTAGACTCGATTTATGCGGGTTTATCTTTAAATGGAAATGTGAACCGTTATTCCTTTCAAAAGCCCCATGCATTTTAATGCAATCGTGTTTTTTTTTGTTTTGTTTTTTTGTTTTTCATCGCTAATCTTACCAAACGCATCTAGGGATATTTGACTTTCAGAGTGGCATCATTCGGACGTTACGAAAAAATTCTCCCCGGAAAAAATCGGGGGAAAAATTTTTTTGGAATCCGTCCAATTTCAGAAGGAATAATTTCCAATAATACAGAAACCTGCGGAGTTTGAAGGGCACACCTAAAATGTAAAATAGTCGCAAGTTAGGGAAAGTATGGAAGCATTTAAAAGCTATTACGTCAGAGTGGATATCTCTGTAAATCCAAAGGCTCGTGAAGCTCCCCCAGATGGGGTCTCATCCGATACCAATTAGCCTCTAGAGACACCTCGGATTAATATGCGGCCCCATTGATGGACTTTTAATTGCATTATATTAAAAACAGCAGATGTGTGTCTGATTTGAGGTTGGAAGCCCTCCCGACACTCCACGTCAACCCTTATTCAATATCTCCGTCAAGTTTCCCTTCAACGTTTCAGCATCCCTCCATCAATCCCTACATTGGCTTACAACAGATGAGTTTTGGAGTTAACTAATCGACATAAGATGTTTTACGAGTGGAAGATCATAATATTGTGGTGTGGCAACCAACACATGGTCCAAGAAAGACGAAATCGGGCTCTCCGAAAAAGTTTAGTTGTTGTTTTTGAGTGTTAAGTTGATCGTGTGGTTGAGTTTAGGACATCGAATACAGGTCGTTGTCTGTTGTTATCTGGTTATTATTTTACAATATTTCATTAGAGCTTCTACGATTTTGATGAAAGCGTGTAGAAATGAAGAGTGTATTTCCAAAAGTTTTGGACCAAAACCTAATACATCCATTTTGGTTCATTATTTTTGGAATAATACACCTTTCTACACGCGACGGAGGTCGAAAATGCTGATCGGCTTCAAAATGTGACATTATACGTTTCAAGATGTCAAGATTCCATAGACGAAATGTCCGTCTGAGCCGTTTTGGGCAGTAGGATTTTTTTTTAAATCTGAAATTTTGACAAAATACTCGGTTTACCATCTAGTTGTGGCCACAAGGTTTTCAGCCAGCCTGCCTGCATAGATTCTATGGGGCTTTCATAGAGCGACAAATGGGATTTTTGAAGGATCCCCGGAGGTCAAATAAGGTGTCGTTTTCCTAGTAAGTTTTGACGCTAAATCTGTTTTTACGAGGCCCCGCATATGCCCGAACATTGTAAAGAAAAAAAAGTTATTTTCATTTTTTTTAAAATATTTGAATGTCACAGAATAATTTTTGCCTACATAGGTACATCGAAGAATTATTAACCCTTGTCTAGAATTTGCAGCGTTTTTCCTGATTCACTTGACTAATGTAACTACTTGCTGTGACTTACTTCTAGTTCTGCTGGGTTAGTTTTTTAATCTGAATTCTTTGTTTTCTGAGATCAATAGGTATTCAGAATTAAGTAAGTAAATAGTATAGTAAAATTAAGTAAGTAAATTTTACTGACTCGAGGTGATATCCGTAACTTTTGAAATTTAAACGTTACGGATATCACCTCGAGTCTTTTTTATTATTTAATAATAAAAAAGGTCAATACCAAATGCTAATTAGCGCTTATTGCGCTTATAAATAAGAACCAAGCATAGTCACTTATAAGCGCCTGTGCTCCTTACCAAAGGAAAAGTAAAAAGAATGATAATGGCATTAAATGCCAAAATTTTTTATTGTGTAATTTACAATAAAATGTCCATCATCTTTCTTTTTACTTTGCCTCTGGTAAGCAGGCACTTATCACCTTATTTTAATTTAATTATTACTTGAAACTTCTTTGTTGTTCATTTATCGAACAGTTTTAGTAAAAATAAATGTTTATTTATAGCTTTCCCAATCAATTTACATCAATTTATCAATGTTTAGTTCCTAAACCTACTATATCCAAAATTCAATTAAATTTATCCTCTTAAGTACTTGCTCTAGATCCGATTCCGCATTATAATATTTAAATATGAGCCTCTATGAAAGTTTGGTCAAAAAATGAACATCTCAAGTTGGATAGTAAGATCGTGATTCAAAAATCGTCTCTCCTGATAAGTTTACTTTTTTAAATAGTTGTAAAAAACAGCTCTGCATGCGACAATGGGCTCAGTACGGAACAACAGCTGGTTGAGCAACAAACAGCTCCTAATAGTTTTCCGTACTAACAGACTCAGGACCTCCTCTCCACGATAAGGGACAGGTTAGTGCTGTGGAAACTGCTATAGAGCCGTTAGGCTATCAGCAGGCCCCCGAAGGAGCTCCGCTAAGCGGGGAACGATAAGGGACAGTGAAGCAGTTGCTGGGGCGCAAAGCCTCCCCTCCCCCACTTTTTACGGGTGGTAGGAGTTGGAGCCTGGCAGTAGCCAAGTTGGCTCACCTGGCCAACGCGCGCGCCCTGGCGCGCCCTGGCGCGCTCCCTGGTTCCTACTGAAAGCCCCATATGTTGTAAAAAAGTTACCACTAAGAAAATATCAAGGGCCAAGGGAGCAGGAACTGTGTAGAGCCCCATGGCCTCCTCTCCAGTCCAGCGCGGATCCGCCCCTGCCCACGATCATGCCTTCCGTTCAGACTGAACAACCTGGGAAGAGGGAACATACGAGACGCAGACGGCAAATGTCGTGAGAAAGAAAAGCCTTTTGCAAAATACATGAAAGGCTGACAGGGCGGAGTCATCGGTAAGACTGAGGATCGTCAATGTTTGACGAGGCGTTCGTGTCGTCGCTGGGTTGACATGATAATTGTCACCGCCACCTCTTGACATGGTCCATCTCAGTTTCAATAATTCACCTGCTAGCCGGCTTCCTCGTGAGGGGCCTCGATGTAAATAATACAGTCGTAACCCTGGGACACCCCAGCGACCTGTGCGGGACAAAGTCCGGCCATTGACTTACACGAGGGATTGATACTCTTTGACTAGGGCACACACTATTGAAGGTTGGCGATCATTTTTGCATAATTCGCAATCTTGTGCCAGGCGAAATAAATCTCTTTCTCGGTTGATGTCCAGCTTTGTATGTTCGACAGCCACGACGCTCGTTTTCTCCCAACTATCTACGTTTACTTATCTTTCCCGTCTATTCACAGTCACTAGCAGCTCAGCAGTGGGGTTTGTTGAGACTGTACCTACTCATCCTGGAATCTCGCGGTTCAGCCTGGAACCGTTCAGGGGATTCTCAGCATGCGTCGGATTATCCACAACTCGTGAGCCTCCAGCCAGTTTACATCACTGGCTTTCTGGGATCTCTGGATTTGTGGATTTCTGGATTTTTAAAGCTCTGGATCTGTTGATTTCTGGATTTTGGAGCTCTAGATCTCTGCATCTCTGGATTTGTGAAGCTGTAGATCTCTGGACTTCTGGATTTCTGAAGCGCTGGATCTATGGATTTCTGGTTCACTGGATCACATGATTCAACAATGTTGCGTCATGGAAATTTTGAAGTAAACGCTTTGTTTAAGAGATAATATCTCTTATTATAATATAATAAGAGATATTATCTCTTAAACAAAGCGTTTATAATATTATTATTATTAAATAAATTATAATTATAATATTATTATAATAATATTAAAATTATAATATTATTATTAAATAAAAATACCAAATTTTGGTATTTTTTCATATTCGAGATAGTGGGATTTAAAACCGAAAAAATAAAAATAAATAAAACGGCTCATCGCAAATAGTTGCAAAAAACTCATGACGGTATTCGAAAGAAGAAGTCTTTCTGGTCGCTATGGAGGCTAAATCATTCTGGCGTTTAGTGGCACTTTTCATTGCGGCTATTCCAAAGTTAAGGAAGTGTCCGTTTTGACTAAACTATGAGCTTAAAAAAATTCGATAGCGCTTCAAAGCGATGATCCTAAAATTCCAGAGGGTGATCTTTGTGTTCATTAAAAGGTACCTGACTCAGAAATATGCCATCCAAAAATTGGAAAAGCCATGGTTGAGATGTAGGCAATTTATTTGAGGGTTGATTTTTTCGTCGAAATCCCTCGAAAAAATCGCTTACCCCCTCATTCTCACGAAGGTCCACTCACTGAGTAGAAACTTTGGATCTTGCCTGATCTAGAGGAATCCTTTCGGAGCAGGGCGTCCCAAACTGTAATCCGCGGCGAACTTCGAGAAAAATTAATGCATTCTAACAAAAACAATAGTACTATGTAGAGTGAATAAACACAATAACTTTATCTAATAAAAACCCAAAAATTTCATTTCACTGCCACAAAAAAAAAAAAAAAAAAAAAAAAAAAAACCCAATAATAATAAAAACGGGTGTGGTTTTATGAAACCACAGTAAAAGTGAAACTTTTTTCCCACTAGTCTCTCCGGCTCGCTTCGCTCGCTCCCCTAGTGGGGTACGTAGCATCGATGGACACGTTTTTTATGTCAAGTCCCCCCCATTTCATACTCATTCACCTACCCTTGTATCTCTACCCACGGCTTCATTTTGGCGTTTTCTCAATTTGATTTCTAACGTGGCACCTGATAACAACAAAACAAGCGGCATTGTTTACTGCATCCATTAATAACATCAATAAAAAAATCAACGGTAGCGTTACGGGACAAGAAACGACACACAGACCAAAAAATTTGGGACGATGTAATAAAAGTTTCACTTTAAAAATATTTTCTTTTTTTTAAACGAGATGGAAAATCCTTTATGGACTGACAGCGGGGAAGTCCCCGCCCTTCGTGTGGGAATCCTGCTTACATCAGTGTACCCACTAAAAAACACGTCGATTTCTCTCAGGAAGCAGCCCCAGAACTTCCTACGTAGTTAGTATTACTTCAGGGCAGTTCCTTTGGTTGGCCGGGTATGACCGCTTCTTGTAGTCGGTGTAAGTCCGTGTCTCCTGTTTTCGAGAGAGATAGGGATAAGTGTGGGGGCAGGTTCTTCAGCCTTCCCCTTCCCTATTTCCATCCACCTGTCCTCGCCTCCTGTTCTGCCGGTTTCTAACAATAATAATAATAGTGATAATAACAATAATTGTTACTATTATTATTTTTTTGTCAACTTATTAATACCTAATGAAAACAAAGTTGATGAAACCATTCTGCCTTTCAATTTTCCCTTTTTGCTTTTCCTTCTTTGTATAAAGATAAACAAATCAGCATGTAAGTTGATACTCGTTAAATCCATGGCCAGTCCACTCCACACACTTCATTTTTACCATGTGGAGCACTCTTTGAACTACCTAGCTTAAAGAGTAGGGCGCCTGCAGTGAAATGTAACGACACCACTCCATAGACATTGAAGAATAGCTGCAAGGTATTAGCTCCACGCCATCCTCCAAATGGCGGTCCGTCATCCCATCCCACTTATGGACCATCAGGAAGAAGCCTGGAAGGGCTGAGGGAGGGGAGAGCTCTGTGAGTGTAAACGAGACAGCAGTTTGAGGCACAATTTGCAAGGTTGAAAGTCGAAATAATCTCAGAATTTTCAACTTTTTTCGGTAGTTTGCTAATAGGTACGTAATAATTATTTCGAAAACTAATCGTTTCTCGTAGAAACATACTATTAGCAAAATTTCCTAAAAAAATGCATATCGTCGTTGCCACAGTAATTAGGCATATCTCATTTTTTGGGCGTTTTGAGTTAGAAAGCTACTACCTACATGTAAAAATCGACGTTTTTTCGATTAAAAATGGCATGAAGGCCATAGAAGTGAGCATGAAGGAGAAAATGAAGTAAAAGCTGATAACACATATCTCAACAGTGGTCACAGCAGAGCAGTTAATTGCATCCATCTCCTTGTAAACATGCATTGTAAACTAGAGATGCAACTATCGGAGAACTTTACCTTAAATGACGATAATTTGTAGATTAGGTAATTAGGTATCGATATTTCGATACACCCCTAACACATCTCCTAGTATACATGCATTGGATTCGGCTCTCGGGGAAAATCTTCCCACTGAGATAATATTTTTTTAGGCCTATTATGCCTAATTACTGTGGCAAAGAAGATATACCTAATTCATATTATGGACTACAGTTGAAGATCGAAACAATAGTAAGGCCGCAAGAGCGAGCTGATAAAGGCCGTTTTTTCGCCATTTGCCAAAAACTAGTGAAACCCCAGTTTCACTTAACTAAGCCTGTTTTTTAGTAAGTAGGTAGGTACTACAAATTTGGTGTCATGTATGTAAATCTAAATACTTGGGTAAGAGGGGTCCGCGGACCGCAGTAGATATTGTTCCGTGAAAGGGGTCCCGCAGGCCAAAAAGTTTGGGAAGCCCTGTTTTAGAGCAATCTGGGCAGGATCCCATAAAATCCAGATTTGCACGATTTACTTTTGTCCACTTAGATTGGGTAAATTGGCCACTGTACGGCGAGAGCAAAGGATGGAAATAAATTCGGTAAGGTGAAGAAGGGTTCGGTGACTCACTATGTAGGTAGAATTGTTCAGGCGCGACTGGTGATGGGCAAACAAGGGGGTGCAATCACGGATTCGTGATTAGGTATATTTTATGAAAATATTATTGCACCTAATACAGTTTGAAAAAGTACCTACTATCAAGATTTGCTATAGTTAATTTATTTATTAAATAAATAAATGAACTATAGCAAATCTTGATAGTAGGTACTTTTTCAAACGAATGAACGAATAAATAAATTTTATTTATTCGTTCAAAAATTCCAATTAACATTACCAGTTTCCTTTCGTTTCAAAATACACACTTCTCACTCACGCCTGAACGGGAAAACTCCCTCAAGATGAAATCAATGCAGTTACATATTCATCAAACGCATTATGAAATTAACAATGAAACGAGCGAATAAAAAAAACTTATAAATGAGACAAACGCAGATCACGGAGTTCAGAAAACACTTCCCAGAAAACATGAAAGCACACAAAACCTCTAATGCCATCCCCTCAACCAGTGCTGCAGCTTCTGGTACCTAAAAAAATACGCAGTATCCCCACAAAACTGGAAAAATCAGAAACCTTCTTCTTCTACTTCTTCTTTGGGTGCCATACCCGTAATCGGGCGTTGGCGACCTCTCGCTACTAACATCTGTTGAGCGTGTTGACCAGTTATTACAGAAGTAGTAGGGACCTACTGCTTAACGCCGGTTCCGAACGGCAAATTTGAGAGGTTTTCCACGGCAGAATACTTTCGGTGGGTTGCCATTGCCTTCCGAAAGGTGATTATCAGTATGAGGAAGATGTCTTGCGGCTGCTGGGATCGAACCAGCAACCTTTGACTCAGTAGTCCAACGCTCAAACCACTGAGCCACTGATAACCACGGTCAGAAACCTTGGTCGATCGAAATTTTATGATTTCATACCGTACAAAGTAATATATCAACACCAAAAAGTGTTCAAAATATTCCAAAAGTAAGCCCCTATTTTTTCCATGATTTGGGTCAGATTTGATCCTGAATAAGTCCCTCATTCCAAACGAAAATTCCCTGCACATGAACGAAGACTGCCAACACTAAACGTGGTGGTGATTTATCATCTGGTGATAAAAGTTGGGCAATCACAGGAAGGGTGTGCAGTCCCCGAATCTGCACCACATTTCGTAATTTCTGCCTTCACACTTAGTTCGTTCCTGTCGTAGCGCGCGGTTCGCTATGAGGAGAGCCTACAGAAAGGCGAGGAGGCTTTGCTTCGCACAATCTTCACTTGACGATTATTTGTGGTCGAAAAAGGAATATAAAATATTGTTAAAGCTTAAGAAAAAGGAATATTTCGAGAAGCTGAAAACTGCATTCGCTAACTGTCGAAACTCTCGTGACTTCTGGTTAGCGGTTTGTAAACTCAGGAAAAAGTCTCTCAATATTTCGAAACTAGACATCAAGACGGTGGAAGAGTTTTATGACTCTTTCGTTCCAGCCCGCAGGCCACTTGCTGAACCTTACTGGTTCTCTGGGTCATTTGATCAGCTGTTGGACGGAGATATCACTACGGCAGAACTTAATGCAGTCTTAAAGCTGCTCAAAAATAATATAGCCCCTGGCCCTGACGGCATTATATACGAATTTTATAAAAATCTTCCCAACTGCTGGCTTCGCTTTGTTTTGGAGTTTTTCAGCTTGATGCTCAGGGAGGGGTCTGTGCCTAGCGTTCTAGCCCAGATACGAACCTTTCTGCTTCATAAGAAAGATGACTCATCCGATCCTAAAAATTACAGAGGAATCTCGCTCCTGAATACCATTCTAAAGGCATTTAACGCCATCCTCCAAAATAGACTCATTAAATTCGTGGATGACAACAACCTACTCCCAGAAAGCCACTACTCCCAAAGTGTGGCTTCCGAAAGGGTCGTGGTTGTATTGATAACATCTTCACTCTTCAAAGCCTGATTTCAATCAACACCCGGCTTCCTAAGCGCAAAGTCTTTGCTGCCTTCATCGACTTTTCTCGTGCTTTTGACAGCGTGGTGCATGAAAGACTATGGTCCAAATTTTATGATCTTAACATCAGTGCAAGATTCATTAATCTTTTGAAATATATGTATGAAAACGCATCCTTCAATCTGAGGGTTGGAGGCGAGGATTCAAAATCGTACCCGGTGCTGGAAGGTGTCTTGCAGGGCGACGTTCTGTCCCCGCTCTGCTTTGCCCTGTTCATTGCAGATCTAGAAAACTTCCTGCTGAGAAGAGGTCTTCGTGGTCTTAACGTTGTTGGAACTCACGACATCATATCCATACAGTACGCAGATGATCTATGCCTTTTGACTTTTAGTTATGTTGAAATGCAGAGGATGTTGGAGGCTCTCCACTCTTACTGCGGGGACAACTTTCTTAACGTTAATCATACTAAGTCAAACATTGTGGTTTTCAGGAGACACGGGTCACTCCCTAGTGGGTACAACTTTAGGTATGGTGATGTGGAACTCCCGATAGCCTACTCCTACTCATATTTGGGTGTTAAATTCTTTAGTTCAGGTCTGTTTGTGCGGCATGCCTCAGATGTAACCAGGAAAGGTGAATCGGCTGCTAGGGCGCTTTTGCCTATGGTCCATAAGGCACGTGGAGGCCCTTTCTCTTCATGGCACAGAGTAGTTTAGTCACTGGTTCTTACCGCTTCTCTGTATACGCTGTATACGCATATATGCTGCTGAGTCATGGGGTGTCACTCTGTGTAGTGTCCTGGACAATCACATCCAAGTCAGAGCTTATAAGTCTTTACTTTTTCTGCCCAATAACACCCCGGACTACCTTGTGCGTGTAGAGCTTGCTCTTGCCCACTTGGAAGTAAAGATTATGAAGCTTGCTGCAGGCTGGTGGCTCAAGCTGTGTGACATGGAAGACACCAGATACCCTAAGTTGTGTCTTCGTCGTCTCATCGCTCTGAATGAAGTGACGTCCGAGCCTAAGTACAACTGGGCATCCCAAATGTCGGTTACCAATGAGTTTGGTTAGGGAGAGAGAACGACTCCTCTGCTGAATACTAAATTGTTTATTCAGGTAAACAATTATAGCGTGGGGACCGGTTTCGAGCAACTAAGCTCATCTACAGCCCAGAGTGACTTGAGGTGGTTGAACGTACAATTAGTTCTGAACTGTATGTTCAACCACCTCAAGTCACTCTGGGCTGTAGATGAGCTTAGTTGCTCGAAACCGGTCCCCACGCTATAATTGTTTACCTGAATAAACAATTTAGTATTCAGCAGAGGAGTCGTTCTCTCTCCCTAACCAAACTCATTGGATTAGACCTCTGCACCATCGGCAAACAACCACTTTGTGTCGGTTACCTTCACTAAATTTGGTGAAGGTCAAGCCTGGGTGTCTCAGAACCCCACCGACTTCAACCTGACTCGCTTCGTTAAAAACATTGACTCGTTTTGGAAAAACAATGACAGGGAGCGGGTAGCAGCATCCTCGTTCAATGAGATCTACAGGATGTACTCGCCTGCAGACGATGAGCTACCTTTTTATCTGAACTCTGACTTGGGTATTCAGACAAAGAGACTCCTGGCTCAAGCAAGGCTGTCAGGGAATTATTTTGCCAAACTGTGCACTCCAGGCTTTGTTGCCAAATTCAATAATTCCGAAGAGTGCCCGATGTGTAATTTGGAGGCACAAGATTCAATCCTCCATTTCATGTGTCAATGCCCTGTAGTTCGTGGCGAACGGTTCTCATTTTTGGTTTATCATTCTTGGAATAATACACCTATGTTTTCGCGACGGGGGTCGACGACTCCGATCGGGCTCAAAATTTGACATTATCCGTTTCAAGAGGTCTACATTCTAAATCCGAAATGTCCGTCCGCCGTCCAGGCCGTTTTGGGCAGTAGGAATTTTTTTAAAAATCTGAAATTTCGACAAAATACTTGGTTTACCATCTAGTTGTGCCCGCAAGGTTTTCAGTCCGATCGCCCAAACCCGTGGGGCGCTATGGGGCTATAATGGGGCTACGGGAGGGGTTTTTTGAAGGCTTTTAGCTATGGGATCGAGTTAGGTGTCGTTTTCGAAGTATTTTTGGACGTAGAATCCATTTTTTGGGGTCCCGGAACGATCCGATTTCACTGGGGCGATGTTTAGGGCATTCGTGGGGCTAAAAATGGGATTTTTGAAGGATCCCAGGATGTTAAATATTTTTCGAGTAAAAAATACAGAATTTTTGAAAAAACACATTTTTGAACAAAAAAATCCAAAAAAAAAAATTTTTTTTTGAGATAAAAATTCAAAAAAAAAATTTTTTTTAAATTTTTTCATAGACAGAATTAAATTTCTGCACAAGTAACGTAAGTATATCAAAGAATAATAAACCCTTGTGTAAAATTTGCAGCGTTTTTCTTCTTCTTCGGCGATTTGTCCCACCATGACTTGGCCTCTCTGCTCTCTTTTAATGATTTATTATCTTGTAAGAGAATGTATTGCTTCTTAGTAAACTGTATTAAAACTAGGGCTTTTTTCCTTAATGAAGGTTTTTTTATACTAATTATATTTAAGTGACTAATTATACAAGTTGTATTACTGTAGCAATTGTACTTTTGTTGTGGACTAATTAAGTTATATCATTGTAGCGATTTACGTTGTGTCATTTTAGTTATTGAATTACCTGTACCTATTACTGTTTTGTTTTAACTTTGTATCGCCGGAAGCATAGGCGTACGCAAGGGGGGGCTAGGGGGGGCCCGGGCCCCCCCCCCCCCCCCCTAGACAAACGAAAAATATATATACACACTTTCAGATAAAAATAAAGAAAAAGAGGAAGTAGTGGTTGAAAAATACGCAGAGAACCCGAGGCGGCTCATGTTGTAAATTTAAAGTGAAAAAAACAACTTGACATTGCTGGGTACTTATGTTGTGCACATTTTGTGTATTTGTTGTAAATTAAGAGGGGAAAAAAGTGAACTGCAACACTTGATTTTGTAAAAATGATTTGTATGTTATTTTGAATTATTACTCAAGCTGTGTAATATTATTAAATAATACGTAATTTTTACGATATAGGGATAAATAATCGTAAATTTTACGATATAGGGTACACACCTATCACACCATACACCGCACTCCAAATACCTACATGCAAAGTTACGATCATTTTGGATTGTTCTTCTTGGAATAATATACCTATGTAATCGCGACGGGGGTCGAAAATTCGGATCGGCCTCAAAACTTGACATCATTCGTTTCAAGAGGTCTAGATTGCAAAAACGAAATTGGAACGGCTGCCGCACAGTGGTCCACAGGTGGAAAATTTTTTTTTTTTAATCCCCCAAAATCATTATATTCCAGTATTAGTTGGAGGGTTGATATGAATAGTTTTTGGATCAAAAAGTCATCAACCTGATACCTAGGTACTGTAGACCTGACTCGTGCAGTATTATACCTATATATACCTACTATATATACCTTTCTCGATTTTGGAAAATTGTGAGTTTACGGGAGCAGTATTAGACCTATTTACGGAGAATCGTAGCCGACTCATTTTGCACGTGAAAAAATTCGTTAGACATCGAATTTGTTCAGTTTTTACACAGCTACAAGAAAGTAATTTTATCTTTCTGCGGAAAAAATCTAGACACAGGTTTCAACACGTTTTTAGCGGATTTTGAAGCAAAAAACCATGATTTTTGTGCATTTGACTCAACATAAGTCGAGCTTGGGTAAGTAGGTATGCTAAGGTATGCGACTATTTTTCCTGGGTACCCTATGTTCAGAACAACTCCGACAAATGGCGTCCGTTTTTTCTACAGATTTTAAGGTAAATGCGTGAAATTGTGAGAATTCCTTTTTTCGCCGAAAAGACGCTGAATAGGAACCAAACTTCAAAAATATGTATTCCCGCCGTTGGATAACGCTAAAACTCATTAGATCGAGTTTGAAGATTCTTCAAACTCGATCTTATCTAGATAAACCTTTCAGAAAACCTGCGATAGTTACGGCGCTCGTTTAGTGAAATCGAGAAAACAAACTAAGAAAACATAAGTTACAGCGAGATATTTCTGGCTCGAACCTTCGAAACAAAATTTAATTTAAAAGGCCACATTGTTTTACCTTACGAAGTCATGAAAATAACTAATCTGGCTCAGCAATTTTCCGTTTTCAAGTATACTTGAATACTGATTTCTATAGAAATTTTCAATTCTAGGGTGTTCAATGGAATTCATCAATGTTACGGGGTTCCATCAGAAATCATAGGAGTGTTCGATCGAAATCATCTTCGACCTCCTCATTTTTGTAGTAATTTTCAATTTTAGGGTGTTCAATCGCCAAATTTATTGCTCTACAACTTTTCTTTATGTACAAAATTCGGGAGAATCCTTTGTTGGCTCGCACACTGGAAAATGTACGTGTTTTTAAAGGTATTTTGGGAAAAAACGGCTCAGAATCCATTTTAGGTACAGGGACATGGGGTAATTTATGAATACTATAAGTATGGGGTTTTCCGAGTTTTTTCCCCCAAAATATGGCCTTTTTGCACCACCGCGCGTCGTCCGCCGTCTGGGGCGTTTTGGGCAGTAAGAATTTTTTTAAGAATCTGAAATTTTGACAACACGTGGTTTACCATCTAGTTGTGCCCGCAAAGTTTTCAGCCCGATCACCCAAACCCGTGGGGCGCTATGGGGTTAAAATGGGCCTACGGGACGGGGTTTTTGAAGGCTTTTGGCTATGAGTTAGGTGTCGTTTTCGAAGTATTTTTGGACGTAGAATCCAGTTTTGGGGGTCCTGGAACGATCCGATTTAACTGTGGGGATCTATAAGGCTTTCATGGGGCTACAAATGGTATTTTTGAAGGATACCAAGAGATCAAAAATTGATCTCTTTATGAAAAATATTTAATAGTTTCCGAGTAAAAAAAAAAGAAGACAGAATTAATTTTCGCACAAGTAACGTATATCACAGAATAATACACCCTTGTGTAAAATTTGCAGCGTTTTTAATTTTAATTTAACTAGGTACCCTTGCTGGCAGCATGTCTACCTGCAATATTTTTGAGCCCCCCCCCTAAAGGAAGACCTGCGTACGCCCATGGCCGGAAGGCCTTTACAATAATTGATAGCAGCGCAGCATTTCAATAGCAGCGATTCGATCAAGGCCTCGCGCATGTGCCCCACGGATCCCCCGAGGGCACCCTGCAGACACTCCTGAAGAAAACCTCCAAAATAACCGATGCCTGAAATTACTTTGCCGCTTCTACACTCACCCTCCAGGGCGAAAATCTTTGTCCACAATCGTCCTTTAGGGCGATCAAGACGTGGCATATTTCCTAGTGCTGACCCTCAGGGCTTCCACACACTTCCCACTGTAGGAATCATTTACCGTCGCCAAAGAACCCTCACTTATTCATAGGGTTTTATCCTTTTCCCCTTCGCCATCGCCCGTCTATAGGGTCATTTAACCATTTATATCTCCTTGGGCGTGCATGGGTTGGGAGGCCATAGAAGGGCCCGAAGGGACAAGGTTTGCGACCCTTTTCAAGAAGGTGAAATGTTTATCAACAATGTTATGGCCTCAACATCAACGGTGAACATCCCGCTAGAAACTTTGATGTTCAAGTGTCAACGCAAATAAATAAGGGACCATAAAATTAAACTTTATCGATGAACCTATTCCCCAGAAATACGACGAACAGTATTTGAAATTATTTGCCCTCGGGAGACACTTGAACACGGAAGTGTCGTTTTATTCTAAACGAGAAGAAAGTGTTTTAGTGCACTAAAACACATTAGGAATATGTAATGTTGGTACCAAATTGGTACTACCAATGATATTCTATCGCAGAATGACAAGAAAAGAAAGATAAGAAATGTCTTATCCACAAAAGGTGCCGTACGGTGTACGGACAATTCGATTTTGGAATCTAGACCTTGGAATCTAGACATAGAAACGGATCATGTCAAATTTGGAGGCCGATTGGAGTCGTCGACCTCCGTAGCGATTACAAAGGTGTTCCCAGTATGAAGTACGATACCTGTATGAAGTCAACCTTGTAGGTATTTGAAAAATAAAACATTGATCCCAGCTCGTCTTACTTTACGAACAGAAAACAGATAGGTAAGAAGCAAGACCTGGAGAGTACAGAACATCTTTCAACACCGAGGACTGGCCGTTGTTGACGTGTGTTGTTGTTGAAAAAGTAATAATAAAAAACGCTGCAAATTTTACACAAGGGTTTAGGTATTATTTAATATATTATAATATTATTTAATTGTGCCAAAATTAATTCTGTGCCAATAAAAAAATCGTGGAAAAAATTTTTTTCTTCAAAAAAAATGTTTTTTACTTGGAAGATATTTGACCTCCTGGGATCTTTCAAAAATCCCATTTGCAGCCCCATGAAAATATTTGACCTTCTGGGATCCTTCAAAAGTCCCATTTTTAGCACCATGAAAGCCCTATAGATCGCCACAGTGTTCCGGGGCCCCCGAAAATGGATTCTACGTCCAAAAATACTTCGAAAACGAGACCAAACTTGATCCCATAGCTAAAAGCCTTCAAAAAGCCCCTCCCTTAGCCCCATAGCGCCCCACGGGTTTGGGCGATCGGGCTGAAAACCTTGCGGGCACAACTAGATGGTAAACCAAGTATTTTGTCAAAATTTCAGATTAAAAACAAAATTCCTACTGTACTGCCCAAGACGGCCCGGCGGAGGGACATTTCGGTTTTGGAATCTAGACCTCTTGAAACGGATAATGTCAAATTTTGAGGCCGATCGGAGTCGTCGACCTCCGTCGCGAAAACATACCTAGGTGTATTATTCTAAGAATAATAAACCAAAACTCTACCGTCATCCCTGACCCACGGGGGAAATATGACATAGATATTTAGCCTGTGAGCTGGGGATAGGAAAATTACTTTTGGGTGATTACTAATAATTACAAAAATTGTTTTTCTGTATAATATACAGAAATATACAGAGCACAGATATATTATATCTGTGCTCGTTTCCTGCGCCGAAAGCTGCAAGCAGACTATCTAATAGCAAATGTTGCTGTGGAGATTGGCCCTTTGATCACTGGTTTGTTTTGGATCCAGAAACTATAATCGTACTCGAGAGATCCTAACCAGATTCAAAACGTGCACGTCTGTTTGAAGTACCTGTGCACAACTTCGGATAGTAGGTACCTACGTCCTAGGCCGATGTTGCCAACTTCTGTCAGCTATCATTGTTGTCAATTGGACATTTTTCAACCGTTTTTGGAGTTCATTCCAACCCTCATAATCCTGACTAGCAGTTTCCGTAACTGAATCATCTAGAAAAAAGGATCGTAAAACGTGTGTGTCCCGATGATTTTGTTCAGTCCCTGCCGCAATGGGAACTTGGGAATATTTGGAGACACTGCCCCTTAGAAGGGTGTTGCGTCCGGGAGTTTTAGGACTGCCACCTGTCTACAAAAAACCATTAGGACTGCCACCCAAACGTGTAGGACCGCCACCCGTTACTTGATCAAAAATAGATGTAGGACTGCCACCCGCTTGATCGAAAATAGATGGTAGGACTGCCACCCGTCACTCACAGAATGGAAAAATGGGAGTTTTAGGACTGCCACCAAAAGGTAAGAGAGGGTTAGTGAGGGGTGTCAAAATGAGGGCGTAGTTTGAAGGAGACCCTCTGTACGTACTTGTAGAGAGGGTACTCTTCCTCTGTCTGTTTTTTTTTTTTTTTTTTTTTTTTTTTTTTTTGACATGGATATGTCTTAGTTCTGGGGTCATGCAAAATTTAGCGACAGCCAAAAAAAAAGACACACGTTTTTGATTGGCACACGTTTTTGCACCCGTGGCAACCAATCAACTTAATTTTTCATAGTAACAACGCTTGTTAGTTTCTCGTAGTGAATTATCAAATAATAATTATTATTCCCGTCTAACAACAACTATATATATCATACGACATATCCATGTACAGATGTATCTGCATGCAGTGGAGATACTCGTCATCAGTTTACTGATGATTTTAGTCCTGGGTTTTTTTTTAAATGTATTTATCCCAACCATCGTTGCCCTCGGGTTGATTCCGGGCGGGGAGTATGGTGGGCGCCTGCCTGGATTGAGGTGATCTCGGCGTAAACGTCACTTTTCACAAACTGGTCCCTCACATCCTTCCTGACATTTTACCGCGGCTAGTCTCCAACCGCAGAACCTCTGCATTTCAATTCAGAACCGACGGGTGGCAGTCCTACACACATTTTTGACCACGACTGGTGGCAGTCCTACACACATTTCCGACCACGACGGGTGGCAGTAATAACAACGCGAATAGCCACTTTTTTCCCCGCCATTTCAATTCTGAATCAACGGGTGGCAGTCCTAATACGCCCTTCCGTCCCACCCATTTTACGGCCATTAAAATGATTTCCCGTCAACAGATTTTGAACTTTGTGTGTGGATCGGGTTTCAAGTTCTGATTGAGTCATGTTAGAAGACAAAGTTACACCAACATGTTTTGCACTTGAATACAATCTTGCGTGCATTGTTATGACCCCATAGCTACCAGGTGGTAACAGAACGACAAACAACCCATCGTATTTATTTCCTATCGCATGGAATGTGCCTGAGATTTCAAAATTATACATTTGGTGGGATAAAATGATCTCGTATATTAAAATCAAAACGATAGGCTGGATTTGGATTGTCTTGAACCAACTGTGCAATGTCAGGGCAGCATCGAGGTTTCCTGGGTCAGCAGAACCGGACTTCGATAAGTGGGAATGTAAGGGGCTCTGTTTGCGTTATTCCATTATCATGGACTTCTTTATTAACCATACTTGATGGAACGTGTCTTTTTTGTAGCGGACTTCGTCGATGGGACTTTCCTCAAGCAGTCCAGACTGATATGGGATCATTCTGCGTGGTGTTCGTATCTCTTCGACTGCACTGACCTTAAGGGCAAAATCGTCAAGCATCAAATGTGCCAGTACGCTTGGTCTAAAGCAAAACCCTCGCAATGTTCCCGCTACAAGGACTTCGTTTTTCACGATACGGATTACAACCGTTGGGAGTTTTTGGATGGGCACAATTCGTTTAGAGAAACCGTTGCGGAACACGGACTGTTTCAGAAAGGGTTCGGTGCTTCAAATCTCAGGTGAGGAGTTAGGATGAATGCTGCTGTCAGTCACGCAACTTACCATTTGCATAAGTAGGTACCTAACGTCCGCCGTGCGAACTATGATACGCTCCCGACCGGCCGTTCGGAAGTGAGTCATTCGCCCGAGTAACGATACGCTCCTGTTCGTTCAGAGTAGACCTTTAAAACTTTTATCTTGCGCTCCTACGTGAGATAATAGGATCACGCGTTAGGAATTAGTGCTACGTGCTCAATGTGATCATGGAATACTAAGTCTTGGCATGTCATCGGTTTACAAAGAATTTTTTGTAGTCTCTTAAGAGACTGGTGAAGCAAGGGCTGGGCTGCATTGGATTTTTAGGTTTCCATACCACCGCTTGGTAGACAAAGGTTTGAACGGTCATAATATGACCGTTCAAACCTTTGTCTAAAATATTATTTTGGGGAAAAAAGAAACCTCTGAGAACCCTAGTGGTTCATACTTATAGGAAATTTGACACTGATCAGGAATATTCCCCATATCTTTATACATAAATTTGCTCCTTACCCTTATTCCCCCCCCCCCCCCCCTCCAAAAATCATAAAACCCTTTTTTTCAGTATATTTTTCAGCTTGGAAGCCAAACAAGGATACTCACGAAGTTTGAACAGAAGAAAAGTTGTAGAGCAATACAGTTCGCGTTGATTGAACACCCTAAAATTGAAAATTGCTACAAAAATTAGAGAGTCCCAGCAGATGACGATGATTTGTGACGAACAAATTTCTGAGCTGCAACCTATCTCTAGCACCTAGCTTTTTCCCCACTGTCCTCTTGGTAACGCTGATAGCTTTGAACAGGTTTGTCATACCTAAGAATGAATCGTAAAGGCAGGAGCGTATTATAAAATTTTGGTTGGAGCGTATCCTAATCGCGGGAGCGTACGTACCTATGATAATCTCTACAGATGCGCATAAGCGTATACATCGTAATGGTTTTCGTGGTCCAGAAGCCTCTGTCCCAAGTCACCTGCTGGGTCAGAGTGAAGACACAGGTAGCGGTGGTCAGGGCGGTATCAATGCGGCTTCGTGGCTATCGCCGACGAGTCCGATGCCTTGGCCTAGAGGACGGGGTCATTATGCCTCTGTGATGATTGTCCGCCGGAGTTCGACGGTGCCCAGAATGGCGTAAGACGCCATGAACGACTCTGTGAGGGAGTTTTGGACCAGTGACAAGAGGACGGCGGCGCGGCGCCCAGAATAGCATAAGGCCGGGTTGCAAAGGTAAAGGTCTCCAGGTGATACCAACGCAGTGGTTCAAACGCGGGCCATCGGGTTTCTTGTTCATGTTTTTGTTTTTATTTATGTTTTGGCTATTTACCTTCATAAGGAGGTAGGATTAAAATGTTCTATTTGATAAAAAGGCACTGTTTTCATAACTTTACATAACTTGTATTTGTACAAAGTTGCTTTATAATATAAATTGAGCATATTATGCTCAACCTCCCCCTTGTTATGACTTTTTATTGCTTTTAGGAGAATGAAATGGGACTACTCATTGGAAGACATGGCTGCAAACTGGGCTGCGCAATGCCTTCCTGGCAAAGATAATGCCTGCAGGCGAGTCCAAGGGTATGACAATGCCGGTATGTCGGTCGAGTTGAAAGAGTTTACAAGCAATATCACGTCGACGATTTCCGCCGTGATGACAGAGTGGGCTCACAGTTTGTTTAGTATAAGCCCCCCGTCTACTCCTGGTAAGTTCCAAATGACCAATCACTATTCCTGAAGTATGTCGGTGGCACCAAAACATGACATCCTCGTTTCTGTTTATTGCTTTTCAGCTACGAATGTTGTATTCAAGTTTAAGCACGGTCCTTGGGACCGAGGTTCGCAGATGGTATGGTATTCAACCGTCAAACTTGGGTGTGCTTCTGCAACCTACCATGCTCCCCCAGACAAGTGGTACAGGATAGTCGTGTGTTACTACGCACCGCCCGGAAACATACCAGGGGATTTAATTTTCAAGGAAGGGGCTCCAGGGAGTGATTGTCTTGAGGACACTGAAGCACGATTAAGGTGGATATTCTGATAAAAAGATGGCCAGCGCCAAAGTAGTATGAAATCTCTGCTTATTATTATCTTCTCAGTTGTGCCGGTTGGGTCTATCCATCACTGTGTGCCACCCCGGAAGACTCAATAGATGGCGCCTTACCCGAACGAAGGACGCCCAGAGAGAAACCTCCGTCTACAAACGATAGTGAACATATAATAATGCCGACCGTCACTCATGCACCGGAACCCACACAACCGTCACCCGGGGACCAACCGAGGAAATCACGAGCTAGAGAGGAAAGTATACATCACCGTTCCTTGGTAATTACTGAAACAAATGAGGGAAGCGGGTCGAACATTATCGCAGGAATCGCCATCGTAATTGCAACATCCATGCTGCTTATGAATGTATGAAATGACAAGTACCTATAACAAATAAAAATTGCCAAGTTGTGTAGTTGTTTGACATTCAATGGAAACACCATTCGCTCTAGAGAAACCTTGAGGTAAGTGTACACCGGAGGAACATTTGAGAGCCATAGGAGTCGCAAGAACTGGAATAATATTTTATATCCACACGAACGCGTCCAGTCTCCGAGAGCTGAAAAAAGTCTTCCAGCGCTGCCGGATGACCTGGAGACTGTTTTGTCTCGGGTTTAGGTACACTTACCTTTAAGCTGTGGTAATCCTAGGACTCCACGTCCAAAAATACTTCGAAAACGACTCCTATCTCGAGCCCATAGCCAAAATCCTAAAAAAAAAAAAAAAAAAAAACCCTCCCGTTTCTCCATAGTGCCCCACGGATTTGGGGGATCAGGCTGAAAACCTTCCGGGCACAACGAGATAATATACCGAGTATTTTGTCGAAATTTCAGATTTTTATAAAATTCCTATTGACCTAAATGGAGCGGAAGGCGTTCGGCGGACGGACATTTCGGTTTTGGAATGTAGACCTCTTGAAACGGATAATGTCAAATTTTGAGGCCGATCGGAGTCGTCGACCTCCGTCGCGATTACATATAGGTGCATTATTCCAAGAACAATAAACCAAAAAATCATCTTGACATTGTTGGGTACCTACATTTATTGTGTACATTTTGTGTTAGGTACTGTTGTAAATTTAGAGGAAAAAATGTTATTTTGTATTTGTTGTGCCAAGATTTTGCCTAATGGAGCCTAGGTAGCCTAATGGAGAGTTGAAGTGACTGCTGAGTGAGTAGAAATGAGATTGTTAGTTGTTTGAGGTGGAAATCACAGCTCAGGGGTGCGAACCTGTTTTAGGCTATACTAGTTGAAGTTTGAATTTAAAGGTTTGAGGCGGAACTCACAGCTATGGGGTGCCAGCCTATTTTATCAAAACCTAGTAAGACGGATCTCACAGCAACGTTTACAGCCCAATTCGGGCTACGGGAGGGGTCTTTTGAAGGGTTTTGGCTATAGGCTATTCGGATCCAGTTAGGTGTCGTTTTCGAAGTAATTTTGGACGTAGAATCCATTTTTAGGGGCCACGATGGAACGATCCGATTTCACCGTGGGAATCTTTGGGGCTTTCCTGGGGCTTCAAATGGGATTTTTGAAGGATCCCAGGAGGTCAAATATTTTCCAAGTAAAAAAAAAAAATTTTTTTTCTGACAGAATTCATTTTCCCACAAGTAACCTATAGGAATCTTACTTAAGGGGTTATTATTCTTTGATATATATATCAAAGAATAATAATCCCTTAAGTAAGATTTGCTGCGTTTTTAATTTAACTACCCTAACCCCTTTTTTAGCCCCCCCCTAAAGGAAGACCTGCGTACGCCCTTGTCATACGGTTTGCAGTTAAGTGCACTCTTGCATGCGTAGTTATGACCCCATTGCTACCAGGTGGTATCAAATCCCATCATATTGCCAATCGATTTCTCATTTGAATTGAATTTTCCTGAAATTTCAAAATTATAGATTTGGTGCGATAAAATGATCTCGTATATGAAAATTAAAACGATCGTTTGGATTTTGATTGTCTTGAACCAACTGTGCAATGCCAGGGCCGCACCGAGGTTTCCTGGATCGGCAGAACCGGACTTCGATAAGTGGTTATGTAAGGGGCATCGTTTTGCCTATCACCACCAAATCTTTATTAATAATAATAACCATTCTCAACGAGATGTCTTTTTTGTAGCGGACTTCGTCGATCGGATGTTTCTCAAGCAGTCCAGACTGATATGGGATCATTCTGCATGGTGCACGAATCTCTTCGACTGCACTGACCCTAACGGCAAAATCGTCAAGCATCAAATGTGCCAGTACGCCTGGTCTGAAGCAAAACCTTCGCGATGTTCCCGCTACAGAGACTTCGTTCTTCACGATACGGATTTTAACCGATGGGAGTTTCTGCATGCGCACAATGAGTTAAGAGAAATGGTGGCGAACACAGGGCTTCACCGCATGAAAGGGTTCGGTTCTAATGATATCAGGTGAGGAATAAATAATAAATAGGTAAATATGATTTATTTGTATGACGGCTTTATACATGTATAAAGGGTGACATTGTAAAATAAGATGATTTATGATTTAGTTAAATGTACACACTTATTTTGTAAGTTACAACAGGTATTGTAATCTGGGTTGTTGTAAAATGATCAAAAGTCTAAATTAAAAAACTCATCAACAGAGTAGAGGTGGTTTCTAGAGAATTTGTCCTTCAAGAGCCAATTTAGGCTAGCTAACGAAGGATTTTTCACTGCATGCATCTGGCAAGACGTGTGTGGGGAAAACTCTACTCATTCTTGTTCGATCGATATCCATCCCGCCAGTGCAGGTTCGAGGCAGGGCCGCCGAGAGAAAAAGCGGGCCCGGGGCAAAAGAGAGCATAGGGTCCCCATGTAAGGAGGAGGTAGGGGGTAGTTCCCAATAACGAACGTTCAATTTTCATTTTCAATTTTCATTCTGCACAAGACTTGTGCAGTACTTAGTAACCTATATCAAAGAATAATAAACCCTTGTGTAAAATTTGCAGAGTTCTTCAAATGATTTGTCTTCATCAGTACCTCATCCTGAAGGGGTATTTAAAGTGTATTGATCACAAGTTTCCAGAAGTGTCCGCAGCAACTCACAGCGCCAAACGCGTCACCGGCGCCACGAGCGTCATCGGCGTCACGACGCCCGATTTTTTCAAATGATTTGTCTTCATCAGTACCTCATTCTGAAGGGGTGTTTAAAGTGTATTGATACAAGATTCTAGAAGTGTCAGCAGCAACTCAAAGTGCCATAAGCGCCACCAGCGCCACGAGCTCTGACGCTAGCGTCCTTGGCGTCACGACGCCCGATTTTGGTTTATTATTCTTGGAATAATACACAGGTTTATTATTCATGGAATAATACATAGGTCTATGTTTTAGCGACAGAGGTCGACGACTCCGATCGGCCTCAAAATTTGACCTTATCCGTTTCAAGAGGTCTAGATTCCAAAACCGAAATGTCCGTCCGCCGTCCGGGCCGTTTTGGGTAGTAGGAATTTTTTTTTAAATCTGAAATTTTGACAAAATACTCGGTTTACCATCTAGTTGGGCCCGTAAGGTTTTCACCCCGATCGCTTTCGAAGTATTTTTGGACGTAGAATCCATTTTTAGGGGTCCACACTTTGCACAACTTATCTTTGTACAAAGTTGCTTCGTATGCTCCACTTCTTCCTTGGTATTCATTTTTTTTAGGAGATTGACATGGGACTACTCATTGGAAGACATGGCTGCAAATTGGGCTGCGCAATGCCTCCCTGGCAAAGATAACGCCTGCAGGCGAGTCCAAAAGTTCGACTATGTTGGTATGTCAGTCGAGTTGAAAGAGTTCACAAGCAATAACACGTCTTCGATTACTGCCGTGATGGAAGAGTGGGCCGACAGTTTTTTTAGTATAGATATCCCGATATATCCTCGTAAGTTCCTCTACCGACCAAACACTATTCCTGAAGTACGTCGATGGCATCACCCGAAGAAGACTCTTTCGTTTTTCAGCGGATAGTGTTCTTATCCACTTTAGGCACGGAGTTTGGGACAGAGGTACGCAGATGGTATGGCATCTAACGTACAAACTTGGATGTGCTTCAGCAACATACCACGCCCCCCCAGACAAGTGGTACAGGATAGTCGTGTGTTACTACGCACCGCGCGGAAACATACCAGGACTCCCCGTTTTCGAGGAAGGGCTTCCAGGATACGGTTGTAGGGAGGGCTTCGATGCACGAGTTGGGTTAGTATTCATATAGAAAGACGACGAGTGCCAAAGAAGTAAGAAATCTCTGCAATTTGTTATCTTCTCAGTTGTGCCGGGTGGATATATCCATCACTGTGTGCCAACCCGGAAGACTCAATAGATGGCGCCATACCCGAACGAACGACCGCCAGAGAGAGACCTCCATCTAACAACTGCTGCTACAGTAGAGAAGATATGATATTCCGGCAGCCGACTCTCACCTATGCACCGGAAGTCACTCATCCGCCACCCGGGGACCAACGAAGGAGAGCACGAGCTAGAGAGGGAAGGGCACATCCTGGTTCCTTGGTTAACACAGAAACTAAAGAGGGAAACGGTTCGAACCTTATCGCAGGCATCGCCATCATGATTATGACAGTCATGCTGCTCATTCAAGTCTATTGAGTTGAATGTATGAATGAATGAATGAATAAACATTGCCAAGTTGTGTAGTTGTTTGACCATTCCCTCTGGAGAGTTCTTGAGCTATGGTAATCCTAGTAGTAGCAGCAGTGTAGACATCAAAGGAAGAAGATTTGCTGACGTAGCTACGGCGTGAGATCTGCAGAGCTATCAGCAGGTCCCCCCATTTCGGGGGAGCGCCGCGGTAGGGGAAGGGAAGGGCTCGCACCCTGTTGGGGCCCGCTTCTCGACCACCCCTTGTAATGACCAATGTTCAGACCAACCAGTCTGAAACGACCTCTTTCTAACCGCTCCTCACTATCAAGAAGATTTGCCTAACTTCAGCCCTGATTGATTCAAGTAAAAGGACAGTTACATCGACATGCATGTCAAACCTCTTGCCTGCATTGTTATGACCCCATAGCTACCAGGTGGTATCGGAACGACAAGATACCCAAATACCATTGGGCTCTGCGGGGAAGGCTGCCTCCTGATTGGCTTCCCAGTCATGGAATAGAATGAATCATAATCAACTGAATTTGACATTTTGGGGGCATCGGCTGCTGCCTCTGATAAGATTCCTTTTTTCTCGATCGTGATAGATAGGTACATTGACCCGATCATGCGCTTTTTCTTCTTCGCATATTCAACTGTTATCCCGTATAATGGCCATTTTTTTATATTTTATATTTCTGCATATTTATTCAAAATTGAGGAATTTCAATATGTTTATTTTAATTTCCATTTAAAAAAAAATTGAAAACAATTAAAATTAAATTATTTTTGCTATACAATTTAATTGACACGTTCTTCAACTCCTGAGTGGAAGAATTGTTGTGCCTACCAGTTACATTTCCGAAAGTAAGGCCGTTCCGAGGTAAGAAGGACCATGGTAGAGTTAAATCCAACATCTGCCCAGGCTATACAGAAGACAATCGAAACTTTGGAGGACAAGTGAGGAGGTTGCTAGCAAAAGTCAACTTGTCCAATTCTCAAAAATTTTCAGGAGAGGAAAAAAACTTCCTGTGCAGCCCCCTTTGATGATACAATTAATCCGGTCGGGGAATATTAATCCTGAAGTCAGAGTAAGTTTTTCCCCTGAATACCAAGTTTTTAACATATTATACTTCGAACATACCGACCTAAATATTTTGGACATGTTAAGTTTTGTTAAAAAACTATGGACAAAACTAGTTTTGAAAGAAAAAAATCGTTTTTGACAGGGAAAAATTAAGAATCAGTACGCTCAAGCCAAAACTTCCTTTATAAAATGTATAGAGAGCAAAACATAAAGTAATAGAAATAGAAGATTAGTACAAAAGTGCACTGCGAAGGGACTTGACAACAAGAAAAGATCAAACGATTCCAGAGTTCAAACGTGATAACGCTCGAACTTCCGTGATTTTCTTGATACCCAGTTGCCGCACATGATCGTGCGAGGCATCTGTCGGAGCGCCCATGAAGCAGGAATTCAAACAGGTTAGCAAGTGGGTGCTGCCATCTTGTGAGGAGAAGAGGGAAATTCGGGAAACGTTACCATTCCAAATGGGTTTGGACAAATCGAGTTATGAAAAAAAATGTTTCGCTTAACTGTCGGCAAATACGTGGACAAGTCGAGTTTTGGTGTGAAAAACAAGAGACATTTCCGAGGAAAATGGGATGATGGACAAATCAAGTTTTGGACGAAATGCCAGAATTCAGAGGCCTCTTTACTCGGGAAAAGTTAAGTTTAGCTCGGTGAAACTTCGCGGACATGTGGACATGTGCCAGAGGAACTAGAATATGGAAAAAAATAGATTTCGATCAAAGGTGGACAAGTTGACTTTTGCTAGCAACCTCCTCAAGTCTGTCAAACACAAGTTGGGATTTATCAAGGCCCATTTCGACTCGATTCCTACATTGATCACCTGCCGGGAGACGCAAGGATTGGACCTTTGCACGGCTGTGGCTGCAATTCAGAAGGTTCAAGAGGATAGTGCAAACTGGCCAGGGGACGCAGGCGAGGCAATAAGGAAGAAGCTGGATTCCGTCCTAAAGCGAAATTCTGGATGGTCATTACGTGACCGGTATAAATTTTATACTGGAGGTGGGAAGCATTTTGAGAGGCTTGCCCTCAGACCTTTCGACAGGATACACCCCAGATGAACTTTCGTCCTCCAAGTGTTGGCCCATCGTTTCCTGCGACGTCGAGAGGTCGTTTTCCCCGCTGAAGTTGCTCCTCACTGACGAAGGAACTTTTTCTATAATATCGCGACGCGACAATAATCGGAGTGGTGTATAGACCTGCAGGTACGTTTCAAAACAAAATATAGTTGATTTGAGAACCTATTTGAATTTTTAAACGTATTTTGGCTTGGAGTGAAAATTTTGCATATACCTATCTCCCATTTCGTCCGCATATAATTCCCTCATTTTGGCAATGAAATTCCAGTCTTTACCTATCACATATAGACGTAAACAGACAAAAACCGCCGGCGATGAATTGTTATAGGAAGTAATCAGAGAGGAGAAGAAGGCACTAAAAAAATGATGTCTCGAACTGTGTGGGTCATGCTCGAGCAGCTATCTCAAACAGGGCCAGTCATATGGAAGATTGTAAACGGGTTTTATGGGCGTTTGATGTCCCTTTTTTTTTTCTTTTCAACCTGTGATTCATCGATTACGATTGCCTTTGACCGAAGGATTTCCTTCGGACGAGACGGCGCCGGTCGCTGGAAATCCGACAATCCACTTTACGATCATTTCGTGAAGAACTCGTGTTTACGGTTTTTTTTTTTTTGGTTTTTTTCTCTTTGTTGTTGTCATTTTTCAAGACCCCCCCCCCCCCCACCCTTCATTTCGTTTTCTATCGTTTAATGTTTAAAAGCGAAATGTCGACGGAAGTTTTGATCGGTAGGTACTTGGTGGAAACTGCGGCGCTGAAGGATTCAAAACGAAACGTCTGGGGGACCTTCTGTGCAGTACTGAAATGCATTTTTTTTAACCCTTCGAACTAAACAGTGAGGGAGGGTGAACCAGCAGCGTAGTCGCGTGAAATGTTTTCGTTGTCAACCGGATGGATTCATAATTCGACGGTGGGGATCTCGTGGAGCAGTCAGAAAACTAAAAACTACCATCGTTTGTAATATACAAAATTTGTAGGTACCAATTTAATACAGATAATAATAATACAGATAACTTACAATAATAATTATATAATCCTGATCTAAATTTCCTGAGAATTTATGCTAACATAATAAATGTCCAGATTATATAATTATTACTGTCATCTTCAGCGTTAAGATAAAGCACTCACATCCCAGACGAGTTCTGGCAAATGGCATGATTGTTATAATACTGTAAGGACAACTCGCGACACTTATGATTCGTTATTGATCCAATGTATGACCCAAAACTGAGCTAACTGAATTTTGGGTAATTCTCTCAAAACTGTCGAATTTTGGTGCCAAGGGGTGAAGCCGTGCCAAGGATGAGCTACCCTGCCCTGGGGGATGGTGGTGCCTTGCCCTGCTCTGCCATGGTGGTGCCTTGTTTTGGAGGATTATGGTGCCCAGCTATCGTGGTGCCAGTGGAGTCAATCGTCCCAAATTTTCAACCTCTCATAAACCACCCCCGTTTCTCTCTATTCAGCCGTCTTCTGTACGGCAATACGGACCACAAGACTCCGTCCGAGCCGTGTTGTGCAGTAGAAATTTTGGTTTATTATTCTTGGGCTAATACACCTATGTGATCGCGACAGAGGTCGAAAACTCAGATTGTTCTCAAAACTTGACATTATCCGTTTCAAGAGGTCTGGATTCCAAAACCGAAATGTCGTCTTGGGCAGTAGGATTTTTTTTTTTTTTTTTTTAACCTGAAATTTTGACAAAATACTCGGTTTACCATCCAGTTGTGCCTGCAAGGTTTTCAGCCCGATCGCCCAATCCTGTGGGGTGCTAAGGGGCTCCGGGAGGGTTTTTTTAAGGGTTTCGGCGAAAGGGGTAGAGTGGGGTGTCGTTTTCGAAGTTTTTTTGGATGTAGAATCCATTTTTGGGGGTCCCAGTACGATCCGATTTCACCGTGGGGATCTATCGGGCTTTCATAGGGCTACAAATGGGATTCTTGAAGGATGCCAAGAGATCAAATGAGTTGTCGTTTTCCGAGCAATTTTGGAGGCATAACCCGTTTTTCGAGGTTCGACGCAATATTATTATGTCGATACAATGAACAGAAATTGTTTATAACCTTTTTTTTTTCAAAAATATTTTCTTAATGGCACAGAATTCATTTTTGCACAATTAATCTATATCAAAGAATAATAAACCTTGTGTAACAATAATCGACAATTATTGCAGCGTTTTTTGCTTTTCAGTCCATAATATGGAAATTCTCATATTATGAGAATTTGCTTAAATAAATTTTGTTAAGTAGGTATCTGTAACGTCACATTTTGAAATAATACACTTAAGTTCACAAATTTTAGCAGCAAACGAGCCATTTCTCGGGAAGCACACAATTTGGTTATCAGGGTGATATTTTAATTCTAACTTCGATTTCACTATACACACCTAGCCTAGGTGTGTATAGTGAAATCTACAACCTAAGGTATCTACAGGGTTTTGGGTAGTTGCTCATGAAAATTTGAATCTCTTGAAAAAATTCCTAGGGGAAAAATTCAAAGTTGAAATTAAATTTTCATTTTTCCAATTCATCTCAAAACAGCAAAATTTTTAATGACTTGTAGCAAGTGAGCGAAACGATACCGTCATTTGAATTTGCCACAACGGTCATGATAATCCCAGTTATCTCGTGAAACTGAATCGTCGTACACAATCCCGAACCTGTTTTAATAAAGGTGAGTAATTACGAAGCTAGAATGGGCAATATATAAAATTTATTGCGTGATAATCGCCCGAATTAAGGTCATTAAGCTTCCTCCTAAATGGCTCTCAAGATTTGATATTTATACGTGTGTAAAGGAAGCAAAGCAAGTGAGAAAGGTGGCGGAGTGGGAGGAGGTTGAAAAGGGGGGAGGAGGAGGAGAACCATGAACTTGCCGTGATAAATGGTCGGAAGGGTCATTAATTTTCTCTCTTGTTACCTTCGCCCGAGATATTAGCTCATTCAAACCCGCACTCCTTAGACGTTATTGGTTCTGGAGTTCTAATGACTGTCTGTCAGTAGTTGAAGGGGGAGCCCATGACGGGGGAGGTGAAGTCAGGGCTTGAAATGTGGAATTTAGCTTCCCCCAAAATAATTAACAACGATTTCACTTTCAGCCCTGAAGGCCTTTTCGAAGCAGTTGGTCTTCTAACGAGAACGATCCA
Source organism: Pilophorus perplexus (assembly GCA_955831195.1). Classification (NCBI taxonomy): domain Eukaryota; kingdom Metazoa; phylum Arthropoda; class Insecta; order Hemiptera; family Miridae; genus Pilophorus; species Pilophorus perplexus. The sequence goes on along the minus strand of OY037011.1, from coordinate 18,498,088 downwards.
TTGAACTGTACTTGTAACAAAAACCTTCGGTTCAACGGGTGGCTGAAAAGCCATTTTGGAGGATTATGGGGAATCCTCCCACACGCGCGTCACACTCCTGCTGCTCCTTCTCCACACGACGTAAACGTCTGAACCCCTCAAAAGAAGCCTGGTGGTCCCTGGTCCAAAGAAAGGTAGCCTGTCTGATCCAAACAACTTCAGGCCCATCAGCCTGATACCAGAGCAAGAGCCAGGAGCCAGAGCCACAGCCACAGCCAAGAGCCAGGTCATACTTTCCAGGCCAGTCCAGGTTGTTTCCAAAAATGGGAGTCAATTGCACTCCCTAGATTCGATCGTCGGGAGTGGATCGCATTGTTCCATAGGCGTACGCAAGCCCCCCCCCCCCCCCCCCCCCCCTAGACAAACGAAAAATATATATACACTTTCACATAAAAATAAAGAAAAAGAGGAAGTAGTGGTTGAAAAATTCGCAGAGAACCCGAGGCGGCTCATATTGTAAATTTAAAGTGAAAAAAATCAACTTGACATTGCTGGGTAGGTACTTATGTTGTGTAAATTTTGTGTAAAGGTTTTATATTAAGAGGGGAAAAAAGTGAACTACAACACTTGATTTTGTAAAAATGATTTGTATGTTATTTTGTATTATTACTCAAGCGGTGTACGTAATATTATTTACGATATAGGGTACCTATCACGCCATACTCCACACTCCAAATACCTACATGCAAAGTTACGATCATTTTGGTTTGTTCTTCTTGGAATAATACACCTATGTAATCGCGACGGGGGTCAAAAATTCGGATCGGCCTCAAAATAATTTTGAGAATGATGTCAATTTATTTGACATCATTCGTTTCAAGAGGTCCAGATTGCAAAAACGAAATGGAACCGCTGCCGCACAGTGGTCCACAGGGGAAAAAATAAAATCAAAAAATATTTTTAAATCCTTTCAAAACCATTATATTCCATTCAGTATTAGTTGGAGGGTTGATATGAATAGTTTTCGGATCAAAAAGTCATCAACTTGACTCGTACAGTAACTGTAGACCTGCCTCGGGCAGTATAGGTACCTACCTATCTCGATTTTGGAAAATTGTGAGTTGACGGGAGCAGTATTAGACCTATTTACGGAGAATCGTAGACGACTCATTTTGCACGTGAAAAAATTTGTTAGACATCGAATTTGTTCAGTTTTTACTCAACTACAAGAAAGTAATTTAGGGTCATTGCAGTGGATAAAAAATAATAAGAGCGAGATATTTCTGGCTTGAACCTTCGAAACAAAATTTTATTTAAAAGGCCACATTGTTTTACCTTAGTCATGAAAATAACTAATCTGGCTCAGCAATTTTCCGTCTTCAAGTAGAAAAATTTCAATTCTAGGGTGTTCAATGGAATTCACCAATGTTAAGGGGTTCCTCCATCAGAAATCATAGGAGTGTTCGATCGAAATCATCTTCGACCTCCTCATTTTTGTAGTAATTTTCAATTTTACGGTGTTCAATCGACGCGAAAATTATTGCTCTACAACTTTTCTTTATGTACAAACTTCGGGAGAATCCTTACTTGGCTCGCACATTGGAAAATGTACTGAAAACGTGTTTTTAAAGGTATTTTGGGGAAAAAAGGCTCAGAATCCATTTTAGGTACAGGGTCATGGGGTAGGTATATTCGTGATCAGCGTCAAATTTACGAATAGTATAAGTATGGGGTTTTCAGAGTCCGATTTCACTGTGGGGATCTATAGGACTTTCATGGGGCTACAAATGGGATTTTTGAAGGATGCCAAGAGATCAAAAATTGATCTCTTTATAAAAATATTTAATATTTTCCGAGTAAAAAAAAAAAGTAAAAACCAAAGATTTGAAAGAAGAAAAAAAAAAAAGAAAAAAAAAAGGTATGTAAGTAAGTAATAATAATTTGTGTTCTCTTTTTTTTTCAAGACAGAGAATTAATTTTCGCACAAGTAACCTATATCAAAGAATTATAAACCCTTGTGTAAAATTTGCAGCGTTTTAAATTTTAATTTAACCAGGTACCCTTGCTGGCAGCATGTCTACCTGCAATATTTTTGAGCACCCCCCCCCCCCCCTAAAGGAAGAGCTGCGTACGCCCATGCATTGTTCCAGTGGCCAAACTGGTCGTTCTTCGCGCGGCCGATCGTGTTGCCTCTCCAGTGATGGCTGTGAATTACAAAAAACAAATCTTGCCAGTTGGGAATTTCATCTTTTCTACTGCTAGGATGAGGAACCCCACAGCCCACTGTTCAAGCACTGGAACCCATTGCAGCCAAACAATGGAAGACGCAGGTTCCATCTCTGAGGACTCTGCCGGGAAGCGTCTGGATACGTACCTAACTGAACTTGCACCTAAAGTAGTAACTTGGTGGCTCTGGTCAAAGAGCTGCACATTTGCTTCAAAAGCCGAAAGTGGGTATGACCTTTTTGTTGTTACAATCCTTCTTATGAACTTAGGGCTCATGAGATTCTCTTCATGGGGACGACTCGTCATAAGCCTCCCAAATGTCACCAACAGATCGACCCAATAAGTCGATGTTATCCGCATATGACAGCAGCTGTGCATATCGATGATGCAGACGTACTTTAGACTTACGGCTAGCACTAATGCCGTGTTAAGGAAGCATGAAAGGATAGACCTTTGTGTCTGAGGATCTTATCGTATTAGTCTGATTGGATCTGGACAGCACAAGTTTCACCTTCTTGGACTTATTGGAGATCGACATTTCTCTTCCAAGAATATGTACACTATTTTGGTTTCACTGCTGCCAATGGTACTTTATGTTCTGTTGTCTTGTCTTTGTTCCATTACTGCTGATCGTGCTTCACATTTAGGTATGTTACAATGATGTTTGGTTGCCTCGTCATTGATTCAGTCCTGTCTGTTTCTTGGTAGTTTTTGTCAATGTTATTACTAGCAATTGAAACAGTCGATTATGTTGTTGTTGGTCGCTATAGATAGCATTTGTGTCTGCTCTGATTGCCCAGATCTGATTGCTCTCTCTTGCAGAGTATTCATCCAGATCATACTCTTCTCTGTCGTCGAAACTGTTGTTATCGCCCATTCACCTCTTTCTTCCTTTCTACTGTTCTCGGTTTTTCCTTCGTTCAATTATCCATCTCTTATTGATTTCAAGTTCATTAGGCGCCGTCAAACGGTAGCGTGCAAAAGGGTAAGGGTGTGAAGGGTCCACTCGGATCAATGGGTGTTTCATGTCGTGCCGAGAACATGATGAATTGAGGGTGCCCGTAAATAACGTCGCGATATAGTTATAAATCTCAAAGTTCCACTATTTTCGCTCCCCCGCAATAATTTTATTATTCCGTATTCTGGCTTTAAAATAATTAAGAAACATATTTTATACATTTTTGACGCTAATATTGTCGCGTGATGGTTGATATTTTCCGTGGTGTGAAATAAGTTGCAACGAAGGCCAATTACAATCTGGAGCTGTTTGTTTGGTATTTTATTGCAACTTTATAACGAATCTTTTCCAAAATTTTTCTATCTAATAGAATAATTCTATTCTAGGAAATTATTTCCTCCAGGACTTGAAGAAGACTAAACGAGGTAAAACACCACAAGTAATTATTTTATATAATTTTTTATTGACATTAATGATGTTTGGATACTTAATGTGAGGAATATCCCCACGTTTCTGGCAGTATTTCCAGCCGCCAGAGTTGGTACTGGTGGTAGGAGCGGGAGGCGCTACGGTGGTGGCGCAACCGTGCGAACCTCTCTTAACCAGCGGCGAGTATTAAATACTCACCGCTGGTTAGAAATTAGAAATTTTCTAATTAATAATTTGTCATTTACTGATCATTTATCAGCATTTTACAATGCCTGAGTGCAGTTATTTTTCAGGGATCAAGCCGTCTGACCAGGCCTCCCATAACGACACTTTGTTTAGTCACTAAACTTTAGTGAAGCTGAATCAGCAGGAATGACCCCGTTGCATGTGTCCGTTGCCCAGGACTCCTTTAGTGACACTTTGCTAGAGGAAGATGGGGGATCGGTCCTTTGTGACAATTCGTCTAAGGTAGCTGCAGCAGCTGTTACCATGGGTACTGCAGTAAAACTGCGAGCCCCGGGCGAAACGATTCCAGCAATGACATATCGTGTTGGGTATCGACTTCTCTCAGTTCCCTTCCGAAAACTGTGCATCTCCACAGTGTCCTGTTAAGCCTGGAGTATGCGAGTTTTCCTTTACTGTGGCAGCATCTTCCGCCGGGCCTGCAGATCGTGACACTTCACGTTATGCCCTGGACGAAAATATTCCCACACTCCCTTTCTCATACTCCAAAACAATCAGCGGTGAAATCGAAGATTCACGCCATAGGGCTTCTGCCAAACACAACACAAATTAAATTGTGATTCTAAATTCAACTTGAGAAACACAAAGGCATGTAGGTGACATGTACACGCCTATAGGCCTCTAGGATGATATCTCATCCGCGGTATGGGGTGTCCCACTCTTTACACCTAGGAACAATAAACCCTTGTGTAAAATTCTCAACGTTTTTCCTTGATAAACCAAGTTGGTGGTAGCTACTTGAGTCTAGCAAGATAGAAGATTGGCCAATTGTTCTGGTTCTTTTACGTTCACGATTTTCTTTCTCCCCCGCCTCCTTTCCCTTTGCCTTCACCTTATCTCCCGTCCTTTCCTCAAGCAAAGCCCTGTTATCCACCCTCTCCAAAGCCTCCTGGCCTTCCCATCCACCCTTGTAAACATAACGAGCCTTGTTAGAAAGGACGGGGCGCCCGACCGGTGTAAAGAGGGGTTTTCGTCCTCCGTAATGGAAGAGCCCGAGTGTTAGCCCAATAATGAACCCTCAAGCAATCAATATTACACCCTATTACCACCTTTCTGTTGCTAAGCTTCTCTTCGGAGATTTTCTACCCGTACTCCGTTGGCTGCTGATTTCAGTTTGATATTTCCGTCAGGTTCTTTCACTGGAGAAACTGGCCTTCAGCCACGATGAGTTCGGGGGGGATTAGGATCCAACGAAAAATCTCACTCTTTTGCCGAGCTTGCAAAATATTATAATTTCTTCCTCAGGGCTTAGAATGATGCTATCGTGTAGATTCTACGACGACGTCAGTTATGAAAGGTAAGAGCCAGGACACACCAATAATTTGAAAATGTCGATAATTGGTACTATTGTATAATGAGAATTTAAATTTAACATCATTGATACTGCACAAGCAGAAGAACTTATCAAGTGTCGGGACACACCCAAGTACCTAGACATCATATAATATTATTATGATTATGAACATGTAGGTACACACCCCACATCCGTAGTAAGGGATGTTCCACAATGTGGACTTTAAGCTGAACTGGACTTGGTGGGCTCATCTATTAGGAGAAGGTCCTTATCGCCTCTTCCGGTGAACATCTCTTCCCTCCCCTTTCGGTTGAAACTTCATCAATTTTGCGTTTCCCGAAAAGGGGCCTGAAGGTCCGAGAGGCGGAGAATCAAGAGAGCAAGTAATATTGCCCATTGCCGGCAAACACACATCAACTGTGTGCTCAAACGGAGAGGGAAGAAACATCATTAAGGAATTTCAATATTGACGTCTCTCTTCGGTTCGTCCCCTTTTCCAATTCTGCTTTCCGCTGTGAGCCGCCACCCTTTCCTGCTTCAGCTTCTCTTTCACGAGCCATTCTCCCATTATCACGCTAATTACCTTCCGTTTTCCATCTTTGTTTTCAGACTAGGGGCGAAACAGAGGTTGACACAGCTTTCAAATAACCGGAGAGCCCCTTTTTGGCAACGTGAATCGGACGGGTTACCGCCATTTTGCCGCTTCGGGACTGGATTGAATCCAGTCGGACTGGATTGAATGATTCAATGATTCAATTCAGTGATGCCAGACGCCTTCGACCTGAAAGGGGGACATCTGAGGCGAAAAAGGGGGACAAAGGGGGACTTGATTATTGAGACAACTCGATATTTACTGATATTGATTGTACCTCGATATATCGATCACAATAAACCTTGTCAGTTCAGTTCCTCCTAATGTTGCGTCGTGTCTCTCTCTCTCCCAGTTTTCCTGGTTTTATTAATTTAATTATCATGTGGGCGAACTGTCTCTTTTAATAGGTTATGGGCAATTCAGGTTCGAGTTGACGGCAATTATCTTTCGTGTCCTCCCGACGGCCGGAAATAGTTCGTGATTTTTTTTTCTCGTGGCCCCATCAGCGTGGCACTCTTTTTTCCGAACAAAATGGCGAGCTCGGCGACTACTCACCTGTTGCAGCTTTACCCGGTTTTGACCTCCGAAAACTTCCCGCATTGGAAGTTGAGAATTACAACAATTCTAGAGGAGAAGGGAGTCGACGAAGCCCTCGATACGAATGATGAGACCAGAGAGGAAATTTTGAAGGATCCGAAGAAGGCCCCGGCATTCAAGAAGCTCGATGCAACCGCAAGGAACCTAATCCTACAGAGCGTGTCGGACCGTCACATCTCGTACGTCAGAGAGGCCAAATTCGCCCGTCACATGATGACCAACCTGTGTAGTATATTTGAGAGAAAAAGTACCTCGGCGAGATTTCTGTTGATGGAGAAGTTGTTCACTATCGATTATACTCAAGGGGAAGACCTTCAAGAATTTTTTAACAAAATTGACAACATCTTCACGGAGCTCACGGCGCTTGGCGGAAAAATGGACGATCAAGACAAAATTTGCTGTCTCCTGGTGAAAGTTAAAAAGCAGTTTGAGCCGGAAGTCGTAGCCCTGGACGCAATGAATGAGACTCTCACGATGACCTTCGTGAAAAATAAGCTTCTGGACGCGGAGATCAAGCGAAGACGGGATCTGGAAAGGGGTGAGTCACAGTCACAGAACGATCAGACGGCATTTTATTCAAACGGAAGACGTCAAAATCACTCTAATCCGTCGAATCAGTCCGGATTCCAATCAAAACATCCGAATAATTTGAATTTTAATCGAAATCAGGGATATCAAGGTCGTGGACGAAATTATTCCCGCCGAAACGGAAAAAGAGGAGGCCATTTTCATCAGCAAAACAGAGCATTCCACGCAGCGGAAAGTAGTGCGCAGACGCAGAATGGATCAACTGGTGACCAGAATCAGATATCGTTTGTAGTGGAGAGAATCGATTCGGACCACGCGCTTATTAATCAATCGGTCAATCGATATCAATTCATCATAGACTCTGGCTGTTCCATTCATTGTGTACGTGGTGACTTGGAACAGGAAATGTCCGATGTACGTGACCTACCTCATCCGGTGTACATCAAGGTCGCTAACGGTGACACGATAACAGCCAAACGGCAAGGAAACCTCCATGTTTGTTCTGGTAACACGAAGATAACCATTCCAGCGCTTATCGTTCCTGGTATTGTTTACAACTTGCTTTCCGTGAAACTCGCGATGGACAAAGGATTCGACGTATCATTTTCGCGCGGCGGCGTTCAAATAATTCACACGCAGTCTAACGTTCGAATTGAGTGTTCACAAATCGGAAATTTGTATTGTGCGAACTTTGAGAAACTGCTCGATCGTGGCCAAGTTACCGAGACCCAGTGCTTCGTTGCCAATGATGCAAAAACCTGGCACAGGAGATTAGCTCACTTAAATCGACGATCGTTACGCGACATGGGTCTACCGACAAGTGATGACGTGTGTTCGCCATGTGTGAGTGGAAAAATGTCTCGAACTCCATTCAAGAAAAATCAACGAGTACGTTCAACCCGGATTGGCCAGTTGCTTCATACCGACTTGGCAGGACCTGTAACTACCCCAGGTATGCAAGGAGAAAGATTTTGGCAAGTAATTCTCGATGACTTTAGCCATTTTTGTGTTGTTTACGTTCTCAAACATAAGTCAGAGGCTGAAGTAAACTTGGTGAATTACATTAAGCGACTTGAAAATCAAAAGCAATGCACTGTGGGTGCTATACAGTGTGATCAAGGTGGCGAATTCTCATCCAAGAATTTTAGGGAATTTTGCATGGATAAGGGCATCCAAATTCGTTATACTCAGGCGTATAGCTCGGCCAGTAATGGATCTAGTGAAAGATACCATCGTGTTCTTCAAGACCGGTGTCGAGCAGTTCTAAATGAAACTCAGCTGCCTAAATTTCTTTGGCCTGAGATAATACGATCATGCGCATTTGCTTTGAATAGATCACCGTCAGCCGCGATTAACGGCCAAATTCCTGTACAATTGATGAATGGCAAAGTCGATTTGGATCGATTAAGAGTTCTTGGATCAAAGGCTTGGGTCATGAAACTTCCCAGGGGTGGTAAACTGGATGAAAGAGCTGTAGTTGCACGTTTCGTCGGCTATCAAGATAGTGGATTTCGGCTGTATAACCCTAGAACTAAGAAGATAATCACATCAAGGGACGTAAGATTTGATGAAAACGATTTTGTGTTCACAGAGGAACCCTGTGCGGAATCGAAATCGCCTCCAGTGAGCTATTACGACGAAGATGACGTCGGTTCTTCAACGACGTTCCCTCCAACACAAGAGCCGAATACAGAGACGACTCCAGAGCCCGACCCCACACCTGATCCAAATAATGACAAAGAAGAGTTCTTCAGCGATACAGAGGTGGAGATGACGAACACTGTTCCAGCCAAGGAGACGACAACGAGGAGTGGCAGAGAGGTCAAACTACCAAAACATTTGGATGACTTCGAGATGTACACTGCCTACTGCCTTTGTGCCCAAATTCCGAAGAACTACAGGGAGGCGGAGCAGATGGGACCTGATTGGACACAAGCTATCAAGAAGGAACTAGCAGCACATGAAAATTTTGGAACCTGGTCTCCGTCAAACTTCCCTAAGGATAAGAAGCCCATAGGAACACGTATTCTACAAGAACTGACCGGCATGAAAGAAATAACTCCTAAATTATTTGTGGATAACCAAAGTGCAATTGCTTTAGCTAAATCGAATGAAAATTCAAAAAGAACGAAGCATATTGATGTGAAAGCACACTATGTTAGGGATTTAGTTGAAAAAAAGAAAATAAACATTCAGTACGTATCTACTAATGAGAATGTGAGTGACATATTCACGAAAGCGTTAAATTTCGATAAGTTTGAGAAATTTAGAAAAACCCTGTTGAAATGAATTGTTTTTTTGTGTGTTGTTGACGTGTTTAAACGAACGAAATTGTCTTAATGTAAATTTGAATAAAATGTGTAATTGAAAATTTTTTTTGACAAGAAATATGAGAATAGGTTTTGACTATAGTATATTATAAATACTGTTTCTGTAACTATTTTGACTATTTGTGGATCTTCTTCAAAATTCAATTCAATTTAAAATTATCAATTATAAATTGAGGAAGGGTATTGAGACAACTCGATATTTACTGATATTGATTGTACCTCGATACCCTTCCTCAATTTATAATTGATAATTTTAAATTGAATTGAATTTTGAAAACTGCAAAAAAGGGACGTTTAGGGGGACAAAAAATAAAATTATAAAACGCTGCAAATTTTACACAAGGGTTTATTATTCTTCAATTTCAATTTCTTTCAATTATTATTATTATTTGATAAAGGTTACTTGTTCAAAAAATAATTTTGTGTCAATGAAAATATTAAATATTTTTTGAAAAAAAAAAAAAAAAAAAAGCTTCAAGGGTTTGGGCTGAAAAACTTGTGGGCACAACCAGATGTTAAACCAAGTATTTTGTCATAATTTCTGATTAAAAAAAAAAAAAAAAAAAAAAAATCCTGCCCAAAACAGCCCGGACGGCGGACGGACATTTTGTTTCTTGAATCTAGACCTCTTACAACGTATTTTAAAATTAAATTTAAAATGGTTAATTTTGAGGCCGATCAGAACTTTCGACCTCCATCGCAATTACATAGGTGTATTATTCCAAGAATCCATTATATTTATCTATTATTCCATTGTATTATGTATTATTCCATTTTTAGGATCAGGTCCCAGCCACGAACAGAATTCAGCCCGACTTTCCCACGATTTTTGATACCTTTGTACCCGCTTTGAACCCCACTTTCATCTGCTTTGGTGGCGTTTGATAGCTATCACTACTACTGCACCCATCACACAAAGATAAAACTATTAATCAAGATAGAGAGATCGAGTAGGTCAACAGTTGATTACTCATCAAACAAAAATATACAAAGTTTGTTTAACAAACCGGACCAGTAACCAGCAGTGTAACCTGCCTTCGCTCCTTCTTCCATCATCATCTTGTTCTTCTTCACCAATTGCGTTAGCGCGTCACGAACCTACAGGTAGGTAGTTGCTGGGGGGTGCTAGGTATATCTATTAGATAACTACTTAGGTAGGTACCGATAACCGTTATACTTACAGATTTACCTATTTGGTTTCTTTTCTATCTAAACCATTTGGGGCGAAAAGGGGGAAAAAGGGGGACTTTTTCCGAAAAAGGGTATTTCGGGGGACGGGGGAACATGGGGGAACCAAGCTCCAGAAAGGGGGACATGTCCCCCTAAAGGGGGACGTCTGGCAACAGTGGGCGAGAGGTGGGCTCCCATTGGTCGTAAGGCAGCCGACGGCCAATGTTGCGGCCGTGATTCCCACAACACTGATTGTAGCAAACCTTTCCAGTCACTGGAAAGGTTTGCTACAATCAGTGTTGTGGGAATCACACATGCGTTACTCTAAGACGACCAAGAAGGTTAGAATATTGAGGAGATGCCTTCGAAGGGCTAGACTGATGCAAAAAAACAACCTTTTTATTTTCTAAAAATTTTACAAAAGGAGGGCTGCCCGAAAATACTGTAAGCAGTTAGCACGGAATAGAATGAGGAAGCGCCAGCTAACGTTAAATCGTGTCCCGAAAATGGGAGGAGTGGTGGGCCTGCAGCCGTTCCCAGCGGCATCTTCTGACATGCAAGTAAACTAATAATATTATTCTAATAATATTAGTCTAATATTCAAACGGTGCACTGGCGACGACAACAGATATCGCTACCTATTTACAGCAACGGGGGACTGACATACTGCACCCAGCGGTCGAAAGTTGAGAGGCGAAAGTGAAAGGAGTATTGCATAGTAGGGTTATTACATCGAGAGCAAAACATCGATATGTACATCGATGTCAACATCGGACGTTCAACATCGATGTGAGAAAAACATCGGCCCAAAAACATCGATATAACATCGATATAACATCGATGTTAGTCAAAGTCAAAAGTTTTTTATTTTCTCCACTAGCTTCGATGAGCTTTTTGGATGGGTTGTTCTGTTAGTTTGATTGGGATGTCGACATCGATGTTAAATAAATTTAATCGTGAATTTTTTTTTGACTCCTAAGTATAATTATTTAAATAGCCAGAATTATTTTTATAGTCTCAATTAAATTGAAATTGCAAATTAAAATTGCATTAGTTTTCAAAAATTTTGATCTTGATTGATTGATTGATTGATTGAAGATAGTTAACCAAAATCCCACTCGAATGAGATTCACAATCGTGTTATCATCAGCTTGAAACTGGCGTTCACCACAGTAAAATCTGTGTCGAAGAAAATTTCTTCTTAAACAACCTACATTGACAGGTTCCAGGGATAGTGATCGACACATAAACTGAGCGAAAATTCTTTCGCCGTTCTTCAACAGCGGGTGTTGAAGTTCAGCGAAAACCCACCCCTTTAAAACTGATCGCCTGGAACTAAGAGAAAAGCTGAGGACTGGTGTTTCGATGTATTTTCAACCCAGGTGTTGAAGTAAGTAGAAAACCCACCCCTTTAAAACTGATCGCCTGCGTTCCGTCGAAAAAAGGGTTGAAAACCCGCTACCTGCCTGACCGTGCGGGACCTAATTTAAACCAAACCCCAACCCTCTGCCGGGAGCCATCCTCCTTTGCCAAGCTTTTTGTCGTGTAGGTATGCATTCCCAAATGAAAAACAAAAGTTGCGGTATGTTGAACAAAAATAACTATTATTTGAAAATATACTTGATGTTTTCTTTTCGCCGAACGAAGAGAAGCTCTACTTGGTCTTGATCTGCACTTTTCAGTCTGTCTGTTTGTCTGTGACGCGTTACAGACCGCAATTAACTAATTTTAAATATAATTTTATGCATTTATTACTTCTGAAGGCAATTTGTCGTTCTAGCAGCATACAAATATGAACAAGCAATTTTGATATTTCTTGTCTACAATTACCTACACGCGGGTGCTATAAGGTATCTCTATTAGAAATATTTTGGGCCTGAGGATGATGGACAAATGGTGGAAACATAGCGCGGTTATTGTCTTTTTCAACTTGGGAATATTTTGGTCATGAGGATGATGGAGACACGGCTGAAACTACGCGCGGGCATTAGGTTTTTCTAATCAGAAATATTTTGGGCCTTAGGATGGTGGTAACATGGTCGAAATTTCGCGTTATTACCTTTTTCAAATCGCCCTCCACAATTCATTGGGTAATAAATTAGATGTGAGAGAACTGAGATCACCACGCTGGTCAACACCCTGGGAATATTTTTGGGCATGATAAGGGCAAAAAAAAGCGGTCGAGACTCGTCCGGGCATTGTCCTACACACCGCTAATATTTTTGTGCCTGATGAGGTTATGCTCCTGATGATGAAATAATTTTGGGTCGAAACGCTGAAGGGGATGTTTGTCAGTAGTCACTTTATTCAGGTACATTATGGTACTATCCCTTCTGCGTTAAAAGTAGTCACGTATCTCACTTCACTTAACGTAAAAAATCAGTTTTTTGCCCATTATTTGGCCAGTTTTGGAAGTGGCTTAGAAAAATTGGGCAACGATATTCATTAAATTTTGGGTAGGGTAAACGTTCAATCTCCGACACCGCTTCCTCAAAATCCTGGCTCAAAATCTCTCTATTCGCATTTTCTTATTTATTTTTTATTTTTTTCTAACTGTTGCTATGGGACGTCTAGTTGAAGTCCGTATACCCGTTTTTGTCCATCGTTTTCTACAATAATGGAGAAATTACGTTCTCTGGAAAAAGTCCAAAAATTCAGTGGTCGACACCCCCTTGACAATGATTGACACCCCCATTTTCGACAATCACCGACACCCCTCTGGAAAATTTAGCAATGACCGACATTCCATTTTCGACAATCGCCGACACCCCTCCGAATAATGACAACGAAAAGAAATCGTAAATGCAGGCTGAATCAAGGTACAGGCCTCACTAAAGTTCGGCAATTAGGTATTAATAATTCATTTCATTATACCGTCTCCTTCGAATGTTTTAGTGAATTTTAGTTCGAATTTTAGTGAATTTCTACAAAGTGCAATCTTTTTCACACTGCCAGAATAAAGTGGTAGTGAGTGGTTTTACGAATATGTGTGAAATAAATACGACAGAATAAAATATTTGTGATCGACCCAAGGGGAGTCACTGACGTTCGTAATAATGGTCACCCGGGTGTGAGGGGATTGAGGGGTCGGTCATTGAGTGTCGGAGATTGAACGTTTACCCTAGAATCCGAATCTGCAATAAAAACGCTGCAAATTTTACACTAGGGTTTATTATTCTTTGATATAGGTTACTTGTGCAGAAATTAAATTCTGTAAATGAAGGAAATTTAAAAAAAATTTTAATTTTTATATCAAAAAAGTTTTTTTTGGATTTTTTTATTTTCAAAAATTATTTAGGTTTTACTCGAAAAATATTTAACCTACTGGGATCCTCCAAAAATCCTGTTTTTAGCCCCATGAAAGCCCTATAGATCGCCACAGTGGAATTGGATCGTTTCGGGACCCCCAAAAATGGATTCTACGTCCAAAAATACTTCGAAAACGACACCTAACTCAATCCCATAGCCAAAAGCCTTTAAAAACCCCTTCCCATAGCCCCATTTTAGCCCCATAGCACCCCACGGGTTTGGGTGATCGGGCTGAAAACCTTGCGGGCACAACTAGATGGTAAACCAAGTATTTTGTCAAAATTTCAGATTTAAAAAAAAATCCTACTGCCCAAAACGGCTCGGACGGCGGACGGACATTTCGGATTTAGAATGTAGACCTCTTGAAACGGATAATGTCAAATTTTGAGGCCGATCGGAGTCGTCGACCCCCGTCGCGAAAACATAGGTGTACTATTCCAAGAATAATAAACCAAAAATTGGGGTTCCCACTTGTTATAACAAAGTTAGGGTCGGTATCTCCAATTTGGCGCGCGCCAAATAAATTGGCACACATCTAAATCGATGGGCAGCTATCAATCTTGTGGGGTTTGTATTTTCAGAATTTTTTTGGAAAAAAAAAACAACTTTAAAACCCTATTCTAGGTGAAGGTGTTCCAATCGGTAAAGCTTCGCTTCTAAGCCTACTTCAATTTTCTTGAGCATTGAGATTCTACCCCTTTAAAAGCAGGTGTCATGCAAGACGGGGTCATTTGGAGCTCAGTATGGGGTGATTGCCCTCTCACATTTCAGCAGGTATAAGAAATATTCGTTCAGTTCCAGGCGCCCAGTTCCAAGACTTGACTCGATCTTTCAGCTTCAACAGGGGGTGTTGAAACTAAGCGAATTTTCAATCAGTTTATGTGTCGGCGATTTTCCAATGCCTGTTCTTTCTATGACTCTCAACCCTTGAGTTGAAACTAACCGAAAGTTGGAAAAAATGCTTCCGCGACCATTTTCCAGCAGTTTATGTGTCGACGACTTTCCAAGTACCCCATTGACAACCCGTCATGTACCTACCAACGGCTAATTTTCAACGACACAGATTTACTGCGATGAATGCCAGTTTCAGGCTGATGGTAACACGAATGTGAATCTCATTCGAGTGGGATTTTGGTTAACTGTCTTCAAAATAATCAACGTATATTTTCGCGATGGGTTTCAAAATCGTGAAACATATTAATAATATGTTTCATGATGTGAAAATTCCAAAAATTTTTTTTTTTAAATTTTTGAGCCCGCAAGGTTTTCAGCCCCATCGGTCAAAACCGTGGAGCTCTCAGAGGCTAAAAGCGGACTAACAGGTGGGGTTGATAAACTAGGGCAGCGGGTGTTGACTGCGGAGTCGTTTTCAAAGTATTTTCGCTGTCTGAAAAAGCCATGGCGGACGTGGCTGGTAACTAGTGAGTTTTGTTGTTATTAGCTATTATCATAATTTTTAATCGACCTAAGACTCGAAATTTGCTTGAATCACTTGAAATAATAAACTAATTTTTATAAATGACGAAAATCGATTCAAGATTTTTTTTAAATCAGTAGTAAAAAATCGATTCACGATTTTTACAAAAATCGGAAGTAAAAAATCGATTCACCTAAAAAATCGGAACAAAAAATCGATTTCCGCAAAAAATCGGAAATCGATTCCCATTCCTAGAGGTCGGTCGAGGTTGTGTAGCGGGCGGCAGGGATGCCATATCTACGGATTTCTCCGATTTCTAGGGATTTTCAGAAGCGTCTAGGGATCTTCTGATAATGACCCAAATCTAGGGATTTTTCCACACTTCTCCAGATTTCTAGGGAATTCCAACGTGTCCAGCCCATTTTCGCATATTTCGGGCCCTTACAATAAAAAATAAATAAATAAAAAACGCTGCAAATTTTACACAAGGGTTTATTATTCTTTGATATAGGTTACTTGTGCAAAAATTTATTTCTGTCAATGAAAAAAATTAAACAATTTTTTTACATCATCTCAAACTTTTTTGATTTTTTTTTTTTCAAAAATCGTTTTTTCAACATTTTTTGTTTTGGTTTATTACCTATTCTTGGAATAATACCTACACCTATGTTTTGGCGACGGGGTCGACGATTCGGATGGGCCTCAAAATTTGACATTATCTGTTTCAAGAGGTCTACATTCTAAATCCGAAATTCCCGGGCAAACATTTTTTTTTAAATCTGAAATTTTGACAAAATACTTGGTTTACCATCTAGTTGTGCCCGCAAGGTTTTCAGTCCTATCGCCCAAACCCGTGGGGCGCTATGGGATCGAGTTAGGTGTCGTTTTCGAAGTATTTCTGAACGTAGAATCCATTTTTGGGGGTCCCGAAACGATCCGATTTCACTGTTGCGATCTACAGGGCTTTCTTGGGGCTAAAAATGGGATTTTTGAAGGATCCCAGGAGGTTAAATATTTTGCGAGTAAAAAATAAAGAATAAAAAACAAAAAATTTTAATATTAAAATCAAAAAATAAAAAATAATAAAGTGTAGGCAGTAGATGGAGATCACTGAAACGAGTAGGTACCTACCTACATCTTCTGACAGACGACAAAAACCCCGCAAAAAAATCTCAATTTAGTCAATAAATAGGTAATAATATCAAGCACTCCTTAGTTTTTGGGGCGATAATATCAATACTAATTTTTTTAAATAATTTTTGCTTAAAAAAAATCTACTGATTTTTTCAAGGAATTTTCCAACTTGATCTACGGATTTTTGTCTCAATCTAGGGATATTCGAAGTCGATCTAGGGGAAACAGCCCAAAATTATCTGGCATCACTGGCGGGCGGGTCCCGAGATGAAAAAGACGTGTTTTACAAGGATGGGTACCGATTCACGTTTCAGAAAATGCTCAAATCCGGGGAACGTCGGTGGATTGGTCCCGGGCGTTCGAAGTATGGGTGTAAAAGTTATCTGAGAACTCTTCATGAAGATATAGTTTATAGCGAACATGAGCACTCCCATGAGCCGATGGACGATGTAGCTGACGTTATGTTGAGAGCCGCCGTGAAACGAAGAGCAAACGACGACTTAGCCGCCCCGCCTCGTAAGGTAGGATTTCGTTAGGGTTTTTAAATTTTGTTTTCTTTTGGGGAGAGAGAGTTTTGTTTTCTTTTCACTTCTTTGCAGATTGTAAGGAAAGCTATGGCGGATGTTCGAACTGCACTCCCTAACTCAAAATCAATGTCTAACTTGCAACATGCAGTGTACAGACAAAGGCGAAAACGAGTCCCTAGGTGTTTTGCCGAAATCTCGCGAGGAGGTATTCACGGCCGTGCGTGACATGATGGATACTAACGCAATTCATGGAGAGGAGTTTGTCATTCATGAAGACGTAGAGCGAGGAATTATCATTTTCTCGTGCGAATCGAATCTTCGTTGCCTGGCTGCATGTGGGACTTTGTACATGGATGGCACCTTCGATTAGGCACTGCACGAAATACTTTTGCCAGTTGTTTACTGTTCATGGATATAAAAATGGGTTTTATATACAGCTAGTATTCTGCTTGCTGCCCAGCAAAGAAACTGCGAGTTACGAAATATCTTTGCGAACCATTGCGAACAAACTCCAAGCATTGACTGAGTCTCCTTTCCAACCGTCTGAATGCGTCGCAGACTTTGAAAAGGCAATACATAATGCCATATACGCTGTTTGGCCAAACGCTACATTGGTTGGATGTCGTTTTCATCTGCGGCAAGCTTGGTAAGGCTACATTAATTATGTAAAATTATGTAAAGTAAAAAGAGCAAGACGAATATAGCGAACTAAAATATGACATTTACAAACATTTTAAAATTAAATAAAAAATTAAAAAATTAAATAAATTGAATATGAATTAAATAAATAAAAATTAAAAAATTAAATAAATTGAATATGAATTAAACAAATAAAAATTAAAAAATTAAATAAATTGAACATGAATTAAATAAATAAAATTAAATAAAAATTCGTACCTACAGGTTCAGGAAAATTCAAGAACTTGGGCTGGTCACCGATTACAAAGAACAAAGGAACACAGTAGGCAAATGGCTTCATTGGGCATTTGGTCTGGCCTTTTTGGAACCGGAGGAAGTTTCGGACGTTTTCTGCGAGTGGATCCTTGACCGACCAGATGTACCACGCACGTATGAATTCAGCAAGTACCTACATGATACTTATGTAGCAGACAACGCGAAGTATGCCCCTACATTGTGGGCTCGCCGCTCAGCTTCTCTTCCTTATTTGGTCCTAGAAGTTATCCTCTTAGCTCAGTGCCGATCTGTCCTTTACTCGTGTTCGAAAGTCTCTTTGCGTTCGTGTTCGAGTGTCTCTTCAGGATGTCTCAAAATCCGGTCGAAGTCACTTATAGTGAAAAGGGGAAACCGTTGTTTGGTGTCTTTTCCCATCGAAAACCGAAGAAGTGTACACTCAGCTCTTCAGGCATGCAGGCATGACTGGAAGCACTGATATACTTGCAGGTAGATCAGTGCTTCCAGTCATGCCTGCTGACTTGAAAGTATGTGACTACGCTGAATATTAAATATTATAAATATTTTTAAAAAAATTAAATATTAAAAAAACAAATTTTGTTACCGTGCTATCTCTTCGACTCATGTACCGAAAATTGTGATTGCGCGGAAAGGGTACTCACCCAATCGGCCGACTTAACCCGCACTACGAACGCGTGCGAATCGTTCCATTCTCGGTTCAATAAAGACGAAGGGACACCACACCCGAACATTTAACTTTTCGTCGAACAGCTCCTGGAGGTACAAACGGAGGTCTACACCAAGATCACCTCCCTACAACAGGGAGACACGAGGCAGCCTAAGCCAGGCAGACGTAAGGGACGAGCGTGGGTTAGAAAAACAATAATTGAAAGTAAGATGAATGGAGAAATTACTGCATACGATTTTGCTAAAAAAGTATCCTTTAAACTTCGCCCACATTTCGACCCGCCAGAGTTTGACCCACAGTAATTTCCCATTTCTCCGATTCCCGATTTTTATATCCGTAGGTTAGGTTTGACAATGCCTCATTGTGAGGCATCCCAAATTTTTGACCACACCTGCACGGTCGCAGACAGTCCTAAGTCTGTAAAAGTGGGAAGGAAAAGTTGAGGATGTTTCACCTCCTGGGTGCACTGTGAAATCGGGTGCAGTGTGCCAAAGACGCGGCTGGGTGCACTGTGAAATCGGGTGCAGTGTGCAAAAGACGCGGCTGGGTGCACTGTGCAATACTTTTTTGGGTCCGGGTGCACTATGCAAGAACCCGACAGCAACATAGTTTCCCGCTATTTTTCCCGATCGATTCCCCCCCCCCCCTCCCCTCTATTAATTTTTACCCTTACTTTTTCATATTTTTATTTCCTCAACGTCTGTGCCAGCGAGGTATTTTTTCTATGACATCATCAACTTTGCTCCAAAACAATTCCTATCCCATCATTACACAATAGTGTAATGTATGCCATGAAATCTGGATTTTGGCCATAATAATAATTATTATTATTATGGATTGCATGACATACATTACGACATCTGATGAATTTAACAACAAATTTTAAATTATTATCTTCGTGAAATAGATGTCACTGAGTTTGGTTAGGGAGAGAGAACGACTCCTCTGCTGAATTCTGCTATTCAGCAGAGGAGTCGTTCTCTCTCTCTAACCAAACTCATTGGATTAGACCTCTGCACCATCGGCAAACAACCACTTTATAGATGTCACTCTCCACGGCAGAAGGTTTTCAATACTTGGAAAGCAGGACTGAAAAATCAATGACATTTATTCTCTAAATGCAATGTTAAATTTCCTCACTCAATACTCAAATGGTATGAAAAAGTACAATACAACCCTACATGATTAGGATGAAATGATACATTACAAACTGGTGACGATACGTCCGCGAACACCAGAGTAGACGGTTAGAACAACAGTTGTTGTTACTATGAACGACCGTTGGGACAAAACAGCTGATTCTCGTCATTAACCTGGCTCCATAGTGCATTACGCCCATAAAAGATAGCGCCACTGTCGCATACTACAGCGGGGTGTCCCACTCAGTCCTATTAGCTGGATCTTCCTCATTCTATTCCGTGGCAGGTAGGTAACACGCCGAACGCCTGACAATCCTTGGAGGAAAGTCGCCTAGCTACCTCTCAGGAATAGGTCCCCCACCCAGCAACCACCTAGCCTCCCCAAGGAGCCTCCCACCTAGTCAATCTGCATTAAATGAATTAAATTTTGTCAGTTGTCACGTTCGCATGTTTTGGCCGCCGTCTCTCTGCCCTCGGTGGTGTATTGTTAGATCTCATCATCTCTTTTCAGAACTAGTTCTCGTACTTTTGGACCAATCAATGGGTGTATTACACCCATTGATTTCCAAGCCCTTGAGCCGTATCTAGGACATCCAAAGTATAGCCTTCCGAGGCCCACAGCGCTTGTTCTCGACTTCCAGCACGTCAACCCGGAACGTCCAGCCTTCCGAGGCATTCTGCGCTTATTCGACATCTACGAGTACTCGTACCAGCATGCTTTCCCGGAACGTCTCGCCTTTCGAGGCACTCTTCGATCGTCCCTGTCTTACGTACGTCAACCCGGAATGACCAGCCGTTCAAGACACTTTTCGGATACGTCCACGAATACCTTCGGGCTTATGGCCTGGCCCCATTGGCTGCCACAGAGTAACAGAGAACCTACGTTAGGTAACCCATCATGATCGTCAGGACCCGGGACCTCTGTCAAATAAGCCCACTGAATCCATAGCCAGGACGACCACTTTGCAAACCTTTGCCAGCCCTGGGTGAAGACCATCACATTGCCTTACTTATCCCCACTACGTACACATAACCTTTGCTACTTGACTGAAATCAGTACGTCTGTTTGGTATCTGAGTGAGTGTAGGTATTTTAGTGCTTTGTGGGTAGGTATAGCTCTACATGGTCCCCTATCAGTTTCATCACGATTGCATCAGTGGTACTCCCTGCGCATGCGAGAACATAATTTTCTTGTTACAGTGACAACGTTCATTTTGAACCTGGCACGAGGAAGCTCATTTGCCATTGCCTTGGCAGTGTATTTTTATATTCCTCTTCTGTACATATATTCTTCTCTTTTTGTAGTATATTCCCGTAGGTATTTCAATTACGATTCATAATGTGTTCCCGAATCCAAGCAGTGACGAAGGGTATTTATTTTTGAAAGACAAAGGGTATTTCTTGATGTGCCAAAGTTGAATTTGAAAGACCATATTTCTGCTGAACGACAGGTTCAAGCATTCTTTCAGTAAGACCAAGAGTGGATTTTCAGCAGTTGGATACCAAAATTTACGCATCTTACTGTCAAAATATAGTAAGTTCAAACGTGCTACCCATTGAGGAGCTTACAATACATAATAAACCCTTGTGTAAACTTTGCAGCGTTTCTTCCTATGTTATTCAACTTTTGGTTTTGTTGGTATTATTTTTCAAAATTCCTATAGGAAGACAACGCCAGGGCCGCATTTGTTAGCAGGGATTCAAAAACTGAATGAAACGTTGACGATAGAGACGCATTCATTGACACTACAAACTACGCAAAACAAGTTCCAGATATTACAGAAAACTATTCAAGTTGCTATTTACACTCCACTCGACTGAGCTCATCAAAAGACGCAGTAGTATCAAGAGCACACAACACACCCTCAACAACTTGTTTGAAACAATTCAGCGAACACTTGAGACAAGCTAAACATTTACGTCCCATCAGTTCGGACCACATTCTTCCCATGTTTTCCCACACTTCGTCGACAAAATGGACATACTTGTTGGAATCCTTGACATTAACGAAAGCATTGCCAAAAGACATTCATGGAGGGTTGGGGGGGGGGGGGGGGGGCTCGTCTCGGAATGTTTACTTAGGTGATAACGCCCCTGAGTTGCTACGTCCATACGCAGTCGGTAATGGCAGTTGTACCTAGTTTTGCGAAAAGAGCCGCTTGTTAGGGCGAATAGTTTGGGGAAGCAGGGACGTTGTACAGACGGAGCCGGGAGGAAGATTTTGCGGTTTTTGCCTAAGGTTAACAATCTAGTGGCGTCAGCAAGGCGTCATCCCGATCGCCCAAACCCGTGGGGCTACGGTCCGGCGTTTTTGAAGGGTTTCGGCTATGGGGTGGAGTTAGGTGTCGTCATTTTTGGGGTTCCAGAACGATCCGATTTTACCGTGACCATACTATATATTATATGGAACTTTCTTGGTCCTACAAATGTGATTTTTGAAGGATCCCTGGAGGTCAATTAAGGTGCCGTTTTCCGAGTAATTTTTTACGCATAATCCATTTTTCGTGGTCCCACATGTGTCCAAACAATGTACAGTTTTAGCATGGAGCATGCTTCAACCGTGGACCTAACTGCCCACGGACGTTAGTCCGGGAGGGAGACGGGAGTGCCACTTTTATAATATAAATTATATTATATAATATACATGGATATAAGTTTGGCCACTAGTTCGGCATCCTCACTTGTCTCACCGTTAAGCCTCACCTGTCGTACGTTCAACTAGGCCACTAGTTCGGTTTTGTTACTTGTCTCACCGTCAGGCCAATACATCGGCGTAGGACAGTTACTTTTCCAACACGCAAGATGGGTTTGAATCCAATGGTTATTTTTTATTTTTTATTTATTTTTTTTGAGAAATATTTATTGCAAGTTATTTACTATTATAATTCATAATATGTCAAACATTATTTATTCATAATATGTCAAATATTATTTGTTTTGATGGGTACTTCAAACTTAGATACTTCACTAAGTCTCTATCAGTTGTCATTATTAGAAGTGACGCTTGTAGACCGCACTTGGAATTCACTAAATTTCATTGACCATCAGGTCATGAGGCTTCTTCCTCTTGTGATGAGCCATGGAGGAATAGAGAGGAGAGCTCACTCTGTGTTAAACCGCGTTCCCAAAACGCCAACCCAGTGATTGAACGGCGGGGGGGATTGCGACTGCAGCGCGACCCCTAGACGTAGACTACGTCTCGTAGGGGTCGCGCTGCAGTCGCAATCCCCCCTGTTCACTAAGTTCACTAAGTGAACTTTGAAGGTGGTAAGATACCAAAACTGAACCAGAAGATGGCGCCCTGCGAATTCCGACGTGTCGTTTGCATTCACAGTGTACACAACTACACAATCAATTTCGTTTAACGAAATTCGTTATTCAGAGATGGTCCCTTCAATTTTTCCTTTAATTGTAGTAGCACAACAGTGGAAGATGAATCCGTTTAGTGAAGTATTTGGGGCTTTCCTTCGTAAGAAGGGCTAGTGGCTCACTCTAGTCGGGTTTGAAGGTACTATGAGTAGTTCACTACGTTCCGTAGGGATAGCGCCACCGTCGACTATGGCACATGAAGTCCTATTCAGTGAACTCTCCTCTCTATTCCTCCATGGTGATGAACTATGGCTTGAGTTTTGATTACCTACTTCATTTACTGTAGGTATTTGAAGTTCTTTGGGGATTCTGATATTTATAGTGTATCGGTATGCATCGACAACACACCTCAGTACATTGTTTTGGAACCTTTGAATGATATCGCGGTTGCTTTGAGCAGTGCAGCCCCACAGCTGCGCTCCATACGTCCAGACTGGGACATGATTGTACAGCATTAAGGGGAGTCGTGTGATACCTAGGGTCGACAATTTGATTTCCGTCCCATTAACCAGTAGGTACATTTTTGTGAACCAATGGTTAATAAAGCATGTTCCATGATTCTTGAATTTCAGCCGTAGGCTCTAAAAGGGAAAATAAAAAGCAAAAAGCAACCGGGGGCCCAGGGGGCTTGCCCCCTGGCGAGCCTCAAAGGTTTTATTATTATTTTTTATTTTTCAAATATGTTTTCTTGATGACCCAGAACTAATTTTTGCACAATAATTGTAGATTAATTATTAATCTATAACAAAGAAAAATAAACACGTGTAAAATTTGCAGCGTTTTCCCTTACAGCTTAAACTGTGATTAATCTTTTGATTTCAAGGCGCTCTTCACGCTTGATCGTCACGCACAAATTGACAATTAACGTAGATTTGCGTTGTGGGCTGAGATCGCGGTTTTTCATCCATCATGCACTTGTCACTCAATTCACAAGATTCACTCAATAATAATTATTTTTTTATTAATGATTCCCAACGGGTTTTTTCTTGTCTGAAAAATTTAATTTGGTACTAAGGGAAATAGGAAATTGAAATACTTTCCCACGATATGGTCAGATTTGATTTTTGATGGCCAAATAAGAGTGTTTAACGTGGTTGAGTTGTATTTTGAACGAAAAAATATAGCTCAGAAAATAACATTTAGTTTCGTTTTTTTCGCTCCCTGCGTTGAGATTAAATTGAAAAAACAAACTCAAAATCTGATATTGAGCGATTCCGAATAATAAAAATCACTCCAATTCAATCTCTGACAAAGAAAATTAAATGAACCAGCCATGCCTGTATTAGGTCGAAGGCTGCTTGAATTACGTGGTAGACAACATTTGGATTGGAGTTTCAGGGATAAAAGATGCGTCGTAGAGGTTTCCCAATGGGGAAGAACAAATTGTTGAAAAGTGAGAACGCAAGGGAAGGACTGAAGGAATCAAGTATTTAACGAGTCATGATGTTAAGTGATAAGGGGAACCTTCTCTCCCTTAACCCCTCTGAAATATGACCTTGTCAACTTTGGCCTTCCCTCCCTTGAAAACCACTTATAATCCCAAGTGTGGGGACATCTCAGGAATTATTCACTGCTTACGAGTTACAAGGGGGAGGGCTGAGTATCATGTTTTTAGTGAGGGAGGTCAAATGTAATCACTAATAGGTCTCTCTGTGGGGCAATCCATTCGAAAGGTTGTTCCTAGTGTTGGCCGGACGTCGTCCTGTTTACGAGTGTATCGGTGTATTGAATTAGGGACCTTTTCTAATTTACCAGAGTGAGTCCAGCCTTTTTCGCTATTCGGGAGGCTGTGTTTATTTCGAGCGGACCTGCCGTGCGTTTCAGAGCCGGAAAAAGCGTTATTCAAAATTGGCTGGCAATGTTTATGGGTGTGAGGAAGAGTGAGCCAGTGTGGTTATAGTCTTTTAATGTATCAGTACATCAGGCTAGCTTTCGGGGTGGCTTTGCCCCCTTCTTCAGGCTGCAGCAGTTACAGTGCCAGTCCTAAACAGTGTTTTATAAAAACCATAGTGGTGAATGTTAGGTTTTGGACATTTACCTTATGTACAGCCGCAAATGTTTTTTGGTGATTCCACAGAGAGCTGGTGGAATACCTGAAAGTATTCTTTCATTCAGCCATATTTACATTCACATTAACTGTTAATGTTCTCATACACAATTAACGCTTATGGTGCGCCTAATTTGAAAAGGCTTCAAATGTTCAGTGGACCACAAGTCACCAACTCAGGAATGTGGCCGTCCGTTGTGGCGTTGGGTAAACTACCGTTTCCCTCGATCAGCGAAGTGAAGCAACGTCTGGCATGGTTAGTACTTAGATGGGTGACCGCGTGAGGAGCGAGGTCACCGATACAAGTATTTTCTGCGTTCAATTGGACGGCGAACTCCTCCCAACACAGGGGGACGAGGCAATGGGGAGCCATGAGGGCAATCGTCAGAGGTGAATGAGAGGTGCGTGAAAGTGGATAGAATCTGTGATATGTGTGTTCAGGTTTTTATTTGTGATTAGGCTAGGCGAATTAGATTTAGGGAGGGGAGGAAAATTATAGTAGTACTCGCCCTCCACCATACAGACAAAAGTGGAGAGAGCAACAACCCATGATCCGAAAACTGAAAGTTACAAGAAGAGGCAGAAGAGTAGGTATGGTCTGTTGCATTCCGCAACCACCAATGATCCGAACACAAGTTATAGGTGGAATAATAGGTAGGTCGTTGCGATGACTCCTGTCCCAAAGAATTTCGAGCCTGACTAAACCTCCTTTAAAACCCAGCACCTCCACATTGGTCCATCCCGGATGCACCAGAATGGTGTGGCTAACGTCAGAGGGGGCTGGAGGGCCCACTGTACTCCCTCTAGGGAGATGATGCCAAGCATTCAGGCAAGCGATTTGAGTTGATCATCCGCTGGTCGAGGAAGGTGAGCCACACATTTTTCAGACTCCAAACAGTTTTCGAACTGTTTGAACTTCATAAAACTTTTTTTTCCACACATGGAGGCATTGGCTGTTTCCACTTTAACCAGTGTTTGTGGGGGGCAATTCAGTTCGTATTTTAAAATAAAATTTTCTCACTCGTTTTCTCTCTTTTGGAAAACCCTTGTCTCCTGTCGTATCAATAGGCGCCGAAATGAGACCCAGTCTCATACGGAAAATGATGAGACGCCTGTGAGACAAAAACCTTGGAAAACCTGAACAGGCGCCGAACTGGGCATAAGCCCTTATGAGTGGATGGCAGGTGGACCTTACACCTAACGCCTCAAACACCTTCAAAATAAAATGTATTTATTTATTAGGTTATTTAATAACCTCGGTAAAAATACATCCTGTGTTGAAAATTTTCGTTTATGCTGTAAAGGTAAATTCTTCAATAGGTAGGTACTTTCCCAGTAAATAGCGCAACATTTTAAGAGGAGAACCACTCTAAAATATTTTTTTCCAGCTGTATTCACGATCCACTCAACGTTGTCGCAAAAAATACAAGAAAAACCAAATTGCACCTCAAGTTGGTCCGTTTCAATATTCCCGAGTGCGGCGTTTTTCTTTTCCCCTTACAAGACGTTTCTTTCTCGGGGAGTAAAAACACAGGCAGAAGGCGTATAAAGATGTGAAATCCTCCCTCAACCTTTGTTACGACGTCAGTGGTCCCTCTAAAGCCCGAAAGTCACAACATTTACAAGTTGTGTATCACCAGTTTTTCACGTCGGCTTACAAGAGGGTTTTCAACCTTCTCGTCCCGCTTCATGGCGCACTTGCTTTCCCTTATTTCACGATGCAGGAAGTTATTCCTCCCGCAAGTTATGACATTCTTATTTTCATTCGCTTCAGTTGCTTCTCCACATCATTAAACATTTAATGTAATTGATATCCCTCATTGTTGATTGCTTTCTCAACAAATTTTCATCAGGTCATTGAGTTGGTTTTTGGTTTATTTTTCATGGAATTTTACCTATTCGACACCTATGTAGTATTCATGTTGGAGGTCGAAGATTCTGATTGGCCTCAAAATTTGACGTTATATATTTTTACACGACACTTAGATTCCAAAAATGAAATTATGGCGCTTCTCAAGGCCTCTCTCGTGACCACTTATGGCGGACTGGCGAATTTACTTTAGAGTGGAGTCCTGAGCTCCCACAAGCCCTTATTGTGCGGACCTCCTCACCGTGATCGCATAATTACAATAATTGTTTCTAATTACTAGGTACCTACTCAAATTTACGGTAAATTTGAGAGTTTAATAAAGTGCTCTACTTGGATGAAAAGCGCCACCCTCGAGGAAAGCCTTCCACGGAAAGATCCTCGTCGGCAAAGGGGAAACCATTAATTATGGAACAAAAGCAGTAATTACTGCAGGGAGATGCGTAGGTAATTGTCATTATTTATTCAGGTGAAATCCACCTAAAAATAACGGGAAGGGGTGAGGAAGCTTGATGATTATGTGTGAACACCCCGTTAGTTCCCCGGGCAAATTGGTGGCGGGAAAGGAGGGAGGGGAGACGTGGCTACTTCTTATTGGACTAATTTCCAAACATCTCTTCTCCCTCATCACCTGGAAAAGGGGAAGGCGGAGGAGCTCTGTTCAGTTATTCATTTGAAAAGGCTTGACGATTCTCCATTCCACTTGAAGGGCTCGGGGGGGCCCCTTAAGTAGTCTGATCAGTTTTCTCATCCCACCAATCGCCAGGGAAATCTCTCGTCCCTTCCGGCTTTCCCTCTTTTCCATCATTAGAGCTCTGCCCTTATCCGTGGGTTGCCCCAATTTTCTTTCAGGGCTTCCCTGTAAATGTCTAACCTCTGAAAAGCGATTGAACTGAAGACGCGTCTGCAGTAGATATTTGTCCTTAAAAAAAAAAAAAAAAAAAATCTTTTTCCAGGTACGCTTGGCTTTTATTCCGACGATCCAACTCTGAATCTTTTTAGTTCTCGACTTGTCCACAGCAAAGCACGCTCTCAGCTCTACCTGAGACTTCCTTTCCGCAACATCCAACCAAACCAGAATCGAATTTGAGTTAAAGCTTTATCCTTCTCTGAAAAGCGACTGAACTAAAGACGTGTCTACAGTAGCAATTAAAATTTAATGGACAAATTTTGTCCTTTTGGTTTATAATTCTTGGAATTGGTGACCGGGGGACGAGTATTTTGATCAGACTCATGACACTCAAGACTTCAAATACGCTGCAAATTTTACAAAAAGGTTTACTATTGACTGATATTAATTATAATTCACAATGAATAATTATTCATAGAATAATAATTCATTATTCATAGAATAATAATTCATTAGAGTTATTCTGAATCAATTTCAAAAAAAATTTTCTTATAAAGTTGTGCTGAAAAAATGGATATTAATTACCTATCCATAGATTAATTCTGAATCAATTTACAAAGGTTTTTTTTTCTTATAAATTTCTGCTGAAAAAACTGGATTATGAGAATAAAATTACTCGGAAAACGACACCTCATTCCACTTCCTGGTATTCTTCAAAAGTACCATTTGTAGCCCCATGAAAGCCACATAGATCCTCTCGGAGAAATCCGATGGTTCTGAGACGCCTGAAAAGGGATTCTTCGTATTAAAAGTATTTTCATTAGGTAATCCCTATTTTCTTTTGGTTCTTTTCGCCTGAACTTTGGCTTTTTTTTTTTTCACACTCGCTCTGAAGACGCCTTCTGATTCAGGTACCTATGCATGTATACTCGGTTTAGAATCTAGATGGATGCTGTGCTGGCATTGGTTTGAAACACGCACGTTGCGATCATACAGCATTCACAAGAAGCTGTACATCCCGAGCCCTGTGCGGAAATTCCTTTTGATAAGTGGGAAACACCGCAGCTGGTTGGGCTCAACGGTATGCGAGATGTTCTCATGTACTCGAAATGCACAGGCCAGCGCACAATTCCCGACGCTTTTATCGATGCCCCCTTCGAAACTTCCCTTTTCCTCTCTTCCCCGCTCCACGTCGACACATTACATAATGTATCAAGGTTGATTAAGCGAACCGACATCTACGCGGACGTATGAGTAGCAATATTATCAAAGAGGCAGGCGAGTGAATTGCAACTGGAGTCACGCTCGATTGGACAACTCATTCATGCTTCGGATGATTCCGAGTTTGTTGCCAGCGAAACTCGGCAGATGTTCCCTCAACAGGGTATTTACACAATGGGCGGCGATACTCGAGTCCACAAGATTTATTCACGAGGAATCCCCTTCGGAAAATAGTGCTTTCCACGAAACGTCGATGAATTCCTTCCGTTTCAGATTTTTTGTAAAAGCTGCAAATTTGACACAAAGGTTTAATTCTTTGATACGAATACCTACGTTAATTGTGCAGCAACTAATTTCATTACGAACATGTTATTGAAAAAATCAAAATTTTTGTTTTTCTGTACGATGTTTGGACAGATGTGGGACCTCGAAAAAGTGGATTCTAAGTCCAAAAATACTTCGAAAACGACAAATAATTCGACCTCATAGCCGAAAGCCCCCGAAAACCCCTCTCGTAGCCCCTTTTTAGGATCACGGCGCACACGGGGTTGAGCGATTGGGCAGAAAACCTTGCGGGCTCAGCTAGATGGCAAAGCGAATATTTTCCAATACCTACCTATAATAGATTTTGCATCCTGGGTTAAGAAACTGAGACTATGACCGATGGTTCTCCTTAAAAGAAATAATTTATTTGTTAGTCGTTCATCATAATTGGTAGGAAGATGGATTAACACTGGAAAGTTCCTTACCTTAAAATAAAATCGGGTTTTATAGTCTTTTCGTTCACAGAATCAAGAACTAAATATCATCATACAATAATATAAAATTGTGTTGGCCGCCGTAAGCCGTGTGGTAGCCGTGTGGTTTGTTGGTACGGGATAACGCGTTCCCGAGTGAGTTTTTTCACTTTCCGCTCGCTGGCCGTTTAGGGGGTCGAAAAAATTACGAAAAAATACCAGCCGTATAGATCGTCTTTCTCCCGTTTGTCCTACGTTTTCCACTTTCAACTCGCGCCAAAGCCCGTTTAAGGGGTCGAAAAAATTACGAAAAAATACCAGCCGTATAGATCAGACCTGGAGGAAGACGTCGGTCAAATCGTAATTCGGAAATTCGCCCGGGAAATTCGCCGGAAATTCGTCGAAAAATCGTCTTTCTCGCGTTTGTCCCACGTTTTTTCGGGTTCAAAAATACCCAGTAAGGAGCCATTTTTTGGGTATGGTATCCGCGAGCCAAATGCGCGCCAAAATATGGCCAATCCGATTCTGAAGTCGAATTTAAAAAAAACGAGGGGGAGGGGGCGATTTCACGGTGAGAAGACAATTGGATGGTTTTAATTCGCGCGGGGCCAGGGATCTTAGAAAACGGAGGGTCCAGGGACCTTTGATAAATGGAGAGGCGGGGAAACTGGTCGGCCGAGTATACAAGTGATTTCACTAGCACTCTGACAGGGGGGCCTTACTTCTCCTTAAAAATTCGATTTAAAAAAAACCGAGGGGGAGGGGGCGATTTCACGGTGAGAAGACAATTGGATCGTTTCAATTCGCGTGGGGCCAGGGATCTTAGAAAACGGAGGGTCCAGGGACCTTTGATAGATGGAGAGGCGGGGAAACTGGTCGGCCGAGTATATAAGTGATTTCACTAGAACTCTGACAGGGGGGCCTTACTTCGCTCAGCTAATCATTTTATCGGCCAGGGGGCTCGCTTGGCTCGGCCATCCATGGGAAAAAATTATTGAGGGAAAACTTTTCAAATTTGATTAGACAGAGAGGGGGGGGGGGTTGCTTCGCTCGGCTGTTCATTTTCTCGCCAGAGGGGGGCTCGCTTTGCTCGGCCACCCACATAAGTAGAATATATATAGTTTTTTATTTATTTTAAAAAAATGATCTACATTCTGAGATAGATTGAGCGCCCTCAAGGATTTTTTACGTTTTCTCCTCCTTCAACCCCCTCTCCTTCCCTAAAGAAGGGTAGGAGTGGGGATTTCAGCCAATATCATTTTATCAGCCAGGGGGTTGATGTTGAAGGAGCAGTTGACCCCACGTGAATTTGGATCGGCTTCACTCCAACTGCCTCTACCCCCCCCCCCCCCCCCCCCGCCATCATTCTTCACTCTGAGCGGGTGGGACATCAGCCTTTAAGGGGCGCTCGCTAGGTCTACGACATCTCTCCCCGACGGAAATGGATGTAAATTAAATGAATCTATTTAAATTGAATCGATTATTTAAAAAAAGTTGAATTGAATTAAAAAAAGTTGAATTGAATTAAAAATAATAATTTCTTAAACGGTAAGCCCTAAAAATACGCCGATTTTTTCTATCGTCTCTGCTACGAATAGGGGGGGGGGGGCCGCGGACCCCCCCCCCGGCCGAGCGAGGCGAGACCTCCCTGTCCGAATAAGCGCTCGGCCGAGCGGAGCGAGGCCTTATGTCTGAGTAGGGGTTTGAACGTGTCCATCGATGCTACGCACCCCACAGGCGGCAATACACCCCACTAGGGGAGCGAGCGAAGCGAGCCAGAGAGACTAGTAACACAATAAAATACCCTTGACCGAAACCATGGGAACCATCCCTAGCCAGATATTTCAAAAAGCCAGCTGGTGTTGTCACTGGCCGTAGAAGAAAGAGTGAAGTGAAGTGAAGTTCAATTTTACATATATATATATATATATAAGTTAATTTAATTTGATCCAATTTTTTTAATATATCGATGTTTTAGCTCGTACATTGATATTTGAGCTCGTTTTATCGAAATTCAACAACTTAATAAGGATACAATAATATTATATCCTTATTTTAAAATGACCATAATACTTATATTATAAGTTGTTGTATCAAGAAGTTTAATATTATTAAATATCACATAGGATACATGACATGTACATAGGGTACATTGTATGAAATTTTCACGTCGATGCTTTCTTGTTCGATACCGACCTCTTCGTTACAATACAATCTTTGATGTGTTGAGGTTCAGTGCTGATGTCCTGTTCGCTCAGAAGTCAGAACTGGACGCAAAAAAAAAAAAAAAAAAAAAAAAAAAAACCGTCGTCACGATCACTTATATCATTCCTCTTTGTTGTAATATTATGCTTCAAAGGCTATCACGTGCAACAAACGGAAAACATCCGCAAGCTCATTTTATTATGCACATGACACGTTAATATATTGCCTTTCAATACATTCCTCGGATCTACCTGGGCTTTATACGATTAACAACAAAGGGCCTTCCTGTTCGGAGCACTCCCGCAAAATAAACGAGCCCCCCAAGTCCCGCTGTCAAAGGTTTATTGAATTAAACGATTATTTGCACCGAACCATTAAAAAGAAATATGAGCTCGACAGGAATAAAAATGACGGATTTTAATTGGTCAAGGTTCCCGGGGCGGATAGATGGTTGCAGACAGGTCTATAACAGGCTACCGTTCGGGATGGCAGTAAATTGACCATTCGGGATGGAGAGGGGAAGTTTCTGAAGAGGGGAGGAGGGAAAAAATCTGGCGGAAGTTATGAGGACGACAGCTCTACCGGAAAATACGGGTTCGGCCTTTTCTTGCTCTAATCATGACCAAACCTCCCCCTTTTCCGATGGGGAAAACTGGATGGCGGTCGAGGATCTAATTTGGGTCCGCGGCTAACGTTTCATACAACTGGAAATGTCAAAGCGGTCATTTTTAAATAACTAGCCAAATTGAAGTTCGAATTTTTTCGGTCAATTTATCCCAGAAGTGACTCCCAACTATGCCGCGTTATTATTGCATAAAGACATTTGAACGATCCATCTATACCACTGATTCTCACTGTGTCTGTGGCTGACTGACTAATTCCCATTTAGCTACCAATAGGGGGGTCTCCCTGAGATGCGCGCAAATAGGCGCATTTGGGCCCATCTTTCTTATTTCAAATGGGGACCCCTAATTTTTTTTCTCGAATTTGCATTCCCGAGCCAATTTTCCGTCCGATAAGAACATTGAGCGACTTTTCCAACGCGCGCAAATCCATGCAACTATCTTTGTTGTTTACTGTCCGATAGAGTCGGTGTTTCATCTGTATCTTACCTAGCAATCCGAATCTTAATACTAAATCCCAATAGAACAAATTCTGACCATCAGCAAATTTTGACGGCGAGTTTAATTTTGAACGATTTTTAGAGTTCACGCGTGGGTCTGTTGTATGTCTTTTGGACCTTATAGGTGGCAGTCCCTCTGCAGTCTGTCAGTTCTGTGTAGGAGGGACCTTGGACCTTGTCAGAGTGCTAGTTTAGGATCACCTACACGAGCCCTTCACCAAAACACGCAGGTGGAAATGCCTGGTTCCGCCTATGCGTTTTTACTTTATTATTATTGGAATAATAGCACGCTGACAGGGGGGCCTCGCCTTGCTCGGCCGTCCACTTACACAGATTCAGTCACCTAGTTGCATACTTACATGAATAGTCTAGAAAAGGACAATGTGAACTAAACTATTTCCCCTTCAATCATCTGCCTAATTGAAACGGACAGGGGAAAGGGGGGACATTAAATGAGGGAAGCGGGGCATTATGCTCCAAATGAATACGTCAAGTGATGGGGTATATTAATTTTAAATGCGTAAATCCCTCACGGTCGTTGGCAACCCAATTTCACAACGTGGGTGTTGAAAATTTACGTTTTATTCCAATGGGAATTATATTTACCTTCCCCAGGTAGCGATTCGGACGCCAGGCATCCTCTGACCATCTGCTGGGAAAGCTACCAGATTCTGCCTGGCATCTGCTGTCATTCGCGCCTTTGGCGTCACCCAAATCCTGTTGCACTGGTGCTGTTCTGCTTTGATATTGATACCATGCTCATGTACCATAACAGCCCTATAGTCAATGTCCCCCCCCCCCCAACACGACAATCATACTGGCCATTACGCGACAACTACGCCTGTTCGAAAGATGAAAAGAGCGATTGCATCAGCCCTATCGTGAAGGAAACAATTTCACCTCAATTGACTTCGGGGACCTGATGACGATTCGAAATAAATTGTTGTTGAGGATATCCCGCCCCCTCCCCGCCGCCGGTTATCGTGAATAAAGGGAGTTATTCACTTGCATAAAACATCAACGTCGGGGCCTCCCATCGGCACGCGAGCGAAGCGATCGGAGCGATGATAACCTTCCTATCGACGTGAAATTAATATGGAGATATAATTATAGGCAATCAAAAAGGGATCCAACGTACGACGGCCCCCTTCGTAGACCCCGTCATTAAAAACCGGTCGATAGCGGACATCTTCGCGTGAATCTGCAAACAAGCTTCAAATCACTCAGGCTGACCAAGTGTTGAAAGTGCCTGGCTCTCATCTATCACGTTTGCAAATCAACTGGGCGTCGTTGCGGGGGAATTCCAATCCAACATGCAATTGAAGACTTTTGGGACCAAAGGACCTAAATGCCATAATAAATTGTAACAATGAATTAAATTCAATCTATACAGGTACAATCTAAGTAGGTCTACTTACTCCAAAATAATATTAAGTTAATTTAATTAATTTAAAAAGTTAATAAGTATACTTATTAAGTCGTGATTATACTTATTAAGTCGTTAATACTATAGTATTAACGACTGTAAACTATTAACAAAAACTCGAGGGTGTCACTCCATCACCACATAACGTCATTATTGAAAACGAGCTTTTAGACACGCAACGGTGGGTAGGCCTGAATGGGCTCCTGATCAGCGCTGGCTATTCTCCTTTGTTGAATGCACCTCGGTAACTTTGATGGGCCAGAATCTGATGGGTAATGTACTTAGGAGACAGCACATATGTATACTCCTTTTCTCTCGCACAGCCTTTTACTCGAATGAAAAAGGGCATTTTTTGATCTCGGTAGATTTTTGAGCCCATTTACCACAATGGAAGTTCGTGCCTGCTCAAAGCGCATTCATCAAACTCTCTCCTTTTGTCCAAAAGATCTCAAAGTGGATTAACAACCCTTTGCCTTGAAGTGGATGAAGGGAGAACCTGTTAAAAATCTAATTAGACTTCTTGCTAATCAAAACTAATCCTTTATCTTGATTTTAATTAAGTAAATTGTTTTGTTAAAGTTTGAAATCGGGTTAATTTCGGCATCACGATAGGGAAGAAAGAAGTTGGCGGGTTGGGATCGATATTATTATTCATCAGGAATCGCGTGCTTTCCCACTCGAAGGAACTAAAGGTGAAGTTTCTCAAGTGCAATTACGCCCCAGCCAACTCATTTATACTAATTTATTCTTATTTTCTTCCCTCTGACCCAAATCTCGAGCTGAGTGCTGAGTGCAACTGTCAAATTTTGGCCTAGGTTCCGAATCTGCATTTGAAAAAATTGCCTTAAACGGTCTACTGGATGGTTTCCCGCACGTTAAATGCACCTTCAGTGCAACTGGGCGATATCTCGAGTTCTGGCGTTTTAAGGAAATTTGGCTTTCAGAGCTCGCCTCAGTCGATTCTATAATATAGTACATATCATGTACACTCGAGCCGGAATTTGAAGTCTCCTCCGTTACCTACTAAGTTATACAGGGTGCGGCAGAAAGATTTGCTGATTTGAAAGGTCAAAAAAATTATTAAAAATTAGGGGGGTTATTAGTTTTATAATGTAGATAAATTTTCTTCCTGGTTGGGTGTGGGTTCTCTTAGAAATAGTGGGATGAATATTCATGGAGGTCTACGATCTCTGTAATTTTATTTAGGCTATTACGAGCCGTATTTTTAATTAAAAATTTAAGCTCGTATTTTTCAAAAGTTCAAAATTTTGGAGTTTTTGTGCAAATCTCTCAAAATGCATAACAGATATTTGTTGTATAACCAAGACCCCAAAAATCGGTCATTATAGGTAATCGACGGACTGGCTGGACTAACTTCACTGCCGGGCAAAAAACTTTTGTTGACATTTAATGTCAACTCAACACGCCACGTAAGTGATGAAAAGGGTTCAAAGAGCGATATGATCTTGAAGATAATTGTTACACATCCTCTCGACCAAATCGGTTACAGTTCGGAACGCAATTTGTTTTTCTAGAACAATATTTTAATTTTTAGCGCAACCTTTCCAAAAAATGGAAAGGTGCGCTCATCTCTTCGACGTTTTTTTTTTGTTTATCACAGGATCACGCCCGAGCGGCTGAACAGATTTTCATGAGGGTGGTCTCATTGTGATCAGCGAGCTCTGGGGGTGGTTATAGGCTATCAAAATACCTCCGTCGTCGACGATTCGTCCGATCCGTTTGGACGTTAGATACCTACCTAGTGTGTCAAGTTACGAATTCTTAGTTACGGTTTTGGTTTCAATAAAGACGCGGTAAAATTTCGTAGTAACAGAAAGGTTGCGCTCATCTATTCAATTCAATTGATGCTTGTTTTACACGGTTCTAGACTTTAAACGCTCGTCCTAAAAACCTCCAGAAAAAAAGATGTGGCCCTGTTGCTCCGATGGTTTGTGAACGGTGAACCGCTTCCACTTTTCGGTTCCTACTTTACGTTACAGTAGTATTTTCTACGATAATATGAATGAAATATTAGGCCTATTGTCGTACTTCTTGCTTAAAAAAAAAGAAAAAAAAAACTGCGGCCGGAGGTATGGGGCAATAAAGGGAAATGATCCTCGTCCCGTCTCAATCATTGCACACTTATTTCTCTCCTTATTCTCATAAAATGGGGAATCCTTACCGGCGGGATTTATTCCCCTCCTGCGTCTACATGTGCGCACAAACCGTTCGAGGTCGTTGAGTTTTTCGAAGTAAGTGGCGTGTGAGTGCTCAGCCGAGCCCAATGGATAACAAGACCCTTGTCCGCCCAATTATTTACGAATATCCATTTTCTTATGCTTCTGGACTTCTTCCCCAGTTAGTACGTTGTTTACAGATCTTCAGTATACCTTTCCGCGGATAATGGCCCTTCACCCTGACCCTATTTGCTCTGAATTAGACCCTAATGGCCGCTCCTTGCCCCTTTTCGTACAATATACTCGTTTTTTCCCGTGTACTTCCTTACGGACGGATGTGGGAAAGACGAAAGTAGTTCCTTATTTTATTAAAATACTCACCGGACCGCACACTGGAGCATCCTGCAATCCTTCGCCGGTTTCGAAGTTCAATTCAACAGCTCACATGGAATCCTACCGTGACATCGGCCGAGTCTGTCGACATTTTTTTGGAAAACGAGTTGAGAGTTTCTAACCCAGGGGGGGGGGGGGGGGAGGGGGGGATCGCGACAGAGGTCGAAAATTCTGATCGGCTTCAGAATTTGACATTATCCTATGATTCTAAGAACGAATTGTCGAATTGTGTGAACGATTTTTTTTTTTTACTGAAAATTTGACAAACTACTCGGTTCACCATCTAGTTCTGCACGAAAAGGTTTCAGTCCGATCGCCCATATCCATGGGGCGCTATGGGACTAAAATGGGGCTATGGGAGTTTTTTTTTTAAAGGTTTTCGGCTATAGGGTCGAGTTAGGAGTCTATTTCGAAGTATTTTTTGACGTTGAATCCATTTTTGAGGGTCCCAGAACGATCCTATTTCACTGTAAAGATCTCTAAAGCTCTCATTTGGCTACAAATGGAATATTTGAAGGATCCCATGAGGTCAAATATTTTCTAAGTCAAAAAACTTTTTTTTTGTTTTACCTAATTGAAAAAATAAAAAAATATAATAAA
Source organism: Pilophorus perplexus (assembly GCA_955831195.1). Taxonomy (NCBI): domain Eukaryota; kingdom Metazoa; phylum Arthropoda; class Insecta; order Hemiptera; family Miridae; genus Pilophorus; species Pilophorus perplexus. The sequence continues at coordinate 18,460,601 of OY037011.1, read as the reverse complement.
TAAATAAATCAAATTTTTTTATTGACACAGATTTAATTTTCGCACAAGTAGGCCAATCCTATGTCAGAGAATAATAAACCCTTGTGTAAAATTTTGCAACGTTTTTATCGTATGTCTTGGTAATCTTTGCAGGTTTGGGGTTACCTACTTCAGATTTGACAGCTTCTCAATTTTTCGGATTCAGGGAGGCGCCCCGAAGAAGATATGATTTTATTAATTTACCTCGGGGGGATCTCAAGTCACCCTTATTGTAAGGGGTGGCCAGGAAGGGGTGGTAGTTGTCAAGAATGGTGCGACGTGAATACGGGATCTTTCCCGATTGGTTTCGCCTGATTTGTTTGCTCAACTACCCCCGAGGGTTGAGGCTGCAGAGGTGGCGAGAGGGGCAAATCCAAAACAATCGTCGGGAGCAAATCATTTGAGTGTCCCGAGAATTCCGTCTTGGTTCAATCGAAAAAGGTAGGTAGTACCCTAATATTGTTATTGACAGAAGCCGGGTTATATAAATATAGAGCAAACAATACAGTTGGTACCCTCCCCGTTTTTTTTTTTTTTTTTTTTTTTTTTTTTTTTTGCTGGGGGATTTCACGTTTTTGTATTGAAGGATTTCACGGAATATATGGAAGAAATCAAACTTACAGTTGGCTTCCCAGTTGCTATGTCTGACGCAAATATCCATCTCTCGGCCATGATGGGCTCAAACCCTAAAAACTACGAATTTTACGCGGGGATTTATTATTCTTTGATGTAAAGTTCTTAAGGACTTATACGACAAATCGGAGGATGGTCTGACATCGTTCCATAACAGGTATTTTGCATAGAGACTATGGAAGGACTTTTAGTTTATTATTCATGGAATAATACACCTATGTAATCGCGACGGGGGTCGAAAATGCTGTACAGCTTCAAAATTTGACGTCATTCGTTTCAAGAGGTTCGTTCTAGATTCTAAAAACGAAATGTCCGTCCGCCGTACGCCGTCCGAGCCGTTTTGGGCAGTAAGGCCTTTTTTTTTAATCTGAAATTTTGACAAAATACTTGGTTATCCATCTAGATGTGTCCGCAAGGTTTTCAGCCCGATTGCCCAAACCCGTGGGGCACTATGTATGTATAATATACATATTATGGGGCTACGGGAGGGTTTTTTTTTTTTAAGGTTTTCGGCTATGGGGTCGATTTAGGTGCCGTTTTCGAAGTATTTTTGGATGTAGAATCCATTTTTGGGGGGTCCCAGAACGATCCCATTCTACCGTGGGGTTTTAAAAGGCTTTTTTGGGGCTACAAATGGGATTTTTGAAGGATCCCCGTAGGTCAAATATTTTCCGAGTAAAAAATATATATATATCAGCTTTTAAACCCGTAAAATTTACACGTACATGTACACAACAGTGTTTTTTAGGGTTTTTATGTGTACTTTGTCAACTTAACCGCTGTTTCCGTGGAATGGAAGAAAATAGCTAAAATCGGGTTTTAAATTCGGATTCTGCACCTAGGTATAATAAAACGAAGAGAGAGTGGTTGAAAGCGAAAAATTAATTGGGATTTTTGAAGTGCTTAAAGACTAAACCTGATATCATAAAACGGGTTTCAGATTTGGATTCAGCACACTGAAAAACCCCAACACCCACCCTTATCTCCTCGGCACTAAAGTTTTTTTTTTTTTTTTTGGCCAGTATCATCAATGTATCTTATTTTCCTTTCTTATGTTCCTGTAGACACTTAGGCAACAGAAAAAAACTTTTCATTATTTCCTGTCAGTAGCCTTTATAGTAAAAGTCATTATTTTCTGTCATTCTTTTTGTTGTAGTCCTTGAAAATGGCTGAATAAACGGCCGAAACGTCGGGAAATCAGAAATTCATTTTATTGACCGAACCTCAAGAACCTTAGCAACGAAACTATCCTATTTTCAATAGAGATTTTTGGAGAACTTGCCAGGGCAGGTTGTAAGGTACACAAACCTGCACCTCCGGAAATCTCTTTTGATTAATGAAATGGATATGTGGACTTATCATTCTCCAAGGAATTGTTGGCTCTTCATTTGGAATCTCAGTCAGCGTAGAGGCTCAACTTTCAACCAATTTTCACTTGCCGGCTGCCTTATGAGTATTTTTCAAACCCGACAAGCTCTTCCCTCCCACTAATTAACCCTCCGACGGACACAAAGGGAGCAACACAAGGGTTTTTCAATGTTACTTTTCGGATTATTTTTTCTCTTCGCCTCTCGGCTCGTCTCGCCGCTTTTCAAAGAGGCGGGTGGCTTGTAACGTAATGTTAATTCGATTTTATTGTAGGAAACACGCCAAAGTCGAGTGTCACGGGTTAATTCAATCCGGAGTTTTGAAGCGGATACGAAATTGGTTTATCCGACTCCGGAACCAAAAGCGCGGTTTCAAGAAAACTCTAACATCTGTCTAAAAAAACGAAAAAAGAAGAAAAAAGTTGCAGATTTTACACAAGGGTTTTTACACATGTAGGTGCATTGTGAAAAATAATTGTATTCCATTAGAAATTATTAAAAATAAAAAATGAGAAAATTAAAGAAGAAATCATGTTGGGGAACTATGGGGCTTTCATGGGGATACAAATTTGTAACATTGATGTGTTTACATTTATGGGATTTTGAAAGATCCCAGGAGTCAAATAAGGTGTCGCTTTCCGAGTAATTTTGGACGCATAGTAACGAAGGAGCGAGCCGTGCACTTAACTTTGGAAGCCTACAGCTTAGAAACAGAACGCCTTAAAAAAATGTTTTTTACATGAAGAATTTATTTTATTCAAGATGTGTGAGAGCTTTGTAACCTGAAGTTATTTTTTAAAAGAAAAATACACAAGACTTGTTATTACGTATTTACGTAATTAAAGTGCTTTGGGCGGCATTTCCCGCACTGTAGGGCAATGCCGCCCACCGCTTATAAAATGGCGTGCACTCCAGGGGTAATGTGCAATAATTGCACATTAATTATTAATCCTGTTCCCGCCTCTTTCATAATTTGACCTTTTTTGTTCAAAATTTGAAGGTTTAATGAATTTCTAACATTAAAAAGCAAGGAATTTGTCAATAAACTTTATTAAATAACGATTTCCTAATTATAAATTGTATAACGATCAATGGCTAGAAAAATGACACACATAAACTGATAGCAGTCAGGTTGGCAATATTCAAAATTATATGTATATATTCAAACACTTAAATTATCACAGCCTTGCATTTAGGACGTTTCTGAACCCTTCTTCTCTTCATAAAATCCCTTCATAAAATTGTCAATATTTGCGATCACAAAATAGCCTTGCAAATATCACCGTCAGGTCGCCCCACGAAACACAAATACGTAGGTCTATGATTCCAAGAATAATAAACCAAAAGTGACAGTTGTAGTTGCAGAGCTAGAATGTCCACATCGGTGAATGTTTGTAATTTCAGAATCATCTATTAAAAAAATATATATATTGCCGCCTGTGGGTGTATTGCCGCTTGTGATTTGTGTAGATCATGGTACATGATTGTCTTATGACTTACCTGTGGGACACCCCCAGACCCCCGGATTATCTAAGTTTTGATCAAGGATCATAGCAAGGAAACATGGTACATGTTTTTCGGAGTGGTATATTTAAATTCGCGATAAAAAAATTTATTTAATAGAAGGGGGTTATACATTTAAAAAAGGCCATACATTTAATAAAAGGGGGTTATACATTTAAAAGGCCAGTGTCGAATCATGATGAATGAATCATGAATTTAATTTAATTCGCGGGGTTGCGCGCGTCTCGCGGGATTTTAATATAGCCTATGTTGGGGGCAATCGCACCCGAAACCGTTAGAAAAAACCCCATTCAAATCCGTTCAGCCGTTTAGGCGCCTATAAGTCACGACAGACACACAGACAGAATTCTGTCTGTGAGCTTTAAAGCTCAACATCTCAAGGGGGGCTCGACCCCCCTAAGCAGACTTAAACGGTCCACCAAACCAATAGAAAAAAATTTCATCAAAATTGGATCAATATTGGCTGAAATCCCCACTCCTTCCCTTCTTTAGGGAAGGAGAGGGGGTTGAAGGAGGGGAAAACGGAAAATAATTAATAAAAGGGGGTTATACATTTAAAAAAGGCCATTTTAATATAGCCTATGTTGGGGGCAATCGCACCCGAGACCGTTAGAAAAAACCCCATGTAAATCCGTTCAGCCGTTTATGCGCCTATAAGTCACGACAGACACACAGACAGAAAGCTCAACATCTCAAGGGGGGCTCGACCCCCCTAAGCAGACTTAAACGGTCCAACAAACCAATAGAAAAAATTTCATTAAATCGGATCAATATTGGCTGAAATCCCCACTCCTTCCCTTCTTTAGGGAAGGAGAGGGGGTTGAAGGAGGGGAAAACGGAAATACACTGCCAAGGCAATGGCACATGAGCTTCCTCGTGCCAAGTTCAAAATGAACGTAACAACTGTAACAAGAAAATTACGTTCGCGCATGCGCAGGGAGTACCACTGATTCAATCATGATGAAACTGATAGGGAACCATCTAGGGCTATACCCACAAAATTCCTGAAAATTTTATTGAAATCTGATCAAAATTGTAGGTGTTATGGCTGTGGCAAGGAAATTACGTTCGCGCATGCGCTGAGCGTACCGCTGATTCAATCGTGATGAAACTGACAGGGTACCATCTAGAGCTATACGCACACAATTCCTGAAAATGTGATTGAAATCCGATCAAAATTGAGAAAGTTATGCCTGTTTCAAGAATTTCACGTTAGCGCATGCGCAGAGCGTACCGCTGATTCAATTGTGATGAAATTCGTATGGGACCTCAAGGAGCCTTATCCGCATAATCCCTCAAAATTTGAGCTAAATTCATTCAAAATTGTGGAAGTTATGGCTGTAACAAGGAAATGCGGACAGACCGACAGACCCACAGACCGACAGACACGGAACCAAATTTGTTCAGTAGGCTATGAAACGCAAAATGCGAGTGGAAATTTTGAATTCGGACAACAAAAATTTTTTTCTCCCGAAAGTGAACACAAGGCTTCCGCTGCTTCGCAGACTCGGAAGCAAAAAATCCTTGAGGGCGCTCAACCTATCTCAGAACGTACATCATTTTTGAATTTCTCGAGATTTTCAAGAATATATATATTGGTATATTATATATATAGAAGTTTATCGGGTGGCAAGGGGGTAGATGGCGAAGGGTTTACGGGGGGGGGGGGGACTTGACTCTCGCATTCCAATCCGCATTCCAACACGTTTCGCGCAAATTCGCGGGGTTGCGCGCGTCGCGCGGGATTTTAATATAGCCTATGCTGGGGGCAATCGCACCCGAGACCGTTAGAAAAAAAAACCCCATTCAAATCCGTTCAGCCGTTTAGGCGCCTATAAGGCACGACAGACACACAGACAAACAGACACACAGACAGAAAGCTCAACATCTCAAGGGGGCTCGACCCCCCTAAGCATACTTAAATGGTGCACCAAACCAATAGAAAAAATCGCCGTATTTTTATCGCTTACCGTTTAGGAGGAGAAGAGGAAAAACCATGTACCATTAGAACAGATGGGCGAAGGGTTTACGGGGGGGGGGGGGGGGGGGGAGAGACTTCACTCACATTCCAATCCAGAGAACGCCCGTAAAAACATGTACCATGTTAAAAAAAAACGAGGAAAAAGGTAAAGTCGATTTTATTGCGGTACTTAAACATTTGCGGTTTTCACGAGAGGCGGAGGGAACCAAATCTGGATCTGAACCGGACTTACACTGGTTCCGGGACCTGAGGATGGACCAAAATTAATCTAGCCCGCTGACGGACTCGAACCCTCTACGCCAACCACCACGGATTATATAATATAATATATTATTATATTATAATAATAATAATTATTATTATTATATGTTACGGATTATATTATATATATAATTATAAATTATATAATAATATAGGTGCACCTGTTAAATTTGTAAAAAAATATTTTCTTAGCGACACGGAATTACCCTCTACGTCAACCACCTCGGGCTATATATATATAATAATATATACTTAATTTGTTAAAAAATATTTTCTTAGTGACACGGAATTACTATTTTGCACAATTAGTAACCAATATCAAAAAATGCTGCAAATTTTACACAAGGGTATATTATTCTGTGATATATCACCTATATATAGGTTACTTGTGCAAAAATTCAATCCTGTGTCAATAAAAAAACGCTGAAAATTTTACACAAGGGTTTATTATTATTTGATATACGTTACTTGTGCAGAAATTTAATTCTGTCAATGAAAAAATTTAAAAATTTTTTTTTTTTGGATTTTATCTCAAAAAAATTTTTTTTTGGATTTTTTCTTCAAAAATTCTTTATTTTTTACTCGAAAAATATTTAACATCCTGGGATCCTTCAAAAATCCCATTTTTAGCACCATGAAAGGCCTAAAGATCGCCCAAGTATTTTGACTAGATTCTAGTTGTGCCCGCAAAAAATTTGAAAAAAAAAAAAAAAAAAAATGTATGAAATATAAAAATCCAAAAAAAGTTTTTAAATTTTTTCCATTGGCAGAATTAAATTTTTGCACAAGTAACCTATATCAAAGAATAATAAACCCTTGTGTAAAATTTGCAGCGTTTCTGTTTTTTACTCGAAAATATTCGATCCCCTGGGATCCTTCAAAAATCCCATTTGTAGCCCCATTAGAGCCCAATAGATCCCCACAGTGAAATTGGATCGTTCCGGGACTCCCAAAAATGGATTCTACGTCCGAAAATACTACGAAAACGACACCTAACTCGATCCTATAGCTAAAAGCCGAATTACATTTGTAGCGTTTTTAACATAATATTATATTATAAGGTCTCTGTTAGGTAGGTAGCCTACTCGTAATGTTAAATTTCTTCGCTACCTAATTTTTGTCTGCCTACGCAGATAATGAACAAAACACCCAAAGTTGGTCTCATAAAAGGGATAAAATATTCAGGCGGAAGAATCGGCCATCCGATACATTCCTGAGTTATTGCAGGAATTTAAATCAACTCAGGTTGGTTCGCGTTTGAACAGGTTGTTTCTCGATTTAATTGAATGGGGAAATCGCCTTGGAAAATTTGTTAATCAGATGTGCCGGCGTTAGCATTCATCAAGTACCGGAGAAAATTGGAAAGGTCGAGAAAAAGGGAGTCGAAACGGTAGGGGGGGGGGGGGGGGGACTTTGGAGGAAGGACTTAGTTCCAAGCCTAATGAGGTTGCTTCATCAACAATGTTTATTTTTACACAAAACCCAAGAGCGGTCAATTAAATACAAGAGGGAAAAGGGCCGGAGGAAACCGCAAGGGAGGTTCTAGTTAGGGTTACTTACCTGAACCAGACTGATTGGGGGCCCTCAAGTACCGCAGAGCTCTTCGGGAGGAGCAAAACGGGCAAAACGAGCCTTCCTGAACACCAGAGTGACGGGGGGAGGGTTTTTGCTTCATGCAAAACCAATGTTATTAGTACAATCACTAATTAACGTTGCCTGGTGAAAGGGCGCCCCTTGTAGTCTGCTCCCTATGAAAAGAAAATAATAATGAACCCGACTCCCTCTTCCTCTTCTGTGCAACTCGCAAATTAACCCTGAGGTCGATACAGGTTTTTACCTCCTGTACTGTGCTTTATATGCTAACACAGTAGAGCTCCAGACTTACATTCCTTTTTCGAGTTTCTCCACTTATACCAGACCCTCGTAGTTGTAAATCAGATTTTGTCTGAATGAGGACGACTCCTTTTTTTTTCATCCCAACTGACCGCAAAGGGTCACATTTTTTTTCTGGAGGGTCCAATAGAATTATGGTAATCGGCAGGGCACTCTGAATTACTCTTGTTAATTTTATTATTGACCAACAGACTTTTACAGTTTCAGTTTGAACTTTTTTCGTTGGCATATGTCAATCGCCGAAGTGAACTCGCAATTTTAAGGGTACAGGAGGAAACCCCATCATTCCAAACAAGCCATCAATTTTGAATTGAATAGATGAGCGCAACCTTTTTGTTATTACAATATATTTAATGAACGAGAGAAACTAAGAAACAGTAGGTATCTAGCGACCAAACTATGCCACACAACACATCATCCACGTGATGCTCATTACGTAAACAACTGCACCCTAACGACCGATGCGTAATAAAACCTTATGCCTATCAGAGGTAACGAACGGCTCAGGCTGCAAAAATTGTTTTGGAGTCGTTGGAATCAGCCTGAAAAGCTCATTCCATAGACCCTTGTACCAACGAAATCGGACAAAAACTTTCGTCCCGCTTTTGAGGCCTCCTTAGTTACACATCAGAGATAAACAACTTTCGTCGTGAAGTACCTCCCGAAAACCGATGAAAGGGATGAGGGAGGAAAAATCAAGGTAGCCTATAACCACCCCACGAACTCGCTGATCACAATGAGACCACCCTCATGAAAATCTGTTGAGCCGCTCGGGCGTGATGCTCTGTACACAAAAAAAAAAAAAAAAAACATACATGTCGAGGAGGTGAGCGCACCTTTCCATTTTTTGGAAAAAGGTTGCGCTAAAAACGCTGCAAATTTTACACAAGGGTTTATTATTCTTTTATATACGTTACTTGTGCAGAAATTTAATTCTGTCAATGAAAAAATAAAAAAATGAAACGCTGCAAATTTTACACAAGGGTTTATTATTCTTTGATATAGGTTACTTGTGCAGAAATTAAATTCTGTCAATGAAAAAATTTAAAAATTTTTTTTTTTTGGATTTTTATTTCAAAAAAAATTTTTTTTTTTTGGAGTTTTTGGTTCAAAAATGTGTTTTTTTCAAAAATTCTCTATTTTTTACACAAAAAATATTTAACATCCTGGGATCCTTCAAAAATCCCATTTTTAGCCCCATGAACGCCCTAAAGATCGCCCCAGTGAAATCGGATCGTTCCGGGACCCCAAAAAATGGATTCTACGTCCAAAAATACTTCGAAAACGACACCTAACTCGATCCCATAGCTAAAAGCCTTCAAAAAACCCCTCCCGTAGCCCCATTATAGCCCCAGAGCGCCCCACGGGTTTGGGCGATCGGACTGAAAACCTTGCGGGCACAACTAGATGGTAAACCAAGTATTTTGTCAAAATTTCAGATTTTAAAAAAAATTCCTACTGCCCAAAACGACCCGGACGGCGGACGGCGGACGGCGTACGGCGGACGGCGTACGGCGGACGGCGGACGGACATTTCGGATTTTGAATGTAGACCTCTTGAAACGGATAATGTCAAATTTTGAGGCCGATCGGAGTCGTCGACCCGCGTCGCGAAAACATACTTAAGTGTATTATTCCAAGAATAATAAACCAAAATTTTTTTTGGATTTTTATCTCAAAAAAAAAAATTTTTGTGGATTTTTTGTTCAAAAATGTGTCTTTTTCAAAAATGCTGTATTTTTAACTGGTAAAATATTTAACATCCTGGGATCCTTCAAAAATCCCATTTTTAGCCCCACGAATGCCCTAAAGATCGCCCCAGTGAAATCGGATCAATCCGGGACCCCAAAAAATGGATTCTACGTCCAAAAATACTTCGAAAACGACACCTAACTCGATCCCATAGCTAAAAGCCTTCAAAAAACCCTCCCGTAGCCCCATTATAGCCCCATAGCGCCCCACGGGTTTGGGCGATCGGACTGAAAACCTTGCGGCACAACTAGATGGTAAACCAAGTATTTTGCCGAAATTTCAGATTTTAAAAAAAATTCCTACTGCCCAAAACGGCCTGGACGGCGGACGGCGGACGGACATTTCGGATTTAGAATGTAGACCTCTTGAAACGGATAATGTCAGATATTGAGCCCGATCGGAGTCGTCGACCCCCGTCGCGAAAACATAGGTGTATTATTCCAAGAATAATAAACCAAAAAAAAAAAAAAAAAAAACGTACATGTCGAAGAGGTGAGCGCACCTTTCCATTGTTTGGAAAAAGGTTGCGCTAAAAAGGTGATATCGAGAAAATCGCAAATTAATGTTTACATAATATGTAAACATCGGTTCTTAAACTTACTAAATACAACTGATAAAATTGATAAAATTGGCAGGAAATTATATATTAGGTATATCCAATAAAATTAATGAAAAATCGAATAAATTAATAGAAATCGATCAAAATGAATTGTCAAAAATTGATGTTTATCAAAGAAATGATCAAATTGATCATAATTTGATAAGATGAAACGATTCCCTAACTGAAATGTCCGTCCGCCGTCCACGGCGTTTGGGCATTTGTTTTAAAATCTGAAATTTTTGACAAAATGCTTGGTTCTCCTTTTAGTTGTACCCGCAAGGTGTTCAGCCAAAACCCAAACCCTGGGTGTTCAGGTGTTCAGCGCAAAACCCTGGGGCTCAGTGGTTCTAAAAAGGAACTACAAGAGGGGGTTTTGAAGAGTTTGGTGTCGTTTTCGAAGTATATTCGGACGCAAATCCTGTTTGGGAGTCTCAAAAGAATCCGATTTCACCGTGGTCAAATTGATTCGCCCGGGCCGGTCAATACCGTCTATCCGCCCCTGTCGGCGAGGATACTCTGGGAGGATACTTCGCGAGAGTGGAGCGGGCTATGGACATGGATCATCTATGAAGATGTCTCGCATTGACTGACGTCAGACCACCTGACACAACTAACGACCGCCAGATTATGGCGAAACTCTACTGAGCCGCTAGAAGCGACATGACAGTAATAATTACTAATTATTAGTAACGGTAGTCAAGAGTTTTGGCGTAATTAAAAAAATAAAAGATATAATTTTCAAATCTGTAGAAAGATACGAAAAAAATGACACTAACTCGACTCTACAGTCAAAAACAATAGAAAATAAATTAATTTTGTTTGTGTTTAACTGAAAAACATTGAAAGAATTATGAAATTGTACGTTTAGCGAAATGCTACGCACAAATCATAATGGAGTTGGTAAGACCTTGTTGGATAGCATTGCATTTCCAATTATCTGCCTGGTATGTAAAGTACAAAGACATTCATTTTCCGTTCAGCTTAGGGTGCAAGTGTCATTGCAGAGCATTTTGAAGCTTATATCATAGCAGTACATTTTAAGTGTACCTACATAAGGGTCTGTGTGTACAGCAGTACTTATCACATAACTTAAAGCAGATATACTGCAAACCTTCCTACGACTTTCTGGAAAGAAATGTAAGAAAGAAAATTTCTTTCTTACGTTTCTTTCCAGAAATTTGATTTAATCGTAGCGGCAGTTGTAAGAAATGCTTGCATACGAGTCTGCAACACATTGGGACATTTTATGTCTTTAGTTTCCATCCCCCCCCCCATTTCCTACCCTTTCTCCTACCCTCCCCTTTGTCTCATCTACCCTACCCTCTATCTACGAATTACAATAATTGTAATTCGTATCAACTATTGTACCGTGGAAACTAATAACAACAAAACGAGCGGCATTGTTTACTCCATTAATAACATTAATAAATATAAAATGGCGACATAAATACCAAGAACAAGTACAAGTACGAAAGAAATGCGTGATAAATCGAGAGCTTTCCTACGAATGGTGAATGATTTATGTCCCTTGAAAACTAAACAAGTTTCATTTCCCCAGCAACGGCTTGTTTGTAAGTGAAAATCATTAGAAATCAAGTGTAACGCTTTTTTATAACGCAACGCTTTTCGACTCCACGTGCAGTAAAGACATAAGTAAAGACATAAAATGTCAAAAGTCTTAAGATGATGATGGTACTACCATCATTGTAGGTACATCTACCCTTCATTGAACATATTCTTCCCGAAGTGGTTCTTTCAGGTTGTGCTAAGAATACCTACCTACTTGTCAGCAATGTTTCTCCATCGCAGGATGAGTAATTAATCACCTAACGGGTCATTTCAACGCATTACCTCATCCCGGTTTTCCCATTTTGACCTTTAACATTTTAACCCGTTTGAGCCTTTCTTGTTCGTTCCTGGGAAAAAATCTATTAAGGACGCCGTTTTATGCACTCGTGAGATATTATCGCGCTAATGGGTTTGAGAATACGAAAATGTACGCAGTTGTACTTCGGAGTGATAACGAATCACAGAAATGCTTTCAATACATTCAAGAATGTAAGGTGTCTAGCGTGGGCAAGTGACAGCTAAATTTATGGAGGGAGCCAGTGAAGCCGGCTGGTCACAGAAAGAATGTGAACATAATGTCTGTAGATGACCCGAGATGAACTAGTAGCCTACTGATATTGTTGAGTAATTTTACAGAAATAGGGAAATTCATGCCCAATGACTAAGAGCTGAGTCGTATCCTACAGTTAATGTTTCCAACTTTTTGGAAACTCCGTATGTGTCCTAATCTTGTAGGCAACTGTGTTAAGTTTCTGGACGGATGTGGAACCCCCAAAAAACTTATTACCTATGCGTCCAAAACTAAGCGAAGAAGACACCTCATTCGATTTCCTGGAATCCTTCAATAGCTCCATTTGCAGCCCTATGAGAGCCCAATAGATCCTCTCGGTGAAATCCGATGGTTCTAGGAGCCCATAAAGTGGATTCGTTCAAAAATACTAATATAAACTATTGACATAATTATTGGTTCTATACCTATCAAAACCATTTGGGAAATCTTGAAAACTCAGAAAATAGTCAGAGAGCCGAATTAACTAAACAGAACAGTAGACAAAGAGAAAATCAAGTCGGAAAATAGTCGGGACACAGTGGGAAACGCGAAATAATTCACTTGCACCTCGCACAGCTTCACACATATAGGTAAGTAAATAAAACAAGATTTGCGGAAAAAAAAAATTTCCAGAAAAAAAAAAAAATTCCCCTAAGTTAGTTGTACTTAACCATACTGCGTTTCAAAAATGCCGCTAGAGCGCAGCTACGGCAGTGCCCATCGGAAGACGCGGAGACGCAAGTGTAACAACTACCTAGGGGAAAGTAGGGTAAGACCGGGTACCATAACTATTCGAGGGAATAATTTCATCCAAAAAATGATAATGCAGCTAATAAACACATGACTCCCTTTGTACACATCTTGGCTATCAAGAATTCATACCAAATTGATTGAATTATTGTTTCCCGATCCTTAGCTCGAGTAAAATGAAAAAAAGCTGAGTCGTGTCTTTTTTAGGTTGGGATGGGTAAGACCGGGTACCTCAAGAAAAGTACAAAAAAATACCCCAAGCAATTTTTATTAAGTTTTGGGTGATTGAACATGTGAAAATGACAAAAAGGCCTGTCCACATATTTTGAAAAGTTCAAATTAGTAAGAATTTTGGGATCAGGTTACAAAATGGTTACTTCTGGCGCTAGCGTCTTGCAAAAATCGCAAACAAAATTTTCTTCTTGAGCAGGATCAAAACCACTGCAGGTATCGTGGGCTAATTCCTTGCAAACAGAGCACGCCGACCATTCTTCCTGGGTCATGTTGTCCGAAAGAAGTGCATTACAGTGCATGCATGCGTCAGAACCATCCTCATCATCTTCGCCTGATGATGGCACCCAGACTTCATCCTCCTCTTCGTCTCCTTCAGATGATGAGATCTTCCTTTTCTTGCCCTTCTTCTTCTTCTTTTGAGCTTCCTCCTTATCCGCCCCCTTGGAATTTATCATTTCTTTCTTCCCTTTTGACTTCTGACGGGGTTTTCGCCCCGCGGTTGGTGGTTTCTCAGTTTTTCTGAGGACCAACTCCCTCTTGATGTCTTCCTCTGGTACTTCCGAGGCATCCTGTCAACATGAAATCAAAATAAAATCCATTAAAAACTGCCAGGGCAGAACCTTTTCTGGACATTCAGTGGGAGGGTAAGATCGGGTACTACCTGGTCTTAACCAACCCCTTGGTACCCGGTCTTACCCCACAGAGCTTCGACGACTGAAAATGGCGTCAATTGAAAGGAGGACAACTTAGAGGAGTGCGGATGGCGGGAAAAGGTAGCTGATTAATCACATCAAAGTATGAGCCACTCACCTTTCATTTCAAATAACGCAGGACGACGTGTGGGCACCTCCAAAACAAACTACGACTCGAAAGAAAATTCACTTTTTAAGAAAACAGGCCGTGAAAACGACACAATAGATATCTCCGAGCAGTGGTAGGCTAGACTGTGACTCGAAAGGCTGAGTAGTTGCGTCTCGTGCCTCAGAATCCGTTTTGCTGCTCTCGCATGAGCTGGAGGGGGGGTACCCGGTCTTTCCCATCCACCCGGTCTTACCCTACTTTCCCCTACCTCAAGTGAGTTGTCACTACAGGCCGCCTGGCCAGTTGACCCGGTCTTATACGGGACCGCTTTCCAGGCTTTAAAAGTTGAAATGTCAATAATGAAGGCCTGGGCAACGGACCCGTGCTCTGGGATCATTCCCTCCAATTCATCAGCTTCCACAACCGAATTGTCGATAATTGAGGCCTGGCCTGTGGGTCTGATCCCATTGATATCATAGCTCCTGGACGTAATGCCAGTTATGAGCGTTGATATGATGAACGTTAGTTGAGGGGAGAAAATACGCCCCTCTTCCAACGGCATGGATCAATAATATAGATATTATAGCCCCAGGTTATGAGGCTTTTGGAGGACCCCCTCCAGTTAGGTGTCATTTTGCGAGTATTAATTACTCGATGGACTATACCATCCAAAAATCCGTATGCCCTCCATTTTAGAGGGTTACTGGTCAAACACTGAATTAAAAAACCTACTTTTTTAAATTTAATTCTAAGTTTAAAAAAATTTATATTTCTAGAATTAGTTTCTGCACAATGAATTCAAAATAATATTGAATACTCGTGTGCTGCGTATGTCCACGTTTTCCTGAGAGCCACAATCCAGAGGCAAATTTTCACATTTCCTCATACTGGGAAACACTTCAAGGCACTAATTCTTATTTTCTGGCTCTAAGTTCGAGGAGGCAATTAACTCTGTGCTACGGATAGCAACCAAATCCGACCAACGCACACCAATAGATACTTTGAAATTTTCAAGTTTGATGTCCTACCACCTAGCGCAACTTATGTTTATAGACTTGTAAATTAGGTACGTTTTCAAATCTCGGGTCACGTTTAGGCAGCATGAGATGGGAAAAAGTACGAGGACTGGTCGGACAACCATTTAGCGAATTTCTCATCCAAAAGTTGACTTCTTCACTCGGCAGTTACCCTGGCTTGCGCCTGCGCTATTTGAAACCCTGCCTTTCTCGTTAAGAACCGCTGGGTCTACGGCAATTTTAAAAAATAAGCCCTACATTATATTAAGAATTTAGAACATACAAATAATATTTTAAGACGCTATAAATTTAAATTTAAATTATGTAATATTCAAAGGCTACTATGGGATTGACAGGCCAGGACAGGTCAGAGAGAGACCTATAGTCCAAATCAAGAAAAATCGGTACCTATTTATGTGTACAAATCACGACTTTCTTCCAATATTTTTTGTCCTTATTGTTAAAATTGTTTTTTGAATAAATATAATAAAACAAGTATTTAAATTCTCTCTGGTATTCTCGTATCATCAAGAAAAAACTCAGGTTGTTAAAGTTGTTGAAATAATTCTCTGCTATTCTCAACTAACCCAGTAAACATTTTCAAATCCAAATTAATTGGCTTGGGCGGTAAAAGAGGGAAAAAAACCAAAGTGTTTTACCGAGGTATTATTGATTGAGAATTCCAAATGCCTTCGCTCACATTCGGGAGCTCTTTTAAGGCTCGGGATTCAATCCACTCAACTCAAATCATGTAATTACTCCGTTTCCTAATTGATTAGAATAATTAAATACTCCTTCGCCCTTCTGTTCCAAGGGTTCTAATTAAATATTCATTAGCTAAGTGCTGAGGCCTCACGGCGAGTGCCATCACAAGAGGGCTGTCAGCCTGTAAAATGCAGGTACTATTGAAGCGGAAAGCTCAAAACGACGTGACAAGTCGAGGTCACACATTAGCACATTGCTTACATATTTATCTCGCAAAGGATGTTGTTTAAGGAAAAACGATAACTATGAGTGGAATCCAGGAGTGCATGACCTTATTTCAGTAGTTTGTACTAATTTTCGAGGAATTTGGTTGCATATCCAAGTTTACTCTCCAACATTTCTCACGTCTACCAAACTTAATGTTCAGATGCCGAGTGGGCCTGAGACAAGCTTCAGGGAGGAGAAAAATCAATTCTTCTTTGATTTCGGATGAACTTGAAGACTTAGGGTTGTTATTTGCTTGCGATTAGGCATGGACGTTGTCAGAGACTGGCTAAGAGCCACCAAGTTCCGTTTTCTGGATTTTCAGCACCTGGTTCAGCTTGACTTCCTCCTGCCACATGGCTCGGATTTCCGGATTCGGGATATCTTCCAACCAGGACCTGTCAGAGCTGTCAACCTACTCATTGAAGCGTCGTCATCCAGCATAGTCTAATTTTAGGAATCTATATAACTGGACACCCCGTCGGAAAAACAGGTTGAATATTCCGCGAATAATAAATCCAAACTAGCCAAATGCTCGACTGATCCGAAGTGGCAGGACGGAGCTTCTCCCCGAAAACTCTCTTATGAGAATATCAACACCAGGAACACGTAAAACTCAGGAACGTCAAGATGTCGGAATAAAAGTCAGCCGGGTATGTGCCCACATTCACTATGTATCAGTTGGGTCGGTTGGGAAAACCGGCGGGATACTTAAAAATGTGATGGCGCGAGATGTGGGGCGAAGTTTACTGTCAGTATGATGGGCGTCAAATGGATACAGAGCAAATTGCATTACCTCCCTCGAGGGGGGAAAATCCCTCGAAAAAGGGGGAAATTTCGTTTCCGTTTTTTTTGTTTTTTTTTTCTCTCCACCGACGGATCAGAAACCACCGTCTTTCGCGTTAAAAATGCATGTTAGCGAGTGGAAGGCTGCCTTGTAAATTTCAAAACGATCTTTTGTAGCTCGCGTACGACTTGAAGAAGCAATCCATTATAAGTGGCTCCCCCGGAGGCATCCCGGCTCTCATTCTTCCGAAGAGTAAACACTCCTTGTAAACCATTGTGTGATTCTAATTGTGCTCATACCCATAAATAAAGCCGCGCGGAACCTTTTTGGAGCGGAGTTTGAGTTGTGAGGAGAAAACTCGCAAGGTTTTGACAATGAAACGGACTTATTGAGAGAACATGTCAAACGAGTGCGTGTAAATTGACAAAAACATTAAGGTTAATTTATGGCATTTGTGAGACCTACTCTGTTGGAAGTCTGAGGTAGGATTTGGTCACCTTTTTTTTCTTCATAAATTGCTAAAATTCTGGCTGCTGTATTGATTTTCCCTCTCAACTTATCAGCCTGTAGTCTCTAACAATTTTGACCTAAGCAACCAACTCTTGACGTGCAGCTCTGAAAGCTCCCTTAATTAGTTTCTCGAACAAGTATCTCGTTTCATGTTATTATCTCCTTGTGCTCAGTTGAGGTAATTCCATTGTTTTCCGCTGACATCTGCGTTGTAATATCAAGCAATTGCGTAATGACGTGGAACGAATACATGATCATGTTTCTCTGGTTAGTTAAAATCTTGATCGGAACGATTTTAATGAGTTGCGAGCTCCCGAGACGTCTATTTGCGATTTTCCGCTAATTCCTCGTTAACTGCGTAGATATTGTACTTGAATGAGCCTTGTATCTAAAAGTACCTACAATACAAAGGTACAATGTACAAATGTACAACGGGTAATATCCACCTAGCACTCTTTATGGGGAAAGAATGGAAAACAAAATTCAAGAATAGCAAATTTAATTTATTTTTTAGATTTTCTCAAAGTTCTGCCAACTCCTCTAGTTGGTCCCGCTGTAGGTTACGAGCTTCTAAGGTTGTGTCTAAAGCCATTTCTGGCCCATTACCACCTTTCTCATACCTTCTGCTCGCTTTTTTCCCCTAGGGGAAGTGCACCCACGTTTCTTCAAAATATCTTCATGTTCTTGATCTTCAGCAATCCCCTAGGGGGAGTACAGCGGGCACTCCTGTCCCCTCCGGCGTTAGGTGCACCCGGGATGGACAAACGTGGAGGTGCTGGGTTTTATAGGAGGTCTTATCACAATAAATTGCCTCGAAATTCTTTGCGACGGGTCATCGCAGCGGACCTACCTACTATGCCACCTCTTCTGGTATCTTGTGGTGTTTGGGTCGTTGGTGGCTGCGGAGTGCAACAAACCGTACCTACTCTTCTGTCTCTTCTTACAGCTTGCAGTTTTCGGATCATAGGTGGTTGCTCTCTCCACGTTTACTTGTCTGGTGGAGGGCGAGTACTTCTAAACATTTCCTCCCCTCCCTAAAACTAACACGACTTGACAAAAAAATAAAAATGTGAACCCACATACAATGAACTTGAACCCACATACGATGACACTCATATCACAGAATTGTTCCCTAGTCTATTCTCTTTCACGCGTCTTTCATTCCCCTCATCTATTCTAGACCAGTGAGACAGGGGAAAACCCACTGGTCACTAGTTGTTCCAAACGACTAGCCTGCATAGATGCTATGGGCCAAAAATAGGATTTTCGATGTTTTTCTACCATAGTGGGTTGTTCCTTGGAACCGTTCCAACGGTTACTGTGACATGGGCATACCTAACGGATCCAACTCATCAGGACGACGCGGAGACGCTGTAACAGCTGATCTTGGTTCAATTAACCAGGGGCGCACCAATATTGGCCTCGATATTATGTGCAGAGAGGCGAGTCTTCCATAACTGTTGCTGCATCTTCTTCTAGGTGTGCAGACTAATCGTACGTGTGTGACAAATCGTACGATGCCCCAGAAAGAAATGTTCCCACACTCCCTTCCTCTTCTTCCAAAAACACCGGCGGCGAAATCGTGGATATACGCCACAGACCTTCCTCCAAACACACTACCTACACAACATTTCAACCAATGTATGGGGTGCCCCACAATGTCATTTTTGTTTGTTTTCATGTCAATATATCATTAAATGATATATTATGGGTAAATTTTACCCATCTCTAGTCATTAATGACGTTTGACCCGCTAGATTCGGGTTCCGTCTCACAGTGCGGCATAATCCCGGGAATTGAGTTATTAGCCAAATTGATTCCTTCCCCGATTGTAAAGGAGCAATCAGAGACTGACAGCCGTGAAAAGGGCGTGATGTATGTGGAGGGATCAGCAATGTCGACCTGGAACCCGTAAAACGAGGGAATATCGGCGGAAACGTTTGTTTTGGATGTCACTCCTGCGACACGAGAGGATCGGAGCAGGAAGGGCACTCGTGCCGGTCGGAGGGGAGTATGTGTCAAAATAAATTACACGGTCAAACGGTAGCTGTATCAGATAATTAAGTTTGTCCGCACCTCGTGAAGGGGTTCAGTGTTTTTTTTTTTTTTTTTTTTTCTTTTTTATCCCGTTGTCGTTTTGAACCGGAGGGAAGAGGCTGAGTGTGGACGCTTCCTGCACCCGTTCGGAAAAATTCCGAAATGGAAGGGTTACCTATAAAAAAATCTTCACGGAAATTGACATGGACAAGCTTTGCAAGTCCATCGCCGGGAGAGAAAAAAAGTCTGCATCCCGCATTCCCCCTTCCCGAAAAAAAAAGCTTTAAAAAGAGGAAGGATGTATGCGCTCTAAATCAAAGTAAACGTCTGCTAAACCTTTCCCAGTTCATTCTGGTCGTTTTGGTTTGGGAAAGCCCGTAAAACCCTACAACGTATGTTTCGATCAACATCTTGTTCGTCGCTTCCGCTCGTTGTAAATCGACTGAACACGTTGGCCATTTTTCACGGGCGCTTTCAGATGCTTTTATCATTTTATTTTCAAAGGGGGCATTCAAGAAGTGAGGTTGCAATTCACTTTTTTTGTTCAGCGCTGCAAATTGTATTTTTTCGAGATTTATCTCTGTGGGGAATCGGCAAAATTGAAGATCCCGTAAATTTTTAATCAAACCGCCATTTTGGTTTATTTTACTTCGAATAATACACCTATGTAATCGCGACGGCAGGCGAAAATTCTGATCCGCCTCAAAATTTGACATAATACGTTTCAAGATGTCCACATTTCAAAAGAGAAATGTCCGTCCGCCGTCTGAGCCGTTTTGGGCGGTAGGATTTTTTTTTTTTAATCTGAAATTTTGACAAAACACTCGGTTTACCATCTAGTTGTGGCCGCGATGTTATCAGCCCGATTGCTCAAACCCGTGAGGCGCTTTGGGGCTAAAATGGGCTACAGGAAGGGTTTTTAAAGGTTTTCGGCATAGGATATCACAAGATAATATCTTATTAACATAACATATTATGTTGCTTTTCAGGTAGCTAAATTTGGACGAATAATCCATCTGTACAAACATTGTATCAATACAATTCAATTGAATTTTTGTTAGCATGGAACATGTTTTAGCCGTGACCTAACTGCACTACGCTGGTGGTAATATATAGCTACCTAGGTATATAATATATTATGCAATCACATTATGTAATCCCATATCCTTTACATAGAATCCTACATCCTACATATTATATAGGATCTTAGTGGTCCCACTAGTACGGCCTCCTCACTTGTCTAGTGTGTTAGAACACTATAGTGCGGCGTCCTCACCCGCCGTATGTTAGGCCAATAGTTCGGCGTCCTCATATATCTTACCGTTAGGCCACTAGTACGGCCTCCTCAATTGTCTCACCGCCAGGCCACTAGTTCGGCATTCACACCCGTCGTACGTTAGGCCATTAGTTTGGCGTCCTTACTTCTCTCACCACCAGGCCACAAGTGCGGCGTCCGCATTTAGGCCAGTAGTTCGGCATTCGCACTTGTCTCACCGCCAGGCCACTAGTTCGGCGACTTTTTCATCATTTCCATTTTGTTTCATCTTATATTATAAATATAATATAATATATTATACATATTATGTCATATATTATATTAAATATAATAGGTTATATAAATAGCATGATCCATGTTTCTTGAATTTTAGCCGTAGGCTCCAAGCAAAAAGCATCCAGGGGGCTCCGTGGGGCCGAGTTTTTTTAAAATTTTTATTTGTTTAAAAATATTCACTTAATGACACTGAATTAATTTTTGCACGAACATCTACTTATATCAACGAACAATCAACTCTTTGTAAAATTTGCAGCGTTTTTTCAGCTATTTTGCAATCGAGCCCACTGAGCAACGTCCGGAGAAAAGTGTGATCTTACAGGCTAAACGTGTCCCAAGTTGGGACTCCCAACGCGAATTGCCCAGTCAAATGAGGGAAATGCTGGATACCAGTGTGTCGGCCCATGGCCACGACCGGGTCCCCCAGAAGGGGGAACTCCACCCTGGACATATTTATTCACGTCCAGGGCCACCAGCACCTGCCTCAGGGGCTCCAAGGCCCATTGGCCTGGGGGCTGCAGGCCGCCTAATTTGCCCCCCCCCCCCCCCCCCCCATTGTGTAGCGTGGGCGAACGTCGCCAGGGCCCTAAAGGCATCCGCCGTGCCCACATAGAAGACCAGTCCTCGCGCCCCCCATCCGGGAAGGCAACGCGCTCAAGGGCCAGCCTCTCGGCCAAGAACCGCGGGCACTCCCGAAGGATATGCTCCGCGGAGCCTGGGGAGGCACACCAGAAGCACCGGCCGGACGCCTCCAACACCAAGGAGTAGAGCTTCGCCGGGAAATCCCCGGGCTAGCAAGAAGCTGGGTCACAAGAAACGCCGGCTTGACCCAACAGGCCTCAAGCCTCCCCCCTATGCTGGGGAAGAAGGCAAAAGACCCAGTCAAATGAGTCAAATGAGACAAATCGGGTGAACTAATTTCCGGTGAAGATTTTATAGTTTTAATCGTTTCCTTTCCACATCAGGATGATGGAAGGGCAAAGTCCTGGTAGGGGGAGGGGGGGGGGTGATCGAGGGGAGGGGAAGCTCTAAATGTGACTTTTTAAAGTTTTTCGAGTAGATCTCGGGAACTGTTGTTCGGATTGAAAAAATGTTATGCATAAAAATTGTAGCTGACTACATTACCTACAAAATTGGTCCTGTAAGAATTTTTTTTCCGTAGGACTATCTGTAAAACAAATATCCTAGTCAATTCATGGCTTTTCAAAACACTCAAAATCACCATACGATTCGCGCAGGAGATGAAATATGAATCGTTATTGTAGGAAATGTATTCAGCTACAATTTTAATGTAGGCCTATGACATTGTTCAATCCGAACCACAGTTCCCGAGATAGGGACCCACACTACCCGAAAAACTAAAAAAAGTCACATTTAGATGTTCCCCTCCCCTCGAGCCTCCCCCCCCCCCACCCGCCAGGACTTTGTTATCCCATCATCCTGATGTGGAAAGGAAACGATTAAACCTATAAAACCTTCACGGGAAATTTGTTCCGCTGAACAGCATTTTTGGTTTATTATTCTTGGAATAATAAACCTATGTTTCCGCGACGGAGGTCGACGACTCCGATCGGCCTCAAAATTTGACATTCTCCGTTTCAAGTAGTCTACATTCCAAATCCGAAATGTCCGTCCGCCGTCTTGGGCAAATGGAATTTTTTTTAATTTTGACAAAATATTTGGTTTACCATCTAGTTGTGCCCCCAAGGTTTTCATTTCGATCGCCCGGCTTTTGGATATGGGATCGAGTTAGGTGTCGTTTTCGAATTTTTAAAAAAATTGTTTTCATTGACTGAATTTAATTTCTGCACAAGACTTATACCTATAGGTAGGTTACTTAGTAACCTACCTATATCAAAGAATAATAAACCCTTGTGTAAAATTTGCAGCGTTTTTTGGTTGTCTAATTTGACTGGGCTAGAAGAGAAAAAAGGTACTGACCCGAGTAATTAGTCAGTTAGACAGAAGTTGAGTATTTTGAGAGAATCCACAACTTGAATTCATTACGAGGATTAAAAGTCGTCCCCCTCTTCCGTAATAACGCTATTTAATGCAACTTATTAGGGCAGTAACTCAACTGTATTTAACATGGCTCTAACTAAAAGTCCACAGGGTAGAAAGTTGTGTTTACACTTTTTACATACATAAGTGCTCTCTCCTTTAAGGGCTCTGAGGGGTTGGGGTGATGTGAGTTTTGAATTAAAGGGCTTCCCTTCCTCCTCTGCCTCAAGTGAGCTCTTCTGCTTACCTTTGCCTCCTAAACTTCTCCGTACGTCACTTCATCAGCGAAAATTTGTTCAGCAAACTCGCTAGGAAAAGAGGGGGTTGTTAAGAGAAGTGGCGCTAGTTTTCCTCGAGATGTCGGGCCACTGAGAAGTCGGGAGGAAGCGAGTCATTATGAAGGTTTTTTATTCTTTGACGGTAGTTTTTATCCTTTTTATATGAGACAACGTGTGATCCTCTGTAGCTCAGCACACCTGAGAGAAGGCAAATAAAACATTAACGTAATGTCACTAGTGAAGAGTATAAATGGCCAAAGGCTTGCTAGAGTTAGCTTAGTTGTAACGAGTCTTAAGAAGCTTAGGCCCTGGGTGTGAACATGTATCAAAAAACGTTGTAAACTTTACATCAAAGTCCGGTCCTAAGCTTGCTGATTTGGCTGATAGGCCGTCCGTTGCTATGGATGGCATTTAACCACAAAATCTGCTGCTGTTGGCGTTGACAAGAGCTAGGGAAAAGGACAAAAGAAAGCTCGGTGAGAGACAGGCTCAAACGCGATACTTACTCCAGAGTTGTGTTATGAACTCGATGTAATAACTACTTAAGGTACCTTAATACTGAACACTCGAGAAAAGCGACCCGTCAGGGCGGAACGATGGCAGTTGGCTGGCGTAGCCAGTAGAGGGTACCCCTTAGTCCTACTAAAGGGCACTGCAGGGTTGTTCCTTTTGTAGTAGCTACCCTGAGGTCCCGCCAACTCGCACAGCGCCTCCAGCGATCAGCGGCTTCTTTCGTAATTTCCGGCGACTCGCTGAGAGCTTACTGGAGCGGGAATGAGGGAAATATCCCCCACAAACAGTAGAACTGAAACTCATATCGAACGGTAAAGGCAGTTTAAGATTCGAGCTCAGTGAGTGCATTAAACTTTGCGTTCAACGGTGTCTTCGAAACGAGCCAAGAACTGATATCTGACTTGGGTCGATGAATCGAGTGCTCAACTATTTTAATTGCCTAACGACGAAAATCAGGTCGAAAGCTCGGGAGGAAGAAAGTCAATTAAAAAAGTCACGAACCCCCCCCCCCCCCCCCCCGTCGACGATAACACTTCGAAACGCCTCAGTTCTATTCGGGAGAGTTGGGAATCGCTTATCCAACTCCAAAAAAGGGTAATTGGAATAGAAAACAAACCGAAATTAAAATAATTTACCTTCGGGCCTCCCTGGGGGGGGGGGGGCATTAATGAGACCTTATCGTGCATCAAAACATCCCCACTTAAGGAGGATCACGAACAGGCTTACTTGCATGTAAAACCTTGGCCGGCCAACCAGAGAAATGGGGTTTTGAATGAACGCTCCGTTTAGATTCGAAATTCAACAATTTTTATCAACTCTTTGGGTTATTGTGGTTTTAAATCAAATCAAATCAAATCAAGGTTTTTTATTTGCAGAGGCCAATATGACACAGCAAACGTCAAAAATGAGTTGGTACAATGAAATACATCAGGCAATTGCATGGTACAGGGCAAAAGAAAACAATGGTACATGATAGGTGTGGTCATCTAAACAAACTAAAATAACTCAGGACGTAAGTAGAAACATGACAACAGATGAGACAAGGCTTCCACCCACGATCCACTCAACTCAAGACACATCGCTCCATGAAATACAGAAAAACTCCTCCAAAGAGTAGAGTTCGGCTTTGAGAAGATGTGATTTTATTACGTTATTAAAGGATCTATCAGGGAGCTGTTTTATATGATTTGGCAGGGCATTGAAAAGACGAGAACCCACTTGAATTGGGTTATTCCTCAAGGCCACACTGAGACGGGTAAATGGAATGGCAAGGTTCCCTCGGGAGCGGGTGTAATGCTCGTGAACATCGGAAACCATGGGGAGGTTTGACAAGCATGACTTGACTGCGTTCAGAGCCGCCAAAACATAGGAACTGGGAATGGTTAGAATACCCAGACGCACAAAAGTGCCCCGACAACTTTCATTCCAAGAGAGACCGGCAATTATCCTGATTACCCGCTTCTGGAGCCTGAAGACCCTGATGGCATGACTGGAATTTCCCCATGCAATGATACAGTAACTGGCCCTGCTTGCAAAGCATGCATGATATACCGAACGAAGAACTGCATCAGACACAACGCCCCTCAATCTCCTAATCATGTAGATGCAGGACGACAATTTTGGCAAAAGTGCTTGAATGTGTGATAGCCATGAAAGACGGTTATCAATCATTAAACCCAAGAAGTTGACCGACCCATCCAGACGTCGGTTGAGGCCTAGTTCTAGACTTTGAGTCTTATTCCTGTTCAGGACCAGGGAATTAGCTGAGCACCACTTCTCAATAATTGAGGAGTTCCCCTGCAAGCTACGGTTCATCTCCTCCCGAGAAGATCCCCTCGCAACGGTCGATATATCATCGGCAAAAAGGAAGATATCATTAGGATCCAAAAACTGGTCAGCCAAGTCATTGATGTACAGGAGGAACAAGCAGGGGCCGAGGATACTACCCTGCTTGACACCACAAGGGATCATCACTTCCTCTGATGCGACACCATTATGGTAAACAACCTGGGACCACCCCTCCAGGAAGCTCTTGAAGAACGAGATCGTTTGATTACTGAAACCATAATGTTGCAACTTTTTCAAAAGTAAGTTGTGTGGCACCAGGTCAAAAGCCTTTGAAAGATCAAAAAGGTTGAGTGATGTGTGCTGCTTTCCCTCCAGGGCCGAGAATACATGGGATACCAGTGAGACCGCTGCACCAGAGGTGCTCTTCCCTTTGCGGAAGCCAAACTGTTGGGGGTGAAGCAATGCATGTTTTTCTAGATGGCGGTTAATTCTCTTAAGCAAAGCATGCTCCATTACCTTGACCAAGATGGGCAGCTTCGAGACAGGTCTGAAACCATCATAGTCTTTGGAATTTCCTTTTTTTGGTATAGGCGTAATAACAGATTGCTTAAGACAGTCTGGAAACGCACTCTCGGTGAAGCTCCGGTTAATAATGAATGCCAGGGGTTCAATGATGAAAGTAGCCACTGACTACTTTAGACTCCTTTATTCACAATTCCTCGTTGTGATGAGCTATTCCACGTTGTACACGATGCCCTAGAGTAGTAGTAGGAGGCTATAAGTGACTAAGGTAAGCATTCCCAGGGCCGACGCTTGAATTATTAGGTTTGTTCCAGGTTTGACGGAATGTTAACAGAAATCGCCGGAGACATGCGCAGTTTAGAAACTGCTGTTCCAGGTCGACGTAGGTTGACAGCAGTTGGGCGGAAACCGACAGCTCGAGTACGTGCGGTCGGGTTCTGTCGACAGCTGTCCAACTTCTGTGGACAGACGCAGTCAGACCTGGAACAAACCTATTTAGGATTGAGAGAGGTAGCGGGGACAGCGTATCTTTGGAGTTGTCCAGAGGACTTATACCTTGTGCCCTCGCCTCACCGCCGCCACCGACTCCATCAGGCCTGCTTGAAGTGAAGTCCTAGTCCGGATTCGCCAGGCCCCACAGAGTAAGGTAGTAAAGAGGTGGTTCAGCCCTAACCGTGATGCTATGGGGCCAAAATGGGTCTACAGAATGGTTTTTTGAAGGTTTTCAGCTTATTAACACAATTGAGGAGGTCTCTATGGCTCACAGGCCCTTCTTGGGGGAATGAAGAAATCGATCCCTTATTCCCTTATTATCTATAATAGGTGATAGGCCTTCTCCTCTATAATAGGGGATATACCTATAGGCATTCTCCCCAAGGAGGGACTCTCAGCTATAATAGGCCCTTCTTGCACAAACCTCCTCAATTATTGTTTGTAAACAAAATTCTTTTTCCACTTTTTGCAAAAAATCTTCTCGTAGGTAAATAAAAATATATTTTTGCAAAAAGTGAAAAAAAAAAAAAAAACTACAATAATTACCTACGCTGCAAACTTTACACAAGGGATTATTATTCTTCGCTGATCAGCCTGGTTCAAATCCGGGGCTGAACACCAATGTTTGACCAAAAGTCAATCACGTGTTCTAATACCTGTCTTGTCGGCAGACAATTCACCTCTGAGCGCAATGTGAATCCTTTCTCTGGAGCAAAATATTCCTAAAACCGTTTCAAATTACAAGTGTGGGGTCGGCTCCTGCCCCCCTTTGAGAACCGTGAATGGTAGGCACAAAGAATCTCACTTTACTTTATCAATGCTTTCGTTCCTATCAGACCGATTGAAACCAAAGTTGGATATTATGTTAATTTTTTCGAATTAGGGCTCACTGGTTTTGGTTCATCTGCTGTTGCAGACCTCGGACTAGCGGAATCTTGGGGTAGGTAGTAGGCGGACTGGCGGAATCTTGAGAGAGCTACACCCCGAAGGACTTGGCGGAACATTACGGTTCCGTTAAGCTCGTATTCTCTTAATGACCATAGCTGGCGGAATCGTGAGCCGCCCCAACCCTCTACAGGTGCGAAGCTCCATTCAAACTGAAGTGATTTCGGAAATACCGCATGGACTGCTGAGGACTTAGGCATCTTGGATGTCTGTGCAAAGGTTCGTGTATGTGACTTTTTGCTCGAAAAATTCTGCTCTCTGAGCCAAAGACCCCACCAAGAAACCGGTAAAAGATCTTCACATGCCTGAAGAGCGTTGCTGCTTCACCTTCATTGCGTCAGTTCGTTCAATCATTCGGCTTTCATGAGATCTAACACAACTCACACAACACTATATGGGATTTGTGGATATGTTCTGTTCAAACACCGCGTCAGACGCAGATGTGGTTCATCAGTCTGACGCTCCTTTTTTTATAATTAGTAAAACCCTTAATTTCGGCTTTAGGCGCTAATTGAGATCGTTTTAGGCCTATTCCCTTATTAGTTACACGACCAATTAATCGCCAGTTAGGAGCTCCGGATGGTAATGTCGGCATTATAGTTTGTACTAATTGGGAGGATTTTTCGGAACGAGGTGGAGCACCGTGAAAAACCTTGAAACCCCCTTCGGGACCGTTTTGTACCAACAGGTTCGGGGAGTGATTGATCTTTGGGGGGGGGGGGGGGGGGGGGTTGTACACGAAAACAATGGGAGAAGGCGTTTGAAATTCCGATGTCTTCTCCCGCTCAACAAGCCGTGAAAATGATTCCCCGACTTCCCTCCTCCGTTGTACATCCGGTTCTGTTTTAGCGTGTTTTAAATGCAGGCAGGAGAAAACGAGTGGATGTAAATCGAAGAGGTAAACACTCCGAATGTCAGTCCCACAACGAGCGAACCTGGTAGATTCCTTTCAAGCGGTATAAATTATCATACCGTATATTATACAGTATATTATACCGTATAATATTATCCACATTTGATAGATAGGTATCAGATATCTATCTCCGAGATGTATCTTGTATACAAGTTTTTGTAAACGAAGTAAAACAGTTGCATTTTTAAAGTAGAAATTTTTAGATTCTCAATATTTCTACTATAAAAATGCAACGGTTTCACTTCGTTCACAAACACTTGTATCTCGGAGATTAATTACCCTATTTACTATTAATTAAATTAGATTAGCAAAAGTGACAGGTTAATTCATCGGACATACATACATAATTTTATGTATGTATACATAATACGCATGTATGTTTGTCCGATGAATTAACCTGTCATTTTAATATTATTGTAGAAACGACGTTAATTTAAAAAAAATTAATTCATAATTTAATTATGATACCATTTAATTATGATACCTATCATAATTTAATAGGCCAAGGAACTAGGTCAGAGAAATGGGAAAATTCGGCCGAACATACCTAGTTGAACTAGTAATGAACAAAGTACTCAGTACAGTTAGCACTGAGAAATTAGGTGTCTGAGCAGAGGAAATCACTAGTGAATATTTGGCGTTTTGAATTTTCCCGCGGTAGCACTTTTACCAATCCGCCAGAGTGCGGAAGAAGTAGTGTAAAAAATAAAAAAATGACAGCAGCCAATGAGAGAGTAGCGCCACTTTTCCCTCCAGATTCAAAGTTGAAATTTTCGAAAGTGCCCTGGAAATTTGTATTACACCGTAGGAGCCCAAAACTCACTGCTATGCCTTCAAATTATGAAGTTCTTTCAGAAAAAAGTATTAGTCGACGTTCGGTTCCCGGGCTCATTATGAATTAGAGTAGTGTCTGAGAGACAAACGGCACACTCCACCCTGACGTTAATTATAATATAATTAACTTATCTCATTATATTATGATGAGATAAGTGCTGATTGATTGATCTCACTCCCAGGCAATCAGGGGGTATGGAAGTCCGTTCTCAAGGGTTGTGACGCTAAGCGTATTTTATAACATAAATATTATAGGCAGTCAAATTACCCACAGACACTGTGAATAACCGGCTACCGACCGCGATTTGAGGAGTTGTCCTTCCGCGGGTTAGTACTGCCTGAGTCTTCATGTTGTCGATGGGAAGTTCACGTCAAGGGACCGTAGAGAGAATCGTGGGGATCGCCTGGACCGTGGAGGAGATCGTGAAGTGCGGGATACGGGAGACGACCTGGAAGTTCCAGGAGATCCAGGAGATGAGGCATACGATTGCCCAGGGCGGCTGTCTGGGATGCACTCTGATGCAGACTCCCCTCAGTCCCTTTATCCGAACCCCTCGTTTACGTGAACGTGCCAAACGTGCCCACTGGGCACTGCCCAGCCTCCGGCAGAACCGGCCTTGAGGCCACTACTTGGAGGCTGGTCCCAACAAATTTTGCTGTGTCGAGAAAGTAAAAAAAAAAAAAAAAAAAAAAAAATACACTGCCAATACAATGGCACATGAGCTTCCTCGTGCCAGGTTCAAAATGTACGTAGTTGTGACTTGTGACTGTAACAAGGAAGTTACGTTCGCGCATGCGCTGACCGTACCGCTGATTCAATCGTGATGAAACTGATAGGGGACCATCTAGG
This sequence comes from Pilophorus perplexus, assembly GCA_955831195.1. Taxonomy (NCBI): domain Eukaryota; kingdom Metazoa; phylum Arthropoda; class Insecta; order Hemiptera; family Miridae; genus Pilophorus; species Pilophorus perplexus. Next base: position 18,430,661 of record OY037011.1, on the reverse strand, counting down.
GCTATACCCACACAATTCCTGAAAATTTGATTGAAATCCGATCATCCGGAAAGTCACGAAGTCCGGTCCAGATTCCCTACAGCAGGAATTTTTCCGGCAGGTTACGAAAAATGATAAACACTCGCAGTTCACTCTTCATACTGCGAAGTGAAAACAACAAAAGTCTTTCAAGCAACTCCAATTAAAACCCTTTATGGGCTCAGGAAACGGCATAAACTCGCAAAAACCATCAAAAACGGAAAAGTAATAAAATCCGGTTGTCCAGAAAGACCTAATTGACCCGGCAGTAATATTTAAACAAAAACTTGGTGACGTATGGAGCTTTTGACGAAACAGCGTAAATTTATAATATTTCGAAAGTAGTTGAGTGAGTTACCAGTTACATCAAGATTTATAGAGCCCAATTAACTGCGAGGGAGCCCCTTAATTCCGGTTTTTATTTCCGTTTTATGTATGCTTTTCCCCACTCTCGGGAGAAAAGGGGGGAAAAGCCAAGGCGAGGGATGACTTAATTAAGCGGAACAGTGGTGTACAGTTAGCAACTTGCCGGAATTGGCCAATACCAGCTTTATGCGCCAAACTGGTCGGGGGGGGGGGGGGGGGGGGGGGGGGGGGGAAGGTGCAGCGTTGAAAACAGTAAAAAAGGTCTAATAACCTACAATGGCAAAATTGGGAAAGGGGGGATGTGGAGGGTGAAAAGTTTTCCCTTTTTCAAGGCGTGCTTCAAGTGAAATGCAAGAATCTCCTTCAGGCAATCAGACAAAGTGCGGAAAAAAAAAGTTGCCGATGAATTTTTCCTGAAACTTGGAAGGTGGTCGAGAGGGTATTGGGTTAGAAGGGCCATATAATTACCAATAATTCTAGGTCAGTCATTCACTCGGCCAATCAGGGAACGCCTAATTAAATCAAGAAACTCTTTTCCGACCCCACTCGTTTTCAACCCTCTGATCCTCCACCCCCGATGGCTTAATTAAAAACTTTATTTGGAAATTCATCACACAACTTTAAATTGAGAGTGGGTTTTTTTATGCCGTTCTAAGCAATCATTGGAGGAGGAGCCAATTTGTTTACATGAACTGTTTAATTTTTAAATGGGGTGCAGAAAACTTTTAATTGACAATTTTTTCCCTTCGTCGAGGACTCTCGGAATCCGTTGTGGAAACTTGAAGATATTTTCCGGGCTTCTTTTTTGAATGGGGGAAAATTATGAGATTGGAAAATGAGATTTTTCGATGTGAAGCGTTGGATTTGGGGAAAAAACTTGCTAGGTTTTTGCAATGCGCGGAGTTTTGTGAGACAATATGAAGACAATATTAAGGGTATCAGCCAAGGGATGTAGCAGTTACATAGTTACTATTGAATGTTAATTACACTCACATGCATTAAATAGTGGACGTCGCACAGTGGGGCCGAATGGCCATATTTTGAAAAATAAAAAATAAAAAAAATAACTGAAGACCTCCAGAGTTTCCTATAACAGTTTCCTATAATATGGACTCCTATGTCCATTCTAATAGGAAGCTAGCAGTAGGTACCCTGCCACACTTCGCTGTGGCACATTATGGTCATAGAAGTTTACAAAGCATATTTGTAAACTATTATAATATTATCAGGCTTATTAAGTTACATAGAAGTTTATAATTTAATAGAACGCATTAAGTTTCATCAAGGTTCAATTTCGCAACACTTGGTTGGTATTGGGATACGCAATGTTTACTGTACCTCTGTAGATTGTTAGTAATGCAATGAACATCGCCTGATGTGGCCACACGTTCCGGTCGTAAAGAAAGATAATCTGCTTTGCTTCAGCTTTTGGCCAGACATTCCACAAATTACACTCACATGCGTTCACAACCATCCTGTCATTTTACATTTGGGGCCCCGTCCGAACTCTGATGAGAAGAAGGGGTGCACCCGTGAGGGGTGCCCATGGTGAGAAGAAGCGAGCACGGACTTTTGTGGATCCAGAGATGCAGAATTGAGTTCGTAGATCAAGAGTCCTGCAGAACTGATCGCAATAGTTCTCCGTCAGGATCAAACCTTGAGCTCCGGGTGTCGGCGGAGAGTATTCATCGATAGTAGCATTTTCTAACGCTAAAAAAGTACCAAACAGAGATCGTCAAGATGATCCCAGCAAGAAATATTAACCTGACCCGTTACGGATACGGCAGTATCCCTGATTGCTAAAATCACAACGTTCTTTATGGAGCCATCTTCGGCCGACTCTTTCGGCCATATGCATGCATATGTTAAGAATTATCCCAATGACATTAACGATACCTTTACTCCCAGGAAAATCACCAACGGAAGTGTAAGATACTGTCAAAAGCCTAGTAGCATTGAACAATTCCGTAATGCTTGTACTCGGTGTCATTGTACCTTGGATTTAATTTATACCAATCTCCTTCTTGGCAATTTGCACCTTTTTAGCGCAACCTTTCCCCAAAAAAATGGAAAGGTGCGCTCACCTCTTCGACATGTTGCTTCCGAGGCTGCGAAGTAGCGGAAGCCTTGTGTTCACTTTCGGGAGCCAAAAAAATGAGAGCTCGCTCATTAAATATATCGTAATAACAGAAAGGTTGCGCTCATCTATTCAATTCAATTGATGGCTTGTTTTCGTAAGAGTTGATGAATTTCCGTAACCAATAACTCAGAACACTATGTTTGTAATTTGCACCAACCTGCATGGAAATAGGTGCAGATGTTTCTGAGTTTTTTAGGCACAAATACACCAACCATCACAACATGTTGATAGGTACGTGGCGATTTGAAAATCGTTCCTTCAGTAACTACCTATTATTATTATTTTAACACCTTAAAATTTAAAATTCCAATAAAAATAAGAAAATACCTAGTAGAAGATTTCGACCGAACACCGTAAAATTAATTCGATTGAGCCCCAATTTACGACCTGAAAGTTGATTTTCGGGGAAAACCCCTGCTGAAACTGGATTCCGTGTGGATTCATATACTGTGAGAAAGATGAACCAGATAATAGAACCAGATAGACATCAGCATGTTCGGAAAAGAGGGGGTCAGCTGTGCGCCAGCTCGGCAATGCCAGTCGCAAATAGTAAGCAAATAGTAGTATGCTCACTACTTCAGGGATTTGTCATCAGAGCCATTTGATAACCACCAATTAGACTATTTTATTACAGTCACCGCAAAAACCTCTCTCATTTTATTACGTTCCAATTGTAATGACGTAACTTTCTCTTCACATCGATCGGGCTTCGAATGAATCACTAGAAGCATCGCCATTAGTTAACTTTTTCCACCGACAATTCCACTTCTGTCCGTAATTCACAATTCCGGAGTGTCCGTTTGATAGACGAGGGCGAGTTAAAAGGTCACTTTTCGGTGTCGATAATGTTTGGCGAGCAATTTAGCGGGAGAGCCCGTTCATTGAGACTGATTGAGGTCCCCACTCGCCATTACCCGATGAATACAACTAATTATTAAACCCCGGACAGCATCTGCTCTTTTAATTAAACTTCCCCCTCTCATTCCCGCCGTCGCGTCCTTTCAATGTCCGACCCTTCTACTGTCACAAGCCGACCAAGGTAACATTGGTAGTTTGTCAACACTGCATTAGCGGATCGCTGAGGGGCCGTTCCGTAAATTTTCTGCATCCGCTCCAACCGTTTTAGTAACACCGAGGTAACTTCATCAAGAAGCAAGGGGGTTCGTAAGAAAAATTTATTACAAACGTTCTTATTGTTCTCTTTGAGAATGTCAATGCGCAGTGCATTTGTGATTGGGATTGAGGACTGGGCCTCCCCTGGCAACATTTCGTCTGCGGAAGCCAGGTCAGCGGACCCAACTATTATGCCCAAATCCATTGACTGGGCAATCATTGGGACAATTCCTCTGTCGTAGCCGGGAGAGCGGATTTTCGCAAGACGGTTAACCGGCTGAAATTTCAGCAGGCCCGGCCTCCCTTGGCAACTATTCATTTAGGGAAGCTAGCCCTCTGATTCCCCTATCGACTGCGGATCCAGGGTGAACTAATGTTGATGCTGACATCTCAACTTCAATATTACATTTCCTAGACTCCCTTCCAGAGACCAATGCAATCTAGACTATCAAGACACTTCCTGCCAGTTAGGAGATCGTGGGTCTCCCATTACTGCCTCAAAACCGCCTCCTATACTCTTGCCCGTATTTAAAGAGCTCTGGGATTTTTGAAAGTCCCGAAGGTCCGGCAACACTGCAAGAGCCCGAGCCCGAGCAGAGGGTCGAGCCATACCTGTGAGATCCGAACAGTTTACCCCCTTTTGCAAATGCAAACTTTATTCACTAATTATTTCGATCATCCCATCACCAAAATCGTGATCAGCGAAAAAAAATTGGGCATATCGAGTATAAACTCGAGGCAGGTGTGATTAAAGAAGAGTGATTGAGATTGAGTGGAAGTAGGAAGAGGTCTTGACGCGCGGGGTCGAGACCGGAAGGCGAGCACCTTGCAACGTTGTCACCTCCTGGCAAGGATAGCCGATCGGGACGTAGGTTATGCCCTAGGCAGGGATATTCAGGTAGGTACTCCCTTCACTTTCCTCCCAGTGTACACTACAATATCCTCAGCAAGGTCACTTACAGCAATGAAACCACGGATCATCCCCCCCCCTAGTCTTTTGGGAACACAACGATCAATTGTGCTGGACTTAATAGAAACAACAGAATTGAATGCGTAGGTAGGGGCATGGAAAGGTATTATTGAAATTTGGGAACACTACCACTCTGACAGGGAGCCACGCTTCGCTCGGCGACCACTTTCTTGGATTCTCACTCCTAAAGACTTCAGTACTTGGTACTGAATTTCGCCATCAAGTGTCGGATTTTCACAATCAAAAATATTTTTTTCTGTTCTAACCGGGGCCAGTTAACCGGGGCCACGTAAAGGTTCCAGTCGGAATGACGCATCTCTAGTAACTGCACATATCAATGCCATAAACTTCGTATTACGATTGACTCACCACTCAGGCGTATATCTGAAAGAATAATCTTAATTTCACTAATGCTCTTTAATGGAAGCTAACGGTCCTCCCTGGCGCAGCAATTAAGTCCATTACCTCCTGAAGGTTTATGGTGCTACCAGCATCCCCCTTCCCGTCGACAACATCCCCTCAGAAACCCACTTGAGGTCTCCAGTAGACACGCTCTACTTAACGAGTCTTTCCCCCTTCTACACTTCCTTTCATTTCAGTCCAAATTGCTAGGCGTCGAGATTGCCGACAGGTTGTCAGTGTGAAACCGTTTCTTGGAGGGAACCGCCGAAAGTCTGGCGAAGGATTGTTTTTTTTTCTTTCTTTCTTTTTTTCAAGTGTATGACGTTTAAGATTTCGAAGCCAACCTGTTGAAACGTAAACCCACTGAGATACAGTCCTGATCATATGTCTTCATTTCTTAGTTACGTATTGGAAACAACAGGTCCGAATTTCTTTTCCTCAGTTGTACATCTGCTTTCAACTGAATGAAGCCTACTTCTGCTTTCGCTATTACAGGTACCTACAAATCCGGCACTGGACATATCCATGATCTTCAGGTCTTTCCTATCAGGCTTAATGGAATTTAATGAGAAGAACTTCATTACCAACTTAGAAACGCTGTTTTCGTTAGGGTTTTCATCAGTCCCTGACACCTGCTTTCCCTCCCATTTCAGAGCTCTCATTTCAGTCCTGTGAACATCCTCTACCGATCGGACTTTTGACTGTTCGCGTAGGAAGAGTGTCTGCAACGAGGAAGAGTGAGACTGTCTTATTCCCCTACGATTGTTGGCGTACCAGCAGGCCCACCGAGAGGGGGGCAAAGGGGACATTTTGCCCCGGGTCCGGACTTTTACATGGGGCCCCAGCGGGCCCTAGAAAAATATGAGGAGAGGGAAAGGGGGGGAAGAAAAAAAAAGAAAAAAAGGCTGAGTTGCCACTTGGCAGGCAACGTAATGCACCCCACTGGCTGTCTCCATTCATGATGAGTGGAGTAGGTGTGAACGAGAAGATACTGACATAGGTAGTGCAAGGGCTCTGGGGCGAAGATTGAACTTCTTTCATCAGCTGTCGAAGATTTAGCTTGTTCCTTGCTCTTGCTGCTCCTTGCAGAATTACTGATAGTTCTTGTCAATTGCGTGGTGCGTTGTTATCAGGACCTGAAAACCTTACACCTGGTGTAAGAGCCATGTCGCCCCTCTGTTCCAATTCCCCTCCAATGCCTGAAACGGTTTTTTGCCGCCCCTCATTCAGCACCGAGAGTTGTCGAATCCATATCTGGCGATAGAACGGCACACTGTAGGTACAGACATAATTGAAAAGCCGAGTTGATCCCACGATTCGGTGGGCACTGAACCCTCCGCTTCGACCACCCGGGCTTCGCCCCCAAAGTATGGCACGGGATGGGGCTGCATGGGATAGTTATCCAACTTTCCAGCTGTTTGGGAGAGGGAGCGGAAGAGGAAGGTTGATGTGGAAGCTTGCAACGTAGTTTGCGGGTAAATGCGTTCATGAAGCTGAGGCTAATACGTCCTAAAAGCCCAGACCTCCCTCCCACTTTCCCTTCACATTATCCCATACTAACCCCCTCTCGACTACCTCCCGTTTACAAACACACTATACTTATCGCCACGCGTCCCTAACCTCCACCATTTGCTCCTAGTAGGCTGGTTAAAAGGGGTGAACTAGAAAGGGTATAGTGTTTGGTATTCGAACAAGAACCTCATAGAATTTAACTAAGTAGAAAAGCTTCGTCACATTGACAGAATCTTTTGCTATTCTGAATGTCATCCCACTTCTGATTTTGGTTTATTATTCTTGGAATAATACACCTATGTTTTCGCGACAGGGGTCGACGACTCCGATCGGCCTCAAAATTTGACATTATCCGTTTCAAGAGGTCTACATTCTAAATTTAGAATTTATTTAGGATTTATCCGAAATGTCCGTCAGCCGTACGCCGTCCGCCGTCCGGGCCATTTGGGCAGGATTTTTTTTTTAAATCTGAAATTTTGACAAAATACTTGGTTTACCATCTAGTTGTGCCCGCAAGGTTTTCAGTCCGATCGCCCAAACCCGTGGGGCGCTATGGGGCTATGGGAGGGGGTTTTTGAAGGCTTTTAGCTATAGGATCGAGTTAGGTGTTGTTTTCGAAGTATTTTTGGACGTAGAATTCATTTTCGGGGGTCCCGGAACGATCCGATTTCACTGTGGCGATCTATAGGCAGCCCTGCCTGGAGAGAAAATCCGGGCCCGGGGCAAAATTCATCGGGCCCCTAAAAAAAAAAAAAAAAAAAAAGCCTATGAAAATATGAAAATTTTTCCTATATTGATCTGTCCCTTTTCTCATTTTGCCTCTCCTCCCCCCTTTTTTTACAACAACAACAAAAAAAATTCTCAAGAAAATCCGGGCTCCCCTACAAAGGCCGGGCCCGGGGGCAACGGGTCCAGTGCCACCCCCCTCTCTACGGTTCTGTCTATAGGGCTTTCATGGGGCTAAAAATGGGATTTTTGAAGGATCCCTGGAGGTTAAATATTTTTCGAGTAAAAAATAAAGAATTTTTGAAGAAAAAAAAAAATCTTAAAAAAATTAAATCTTTTCTCCAAATTTTTTCCCATTGACTAGAAATAATTTTTGCACAAGTAACCTATATCAAAGAATAATAAACCCTTGTGTAAAATTTGCAGCGTTTTTCACTAAGGTCTTATGCTGTACCAAATTAAGGAGGTAAAAAATTAAATAGGTACCTACCTAAAAAAGCACTTTTTTTGTCGAGGTAAAAAATCCGTTAAGGTCAGACATTGTGAGACATTATTTCTCACAATGCTATTATAGCTCTCCCAACCTCCGTGTGGGGCTCCAGTTTGCAGTGTGCCCACTGAAAAATACCTCATGCTCCTGGAGTAGGTAGTCTGCTCCGGGATTGCATTAGGGAGAGCCAAGGGTCCCGAAATCAGGGACATCGCTCGGGTTGAGTGAATTGGAGCGCACTACTATAGGGTTGGGCCTTGATGACAACCTTGAAGCTGTGTACGTTGCATGGGATGGTTGGCCTACAGGCTGCCAGAAGTGCGGCGGGATCGTGCTTGGAATGATCAACGATCGCAAGCTCCTGGACGAGCAAACAGGGCCTCCCAGAACTGATCTTTCAGTGGTTTTTCATGAAACCCCGTGACTACGACGCCCAGTGCCCGTAGGGCAAGCACCAGGCACCATTTTGTTGCAGAACATCCCAAAGAGACCAGGAGGGAGTCCTGTATTTTCGGTTTAAACCGCTCTAATATAAGCTTTAAATGAGCACACGGGACGGAGTCCTGGACCACCGATAGCTTGTTTTTGGATGAAGGGCGGTTGGAACGAATCAGTGATAACCCTGCAATTATTGCCTTGTCGCCTCTTCTTCATATTCACTCGGGATGATCACTTCGAGGGTAGTCAGCCAGTCTTGGCGGAAATCAACCCTCACAACCTCTGTCCCCCTCTTTTGTCTACGGAACTGCAATAAATACTGCTTACAGATCTCCTCCCTGCAGAGCGCCTGCCACCTCCTCAGTTTCCGCCCTTTCTCAGGCGGTTCGTCTCCTCTCCGGGTGATCCTTCTCCTTTCTCCTGCAAGTAGTGCAAGTCGCACTACCCCTGCAATGACCAGAGCTGCCTGGGCTGATACTGTCGTGAATGCACTGCACGCCCTCAGTGCCCCTCTTCTCTGGACTGACTTCATTCGCTGTACTTCTGGAACCGGGCCATACCTCTGCACCATATACGGAAGCTATATATTGCTATAATATAGCAATATATTATATAGCCACTGTTCGCATACAGAGGTTGATTTTTGCAGTTTTCCAAAAACTAAGATTCCTTTCCTACTTAATAGATTGTAAATTGTAGATTGTTGAGGGGGTGCAGGTAGTAAAAAGTAGTACCATGTTGAAATAGTAAAGCCGGCCGTTACATTGCACCAAAACTACGCCATAACCGGTTCGTTAGATAACCGTTCTGTTCAACTTAATCAGGTGAAGTTAACACACAACTACCGTGTTTTGAGGGTGAAAGCAAGAGAGGGTGTTCCGGGCCGAGCAAAAGGGAAGCCCCTCTCAGAAAAACCTCCGCCCCAACCAATTGGAAACCTCCGAAAACTGAATACAGTTAATTAATTCCTCTGCCCGCTAATGATCGGAATTATTCCAATCAGTGACCCCCTCAGAGCCTTTAGAACATCGGTGGTAACAATCGCCGAGGCTAACTTCGTTCCCAATTACGTTGCGGGCTTCGAACACACCATTGTGGATTATCAACATCAACCTCATTATTATCCGGTTCCCTCGCTTGGGATCAATATTATTCCCCTTCCGATACTATCTGGGTTCAGTGGCTGGCAAGAGCTATTTGGTCGTCCATTTATCGCCATTTTTGATAATGTGCGTCATGATAACCTGGTTCAGTTTACTTATTCAGGAGGTCGGTCTGAATGCCAAGGACTTGAGATCGATTCCGACTTCTGTCGGCGGAGTCGGATGAAATATTGGCGGAGTTGGATGGACGTGCTTCACAGCTGTCGAACATTCGTAGCTGAATGGGAATCACCCGAGCTGCTGATCTTTTTCATATGGAACGGATCGCAAGAGATGATCGACTACCTGCAGTGATGGAGATGGCACAAGAAGGAGAAGGAGAAGAAGTAGGACTTCCGTCTTCCGTGCGCTGATGTTCATCACGGAACCACTCGCGTCGTGGGACAACTCCCCACAGGCACAACCTTTAGCCAACGATCCGGGTTGAGTTTGACACCCCTCGTGTTCGCTTCCCTTTCAAAACAATTTACGAAAAAAAAAAAAAAAAAAAAAAAAAGTATCCCCGTTTACTGCAAATATTCTCGATATTGTACAACACTTAACGTTCCGTTTGCACAACTGTTTGACGCTTGTCAAACAAACTGCAGTTTTTTTCGTTTCGTTTTCAGGCTTCCACTCAACTTCGCACTCCCCTACGTCCGAATAAACACCGGGGCGTAATTAAAAAATTAATTTTTACAAATAACTTTTTCCGATATCATACATTTTCACTCTCTCCAGTTTTTGTTTTTTAATGGATTTTTTTTTTTTTTTTAACGATCGTTTGAAATATTCCATGAAAACTTTCAAGCGCGTTGGGGCTTGAAAAACAGCTGCGGCGCAAACACGGGTGTAATGGACACGGGCATCGCTTTCATATCTGCCCTTTACACCTCACCCTTTTAACCAAACAGCCTTTTTATATTTCCACAAGGATATTTGTATAATCCCAACAGGTCCAATTGCCAAAGCGCCCACTCAAGACCGATTCATCATTTTTTATTTAATGTTTGCATTTATTTTTCCGGAGGGGCTCTCTCGCGGCTTGTTTGTATTTCAGTCGTGTCAATTTCCGTCATCAGTGGTCGTAGGATGGGGGGGGGGGATGTCTTTGACAAATAGGCGAAAAAGATGGGATTTGTTTCCAATGAATGATTTAAAAAAAAGGAAAAGTAGGTACCTAGGCCTATATACTGAAAGGGGTTAGAAAGTAGTCGTCGTTTTCGATGGGAGTCGATAAGAGGATTAGGCAAGGTTTGATTGTTAATTTTTGTCTTTTTTAATGTTTATTACGGAAAATCAATTCCATTGCAATGAAAAGTGATAAATCGTATCAAAATGAAAAATACACTATACACTAAGACTTTTCATGTCTTGAAAAGTTGAAGTCAACAGCTCGAACACAAGGGATTGTTCTTTGATACAGGTTACTTGTGCAAAAATTAATTTTGTGTCAATGAAAATTTCAAAATTTGTTATCGTTTTTTTATTATAATATTGTAAAATGAAAAGATGGTTATGAATGTAGTACGTGAGTGTAATTCGTGGAATGTCTGGCCTAAAACTGAACTAAAGGGGATTTTCTTTCTTTACAACCGGAACATGTGGCCACGTCAGGTGATGTCCATTGCACTATCCCCTTCTTCTTTTTGCTGTGGATCTTTCGCCTGCACCTTCCCGATCTTCTTGATCACCTCTGGAGCCGCTGACCCACGTGGGCACCACCAACGTGGGGTTTCTTATCCCCGCAGGGTCCCTCGAAACCCAGGAAGACGTCAGGAAACACCGTGTTCCCGGGGACAATTACTCCCCACGGACCTAGCCCGTCCTTCCTTCGCCTCTAGCGACACGCTGTAACAATGGCTGGTGTCGGCAGACCAGCGGGATGTCTCCCTCTCTGCCGACACCCGGAGCTCAAGGTGTCGATCCTGTCGGGGAACGAGCTGCGATCAGTTCTGCAGGACTCTTGATCCACGAACTCATTTCTGCAACACTTGATCCACCAAAGTTCGTGGTCTCTTCTTCTCACCACCCCCTTCTAGAAGAATTCTTCCGTAGCAGAGTTCGGACGGGCCCCCAAATGTAAAATGAAAAGATGGTTATGAATTTAGTACGTGAGTGTAATTCGTGGAATGTCTGGCCTAAAACTGAACTAAAGGGGATTTTCTTTCTTGACAACCGGAACATGTGGCCACATCAGGTGATGTCCATTGCAATATAATAAAAATAAACGAAAACAATATAATATATTATATTATATTATTATTATTATTATTATTACCTATTATTATTATTGTTGTTATTATTATTATTATTATTATTATTATTATTATTATTTTACTCGGCAAATATTTGACCTCCTGGGATCCAATGAGGTGGTTAGGGAGAGAAAACCACTCCTCTGCTGAGTACTCAGCAGAAGGTTGTTTTCTCTCCCTAACCCCCTCATTGGATTAGACCTCTGCACAGTCGACAAAAACCACACCCTCCTGGGATCCTTCAAAAATCCCATTTGTAGCCCCTTGAAAGCCCTGTAGATCCCCACAGTGAAATCGGATCGTTCCGGGACCCCAAAAAATGGAAGTGAACCACCTGACCGCCTCATCGTCAAAACCAAGTGTTTCTAGTTCCAGTAAGAGCCTACCACTCCCTTTCGATCGACTCAAATGCTTATACGATCTATAAATATTCCTATTACTCTCTCATTTTCATGTAAGCCATTCGAGATTTTTGAAACCACATCCTGAGTGCTAAGCTTTTTTCGGAATCCGTTTGGAATCATTCAAACTCGAGGTCGTTAGATATTGTCTAATTTAATTTTTCTCTGGCAGAGTGTGCTTCACGCTATGAACTCTTACCTGCTTTGTTAGCTTTGCTTCGCGTGTTACTTTTTAAACTACGTATGTCATTGTATTATTATAGTAGGTACAATAACATAACATACGTGGTATAATACCTCTGATAATTTTATGGAAGAAACTATTGTGGTCCACATCCGTTGAGAAAAGAGCAGTGTTTGCAGACGTTTGCTTTCAGAGTAGGTATCAACCGATCAGTTTATTGCAACTCAATGGCTCTTTCGCTTTTATGCTATAAATTTCCTTGAGGTCTGAATTTTATGTTAAACAAATCGCCTGGGAAAAGCCTCTAATGTGGAAATGATATCTCGACCACATATTACAAAGTCTTTTGATCCTTCGAGGAAAATTTTCATCTGGTCTTGACATATCAAACGTTGGAGGGAGATCAATACGCTTTACCTTTCAGCCCCGGCGGGTCTTTGTGGGGGTTAATAAGCGTAAGAAACGGTTCGTTACTTCATAGCAAGAGAGGCAGGTAGGGTCAACCGGTCAGGGACCACAATGTAAATCCTTAAACTGAGGAGACTTTTCAAGGCGAGTGAGGGACGGTGGAAAACCTTCAAAGGCCCTCTGCTATTGTATGGGGAAATAGTACGGACCTAATCAAGGGAACATCAATGGACGGTCGAGTTAAATAAATTTAGGGGTCCTTCCCTTCTGCCCTCGCAAAACATCCCAATATTGGTACCTACTTAATTCTCCAACTGGTATTTAGTGTTGTTTTATTAGGAAGATGTTCAGAAGAACAAGAATGCCCGTACGGATGTATAGAAAGTATCGATACTTTAAAGTATTGATACTTTCTTGGAAAAAGTATCGATACTTTAAAATATCGATAGATTCTTGAAAATAGTATCGACACTTTTTCTAAAATAAAGTATCACGATACTGATATATTTTTACGTGTATCAGACGTTTCTTCCGAAGACAGATACATTTCTGCCGAGGATTTTCCATTCTACAAAATTCAATGAGTTTTGTCGAAAATTATTTACCTACCAATCATTCACGAGGTCGATTGTGAAAAGATAAAAATAAATTTTTTGTAAATAAAAATTTTAAACAAAGGAAGATTAATTCTGTTCAATCTAACGCGTCTTCAAATAGTATCGATACTTTTTGATACTCTTCAAAAATACCACCTTGATACCTTGATACATTTCGAAGTATCATACAGCCGAAGTATCATACAGTGGAAGGCTGTAACTCAAAGGTGGTTGTAGCAGCATCAATTCCACAAACGATCGATAGGTACCTACGTAATTCTGTAAATCAGGTGTGGCACTTTATGGGTGTAAGTACCATTAGCTGCGTTCGCAGAATAAGTTCTGGCCGATCAGAATCGAATCAAAACTCAAACGCTTCCAGCAATTAAAACGGACAAAACTACGGTCCTCCGCCAACGAAAAAGTAGTCCTTACGAAGTTAACTCCACGAGATCACAGAAGGAAATGAATCGCGCGTGTGTGAATTTCCACAATCGAGGAGGCAGTCGGAATCAGTTCGGGAAGTTCTGAAAAAAAAAAAAAAAAAAAAAAATCAGAACTGCCGGAATTGATTCCGAACAATTCTGAACGAGTTCTGCGTTCGCAGAGCATCAGAACTTGAGTGTTTAATTCCTGGAAGCCAAAGTACCCCCACCCTCGGCCCTTGCAAAAGGCCGTACTGCGCATGCGCCGAACAGTTCGGAATTTTCAGAATTACTCTGCGAACGCAGCTATAGTTGCTTCCTAACAGTTAGGAAGTAGTTACTACTGATCTTATGAAAAAAGAAAAATAATAAAAGTTGCAACTTTTATACTTTATTATTTTTAGATGATGATGCTGGGTTTGAAAACTATTTTCGAAAACAGTTACCAACAAACGCTAAACAGGTGTACCTGTTTAGTGTTGTTTAGCGAAAGTGTCCTATTCCAAAACTACTTCCAGTAGCTGACTACATTCAATGCATTCAACATAGTAACCTTCTTTCCGGCCGGCCTCTTAAGTTTAGCCTACTTAGTCTCGCCACAACTAATAATGAGGTAGCAATAAAATTATTATTATCATTTTGTAATTAAAAAAAGAAATATATTGAAAATCATGTCTTTCACCACTTATGGAGCTTAGATGTGCCACGAGGAGCAAGTTTTACATGGTTTCCGGCTTCTCTCGTACTACGCTCGCCGAGCTGAATTTTTTAAGACCAATTTCAGATTTTTCCGACCGCTAGAAGTGTCCTAGAATTATTCCAAGAATAATAAACCAAAAGTGGTCAGTTGGTTTTGGAAATTGCCGGTTCACAAAGGCGAAGTTTCAGAGAATCGCCCGAATAGGAGAAGTGTCGACAAAATCTGACGTCCCTCATGGATGTGTAGAGCTAACAAGGTAAATGAGGTTCTAACGTGAACGAACTAATAACGAAGGATTGGCGATAAATTGATGTTAATCCTAGATTATTTCTTGAATGGGGCCTCGCGTGATAGATCGCGTCAAGAGCGGTGCGGCCTTCCCGGAATTAATTTATATGAGGCTACATAATCCGGCTCTATCGCACGGAAGGTGTTGTAATTAACTGATTATTATTCGATAGGCGAACAATTAGGGAGATAATTAACTTGAGTGGGGATGACAATGGGACGGGATACAATACCTCCCCTTCCACCGTTTGTATCTGGCAGCCCTTCCCGGAGGACCCTCGGGGTTTGGGTGACCACATGGATGGGTGACGCGGGACCGGTAAGGCCACTTGTCAACAAGACTTGGATAATGATATTTACCCGGTCGAATGCAATATACCTCTCGCTTCGAATGAGATATGCCGCTTTTAGGTTAGAGTCTTGTCTCGGGGTTGATTGGCCGGGATATCGCCGACCTGATTGTGTTCTACCCGCTCGAGTGAGTCGGTAAATCTCTTCGTACGGATCCCCTCCAGTTCGGTGACGTCAACGACAAGTCAGCGTTAGCAAAGGGTTGCCGTTGAAATGGTTGGCAGAGGCTGTCAGAGTGCTAGTTCGACCAAAATTTCAGATTCAAAGAAAAATTCAACGAATTTCAAGAAAAGATTTCTACCCGAAACGGCCTGGAAGTGCGGAAAAAGATTAAAAAGAAGTTTTTAAAAAAATCTTTAGAAAAAAGTTTAAAAAAATCTTACCTTTTCAATAATTGTCGAAACTAATACCTATTTCAAGCTTATAGGTACTGACTCATCGCCGTGAGGATATTTTTATCCGTCCAGCTACTACAGGGCTGTTTCCAAATTGTAATAATATTTTCTGGCTTTATACTGAACCCAAGTAGTAAAAAAAATAGCGACAGTTTGGGCAAACTCGAAGAACGAAACCGGCTCAGGAGGTTAATTACAATTTTACCGAGTGAAGTGCATCTGGATTGCCGTTGTAGAAAAATCGACTCGGTTCTGAATGGGTTTTTTGAAATTTCAGAAGCAAATTGCTTGAAAATTAATTATAGAAAGAAGCCGCCTCCTGACATATGAGTTCCCCGTACATAAAAGAAGTTCTGTGGGTTTCCGCTAGAATTGAAGGTGGTGGGTTGACTTGTTGGGGTGAAGAAGGGAAGTTATCTAATTAGTTTCCACAGTGTAATTGGCGGGCCTGAGGGGGCTTCACAAAGAACGGCCCCCCACCAGTACCCCTTTCTGGATACAGTTTTCTCTAGGTAATTAATTTGTAGTTGGTTGAGGAGTTCCCTTCCAACCCTCCTTGTTGGCAAGGCCTTGGGGTAAGTGGGAAGCATTGTGTCCAGAAAATCATCTTGGCATCTCTCTTATTGATCAGGTACAATGTGAAGCCGTTCTAGTGCCATTCGGATCCTTCCAGACCCTCCGACTCATTCCGTCGAAACCTTCCCTTCTTTTCCACCAGCTTCATATTTGATACGAGATCAACATATCGACGAAAGCCAGCTGCCGAGGGAAGGTTAACAGAGGGATTGTTATCCCAGGCCATGCGCAGGTTATATTCACCCGGAATGCAGATCACGTTGTATTAAATACAAATTTTGTATGGCCGTTGTAGTTTTCGGTAGTTTCAGTTCATTTTATTTTTAAAGAATGTCGACATCCAGAAGAATGTGGATCCAGAGGTCGAAAGCACTGCAGTTTTGGGGTTTGCAACAGCAATAGATCCTCCCCCTTCCCCCCTTCAGAAACCCCTACTACAGCCGATTTTTAGCCCCACAGAGCCTCCTGGGTTTGGGCGATTGGGCTGAAAACCTTGCGGGCACAACTAGAGGACAAAATTTCAGATAAAAAAAATCAGCTGCCAGTATAGTGTCCTACTAGATGCTCCGGCTCGCAAAAAACAGCTGCCAGTATAGTGTCCTACTAGATGCTCCGGCTCGCAAAAAAAATTCCCCGCCTCCTCCACCGTTGTAAGGTCCCTGAAGCCCCACCCCCGGATTCCACCCGTTCTGAGTACGGCTTTCCGACTTCCTTGACAGCGGCCGGGTTGGAAGAGCCGTGATCAATCTGACTCACTCACGATTTTCACCGGGAGACTCCCCGAGCGGCGAGGGGGGGGGGGGGGGGGGCGTCCGTATAAAAGCTTCGCTTCAAAAATTCTTACTACCCATAACGGCATGAATAGGGGATGGACATATTGTGTTTGGAATAAAGACATCTTGAAACAAATTATGTAAAATTTTGAAGCGGATTAAATTTCCAAGAATCATAAACCAATAGCACGCTGAATCTGAAGCTGAGCACTATTGAAAAAATTCCTACTGCCCAAAACGGCTCAGACGGCGGATGGACATTTCGTTTTTGGACTATAGACTCTTTAAACGTATAATGTCAAATTTTGAGGCTGGTCAGAATTTTCGACCCCCTTCGCGATTACATAGGTGTATTATTCCCAGAATAATAAACCAAAATTCGACTTACAAGCGGTTTTTTTTTTTTTTTTTGCGTTTTCACCCCATTGTGCGCTCGTGCGATCCAAGACTCCATTAATGAGTGTAGGTATCGTCAGTTTGAATTCGAGTGGGAAACCCCAAAATAGAAGGAAATGTAGTTTCACAAAGCGGCGCAAGAGCGCGCTAGCGTCTGCTCCACAAACGTTCTCCTGACGCTTCATCGACGGCTATCCGGTCTGCACTACACGACCTCTGCACTGTAAAGTTTCGCTACAAATATCCTAATTTGCAGAAATACCGCGTGAGCACCGGATTAGCAAACGAATTGCGCTCCATTTCCGTCGGAAAATGTGAAGCGAACGCGCGATCGCTACCTAATAATGCAACGTCTGCATACGCGGTATTTTCGAACGGGCCCTTCCGTGAAATCCAGTCAAGATACCCGTGGAAACGTTGCCAGCGTGCATATTTCATTAGCCTGCCTTTTCCATAAATTCTCCTCAAAACGCCGGGGTCGGGTGATATTAAATATAACCAAACAAATTTTGTTTGGGGAGCTCATCAAAAAGGGACCAACCCCTCCCCCCGGGCCGGGAATCACATCACAAGTGAGTTCCATTAGATAATTGTTCGCTACAATTAAAGTTTGACGCCAATTGACGACGAGGGAGGGGAACCCCGAAAATATAACGCGAAATACCGCGCCGGGCGTTACCGAGTCTTTTTGTCTTCGTTCAGACGTTTAATTTTCCTAATGGTTATGGGATTGTGGTCATCAATTTATATCGCGAAAAGGGTGATCCCGGGTGGTCGGTGGAGGGGGGGCTTTCCGGAGGTGATCGATTGTAAGCTCGTATAAATTATTCAGGCTTAATGACCAATACCCATTATGGAGATCTGATAAAGCGATTGATATCTGCATAGCGTATTACGCTTAATCTACCTCGATCCTCACGCGGCACATTAACGTTGGGGTTATGGGGAAAATTTTTTCTGTAAGCAGTAAAAAAAATATATTTCCGAGTGCTTTTTGGCGTTTTGGCATTTTTTACGAGAAACGCGTTCAATAAACAATGTTAGCTATGACGTCACTGCTCGCAGAAATTTATTCATCTATAGGAATGAGTATTCACACTTTATCAGTAGTCTCTGTAGTTTGGGAGGCGGGGGCCCAAAATCGTCGACCGATGAATGATTTGAGCCACCTATGCTCAAAAATTAATCAGGCGGTCCAGCTTCTCGCGGGGGAGACTTCACCTCCCTCGACCTGGACTCGTGCTTCCTCCAATAAAGTATCAACATATCGGATTAAGTCCGTCGACCACGACTTAAATTCGTGCGATGCGTTCGGGATCCCCAAACGACGAGGGTGTAATTCTAGATATGACGCTAGCGGCATTCCCTCAAACACACACCAAAAAAAAATTATAATGCAAATTCAGAGAAGCAATTAGGAATACATTACCTATATTCAAGTAGATACAAGCCCAACACCCGCTTTACTGGTCGAACCTTCAGGTGTTTTAGTCAGTAGGCCACTAGGTGGAGGGACATGTAGGTACGCCCAACCCCGTCTTCAGTAAACGTTAAGCACTTCACGTGAAATGGCTTATGATTAGGTATACCCGAAGAAAGGGGGGGGGGGGGGAATAAAAAATAATAAGAAGAAATAGAAAACGCTGCAAATTTTACACAAGGGTTTATTATTCTTTGATATAGGTTACATGTACAGAAAGTCTGTCAATGAAAAAATATCAAAAGAAATTTTTGGGGGATTTTTTCCAAAAATTCTTTATTTTTACTCGAAAAATATTTAACCTCCTGGGATCCTTCAAAAATCCCACTTTTAGCCCCATGAAAGCCCTATAGATCGCCACAGTGAAATCGGATCGTTCCGGGACCCCCAAAAATAGATTCTACGTCCAAAAATACTTCGCAAACGACGCCTAACTCGATCCCATAGCTAAAAGCCTTCAAAAAACCTCTCCCGTAGCTCCATTTTAGCCCCATAGCGCCCCACGGGTTTGGGGGATCGGGCTGAATACCTTGCGGGCACAACTTGATGGTAAACCGAGTATTTTGTCAAAATTTCAGATTCAGATAATGTCAAATTTTGAGCCCGATCGGAGTCGTCGACCTCCGTCGCGAAAACATTGATGTATTATTCCAAGAATAATAAACCAAAAACGCTGAATATTTTTCTACGGGCTTCTAATTCTTGTATATAGGTAGGTTAGTTGTGAAAAAATTAATTCTGTGCCAATAAGAAAATTTATAAAAAAAAAAAAAACTTTTTGTATAAAATGTTTGGACAGATGTGGGACCTCGAAAAATGGATCGTACGTCCGCAATTACTCGGAAAACGACATCTTAGTTGACCTCTTGGGATCCTTCAAAAATACCATTCGTAGGTACCCCATGAAAGCCTCATAGATCCTCACGATGAATTCGGATCATTGAGGGACCCAAAAAATGGGTTCTATGACCAAAAATACTTTGATAACGACACCCAACTCGATAGCATAGCTGAAACGCTCGATAGCATAGCTGAAACCTCTCCCGTAGCTCCTTTTTAGCCCCGCAGACCCCCACGGGGTTGGACGATTGGGATGAAAACCTTGCGGGCACAAATAGGTGGAAAAACGAAAATTTTGACAAAATTTCTGGTAAAAAAAAAATCTTGCTGCCCGGACGGTGGACGGATATTTAGTTTTGGTTTAATAGTCTTGTAATAGGTAATACACCTATGTAATCGCGACGGAGGTCGAAAATTCTTATCGGACTCAAAATTTGGCATTACGAGATGTCTAGATTCCAAAAGCGAAAGAAGACAACCCGGTTGTGAGCTTGCAGCCTCCAGCCTCCTACCAGTCCAATTTTTCATTGGTCAGTTGGTGGGCAGTCTCACAGCTTTCTACTCGAAATCCGAGTTCGCAATTCCATTCAAAATATTAATAAGTGGCTCGCCAAAAATTCAAATTGGACAGGAGGGGCCCAAAACCCACTTTTCGCTTATCCAGACGTGGAGTGCTTTCTTGAAAAAAATTAAGATCAAGTTGCCGAACGTCAAACGAACGTCAAACGAACGTCAAACCGGAGGTGGTCAAAATTCCCGTCGTTTGGGTGACCGACGCGGCTTACTCGTGAAAAGGGGCGGAAACAGGAAAACAGTTAGGAAAACTAATTAAGGCGCCCGCGTCAACTCCCCTAATCAAGTGACGAAATTCAGCTTTTGACTTGCTAATGCGAATTCGGGCCAGGTGGAAGAACACATGGCCGGACTTCCCCTGGTTTTGGGGTCGGGGCGTTGAACAAATACCAAACCTTCCCAGTCGGTGTATTGACAAGGAAAACCGGGGAGAGTTGGGAGCAATTTTCTATGATTAATTCGCGCTTCTGTTTGTTGCCCCCCCCCCCCCCCCCCCTCACCGAACGCCCACACGGCTTCCCTCGGTGCGCACATTAGTCAAATGACTTCGTCAAACAATAATTACTTTGAGTGTAGGTGCCCCCCTCTCCACCACATTCGACTCTTCATCTCGAACCCGACACCCCATTTTCTTCCTAACCCCCCGAACGTCGACGTCCTGATTCCAACAAGCACTCGTTCACGTTTCACGGTTCTAATTGTAGCAAACATTTTAAAGCGTTTCCCGACGTTTGCTGATTGCAGACCTCCCTCATCCGAGAAATCCGCCCTCAAAAACCCTTACCTCCTTAAATTAACAACCCATGTTGGGGCATCGTAGTTCTCTACCACTGGAACGTCACAATGTGACGTTCGCGTGGGAGAGTTCATGCCATGAACTTTAAAACTGTTTTTGTGAATATGTACAGATGTCATAGGGAAATTCCCTCTCTTCAGATTCTAAATGGGAGACAGAGAGAGCGCTGCATAGACTTCTGGTCAGAGACAAGTGAGGCTATTGAATAAAATTTGATGATGGATACATTGCAATGTTTGATCAAAAGAATGGAATTCTTTAAGTTGTAATGGTAAGGATTTCACATTTTCTATCAGGCTTCTGGGCAGTGAATCCACTAGTTTTTTACTCATGATCTTAGATTTGCCGATGGTATGTGAAATATTGGCGTTTTGGTGATTTTGGGAATATCAGAATTCATTATTTCATTCAAAAGGGCAGTCTCCCTAGTCACTCACTCAAAACAGATGCATGATGGGAGCATTATTTGACATGCATGATGGAAGGACAGAAGCTATTTAATAGATGTGTAACGTCGAATTCTCGCAGAAATGATCGTTGGAGTATTGGTCCTGGCAAGCGGCTCTCTCAATTATTGTTTCCAGCTCAAATAATGCACCCACTGATTGGATAGTTCTTGAATTTCAATTTGTATATATACAAATTTAAATTCAAGAACTATCTAATATATTCAAGAGTGTAATCCCAAATTTGTTTGCGCATAATTAGAGGAATATTTCTGTAAACTGCACCTATAACATGGATAATAATTATCCATTAATTATTAATAGTAACTATTAACTCCTAATCAATTCTTTCCAAAACCTGGCATATCCGTTTTAACATGGATATGTTTTTGGGATGGGGGTCATTCTAAAATTAGCGACACCTGCGACACCAAACGACACCAAAATTTGTTACGCAACATAATCGCGAAAACTATAATCACATGATTACAGGTAAGGAAGTTTGGCGGTTGGTTACAAGAAACTGTTTCTACTCGACAACCAAAATTTGTGACGACGAGTTTACAGTAAACATATCCATGATTCAATGTTTTTCCGTGAAGCGGAAAATTTCCAGGGTTTTTTTTTTTTTTCTGAACGTTTTGTGCCAAAACCTGGTATATCCAAAATGTAATTAAATGTATCACTTTGAATAATTTCTCTAGATCTGCTTCCACTCGATATTAATGGAAGGAATCCAGGAATGAAACAAAGAAAAAACGCTGCAAATTTTACACAAGGGTTTATTATTCTTTGATATACGTTACAGAAATAATTTGTGCAGCACATAAATAATACGTTGTGCAGAAATTTAATTCTGTCAATGCAAAAATTTAAAAAAAAAAAATTTCTTTGGATTTTTATCTCAAAAAAAAATTGTTTTTTTAGATTTTTTTTTTTTTTCAAAAATTCTTTATTTTTTACTAGAAAAATATTTAACATCCTGGGATCCTTAAAAAAATCCCATTTTTAGCCCCATGAAAGCCCTAAAGATCGCCCCAGTGAAATCGGATCGTTCCGGGACCCCAAAAGATGGATTCTACGCCCAAAAATACTTCGAAAACGACACCTAACTCGATCCCATAGCTAAAAGCCTTCAAAAAACCCCTCCCGTAGCCCCATTATAGCCCCATAGCGCCCCACGGGTATGGGCGATCGGACTGAAAACCTTGCGGGCTAGATGGTAAACCAAGTATTTTGTCCAAATTTCAGATTTAAAAAAAATTCCTACTGCCCAAAACGGCCTGGACGGCGGACGGCGGACGGCGTACGGCGGAAGCAAAATGGATCTTCAAATTTCAATATTACACTTACAGTAAGTAATAGTAGATAATAAGTGACTTACTATCATAAAATTGGGTTTCCTGTAAAATTTACTTAAGTGGAGATATCAGGTTTTGGATACACACTCCTGTAACTGTTATAATATAACTGGTATAATATTATTATACAATAACATGGTAAAATATAACTATTAATTTTCGATTCGATGGAAAACCAGGTGACTGCTGATTCCCCCCCCCCCCCCCCCCAAACGAGTCCCAAATATTCACCCGAATTCCCCGGCAAAGCGTATTATATAAGATTGGTCGGTCGAGGGGAAGGGCGAGTATAAAAGTAATCGTGTCATGGAGAATCCGATGGATCCAATATACTGGGAAACCACCCTTATTCATGCATGCCAACCTCAGTCCACTCGTCCTGGCGTCCTCCCTCTCGTCCTTCACTACATTCATGTATTCGGGCACGTACCAATAAAATAAGGAGAAGAATCTGATAAATTTAATTGCGCCCGGGAGATATTTCCCTTTTTCGCCCGAAAAAATTATGCAACAATTTAGCAAAATGGTACTAGGCTTGTTGAAAAAGTCGTAGTACCTACCGCATTTCTAATCATATCCGGATTCAGCACCGTTTAAAACCCCCTTAAAACCGTTTTATTTTCCAGAACGCTGCAAATTTTCCACAAGGGTTAATTAGTTTTTGATATATCGATATAAAACTAAATAGTAGCCTATATATAGGCTACTTGTACAAAAATTAAATTTGTGTCAATAAAACACCATAGCCTAAAACCTTCGAAAAAAACCCTCCCGTAGCCCCATAGCGCCCAACGGATTTTGACGATCGGGTTGAAAACCTTGCGGGCACAGTTGTGTTTGATGATAAACCAAGTATTTTGTCAACATTTCAGATTATTTTAAAAAATCCTACTACCTACCCATAATAGCTGAATGGCGGACGGACATTTCGGTTTTGGAATCTAGACCTCTTGAAACGGATAATGTGAAATTTTGAGGCCGATCGGAATCGCCGACCTCCGTCACGATTACATGGGTGTATTTTTTTTTTTAAACTTGAAATTTTGACAAGATATTTTTTAAGGGTTTGGCTATGGGGTCGATTGTTAGGGCTGTAGATGAGTATTATTATAATACTAACTAAGCAGTTATAATAACTGCTCGAAACCAGTCCCCACGCTACAATTGATTATTTAAATAAACAATTTAGTACTGTGTGGCGTCTCGGTCAGGCAACACAGTAGAAGGAAGGGGCGACCTAAGTCCTCAATCCCCCCTCCATTTACTGACAACCTTTAAGGCTGAGCCTTATCCGCCTTACTTCACAGCACCGCCTCAACCTTCTTCGATAAATTCCTTCCGAAGCCTTTGCTGAATTCAGCGAGAGAGATTTTTCTCTAGAGACGAATTCGAGAGAACCTCGCGTTGTTCATACGTTTGAAAATTAACTGCTAGCACCGCCGAAAAGTAAATTGGATGAGTGTATACACCCCCACCCCTTCCCCCTCGCCGTACAAAGTTCTCCTTTTTCCGAATGCTTCAAGTGGGCAAAGGAAATAAATACGGTTGGAATCTTTTAATTAAACCCCCGCCCGCTTTCCCCGCGGGGAGGTTTTTCGGAGAAAAGGGGGGAAGAAAGAAGGTTATGAAATATTTAATATCACGGGAATTAAATGATTACTTGGTTAGCTTCGTTAATTTTCAGTGGATGTTACTTGAGAGGAAACCTTCGCCTCTCGCAGGATAAAGGTTTTCATTAGCTTTCCACCCCCACATTCCCCCCTCTTTTCTCCCCTTAACCGACAGGTGATTTCTTGTAGACCTAATATAAAATGTAATTTTAACTTTGGCTATAAAAGGGGACTCATGTATTTCACTACAGGCTTTTCCTCCCGGGGAAGATTCTCGTCCAACTTTACAATTACTAGAACCTTCGAGGGGTTTTATTGTGCGTATGAAGAAAATTAAATGAATAAACTTTTTGCGGTTCTTCCAACCTTTTACAACCAATTTGTTATGATTGAGTTTCTAATTGAACGGAAGAAGGGTGGGCGGATAATCATAACCAGTGAATACCAATCCCGGCGCAAGTTTTTTTATTTATTTTTTTAATGAATTTGTTTTGTCTCCATTAAATTATACTCTGAAGAAATATTTACGCTTGCAGCGAAGTAATTTCTTGGTATTTTACGAGGAATGTGTTTACATCTGAAGGTATCTTCTCAATACTTTCACAGGTCAACAACATGTCTGGCAGGTTATTTTCAAAGTTTTATTTATGGAAATTTATTCGAATCAAAAACAAATTGTACAACAGGGTTTATTATTCTTTAATATAGGTTAATTGAGCAAAAATTAATTCTGTATCATTGAAAAATGACTTGGGAGAAAAAAAATCTGAATTATTTACCTCCGACGCGATTACATAGGTGTTTTAATATAACACCAATACTTATTATTCCAAGAATAATAAACCAAAAAACGTTTTAGGCATTTTGTCGTTGAAAGAAATGACCTAACCTTTTCAATGTACCAGTGTAAACGATGCAAATTTGACACCAGGGTTTACTATTCCTTGGTGTGAATTGTGCAATTATTATCTAAATTTCAATTTAAAAATAATAATAACAATTTGAAAACGCTTCAACAATAATTGTTGCGTAATTATTACATGGCGGTTTATTATTCTGTGAAGTAGTTAAATGTTGCATAATTAAATTTTGTGTCAAAAAGTAAGACAGTAGGAATTTTAAAAAATATACAAAGAAGAAAAAAAAAATTCTTCTTACAATGTTTGGGCAGATGTAGAACCAAAAAAATGAATTATATATCCAACATAGCACAGAAAACGACACTTCATTTGACCACATCACATCCTTCAAACGCTCCATTTGTAGTCCGAAGAAAGCCCCATAAATCCTCACGGTGGAATCAGATGGCTCTGACTTCAAAGAATGGGGGTACCTCGAAGTATTTTCTACGTCCGGAAGTACTGCGATAACGACACCCCCACACGATATCATAGCCGAAATCCTTTAAAAAACCCTACTGCTGCTCCTTTTTAGACGCAGAGACAGGGCCGCCGAGAGAAAAAGCAGGCCCGGGGCAAAAGAGAGCATAGGGCCCTCATGTAAGCGATGGTACGAATAATGGTGAACATAGATTTTTTCCTTTCGATGCTCCATCCTTCATAACGCTTTGCCGCCGCCCCACTCCTCATCCTGACCTTTTTTTCTGTTGTGAATCACAGGGTTTATTGTGATTCACATTGCTTTTACAAGGCCCAATCACGCGGAAGACTACGTTGCCAGCCGAGTGGCAACTCCCTTTTGGTTTATTATTCTTGGAATAATACACCTATATAATATATAGTTAACATATTACATAGATTACATATTATGTAATCGCGACGGGGGGCGAGGACTCCGATGATCGGAGTCCGATCGGCCTCATTTGACATTATCTGTTTCAAGAGGTCTAGATTTCAAAACAGAAATGTCCGTCCGCCGTCCGGGCCGTTTTGGGCAGTAGGATTTTTTTTTTTTTTTTAATCTGAAATTTTGACAAAATATGTACTCGCTTTACCATCTAGTTGTGCCCGCAAGGTTTTCAGTCTGATCGCCCAAACCCGTGACGCGCTATGGGGCTAAAATGGGGCTACGGGAGGGGTTATTTGAAGGCTTATGGCTATGGGATCGAGTTAGGTGTCGTTTTCGAAGTATTTTTGAAAGTAGAATCCATTTTTGGGGTTCACGGAACGATCAGATTTCACTGTGGAGATCTATAGGGCTTTCATGGGGCTACAAATGGGAATTTAGAAGGATCCCGCAAGGCCAAATACTTTTTTGGTGAATTATTCTTGGAATAATACACCTGTTTTCGCGACAGAGGTCGACGACTCCATACGGCCTCAAAATTTGACATTATCCGATTCAAGCGGTCTAGATTCCAAAACCGAAATGTCCGTCCGCCGTCCGTTTTGGGCAGTAGGAAGTTTTTGTAAATCTGAAATTTTGACAAAATACTCGGTTTACCATCTGGTTTTGCCCGCAAGGTTTTCAGTCCGATCGCCCAAACCCGTGGGGCACTATGGGGCTAAAATGGGGCTACGGGAGGGGTTTTTGAAGGCTTTTGGCTTTTGGATACACAAGGGTTTATTATTCTTTGATGTAGGGTACCTACTTGTGCAAAAATTTAATTCTGTGTCAACGAGAAAAAATTTTGGAAAAAAAAAAATTGTTTTGGAACTTTATTCTTCAAAACTTTTTTTTACTGAAATTTTATGTCTTTACTTTGGCACACAAACGAAAAAAAAGCGTTAAAAAATGCGTTGAAAGAAGCGTTACGGTTCCCTAGCAACGACTAAACATAAAACTTTTATGTTTAGTCGTTCCTAATGTGTTGCAGCCTCGTATGCAAGCATTTCTAGGGTTTTCAGACTTCATGATTCCTGAATCAAGGCTTCAATACACTTTCTGACGATTTGAAAAATATTTTACCTCTTGGGATCCTTCAAAAATCTCATTTGTAGCCCCATGAAAGCCCCATTGATCGCCACAGTGAAATCAGATCGTTCCGGGACCCCGAAAAATTGATTCTACGTTCAAAAATACTTCGAAAACGACTCCTAACTCGATCCCATAGCCAAAAGCCTTCAAAAAAAGCCTCCCGTAGCCCCATTTTAGCCCACAGCTTTGGGCGATGTAACCCCACGGGGTTGGGCTATCGGGCTGAAAACCTTGCGGGCACAACTAGATGGTAAACCAAGTACTTTGCCAAAATTTCAGATTTAAAAAAAATTCCTACTAGGTACCCAAAACGGGCCGTACGGACGGCGTACGGCGGACGGACATTTCGGTTTTAGAATCTAGACCTCTTGAAACGGATAATGTCAAATTTTGAGGCCGATCCGAGTCGTCGACCTCCGTCCCGATCACATAGGTGTATTATTCCAAGAATAATAAACCAAAAAAGACAAAAAAATAGGAAAACATTTTTTTCTTGAATTTTTTTTATTGACACTGAATTAATTTTCGCACAAGTAATCTATATCAGAGAATAATAAACCCTTGCGTAAAATTTGCAGCGTTTTTTTCTTTTTTTGAATTTTTCTAGTGCCCGCAAAATGTCCCCCTTGCCCCCTCCTCTCGGTAGGCCTGCCCACAGAGCCTCACGGGGTTGGGCGATTGGAGTGAATACCTTGCGAGCACCGTCCAGATGATAATCCGAGTATTTTTTCACAATAGCAGATTTTTAAAGCAATTCCTACGGCTCGGACGGCACATGGAAATTGCAAATTTGGTCCCAGAGAGGTGCACATACAGCCGAAAGGCTTCTTTCTATGTTTACTAGTAGTCAGTATTGTGAAACTTTGACAAAATTCTTGGCTTACCATCTAGTTGGGCCCGCAAGGTTTTCAGCACGAATGCCCGAACCTACCGGCTAAAAAGAGGCTACTGGAATTTTTTTTATTTTTCTTGATCGGGGTTCCGGCTGTGGGGTCGAGATATAGGTGTTGTGAAGTATTTTTGGACGTAGAATCCAATTTTGGGGGTTTCAGAACGATTCCATTTCTCCGTTGGGATCGTGGGGCTACAAAATTTTATGAGGCTTCGAGAGGGTCCCACGAGGTCAAATAAGGTGTCGCTTCCGAGTAATGTTGAACGCATTTATGCGTTATAATCCACTGGATTATAATCCAGCATTTATGCGTTATAAATTATAACGCATAACTAATATAACGCATAAATTATAACGCATTATGGATTATAACTTATAATCCACTGGAAAATAATCCACTTTTTGAGGACTCGCAGCTGCCCATGGGGCAAAAAAGAAACCATTTCTGCACAATATTCATTTTCAAATTTTTTCCGGTTTTCGAGTTTCAGGGACAGCTTCAATTGCAGGAACCGAAGCAACCTACAGGACAAGCGGCGAAGCATTTCTGTCTTCCATTCGCTGACGTCCGTCACAGAATGACGTGCATGCGGATAATTTCTTTCGTAGAGCGGGTTTTCTCGGTTGTTTTCGTCGTCGGCTTCTTCCAATCATCAAACCGTCTTCACTTCACCGGAGTTGAACTTTTGTCTGACAGAAGAGGACGGCGTGCGTGGTGGGGGGAAGTGGAGGGGGCGTGGTAGTGAAGGAGACATCTAAAATTTTACAGTCCACGAGTTCCATAACGAGCTGGAAAACGGGAGTGTTTGTTCAATGTTCAACTACTATCAGGCACGAGCCAATTTAGCAAATTGCTAAGCGAAATATTCCTCTGAATCAATTTCTCTTCGGCGAAGGGGGTGAAAAAAAAGAGATCCGCCAGTTTAGTCAGGCATAGGCCTTTAAACAATAATTGCCTCTCCTTGTCTTCTTAATTAAGTGGAATGAAACGGTTATTTTGTCCGTTTGAACATTTGTAGTTGGTAATTGGAAAGGGAAGATCGTTTTGTTATCGAATCCGAAAAAAGGTTTCGCACTAATGAGCTGTATTATTCCCCCTCCTTCTTTTCTCGGCACTTATCTTTCCACTCTTTAAACTCCTGTATTCCTTCCCGTCTTTATTCAGAGCTTCGTCTCACCCCTCGGACTCAAACTCGCAAAACCCTCCCCGACCCTCCCGCAGGGTTTCTCCCTTTAATTAACAGAAAGTGGTTCATTAAAGCTTATTCATTAAAGCAACGAGTAATTAGCGAACTCTAATGAACGGCTCTGTAATAATCTAGCAGTGAGCCTAGCCAAGTCCGAAGTTGGCACTTTTATTTGCTGTAAGCAAACACATCGTTTCTCCTCAATAATAACTCGGGGTTATGATGTACATTGTGTACCTCATTAACCGGCGTCTCTAACCATTTTAAAGTACGAGAATCATCCAGAAAGTAAGTTTACACCGGCTCTTTTGGCGGGGGGGGGGGGGGGATTTTTTTTTTAAAGTTTGTGCACCTGGCTTGAAGGCGGGGTCATAACGGTCAGTTTGCTTTGTAGTACGTTTATGTAGACCGTTTTGCATAATATGCAATACGAAAGAATATATTATATTCTTTCGTAGTGGCCTACTTTTCTATCGTAAATTATTCAAACTTTTACTCAACGTTATCAACATACATCATCTCATACCTGCGTTGGCAGATTTTCGAAAAGTTGACCTCAAGCGGCACTAGACCTGCACAAATGTACACTCTACTTTTCGTACTTATGTTCCAGTTCTGGGCTTACCCTTCAACCTATCGCATTCCAATGTTTACACGTTGTTCCATACATATTGACAATAATTTTAAAATTGTAGGAATCTCGAAATTCCGCCTATAGTCGGCGTGTTGTAACTTAGGTGTTGGTATAAAAAATTGGCCCCGCCCACTGGACGCCTGCGGTTCTACCCTTTCCACCTTACGTGGCTCACTGCTGCCCAGTAGGAGGGAAAATTCCCTCATTCCCGTGGGACTTCGACAAGAAACGGCCGGTTTACCAACCCAATGTAATAATTAGAGACGAGATCGATATGCTAAAATTCGAGCCCATTTATGCATTCATTTATTCGTTTATTAAGGCCAATATATTATTCGATATATTCTTTCTATTCCAATATATTATTTTCAATGGTGAAAATATTCTCTTTTTTTTTTTTTTTTTGTCAAAATGAAAAGACTTTACTTAGTAAAGTTTACGTTTTTACCAAGGATGATGAGTATTTGTTGTCTTGTGAGGACCACAGGCGCCGAAAACGCGTATTTTTAATGTTACAGGATAAATAAATTATTGCAATTATTGCTATTATAGTGGGGGGGCATTGCGAATGATAATGGATAGTCCCTTCGCCTTTACTCTAACGAATATATGATAAATTAAATTGCGTTTAAGTCGTTGCAAACAGCTCAAAACGGACTCCTATGAGCATTCAGAGCCTAAAAACTGAATATGCAAATATGTAAAATCTTGTCTCCATAATAATAATTACATTGGGATGTTTTTACAATTATTGTAAAAACTCCCAGAAGTTGAAATTTTTTGTTTCGGAAATTCAAAAGGGCTTTTTTTTTTAATATTAACGTCTGGGGTGTAGTCTAATGTAAATCGATGCGAAACAGTCCAGAATTGATTTGACGCACCTGCAATACAAAATTTGAAATCTGCATGAGGGTAACGATGCCAACGAAATGGCGTCGCAAAGTCTTTCCATCGCTTTGTTGACGTTTATGAAAGGACCCTGTTGTTCCTTTTCTTTTTGGAAGAACCTCCACAGTCGGAAAACCAAGCTGCGAGCTTGCGATTTGAGGGGTTTCCCACGTCTGATAAGCGACTGGATTTCGTGAATTGAACTCGTCGTCGAATCCATCACAACTTGTTACCGCCTAATTAGGTATATAATCGAGTAACTCCGTTGAAAAGCCGAGATCTAAACCAAGAAGACAATTTGCGTTTGTACAAACGATTAAAAAATAAAAATAAAATAA
Source organism: Pilophorus perplexus (assembly GCA_955831195.1). Lineage (NCBI taxonomy): Eukaryota > Metazoa > Arthropoda > Insecta > Hemiptera > Miridae > Pilophorus > Pilophorus perplexus. Next base: position 18,399,671 of record OY037011.1, on the reverse strand, counting down.
ATAGAATGCATGTAAGTGAGGACTGGTGAGCGGTAGGTAATCACAAGAATGACGTGTGAAAGTAAAAGGGAATTTTCTCGTGCACAGGTGGCTCACCTGAAAACCGGAGTGGGGCATGCTTATGGAGGTTTGGAGAGGGTAAGGTCATCACCGAAGTTACAGCACGCCGACTATAGTTGCCATGTATCGAATTTTAGCAGTCGAAAATACCGCCACCCGTTACACACTGAGCTGCAGAGTCAATATCCAATTCATAAAATTTATGACTGGGATCCATGTGGTTTGAGGTAGAACGAATTTAATTCGTTCTACCTCAAACCACATGGATCCCAGTTTGAAATTCTTGCAATCGTATAGGATCAATTTTACCAAACTATTTTCTTTTTCATTCTTTCCAGGTAGAGGCCAACTATTTCATTTCACTGGCTGGAGCCCTCCCCATATTCTTCCCAAGAAATTCATCACCGGCTGGAGCACTCGAGCGCCGAGCCTGGAGGTATTCCTTGGCGATGAAATTCGGAACAGGGAAATGGGGACTCGCTACACGAGTCAGGGAAAACGTTTACTGGGTTTTCTAACTGCACCTGCTCAGGCTGAGCCTTCAACTCTGTGGGCTGAACACTTTGCAGGCAGATCAAGATGGTATTTTGTCAAAATTTCATATTCGTAAAAAATTTCTTAAATGGCTCGGACGGCGGACGGACCTTGCGCTTTTGGAATTTAGACATCTTGAAACTTATAATGTCAAATTTTGAAGCCGATCAGAATGTTCTACCTCCGTCGCGATCATATAGATAGGAGTATTATTCCAAGAATAACAAACTAAAATTGTTCCTCAATTCGGAGAATTATAAACAATCAGGGTTACCAGGAGCGTTATTTTTATCGCAATTTGTAAAAGTAGGTAAAAACTATAGCACAATGCGAAAATCCTTCATATTCGTATTGCAGGAACCGAAAGCAATACGGAATGGAGAGTAAAGTACCTATCTGGATTATTACCCTACCACTGCCACCTAATCGTTGGGATTGACGCTCAAGCTGATGGAACAACGGTCTCAGAAGAGAGATGGGAGAGAGGTTTAGAAAATGGAGTGATGGAAAGAAGGGTGGAGGGGGTGTGCGGTGGGGCCTCCCCCCCAGTATCAAGTGCCGGGACGGGGAGGATGGAGAGTGGAGAGAATGCATTAGCTAATTGCTGAGTTCATGTCATATTCCGGGGGAAGCCCTTCCCCTCCTGTCAATCACCCTCCCCATCCCCCTTGGAACCCTCCCCCTTCGCACCAACCACTTTCTATCTCCATCCGAGTGTCATGACAATCCCGCTCTCTGGGGCTCTAAAACCGTGAGACTCCAAAATAATTTCATTCATTTTCCCTTCCATTACCCCCCAACCACCCAACCCCACACCACTCCCAACACCCCCACCCATCGCCGCCCAGACGTTTAAACAACTTCACTTTTCCACTCGTCATTTTGCGGCCACCAGATGGATTAATCACAGTTAGAACAACAAGTCATTCGCCTAATTTTATACTCATTTTCTTAAGTAGATCCAGCGGCTGGGATGAACGGGTTCACGAACCCAACAGCAGATTGAAATTGACGATTACGCCTGTTACGGGGGCTGCTGCTGCAAAAGCTTGTTAGAAGGGATTTTACCCAAAGGAAAAAATCCACTTCGCACTCCAGAATAAAAACAAAAGACGCTGGTTCAGCAGCACGAAAACATGGTGTTATGCGCAAATAACAATGAAATTACTTGAAGGATCACAGCCTTAATAATAACTATCATCATACAATAATATAAAATCGTGTTGGTGGTAGGTAGGTAGGTAGGTTATTTACGGTGGTACGGGATAACGACGTTCCCGAGTGAGTTTTTTCACTTTCCACTTGCGCCAAAGGCCGTTTAGGGGTTGGAAAAAATTACGAAAAAATACGAGCCGTATAGATCAGACCTGGAGATCAGACCTTTTTAATATTTAAAGGTGACAATTATTTATTTACTGACAGCGATGATGATAAAGCTAACGTTATCAATGCCGTTATTCTTCCATTTTCCTGGGGATGTATATATATATATATATTTGAATATTTAAAGGTGACAATAATAAATTATTATTATTTATTGACTGACAGTTGCGTAATTAGGAAACTGCTTTAGAGACCTGAAGGCCTATTTATTGACTGACAGCGGGAATCGCCCTTCTGTAGGACTGATTACTCGGAAAACGACACCTCATTCGACCTCCTCTGATCCTTCAAAAGTCCCATTTGCAGCCCCATGAAAGCCATATATATTATCACGGTGATATCGGATCGTTCCGGGACCCCCAACAATGGATTCTACGTCCAAAAATACTTCAAAAACGACACCACCTCGAATCCATAGCCGAAACCCTTCAAAACCCCTCCCGTAGCCCCTTTTTAGCCCCGTGGGTTTGAGCGATTGGGTTGAAAATCTTGCAGGAACGACTAGTGGTATTTTTTCAAAACTTCAGATTTTAAAATCGGCGGACGGACATTGTTGTTTTTTGAATCAAGACATCTTGAAATGTGTAGGTAACTAGATATTTTGAGGCCGGCCAAAATTGTCGACATCCGACACAAATAGGTGTATCATTCCCTAACTCACTTCAAGTTGTTTGGAGTCCTGAGTGTGAAGCTCCAATCGAGTATCAGATTCTGCTACCGGCGGAGTTATACAGTTGCGCCGGGCATTCGTGTTTTGAGGGCTTGGACTATTCTCCTCGTAGAGAGATTTCTCGTCAGATGTTTCCCGTCACATGTTGCGTCCAAAGTTGCGAAAAATCGAACAAATTTTGCTCGATAGTTTTGGTGCCCAACGAAATTCTTGTGCTTGTTTCGCAAAAAACAATAAACCGTCCGGACGCGCCCTACGCCAGAACCGCGAATCTACAATTTTTCAAAAGTTTGAAACATGGGATGGTATCGGGAACCCAACAAGACAGAAAATCCTTTGAAAACGACACCTCACTCGATTTCACAGCCGAAAACGATCAATCGTTCGGCGATTTCTTTAAAACCAAAATCAACACTTTTGAAGAACTTTTTTGAATTTGAATTTCTTCAATTTGTTTGGTCAACTAATGGTCAATACACTATGATGGTTCACAGGAGTTTCTTCCAGATCATTCCTAATAGATCATAATAAGAAAGATATCGATTATCTTTCTATTAGTTGACCAAACAAATTGAAGAAATTCAAATTCAAAAATGTTGGGGTGAGAGAACAAAAGTTAGGTAGGTACTTAAAAAAAAAAAAAAAAAAATCTATCTCGAACATTTTGGTAACCCGATCAGAATAACATCCGGTACATTTGTCGAGCTTCTCATGAGCAGTAAACGTTAGTTAAAAATTCACCTCGTTTGGTGGGAATTAGAAGGATGCAGTGGTACCGAAAGATGTGAGACTAGCGCTGTGACCCCCCAAAGTCTAGGCTTGAAGATGCGCCGAAATTAGGAAATCCCCCCCAACAACTCCAAATAACCGTTCCTCAACCGTTTTAAATCACAAGGGAAAAGACTCCTCACTCGACTCCCTTCAGCGACTTACCTCCCCCTCGCCACCGTTAACTACCAGGTTAATAAGACACGATCAATGTGACTGTGTATATTTTCAATGAAATCGTAACATCCAACTTGAAACAAGTTACAACTGTACAGAAAGGGGGCCGTTTTGGAGAACAATTTTTTATTTTTTATTTTTTATTTATTTTTATTTATTTTTGTCGGAGTGTGGCCACGTAATGTTTGAAAAGAGTCGCTCAAAAGCGCCATTCATTACATATCATTTATTCGTCGTATTCTGAATACAATTCCAAATAAACGTGCATCGCCAAAAAAGTGGTAAATAAATGGTAACTTAGAATTTATTCAAAATCAAACCAGTCCTTACACGAGTACATAGAACATCATCCAACTACACGTATAATTATTGCATTTGGGGTGAAACTTTTTTTTTTGAGCAAATATTTCTGTTAAACGGGGAATAAACATGAAGTAGTGCTTTATAATAACGATTAATAACCATGAAGTAAGTTACATTATAATATTGCCACAGCATCACAACCAAGGGACTTCGACCAATGATGGACAATTAAATGTGTGATTCTAAAATTTTTAAACGAGTATATACATAAGGGCATTCGTCAAACGACTCATGGATGGCTCTTGAGGATATCAAAAATAAATGAGAGATCGTTAGAATTTTCACGTTTGACTCAAAGTACAGAAATGAGGGCGTAGCCTCAGGTGAAAAAGTAACACATAGACAAACATGTATTTTAGTTAAACATAAACAACACAATTGAGGATCTGTGAAGGTAAACAAAGTTTGCGGTGATATTCATTTCCTGTCCTTTCAAACTCTGAAGCTCCCACATATTCTGTTTAGAAATATCTTAGATTTCAGCACCATTAAAAATCCATAGTGAAAATTTCAACTCGGTGGCACTCGAGAAACTTTTAAAATCGGAGCACTGAAGGCCAAGAAATTCTGACACTTCTGAAAAGCGAAAATGGGAATCCTGTTCCTTGTTGCTTCAGAGTTTGTACAGACACATTTTTTCGTTCATTAAATGAACTGTTACATTTTGGTACTTGAATAGGAAACGCACAATACGCAGTGAAGTAGCTTGAAAAATGCAAACAAATTTAAAACTAATCAACATTATTTTCACATAATCTAAGAAAGAGGAATCAATTCATACCTAGTGCTCTGAGGACCTTTGGGGAAAAATGAAAGACAAAATGGGCATTCATAAAGTTTACCACTAAACAATAATCATCATTTCCGTTGTTTCGAAACCTGACGTTTAAAGCGATGCATGAGTCAACTGAAGGTGCACCTGCCCTTGTCCTTAAATGAAGTTGAAGGTCGGTATCTCTTGAGAAGATTTTCGCCTTCATTGCGAGGCAGAAATTGCGGCGCAATGAGTCCTGAGACGGCCTAATGACCTAAGGATTTTCAGCACCTCGTTCAGCTTGACCATAAGGCAAGGATGTTGGCAGGAACTGGCTAAGAGCCATCAAACTCTGATTGAGGATTTCCAGGAGCTGGTTCAGCTAAGCTAACTCTTGTAATGGTTGAAGGCAGAGACTGCTGTCCAGGCATGACATTGGGCATTCCTAATGGCCACTAAGCTCTGATTTCTGTATTTCCAGCACCTGGTTCAGCTTGACTTCCTCCTGCCAGAATGCTCACCTCAATCAAGAGGGCGACAAAATGAGTTTTTGTGACATTGTATCACCTTCAGAATGCTGGTCTGGAGAGATTTATCTTGAAGTATGTGACGTATCCACCCAGTCAAGATTATGACTGAAATTAGTGATCTGTACAAATCTCCTCCCATTTACTGCTATTTGGTGAGTCTATTCGAATTATAGCCCTTTAATATCCCCCACCAAGTGTGCTCCTTCTCTTCCCACTTACTCGAGAATTAACGAGTACAATACATGGTACAGAGCGTGGCTTGGATCCATGGTGCACTGGGTTCAGGGCTGAGCACGCTTCCACTGCGCCAACATAAGCACATCTACCACCCCCAGGGACATAGATTGAAGAATTGAAGGACATTAAATGTAGTAGTAAGGAGTAAATAACAAATTTTGTTATTTCAGTCATAGACTTGAAATCACATGCTCAGTAGTAAAAAGGCTGTTACGTACCACTATCCGTCTGCAAGGACTCATTGCTCCCATTTGAACGACATGCTCAGATGTCGGTTTCTGTGTCACGAGACGCAAAGGGGAAAAACTTCCCTTATGAAACCAACTTTAACTGTTACTTATTTCACTTCTATTATTTACAGATTAGGGGACATTTTGTACAGGGAAAAGGAGAGACAGAAATTAACGTGGGTGAGATCTCCAAAAGTTCCAAGTTCACGATTTCGACGGGCGATTTCAAATTGGCCACTTGAGGGTTTTTGAATTGTGAAAGTTGTCTTGGCTGACACAGCATAATGAGATTTCGTCCCTGTGGGTTGGCAATCGTGACCAGCCTGGAGGTCTTCAATGGTTGCAGGGAGGGTGCGGATAGTAATATTGGGCTTCGGGGCCGGCGATCTTCAGCAACCCGGCGGGTCTCGGCTGCTGATGGAAAGGCGACAAATCTTCGGGGAGCTGATGAGAGCTCGGACCGCACCACATGCCCTGCCCACCTGAAACAGAAGGATTTTGACATTAAGGTCGTGAAAAAGTGTCCATTTGACGGGAGTCTCTTTTTTTCTCTTCTTCGCGATAAACACTTATCTTCATAGCTTCAATTCAACTTGCTGGGATTTAATAAGATTTCAGGAGGAGTTTAATTTAAACTTGGCGGCTATCTCTACTTGCGCTAATTAGTTCTTGATACCAATCTTGAACGTCACTTTCATCTTCCAAAATAATTACTAGATGATCTCACCCGACCTGTTTGCAATACTGTGACTTAATTTAGGGACTGACTGCTGGATCTAGTTGACATTATAAAAAGTACAGAGCTCTGTCCTGAATATGCGCTGAACTGGCAGAGCCCCTATGCTGCATGCGCGGCCGCAAACACAGTCACTTAGTGGCTTCATGGCGTCCCTTCCAAAACCACCCTCAAAGCTGTCTTGTGCAGGAGCCTTCCGTATTAGGATAGCATAGTTGAATGACTATTCTTGGCCTAAAATTCACTTACTAATTCCGCCAGCATCAAGTCCACAAGGCCTACCAGGGCGATACAATAAACTTTTTACATTGATTAAAAATGAATCCCTCTCCATTTCATTCGTATCCTGGCAAAGTTTCATCTCCGTTTTCGCCTTGTTTTCAAAAGAGTGGTGAAGAAGTGGGGGGAGAACTGAATTTATGAACGGGGCATGAAAAGAAGTGAGGAAGGGCAGAGGTTGTTTCCCTAATTACCCAAGTCCATTAGCGTGATTACCTTCCTATGATAACTTTCAGGTGTTTACATCTAGAGTGTTTCAATCACGTTAAGGTCCTGAATGCTGATTCCGGGGAAGCAAACAGTGGCAAATTACAAAATTCAACGCGTTCTGACCCCAGCCATTTTCTGAGTTTAATCCAGTTTGACGGGAGCGGCTTGGTGGAAAATTCATGTGGTTGTTTTAGTGGTGCCCGTCACAGAGAGTGGTAAAGTACAGGGATACGGCCTGGCGTCGCCCAGTGGCGCTGAAGACTGCTGCAGATCGTCTCTTCCCCAAGCGTCAATGCCGATGGGTTGGGACGACACCCCCCCAACCAATCGACTGAAGAATCCCAGCGTTATTATCCGCCTGTAGCTATGGCTTGGGGAATCCCAGCTTCACTTAGGCGATGTCTGAGTGGCTAAAGACAAAACTCGACCCTTCAAAAGAAAGCGATGATTTCCTGGATCATCCCAAGTAAGCTGGCCAGACTTTTGACAAGAACGACCTCATCACTGATGAATTTGACGGTTCCAAGAAATCAAAACACCGGAATCGGAAATACTGCCCCTGGTCACTCGTACCACATTTCGAGCAGACCAAGTCTTGCATCTACCGACTTTTGATGCCCCTTGTCATACTGATCCAACTGACGTTACTGGTAAAAATTTCAACAGAGGCTGATTTCAAGGGTAATAATGTAGTCATCTCGTTGAACAGACCGTCGTCGATCCCCGGCAGCACAAGAAGACTAAGTACTGACTTTTGATGCTCCTTGTCGTTCTGTACCAAGACATCCTGTAGGATATTTATCCACGTGATCACGAAAAAAGAAAAAAACACTCAAGTCGTAGATTTTATTTTTTCATTGCTAATCGAAAACGAGGCACCAAGCTAATCACTTGGGTATGGCGGAGCGAGAGGTGGGTTCACTAATGCGGCCACGTAATGGACAAGGGCTGTCTTCATATATTTTCCATCAGGTGTCCCCGCAGAAGGGATCTCCCAGTGTGTGTCCCCTCAGAAAGTGTCTCTCTCGTGTGAGTGTTCCTAATGCACTCGCCCTGTCTATCATAGTCTGCGGGAACGGCCTTTCCTAATTGGTTCCTGTACACCAAGGAATCAATCACCACCTATCCCGACACGCTTTTCTCCTGTCGAATTATTCAGTTGCTAATTAGCGCTACTTTTGGAGGGTGAAACTTGAAGACTCAAATTGACAACTACACGTGCCAGGAAATCCACTTCCTAATGAGCTGTAATAATGTAATCCATGAACGATCGAAGATCCGAGCCAGAAACACCGGCCACTCGACGTGGGAACATTGGCCCTTATTAGCGGCGACAGACGTTAACGATTCAACTCTGTTACGAACGTCAAACAACTACTGAGTCGTCTGATAGAGCTGATTTCAGGGAAACAATTAGCGATTATACGATCGAATTTGCTCGCACTGTCACGGCAAGGCATCCGAGCATGTTTTTGGCAGGTCAGAACTGCGTTGACCTGACCATAGCACAGATGTGTTGTTTTCTTTTCAGTCATCCAACCCTTACTAACCCATCAAGCGAGCAGAACCATCTTCGGACCAAGTGAACTAACTGGCAAGAACTTTTTTTTTGCCATAATATTATTATGGCAAAATTTATTAAGCCAAAAAAATACAACAAGCGATCCTGATTGGAGACACCTGGTCATGAAGAACAATCTGCGGGGTTTGAAGGAAGCCACAAGAAAACAGCTTTGGACCTAGCAAGGACGTGTTGGACAGTCGCATCGTAGCTGCTGCAGAACTCATGGAGCGGAGGCAACCCCATCTTGCTCTGAACCGGACTTATCTTATACTTCTATAGAATACTTCATATTCCGGGACCTGAGGGCGGACCGAAATTAATCTAGCCCGTTGAGGGACTCGAACCGTACTCGTCAACCACCACAGTCGGCCGCGGTCTCGACTGAGCTTCAACGATTCCCCATTTTTTATGACCATACTGTTTGAAAACATGACAGGCGGCCATATTATTATTATTATTTTTTTTTTTTCAGTATTTTCTTTTCAAATTTTGAACTCTGCTAAGTAAGGAAAGACAGGCAGCTAGATTTAAGCTTCAGCTCAGGAGGGGCCAGAGAAATCTGCCCTCCCTCTTTTCCACACCCCCATCACCACACAAACAAACCTTATCGAAGACGTTTTACTAACTGCCGATAAGAAACCTCACGGAAACTACACGTATATTACCGCCTATTATGAAATTAACTCTCGCTATCTCTTCTGCATAATGAAACTTCTTCGTGGAAGAGGCTCCCCTCGACGATAAGAAAATTTACCTTTGTCCCGAGCCAACCTCTCCAATTAACTCAAATTGACAAAACTCGGATCCGCCACCAACTCCGGGCTCTCATTACGTCCGGGTGATTAAATTCTATGCTTCTGACAACTAACTCCCTTAGTACAGTCGACGTCCCCTTACTCACGGAAATGTCTTTGAAATGTCTTCCCTCGGAGGAAAATGTCTTCGAAATGTTCAATTATTTTGAAATATATCAGTCGAGCGTCGTTTAATATTTTTGGAAAGTTGTCACCTGAAATTATTAAATAGGGTACTTTCAAATAATTAAGTTATTGTACTATACTACTGGAGCTGCAGCCCAATGAGGATGAACTAAGAGAACCATAAATATATGTTTATATAAATTTATATTCTAAGGTACCAACTTCCAAAAGTCGGAACAATTTGAAATTGGTCTTGAAAAATTCAGCTCGGCAAACTTGCCTACTTGTAGATAACTAGTCAAGTCCGAAAACACCAAAAAGTTGGTTCAAAATGGTCCAAAAAAGTGTTCAAAAAATACCGGCTGTAGCAGTTGACAGGAAAAGCGGTATTTAAGGGGGGCGTAGGCAGGACAAACATGCGGAGTCAGACCCCCCCTCCCCTACCCCTCTAACCCCCAGACCACGACTCATTGTTTTTCGAGGAATGAGGTAGAAAAACCTCTACCTACCCCAGTAGAAAAACGCTGCAAATTTTACACAAGGTTTACTATTCAATACTAGAATTGTGCAAAAATTAATTCTGTGTCATTAAGAAAATATTTTTGAAAACATTTAAAAAAAAAAGAAGAAATCTGCACCATGTTTGGACAAATGGGACCCCAAAAAATGGATTCTACGTCCAAAAATACTTTGAAACCGACACCTAGCTCGACTCCATAGTCAAAAACCTTTTTTAAAAACCCTTCCATTGCCCCATTTTAGCCGCATAGCGCCCCACGGGTTTGAGCGATCGGGCTGAAAACCTTGCAGGCACAACTAGATTGTAAACCGAGTATTTTGTCAAAATTTCAGATTTGAAAAAACAAATCCTACTGCCCAAAACGGCTTGGACGGTGTACGGCGGACGGACATTTCGTTTTTGGAATCTAGACATCTTGAATAATGTTAAATTTTGAGGCTGATCAGAATTTTCGACCTCCGTCGCGATTACATAGAATACATCTGATTATTCCAAGAATAATAATCCAAAACTATTCATGATTTAAAAACGAGTAGAAGAGGTCTAAGGCCTGGTGGGAAAGGCCGGGGGTGGCCGCCTAGTTCACTACATTAAAGTTACAGAACCAGTGAGCCAGTTACACCTGTTCAGTTTTGCCATTCGGTGATGGACGCGCTGGTAGTATTTCCTCGATGCAAATCAAATATATAATATTGTTCGAATTTTTACAGTAAATCCTCCCCACTGAAAAATTGTGAATCCGCGAGCTCCGGCAAGCTGAGGGCCTGCGTTATTCATCCAACGTGTAAATTTACGAAGTCATAATTTACGGTCATCCCCTCGAAGAAAACGCAGGCGAAATGAATCCAGCCATAATGGCCATTGTAAACAGCCGCTGTAACGGAGGTTGGCAAGCATGTTTAAATACATAAATAAAGTAAATAGGTTTAGGCTGTTGGTAATTAAGGGGGGTTCCCTTGTTAGCAGCGACCTCTTTAAAAGGCTTCATTAAACAGATTCTGTTTAATCTAGCACAACCTTCCCTTCTACTTTAGACCCGTCATCCCTTCTACATGGGCTTTCTCAATTGTTTTTCTTAAGGGACCAGAAGGTCTTTGAAGTGACCATAGCTCCTGGTCCCTTGCCTCAGTTATTCATTAAGCTCCCGCCAATTACACAGCTCTCTTTGTTAGGTCCTTCCAAGGTAGGGAACCTGAAGCCCTGAAAACCCTCTGGTATAAATCTAATATTCCCCCAACAAACAATGCTCGCGCAATTAAAGTTTCACCGTGCCTTCACAATACCACATCCATCACCCTCGCAACCCTTTTCGTCTTACAACGATAAATTTAAATTCGCGGGAGCCTGACCCAAGTAATTAGCATTATAAATAAATTGTTCTGCCCCTTTTATCAACCCCAAACAATGTGCAAACTCCACTTAAAGTTTGAGCACTTTCCTCTTCAACCGGCTTTCCTCTGGCTTGGCATCAGCGATACAGTCGAGCGTCAACTAAGGGGAACTACCTGTTTTGGGTTAAGATTGAGTGTTTACTAAACACTGTTTAGCTGAGGTGTAACGGAGTCGAACATTTTGTGTAAATAGAGCTCAGCTTTGCTCGTATGCCGAAGGCTGAAAGGGAAAGCCAATTTTTTCTTTGGACCTGTTGCTAGTATCAGCTCGTCCAAGATGTTTCTTGAATTTGACAGAAAAACACAGCTGTTTTTTCCCACTTATTTTCTCCAGCCATTCGATTCCCGCGCATCTCAGCTGTCTAGAACACTGGCCGACAGTTTATTTAAGTCTCAGCGTCAAATTGTCTCGTCCTGGACGTGGCTGTCCAATCACCCTCCGTCATTCTCCCGTCAGTGATTTTATGGTAACTGTTTGAAAATATTTTTTTCGTCGGTTTTGTGTGACAGAGCTTATGGAATAATTTCAATTTCACTCCAATCAATTAAGAATTTGTTAAAATTACGTAAAGATAAACAGGAAAATCCATTTGTTCCCATCATTCTCCGTCCAAAATTCTCCGACATTCTCCGTCCACCCCTGTTTCATTGAAGGATGGAGAATGACGCAATATACTAGAGGATGATGGAAGAGACAATAATAATTATTACGATCGACATTTTATTAAGATGTAAAATTCTTTGCTACTCAGAACGCTAAAAAAAAAAAAAAAAAAAAAAAAAAAAAAAAAAAAAAAAAAAAAAAAAAAAAACCTTGAATTTTGAACAATTATGGTTCTGTATTTCAAAACGCAATTTGTGAAAATAAGGAAAAATGAAGTCAATATTTAATCATGAAATGCACGTGTGCATGTAAACCTACCTACCTCATCTCTGATCTAATCTTTCCTTTCAATAAATTATTAGTCTTGTCAATCACTAATGCGCTTATGTAGTTTAAATTTCAACATACATAGATGAAAACAGAAGACAAAATTGTCAGCGCGTGATCCTCCGTCCTGGACGTTTTCATTTTTATTTTATTTTTCTTCAAAATAAGTATTATTCGTGATTGGATAGGCATGAATGGTTACCTGATTTAATACGCATTAGTGATAATTACCTAAATCTAGGTAATTATACCTACCTTTTTGGTTTATTATTTTTGGAATAATACACCTGTTTTCGCGACGGAGGTCGACGACTCGGATCGGCCTCAAAATTTGACATTATCCGTTTCAAGAGGTCTACATTCTAAATCCGAAATGTCCGCCCGCCGTCCGGGCCGTTTTGGGCAGTAGGAATGTTTTTTTAAAATCGGAAATTTTGAAAAAATACTTGGTTTACCATCTAGTTGTGCCCGCAAGGGTTTCAGTCCGATCGCCCAAACCCGTGGGGCGCTATGGGGCTAAAATGGGGCTACGGGAGGGTTTTTTTGACGGCTTTTAGCTATGGGATCGAGTTAGGTGTCGTTTTCGAAGTATTTTTGGACGTAGGTAGAATCCATTTTTGGGGGTCCCGGAACGATCCGATTTCACTGTGGCGATCTATAGGGCTTTCATGGGGCTTAAAATGGTATTTTTGAAGGATCCCAGGAGATTAAGTAAATATTTTTCAAGTAAAAAATAAAGAATTTTTGAAAAAAATCCCCCAAAAAAAATTTTTTTTTTTTTAATATAAAAATCCAAAAAAAATTTTTTCATTGACATAATTACATTTCTGTACAAGTAACCTATATCAAAGAATAATAAACCCTTGTGTAAAATTTGCAGCGTTTTTTTTTTTTTTTTTTTTTTTTTTTTTTTCAAACAGTTTGGAGCATTTCTATTTTTTCAACATTGAGATTTGAAAAATTTTCGGTTTTGGAATCTAAACCTCTTGAAACGAATATTGTCAAATTTTGAGGCCGATCGGAGTCGTCGACCTCCGTCGCGATTACAAAGCGGTATTATTCCAAGAATAATAAACCAAAATGAGTCTCCTCCTTGGGTTTAGGCTGTAATGCAAAAGGATTTTATGTCATTGGATTTTAGAGGTAACTTTCTTGAACTACAACGATTCAAACTTATTAACGCGTTTTTTTTCTTTTCTAGTATCTATACAGGTGACGTTTATGTGGTTGACTTAAGGCACCACCCAATGAACTTATAACGAAGGCGTGAATTTTCGTTCAATTGTGTGTACCTTACGAGGTGTGTTTAAAGTCACTATAAAGGACTCGAATGACAAAAGTCCTTCCGACGATGTTTTCTTTCAATTACGCCCCCGTAATCGACTAACATCTTCAAAGGACTTCGAGGACCGGTTTGAAATTCCAATTCGGTGTATCAACTCGGTATCTTATTTTCACTGCGGTGATGAACCGAAAAGGGGACGCCGCGAAGTTGGAAAAAAATGGGGAGGAAGGACCTTCAATTGGGACTATTTATATTGCCTAATGAAATATGTCCCTTTTGCTTTTCTCCGGGCCGGTCAGTTTTCCCCCCGATTGTTTTCTTTCAATCAAGTTTGACAAATATGATCGCCAAATGGGTGCTCTATCTTCGCACAAACAGTCGGACCCGCCGGGAGGAACGCTTTGATGAATGGAATTGGATTTCGAAGAATCTGAAGGTTTTTTTTTCCTCTTCTGATTTTTGTTAAATGGACTCAATTTGCAAACAGGGGGCTAGTGGGTAGAGTGAGCTTTCAGAAACGCTCAATATCTCCGTGTGTGGGACCCAAAATATGCCATCCTCCACCCTCGGACATAGATCTCAACAGTTAAGATACTTAGGTAGTTACTATCCCTCTCGTGTTCACGACGCTGTCTCTTCAGGAATCGCCTCCTGAACTCACCAAACACCGAGTATGCCCCAACAATATGCATCCATGGAGATTGTCCTTCTGCATGCATGCGTCGCACAGTGGGGCCAATGACCTCAAAAGGTGGCGGAAATTATTCTTGGCAAATAAGTGACTGAAAAATGTGTATTTGGCATAGAAAAACACAAATAAACTCAATCATAACAAAACACAAAAAATGCCTCAATGCCTCAAATTGCCTGATATGCCTGATTGCCTGATATGCCTCAAAGAGGAAATCATGGGGTCTGAAGTGATAAGTTAGTGGTTCATAATATTATAAGTGGTCGGAAGTTATGGCGGTTTCGAGCTATGACAGACAAAACTAATTTTAAAAACTAATAAACTAAAAATAAAAACATTCAGTAAAAAATTCAAAAACGAATAATTGGCAAAATTAGACAAGATTTTTTTTTTTATACATTCTGCAGTTCCCCCAGAATACGAGAAAAATAATGGCGTTGCTGGTTCATGCGGGGTCAAGCGTCGTTTTCACTTATATATATTTAAGTTTAACGGGTTTCTCCAGTTCATGTTTGAGTACAATAAAAGGAAGCAATACTGATAAGAAAATAAAATATTTTTGTATGGTAAGCACGTAACTGAAGCACTTTCAGTCATCGTTGAAAAATAATACACCTTGTAGTGACCAGTGGAATAAATGAACTGTACAAGTAGATCCTGGCAGAAGACGAATAGAGATAAGATTTGACTCCCTTCACTAACCCCCAGACAGCCTTCAGTAGCAAAACAATAAAGGGGTATTGTCCACCTATATATTAGCTACCAACTCACGAAGAAACCTGCCGCGAGGTGCGACTTTATTTTTTTGGACTTTCGGCCACCTTTTGAGGTCATCGGCCCCCACTGTGCGTCGCTAGCTACCTTTCTGCCAGGCAGCTTAAGAGCGGGCTCCCGTGTCGGCCATGTTTTCTGCTCCCATAAGGAATCAACGTTATTCTCCCGCCATCATAAATCCTCGAATTATGCACCGATTTTCATGATTTTTTTTTTTAATCTTCAAGTGAGACTAGTGTCTAGCGATCCGTCGAGGCGTTTTTGGAGCGAAATGTCACTGGAAGCTGCAATTCATCAACAAAATTACGTCTAAGGGTGTTGCTCTCTTCAAGTGACCATTGCTTGGTTGGAAGATGAGTTATCGAAAATCCGCCTCGACCGTTGTCTTCCTTACATTTCACGCTTTAATTCAAGTGTTCAAACGATAAAATCCGTTGATTTTTCGCGAAGTTCTGTGAGCGGGATGATGCATGCGCAATTTGATGGGTTTTCGAATGTCCGAAGAGTAGCGGGCGTCGAGGAAGTTCTGGGGGTTCTACGCTAGAGGCCACCAACCTCAACCACCCTCGGCAACCTTACCATTGGGGGTTTCTGGTGGTCTTCGGGAAGGGGCCCCTTTGCCGTCGGGGGCCCTGGGGCACTGGGCCCTGGCCCGTGGTAACTACGGCCCTGGTAACTAGGAAGGTTGTTCACGAACAGTTAGTTAGGTAGGTACCTACATCAATGATAATTATTGAACATAATAGGTAATTATTAACAGTTAGTTAGGTACCTACATCAATTATTGATGTAGGTACCTAACTAACTGTCAATAATTACCTATTATGTTTATCAATTATGTTAGGTCAATGATGTTTTATTTTTCCTTGACAACGGAGAACTCTCCTTTTCATTGTTTCTAGCCTAAGCCCAAAATTTCAGTTAACTACATGCAAACAGGTAGGTATCAGGAAATTTTTAGAGCTAACTGATTTTACCGGCGTAAAACGGATGTTTTTCGGAAAAACGCTGCAAATTTTACACAAGAGTTTATTATTTTTTCATATAAATTATTTAAAAAAGTAATAAATAGGTAATGTAATACATTATGATAATAGGCATAATAGTATAATAGGTAATATAATAGATTATTATAATACTATATTAAATAATAAAACGCTGCAAATTTTACACAAGGGTTTATTATTCTTTGATATACGTTACTTGCGCAGAAATTTAATTCTGTCAATAAAAAAATTGAAAAATTTTTTTTTTTTGGATTTTTATCTCAAAAACATTTTTTTTTTGGATTTTTTTGTCCAAAAAAGTGTTTTTTCAAAAATTCAGTTACTCGAAAAATATTTAACATCCGGGGATCCTTCAAAAATCCCATTTTTAGCCCCATGAAAGCCCTAAAGATCGCCCCAGTGAAATCGGATCGTTCCGGGACCCCAAAAAATGGATTCTACGTCCAAAAACACTTCGAAAACGACACCTAACTCGATCCCATAGCTAAAAGCCTTCAAAACACCCCTCCTGTAGCCCCATTATAGCCCCAGAGCGCCCCACGGGTTTGGGCGATCGGACTGAAAACCTTGCGGGCACAACTAGATGGTAAACCAAGTATTTTGTCAAAATTTCAGATTTAAAAAAAAATTCCTACTGCCCAAAACGGCCCGGACGACGGACGGACAATTCGGATTTGAAATCTTGACCTCTTGAAACGGTTAATGTCAAATTTTGAGGCCGATCGGAGTCGTCGACCCCCGTCGCGAAAACATAGGTGTATTATTCCAAGAATAATAAACCAAAATAAATTTTATTTAATAATTGAATTATTTTTTTAAATTGATATTATCAATTAAAAGAAATAATTCAATTATTCGATTTTTTTTTTCTTTTAAAGTTTTCGGAGGGATGAATGGATCATGTGCCAAAATTACTCGGAAAACGACACCCATTCGGCTCCCCAAACCAAAAACCTGTAACAACTCTACTAATACAATGTATCATGTCATTTTAAAATCTGAAAAAAGCACACGTGGTGAAGCTATGCATGCGATGCAGTAGGATGCAGTGGGCGTAACCCAACTGGGCAAATGAGAACCGAGTGGATGTACTTTGCTCGAAAGTTAAAAATACTCTGATTTCAACAAACTATGAGAAATATTTCAATCGGTTTGCCTTTCTGACTTTTTATTTAATCTATTTTATCATTCCAACAAGGAACCGTCAGAGTAAGATATCTAATCTGAAATTTTGGCAAAATTTTGTATTTATACGGTTTACCATCTAGTTGTGATGTCGTACAATGTACGTTTTTCAAATGATTTGCGACGAAGGTGGCCACAGTGACTAGAACTTCCATGTACAGTGTACCTTTGACATGTCATGTACCTTTGGCAATCATTTAATGATTCATTTTCATGCGTGAAACACGCAGCGTGATTTCGTCGGTATAATGTACCTATTCAACTAATTTCAAATAATTCTGCAATATAATATAAAAAGTGTGTAATATTCAAAAGGTATTGAGATCAATACCATCATCTCAATGGTTGTTTTAATTTTAACAAAATGAATTCCGATTCTCTTTCTAGCTGTGCACGCAAGGTTTTCAGCCCGACGGGACTTAGGTTTTGGCTATCGAGCGGTGCAAACCGAATCTCTCTTTGTATAAGTGCCGTTTATTGCACAATGAAGAGGGTCACTCAGGTAGTCAAAGACGGTCTGATGAGACGATTTCGCAAAGGGAGCTCAATCCCCCCAACATTCAGGACAACGTTACCAGATTTTTTTTCAGTTGCCCACTTAGTCAAACTTGGCTAGTTGAAGCTTTTCACGCCGCAGGACATGGCGCTGTTTTGGCAGCCCCCTCTTAAGCCGAAATTTCGGTGCGCGTCAATGGCGTCCTCTCCCGCCCCTTCTCTGCCACTTCCGTCGTCGTTCCTCAAGGCTTGCATCTTGGCCTCCTTCTCTTCAAACTTGTGATCAACCGAGTCTGTTCATTGCACTAATTTCTTAATTTATGCCAAACACCTTAGTTCTTCCACAGGTCACAGGTAGGACTTTGGTAATCGGCTGACTGGCTTCCACAAGCTAATTTCGCTAATGGAGACCTAGTCGGCAGACTCAATCTTACGAAGGTCTGCTCTCCCAGCGCCTATGCGCGCACCGAAAGCTGTGCTGGTTGTGGCAACAGACCCGCGCGCACAAATTGGCTCCACTGTTCCAGCATCCTCAGCCAGGCAGGGGATTCCCAGACATCGGGACCAACCAAAAATGTACTACGATTAATCACAATGCTAATTATTTGATCAGTGCAGGATAACCGACGGCGGGATATGCATATCCCATGTCCCATATCCCATGCATGTCCCATGGGACGGTCTGGGTCGTGAGCGATGAAGCCGCTCGAAGGAGAACATGGAGGAAAGAAGCTCTTTCCTCCATGGAAGGAGAAGCTGGACCACCATTGGCCACAGCGCCTCCCACGGCCCAGTTCAGGACTACTTGTGGCGGGCTGGCCAATTGCCCATAGGTATAGAATGGGGCCCACGGCTCCCCCATGACCTTTTATTGCTTCCGAGTCTGCAAGGCAGAGGAAGCATTGTTTTCACTTTCGAAATGAAAAAATAATGAACCAAAACGTAAACCTGCGAAATAACATGTAAGGAAATAATAGTATTATTTCAATATTTCATAATATTATTATGTGCAAACAAGAAATTCAGAAACTTGAAAGTGTTCCATCCCATTTGAATGAACCCCGTTTACTTATTAAAGAGAAAGTTCTCCTGGAAACTTGAATACTTGATGCTATTAATTGGTGTCACGTCGTAGAGGAAATTCCTTTGCCTTTTACATTATGTGATAAGACAGCAAAAGGCCAGCCGGTTTCGTCCTTAACGAGATAAGATGATAGATCTGGGGCTCGGGTTATGTAAAAAAAATTCCTGCACCTTTCGAAACCTGGGGATTGGTATAATTTATAAATGGTTAAATGATTAGTATTATCATTATTACTATTATTATTATTATTATTGTTTTTGTTGTTGTTGTATAAATAAGAATGGATTTTTCATCTCGTAAAAAAAAACAAAACAAAAATACCTATGTAAAACTGAAAAACATACCGTAGTATGTAAATATTTTCATTCCTCGGGAGAATGAAAAAGGAAGCGAAGCTTTATATCATTTTGCAAAAATCAGCTGCTAGTATTATACTATAATAGTGTCCTACTAGATGCTCCGGCTCGCTATTCGTAGCTAAAAGGTTGGCAAAAAAAAAATTTCCCCGCCTCCTCCACCGTTGTAAGGTCCCTGAAGCCCCACCCCGGATTCCACCAGTTCTGAGTACGTCTTTCCGACTTCCTTGACAGCGACCGGGTTGGAAGAGAGTATATATAAGTCGTGATCAATCTGACTCACTCACGATTTTCACCGGGAGACTCCCCGAGCGGCGAGCGGGGGGCGTCCGTATAAAAGCTTCGCTTCAAAAAAAAAAAAATGTATCTCCAAAATCAAAATTTCCACTCAGGTTTTGCGTTTCAGAGCCTCCTGAACAAATTTGGTTCCGTGTCTGTCTGTCTGTCCGCAATTCCCGGACGGCGTTACGGAACGTAACTCTCGGACGGCGGGGCGGAACGTAATTTCCTTGCCACAGCCATAACTCCCACAATTTTGATCGGATTTCAATCAAATTTTCAGGAATTGTGTGGCCCTATTATAGGACATCTATAATAGATGGGCCCATATCAGTTTCATCACGATTGAATCAGTGGTAATCCCTGCGGATGCGCGAACGTAATTTTCTTGTTACAGTCACAACTACGTTCATTTTGAACGTGGCACGAGCATCGATGTACACGATGGTGTGTTAGTTTACTACATCGATGGGCACGAGGAGCTCATGTGCCATTGCCTTAAGGCAGTGCCAATTGACAGTGTATTTTTGATACTTCCTGTTAGTAATAATTACAGCGACGACATACTGTTCAAAAAATTGGAACAAAACCATCTTTAAAGGTCGTTGGGATGGAAGGGGGGTGGAGAGGATAGGTGGGATGGATGGGGCTGGTGGTGTGGAGGGGCGAAATCACCTTTTCGCCAACATCCTTCTCAGTGGAGTCATTAACCATCATCCTATAGGTGTTTCTTAGAGGAAAACAGCATAATGAACATGGGAAAGAGATTAGTTGGGACTGAACCGAAAGAAAAAACGCTGCAGCGTTTGCATGCAAATTTTACACAAGGGTTTATTATTCTTTGATATAGGTTATTTGTGCAAAAATTTAATTCTGTGTCAATGAAAAAACTTTTGGAAAAAAATTTTTTTTACATTTTTTTGTTTAAAAAAAAGTTTTTCAAAAATGATTTTACTCGAAAAATATTTAATCTCTTGGGATCATCAAAAATCCCATTTTTAGCCCCATGAAAGCCCTATAGATCCCCTCAGTGAAATCGGATCGTTCCGGGACCCTCAAAAATGGATTCTACGTCCAAAAATACTTCGAAAACGACACTTTTAACTAGATCCCATAGCAAACAGCTTTAGAAAAAACCTCCCGTAGCCCCATAGCGCCCCACGGGTTTGGGCGATCGGGCTGAAAACCTTGCGGGCAGAACTAGATGGTAAACCAAGTATTTTGCCAAAATTTCAGATTAAAAAAAAAATCCTACTCCCTCAAACGGCCCAGACGGCGGACGGACATTTCGGTTTTGGAATCTATACCTCTTAAATCGGATAATGTCAAATTGTGTATTATTCCAAGAATAATAAACCAAAATCGCGGCCCTTTGGCCTAACCAGGGGGCAAGCCTCCTGGACCCCCAGATGCTTCTTGTTTAGAGCCTACGGCTTAAAATCAAGAAACTTGGCACATGCTTTATAAACCGTGGGATTTAAACCCATCTTGCGTGTTGGAAACGTAACTGTCCAACGCCGAACTAGTGGCCTTACGTATGACAGGTGAGGACGCCGCTCTTGAGGCTTAACGGTAAGACAAGTGAGGATGCCGAACAAGTGGCCTAACGTATAACCGGTGAGGACGCTGAACTACTGGTCTGATTATAATACAAGACTTGTGAGGATTCTGTACTAGTGGTTTGATGAATACAATTGAGGATTCTGAACCATAGAACTATTATAGTTCTATGGTTCAGAATCCTCAATTGTATTCATCAAACGTTAGACCACTATAGTATAATACTATAGTGGTCTAACGTATATTTATATTACGTAATATATATACGTGACACTCCCGTGTCTCCCTCCCGGACTAACGTTTTTGGGCAGTTTGGTCACAGCTAAAGCATGTTCCACGCTATAAGATGAACTGCAGTTCATGAGGACGAGGCGAACGCGGGAGTGGGCACGCAGCAACCGCAAACGTAGGCCCAAGACGTCCACAAAAGAGCGACCTCACGTTTCCTGCAGAGTGCAGTGATTCCACTTGCAGCGTGTTTGAGATTTCCAACATTAAACAATGCCAGTTTAAAAACAGCAAAACGTAACACGTTAAGTGGCAATCAACGACTTACTAGGCTTCGTCTGTTATTTCAGAGCGACCTTTTCAAATTCTCTGTGAGGTGGTTTAGTTTATTAGCATTGTAAGTTATACAATCAGTTCTTCGAATTCCGTCAATTGTAGGATCTTTTTGGCTTCCTCTCCCTATTCAAACCGAAGTAGACGGGTTTAAATCGAGTTTCCATTGGTCTCTCTGGGAAACGACATAAAGCTTGGGGCCAGAACGAGCGGGCGAGGGGTATCTAATTAAAAGAGAACTGATCCCTCCTCCTTAATTACCCTACTATTCAAGGAATCCCTATTATTCCGTGAGGCACAACCACCGTATGTGTATTTCTGCTTTTAAAATACTTTCGACTCGGAGCTCTGCCAAGGAGCTTTTGGTTTCCAACGATCAATCGCATTCCCCCGTTCGAGACCGTTTCCAACTATCACACAAAAATACATCCTGCAGGCCAACCTGAGACATCAATTCAACTACCCAAGTTTTCACTCTAACGAGCAAAAATAATTTTTAAATGAATGGTACACGAAACTCCTTTGGGTGATTTTAACCAGGCCGAACACTGCTTACTTCTTTATTACCATATAGTCCCGAAGTTTCGAAGGCTTGGGAACCTCCATCATCAGGTGAACTATGGTTAGTAGCTGGCGATGATTAGGTTAATTGGTGAAGGTTAGAGTTTTGAAATTTCCACACCAAAATGCCTTGGATTTCTCAGCACTCTATTTGCCACAATTAGACAACACGGGAAATATCGAGCTCAGGTTTCATCAGACTCGAAAAAAAAAAGATTCTTATAAATAATCGCCGTACAGCGATATGCGTGTTGAGCCGTCGGATTTCATCATGACTGGTGATAGATGGCTCAGCGGTCAATCAATATCACTGTTCTGCACCTGGTTGGTTACCCTCCGCAAGAAATGTGAATATTTCATGGCGCTTAAGAGCTATTGATCCCCTTCCCGAGCACTCATTCGCGTGAATAATTCCCGGACCCTCCCGTCTGATGAAATCTTTGCGGGAAAAGATGGCGACGGAACTGATAGGTTGGTAGGTACCGGTAATTCCGAAATGCAGGATGAAGGGGGACTGGATGAGTGTACCTATGGGATTTGAACCGGTAGGATTGGCATAATTTAAATTTGTATAGTTGCGCTGAACGTTGAAAAGCGCCACGTCCTTGTTCTCGCCACTTCCAGGCTTCAACGTTCTGCATAGACCTACTTGGGAGATTCTCCACGCGCCACTCCAGGTGCATAGACCTATCTGGGTGATTCTCTCCAAATAATTATCCTGCCACTCCAATGTGACAATAATTTTCACAATTATTGTCACATTCGAGTGTACGGGTAATAATTAAGCAGGGTTCACATCCATGCGGCATTATTGAGACTCAACTGAAGGGTCTTTTTAATGGGAAAAAATTCTGTCGTGCAGAGGGCGACGCACAGTGGTCCAAAATCGAAAAATCGTGAACTTAATTCAATTTCTCAAAAGGTAATACATCTTGTGGCCCAAAAGGTGTTCGCATGAATGTGGTAACTTAATCTGAGAGGGTCTCTCGTGAAATCAAACCATTTGTACGGTAGTTTTGGTTCTAGGAATAATACTCGCACGTATTTGGAAAACCCTACTTTTCACCTTTGTAAATGAAAGCTTTAAGAAGCTCTATTGCTGCTCAATATTGAAAAGAGGTTTTTTAAGGAATGAGAAATTGACGCTTGGACTAAAACTATTCATTTTCTCAAAACTATTATTTTTTTTAAAAATTATAATAATTATTGGAAAAAATATTTCTCACACACAACAAACAAGCCATCAATTGAATTGAATAGAAGAGCGCAACCTTTCTGTTACTACGAAACCAAAACCGTAACTAAGAATTCGTACCTAACTTGACACACTAGGGATCGAACGACCAAACTATGTCGTCGGGATCGGACGAATCGTCGACGACGGAGGTGATTTTGATAGCTATAGCCTATAACCACCCCCAGAACTCGCTGATCACAATGAGACCACCCTCATGAAAATCTGTTCAGCCGTTCGGGCGTGTTGCTGCGATACACAAAAGAACACACACACCCTCACCCACACACACACACACACACACACACAAAAAAAAACACATGCCGAAGAGATGAGCGCACCTTTCCATTTTTGACATTTTCATGTCTTTACTTTGGCCCACAACCGAAAAAAGCGTTATTTGAGGGAAAGGTTGCGTTAAAAATAAAACGGGCATCTCCTGAGATTTGCCCTCGACTGACTAAGTGAAAAACAAAATTTAATATGTTTGTGAAGAAGAACAGCCGACCTGCCAAGCCCTCCCTCCCATAATTAGCATGTAGGTATGCTAGGTATACCTACTGACAACATCATAAGGTAGAGCTGCTGGGAAGAAAAGTGGTCCAACCGCATTTAAGGCAACTTTTGGAAAACGTAGGTTTTGCGTATGAGCTTATGAAAAATCCAAATCAACAGAAATGTGTTTAAATTTAATTTATTCTCTACCAGAGATAGTTAAAAAAACATGTGGTATACAAAAAATATCGTTTATGTAACAGCAACTGTTCTTACTAGATCCATGAATTTTCCATACCATTATTCCGCTTCGCGCTTCTCCAGATGTACAGGAAAAGTGGTTCAACTCCTTGACTTGAACCACTTTTCCGCCTCGTGTTTACCCAGATGTTGAGGACAAATGGTACAACTCCATGACTTGAACTACTTTTCCACTTCGCGTTTCTCTTTTTCTTCGTGGAAAAGTGGTTCAAGTCATCGGATGTTGAGGGAGAAGTGGTACAACTCCATGACTTGTACCACTTTTCTTCCGGGCGCGAGGTTTTCTCGTTTGCGGAACAACAGATTAGCGCTATCTCTTGGTTACTGTTTGAACTTGAGTCATACCACTTTTCCTCTGAATGTAGAACGGCCTAAGAATCTTAAAGAACACCAAGAATGGTCTAACTCAAAGCTCTTATATTATCGAGCTCAACGTCCACTTTGCTGATGATCTTGACAGAGCATGCTTTTCCTGGTTCAGGACAACCTTTTTAGACTAAAGACAGAGTGTCCCTCTTTGTGCGATATTTTAAAACTCCATGTAAAGTAAGAATTTCTTATTTTTTGAGCGCCCAAGAAGTTTCAACTAAAAACAATTCACTTCTTTGAATTTTGGAACTTTTTATTTTTCTCTTGTAAGTCGAAGGTGGGTTTACAACTACTAAAAGTTTCATGAAAACTACGATTTTGCCGTCGAAAACCGAGCATAAGCTCAACCTAAAAACCTCAACTTCCCTCTCCCTACGGACTTGTGAGACATTTTTTACCAAATTAACGGTAAAATAATATAAATGAGCTCTAAGATGTTGGAAACGAACCTCGAAAAGGCCTGGGTCCTAAGGGGAACATTGATTTTGGTTTATTATTCTTTGAATAATACACCTATGTAATCGCGACGGAGGTCGACGACTCGGATCGGCCTCAAATTTTGACATTATCCGGTCTAGATTCCAAAACCGAAATGTCCGTCCGCCGTACGCCGTCCGCTCCTGGCCGTTTTGGGCAGTAGGAATAGGGCAGTAAAATCTGAAATTTTGACAAAATACTCGCTTTGCCATCTAGTTGTGCCCTCAAGGTTTTCAGCACGATCGCCCAAACCCGTGGGGCGCTATGGGGCTAAAATTGGGCTACAGAAGGGGGTGTTTGAAGGCTTTCGGCTATGGGATAGAGTTAAAAGTGTCGTTTTCGAAGTATTTTTGAACGTAGAATCCATTTTTGGGGGTCCCGGAAGTTCCAGGCCTGAACGATCTGATTTCACTGTGGGGATCTAAAGGACTTTCATGGGGCTACAAATGGGATTTTTGAAGGATCCCAGGAGGTGAAATATTTTTCGAGTAAAAAACGAAAAATATTTCATTGACACAGAATTACTAAATTTTTGCACAAGTAACCTATATCATAGAATACCTGATAAACCCTTGTGTAAAATTTTCAGCTTTTTCCTATTTTGGGCCACTGTGCGACGTGACGTGGCCGACGTCTACTAGGATGCTGTTCAAAAGTGTTTGTCTAAATGGTTGATAATCAATTTTTTTAAATACCGTCGAAGGTACAACTTTACATTCTCGTTTTGTAAAATACCTACAAAACGCCGTGTTACTAAAACAATGAAGTAGCAAAACAACCAAAAATTTTTGATCATATTGGTATACTTAAGTCATTTTGACAAAAATATCTGGTGAATCCGTAAGGAAAAGTACGACAAATCGGGAGCCCCTCTTCCACCAATAGCCGCGGCTGTTTAGGAAAATTTCAAAATGAGTTAGGAAACAATCAATTGAAACACAATAGAGACTCAGGAAGGACCAAAGAGTTTAACAAACAGTTTCAAATCCAAAACGAGCCGAAGGGTTTGCTTTGTTTCCACTTCGCGTTCAAACAAATTTGTAAACGACCCTTTTGGAACAACCTTATTTCCGCCAGACCACGACAAACACTCAAACTTCCAAATGGGCAGGTAATTATTCAGGAAGAACGAACATGGGAGGGGGGGGGAATAGAAAATTCATCAAATTCCAAATTGCGTTACCCTATTTTGTGAAACGGGGTCCCTTATTTGCTTACACAACAAACTAGCGAAAGCGAACCTTTTCATTTGGCTCTAGGCGAGTAGTGGCCCGATGAGTGGCGAAGGTTTGACTGGTGAAAAGAGGGAGGGGGGGGGGGCTCAAATGAGTTATTTATGACTAGAGGCAAATGAAGTTACGCTAAGGGAATGTAAGCAAAGGGTTAGTTTGCTGACACTGGAATTGAAAACCAAAGTGGGGTTTTACGAGGGTGGGGGGAAGTAGAGTTTTAGTCCCGGGAGCCCCCCCCCCCCTCCACACACCCCTCATCAGGGTTGATTTTCCGTAACCGATACGTTTCAAGGCTTTGTTTGCCGTTTAAGGTCAGTTTAGTGTTTTGCGAAAAGGCTCCGTTGTGTTGGTGGGTGGGGGGTGGGGGGTTACCTACAGGAGAAAATACATTGTTTGAGGGGGGAGGCCGGTGCAGGCTCAAACTCCGCCGATAAAGGCCGGATAAATAATAATGAGCGGTTATGAGGGGGATGAGTGGGGGGGGGGGGAGTGTTTTCCGGAGAAGGTTTTCACGGAGGGGAAAAGTAAACACGACAAAATTATTGGCCGGTAACCGAATAATGTTACTTGTTGCGCGGGTGGAAGTAATGTTGACTGGATACGGTTTTCCCTTCCAGTGGTCTAGTTGAAAAGCAAACAATATTTTCTATGTTCGCGCGTTACACGGGCATTATTGAGACGAACAGAACTGAGTAACCCTGTCGTCATTATTGAGCGACGTTATGAAAGGGGATCATAATATGATATTATAAAATGTGAAAAGAAGAGAGAAGAAATCTCATATTGTGTGAAATTACTCAAATTTCCCAACAACAAAAAATCGAATTCATTTATTACCGTACGACATTGTATTCGCCATGGGGGTTGTTCGGCTTCAAAAGTTGTCTATAACGGAGACCCGGGGCTGGTTTTTTTAACCAATTTTATCATTTAAAAATGAGTGACAGGAAGTTTCCTTTTTTCCGGACCGGTACGTTACGGCAAAAATATCGCACCTTCGAGAGGGAAACCAAGTGGTTTAGTTTGTATTGTATTTCATGTTAAGTTGAAAATATCGCACCTTCGCGACCGATCGTCACGTTTAGAAGTTTAGGGTTATTAATTAAATTAATTATGAAACCACGGTAAAAGTGAAACTTTTTTCCCACTAGTCTCTCCGGCTCGCTTCGCTCGCTCCCCTAGTGGGGTAGGTAGCATCGATGGACACGTTTTTATGTCTAGTCCCCCCCCCCATTTCCTACTCATTCACCTACCCTTGTATCTCTACCCACGGCTTCATTTTGGCGTCTTCTCAAATTGATTTCTAACGTGACAATAATTGTCAGTATTGATAACAATCAATTATTGATAACAACAAAACAAGCGGCATTGTTTACTGCATCCATTAATAACATCAATAAAATTTATGTCATTATGTCCCCATTTTATATTTAATATAAAATGGCGACATAATGCCAAAGGACAAGTACGAAAGAAATTTGGGACGATGTAATAAAAGTTTCACTTTAATAATAAGGATTAATCGTTATAAAGTTATGTGACTGTAGAACCATAGGTCTACCGTCCGTTTTTTTTTTTGTTTTTTTTCTTGAATAACGACATTTTACCTGATAATTATTTAGATAAAAAACGGACGGACGGTTCTACAGTCAGATCATTTAATAAGCATTAATTCTAATCGTGACGATCGGTCGCGAAGGTGCGATATTTTCATCTTAACATCACATACAATACAAACTTGTGTACAACCACCTGGTTTCCCTTACACCCGGTCTTTTCCCGGTATATTGTGAACAAGAAACAAAACTGAATGACCATAAGAACCTTCTCCTGACAATAACAAAGACAACCAAAAAATAATTAGCGGAATCGGTCCAGCCGTTCGCGAGTGGAAACACAAAACAATTTTTCCCAAAGAGACATAGCGTATGAGAGTAAAAATAATAATAAATAAATAAACGCTGCAAATTTTACACG
Source organism: Pilophorus perplexus (assembly GCA_955831195.1). NCBI lineage: Eukaryota > Metazoa > Arthropoda > Insecta > Hemiptera > Miridae > Pilophorus > Pilophorus perplexus. The sequence goes on along the minus strand of OY037011.1, from coordinate 18,371,531 downwards.
AGGGTTAATTATTCTTTGAAGTAGGCAAATCGTGCAAAAATTAATTTTATGTCAATAAAAAATTATTTAAAAAGAAAAAAGAAAAAACAACTTTTTTTTCTCAAAGGGTTAGGTGCATATTTGGGACCACGGAAAATGAATTATGCGTCCGAATTTAGGACGCACATTCATCACAATGTCATCCTTTATAAGCTCCATTAAATTGATCTCTCAAATTTTGAGACGTCCAGTCTCGAAAGCCTCCAAGTTCTCACTAACCAATTTTGGGATTCGGGTTCTTACCTTATCGAAACCGGTTGTTACTATTCGAACCAGTTCTCAATCAGTTCATGGTTGTATTAAACCGCACCGAACAGGTTATTTCCCTATTTAAACTGGCTCTTGACATCTGAATGGTTTCATACGAACACGACTTGCTTCGGCGAATGTTGGTTACGTCAAGAAGTTGGTTAATGTGGTTGGTTAAGTTGGTTAATGAGGTAACCTCCCATTAGCCAGGGTCAACAAATTATTTGTCATTATCTTGAATGACACCCGAGTTCATCTCCACAATACGAACATCCACCTACACTTTGAAACATGTGAAAACCGACGCTCTAACTGATCTCCCCCAAAAGTTTTTTTCCTTTTTACTTCTTTCTTTTTCGCCCTAGTTCAAAGCTAAATGATGCGAAAGGGCTTTTTTTCACTCTTAGTTGGGCCTTCGCGCTACTAATCATTTGAATGTACGATAGGCCTGAAATGGTGGGCGAGAGGAGTGCCTTCATTTTTTTAAAAAGCCTTTTGATGCATGGAAGGAGTCAGGTCATGAACTTGAATACTTTCAAATTGTGGAGAGGGGAAAGAAGCAGAGGAGACGAGTTTTTTTTTTTTTTTTGTTCTTTAATTTTGATGAAGTCGTTGTTCGAACGGAGTTTGATCATTTGTAAATTCATAACTCTACGTGGAAAATTACTAACATTCGTAATTTCAAATTTACGAATTAATCTTTACCTAATTCAATTTAATTTTTAATTTAATTAATTATAAATTAGGGGTTCTCAGTGGTCGCAAGATGATGACGTCATGTAGAAAGCGCTCGCCATCAGCACCCACTCCAGGAACCACCCGTCGAAAAACACTCTTCAAGAATACCAATTATTGAAATTGATTTTAAATTTAAATTAAAACTTAAATTTTGTCTGACGTATATGAAAACAAGGCCAGAGATCGTCCAAAGAGAAAAATATCAAGTACTGGCATTCGTTCCAATCTTAAATGGCTACTGGGAGGCCACCCCTGCTGGCTACGCGATTTTTTTTTTTTTTTTTTTGTAGAGCAGTGTAATTTAGGGAGGAAAATGCTCCCGTCCATCAAAAGGCTGTCTCGCCGGCGGGAGAAGAGGGGTGGTTTCACGCCGTCGCGTCACGATAGTAGCGTGACCCGGCCCTCCAGCAGGCTGAAGAGAGTGATACTCAGGGGGTAAAACCCCCACAGGAGTCATTGTAAACCAGCCTGAACTGGTTGAGAACTGGTATGAAGTAGCACCAGTTCTGAGAAGTTGAAAACACTAAGTGTTTTAAAAGTCTTTTAAAGAGTGGGTAGCCTGTTTAATAGCGTGTGTTCTCCAGTGACACACGTAGCATTTTGTATGTTTTTCTTCCTTCAACTGCAAATCAATCATGTAACTCGTTTTTGGCCTGCATCTATTTGGAACTGTCTTGCAACTCTCCTTGGCCTCCTAAATCTCTTCGACCCCGCTGGCGTTTTCGCCCCTCAAATAGCGGTTGTAAGAAAAAATAAATAAATAAAAAACAACCCCTCGGGATAATTTTTCATAAAATGGCCGAAGACGTTTACGGAAGTCGGCAAAGTGGTTTGTTTTCACACGGAATCGATCCTTCCACTTCGGACCGGCCGAGCGTTGTTTTATTCACCGGTACTTAACTGACTCAATCACGGAAGAAAAAAGCAATATTTCTCATGAATGGAATTCATCACGAGAAATCTGAATAAATGGGCCACGGAACTAGGTCAGAGAAATGGGAAAATTCGGCCGAACATAGTTGAACTAGTAATGAACAAAGTACTCAGTACAGTTAGCACTGAGAAATTAGGTGTCTGAGCAGAGGAAATCACTAGTGAATATTTGGCGTTTTGAATTTTCCCACGGTGGCACTATAACTAATCCGCCAGAGTGCGCTAGCATATTATGCTTATTAAGAAGGGACCGACGGGAATCTGCCGGAGGTGACGGCGGAAATGGCGGCCGTGAGCAGCCAATGAGAGAGTGGCGCCACTTTTCCCTCCAGATTCAAAGTAGAAATTTTCGACAGTGCCCTGGAAATTTGTATTACACCGTAGGAGCCAAAAACTCACTGCTATGCCTTCAAATTATGAAGTTCTTTCAGAAAAAAGTATTATTCGACAGTCAGTTCCGGGGCCCATTGATGTCATGTTTCTTTCACAAACCAGGCGGTGTTCAATGTAATATTGTAAGGCGTTTGAGATAGATACGAATTAAGCGAATTATTTTTTGTACTCCATTTCAACTCGTACATAATTACATAACGTTTTCGCGGCCGTTTAGAGCAGTAGGAATCATTCTTCAAAAGTATGAAATTTCGACAAAATACTCAGTTCATCGTCTAGAAGTGCCCTCAATCACAAAATTTGATGAAGCTTCATTTAATGAAGCTTGTGTTTGATGCGAGGAGGTCGTATAAGGTGTCGTTTCAGGGTAATTTTTGTCGTAGAATCTATTTTCTATCTATTTCAATCTACATTTAGGGTAGCAGTTGCAGACAGGTCCAAGGAAGTATTCCCTTAATCTTCAATTGCTGCCCACATGAAGTGTTTAAACGTTTCCCATGGACCTTTAACAACTCTAGGATCTCCCGTTGCTTGTCTTGGTTTTAGTTTTCTGAGAATCAGTGTAAATATCGTTGTAAATCCAGTTTTTTTCAAAAGGACTTTTTTTCCCGGTGACTGACATCCTGAAAATCGAAATAGCCGGTTACAGGCAGGTTTGATGGAACAGTAATAGACAACAATAATAAAAATAATTATTATTTTTGTTGTTAGTTGAAGCCAACCAAAACAAATGAGTTGAATGGGGTGTCCCACATTCTCTTTGAATACCTAGCTAAATGAAGCTGCATGCAACTAATGAAATGCAACTTAAGGACAAAATCCAAAGACCTCACACTCCATGAAAGAGATGTGGAAAGTGACAGACAAATCGAATTAACATTTTACACGTTATGAATTTGTATATCTTTATGTAGGTGTTGTTGAACTTGTAATACTTCGTCATGCATTTTTGTGACGTATTTATACTTTTCACACCTGTAATAATTTCGAACGCAACTTTTGTGACAACTTTATAACTCAATAATGCTCAATTCGTACCACTTGCTGAACCCGGCGTACCAGATGCTGTACAAGATGGTAATGGTTGTCGACGAATACACGGAAATGGGCCAAGATTGATCGAGCGGGTAATAAACACGATGTCGCCATTACCTATACGGCTGGTGGTATGGCCGGAGGGGGGGGGGGGGGGGGGATTGTGGGAGAGATTTGAAGCCAAATGGATACCCAAACCCGAAGTGATGCCGCGAGATTCAAGTGACAACCGTTTAAGGATAAGACCCTTTACCCGGGAGGCCTACCCTTGTCACCATTAAGGCCTTACCTACTATCCATTCCGAAGATATCCACCCCCTCCACCGAACACCTGTGGCTTCCTTGGAGTTTCGGAGGAGAGAGGACGAAAAAATGTCAACAACCTCCCTCTTATCAGGAACTTGTCAGCTTCAGTTAGTCCTGAAACGGGTTATCCCCCCTGAAAGATAGTTCTCAGTTCCCAAGTATTTTAAATGAGATTGTTTTTCACTTTTTTCCTTCGTCCTTTCGCCCCACTGTAAAACGGACCCTCGGTTTTTTTTCCTCTCCAAATCCTCTTAATTCAAAGGAATCTGAATCCGGGCTGCCGCAACACGTTGTTTCCAGTCCTTCTTATTCAAACCGAACATTAGGATTAAAAAGTAAGAACCCATCAAAACCACCGCGACAGAAAATGAATTAGCATTTACAAATTACATTTTTCGCTTCTTCAAACACCGATAGTAACGATGACCACACGTTTTAACTGATCAAATTCAGGCAGGATTTACTCCAACATGATATTAGGTTTGTGCCAGGTTTGATGGACTGTTAACAGAAATCGACAGAGACATGCGCAGTTTAGAAACTGCTGTTCCAGGTCGATCGTAGGTTGACAGCAGTTGGGCAGAAACCGACAGCTCGAATGAGTGCGGTTGGGATCTGTTGACAGATGTCCAACTTCTGTCGACAGACGCCGTCAGACCTGGAACAAACCTATTATGACGGAGGTAAAAAAATGTGATCGGCCTAAACATTAAAATTTAATGTTGATCAATGGTTGTTAAATATGATTAAACCTTTCATGATGTGTACATCACAAAGAAATGTTTTTGAAAAAAATACTCAGTTCTCCTTCTTGGAGTTCCACTGACCGAGTGTCGCCTTATAAAATGAGGTCTGATCCTATGTCGGAAAAAACGAAATAAAAGACTGGGCCACGAAAAGGAAATAGGTCTTCAGTGAAGTGAAAATCGCGAAGGAAATTACGAGTATTCAAACTGTACTGGGAACCTTTCCAGAAAGGCGAAAACTAGGCCGCCAGAGCGCACTAGCACAGAAATGAGAAAAAAGACCTGATTTCGTGGTTTGTTCTGTTGGTCAACTTGGTTTTTGACGACCTTGCAATGAATGATATTTGCACTTTAGAGAGACGCGTATTTCGATACTGAGCGCCAAAGTGACGCGAATCTGTCGATTGTTTTGGTTGTTGCCATCAAATTTGAATTGCTAGTACATGTAGGGGAAGACCTCCTCCCTTGGTCAGGTCCCAACCTTGGTCAGTTGATAGTTTGGGTGGTATACACGAGGGAAATATTTTGTCCAAAATTTTTAATGTTTTGTGTAAGTCAAGGCAACACTGCGTCAAAAGTGTTTTCCCGCTTTTCTAGCCCTGATAAGCTTTATTTGGTTATCAAAGTTTTCGAGGCGTTGTGATGTCGATTTTGACAACATAGTTTTCGACAGCTGACGAAGAAAGTACGTAAATTTCGGTAAATCTTTTTGGTTTATCGTTGAATTCTAGTCTCGATGTATGAAATGCACGCATAATTTCGCAAGTTCATGTCGAATTAATTATTCTGGAGCCAGTTGAAGATTTTTGGGAGTTGACCCTACCTTGGTCAGGCAGGTCGTTCCTACCTTGGTCAACTTCGTAAATCGTAAGTGAAAATCATATTAGGTATCTTTTCGTAAATAAACACTTTCATAAATATTTTGTGATGTAAATGGCATAAAAAAATAATCGAATTAATTATTTTAGAGCCTGTTGAAGATTTTCGGGAGTTGACCCTACCTTGGTCATGTAAATATTACGATATCGTCCCTACCTTGGTCACCTTCGAAAGTCAAAAGTGATAATCATAATATGATATATAATATTATTAGGTATCCTTTGGTAAATAATCATTTTAATAAACATTTTGTGATATAAAGGGCATAAATGGCCAATAAACCAATTATTTCTGATCAAAAACATCTTCTGTCAGACAGTTGACCAAGGGAGGAGCCAGACCTGACCAAGGGAGGAGCACGGTTCCTACCTTGGTCAGTTTGGAAGGGTTTGGAAAAACGGTCTCCACAATTAATTAGTGATACTAAAATGATTAGTTCTTCGTCCATTCAACAGCCGAATAGTGTTACTATCAAGATCCATACATCAGAGGTCCAAAAAACCATCCTAGGTATGATTTGTTGAAGGTTAAAAAAAAAGTGACCAAGGTAGGAGGTCTTCCCCTACATGTACCTACTGACCATTTGACAACAACAATTACCGAAAAATCACGGACTAGGAAGGAATATTTATTCTGCGGCGAAAAATAAAGGATGAAATCACAACAAAATTTAGTGGGGGTTCTCAGCCTAGTGGTGGTTATATACTTGAATAACCTTAATCTTACCTGCGCTTGGATAACCCGCTTGTGAGCTTGCTGACTCCCGTCCGATTTTGGATTATTATTCTTGGAATAATATACCTAGGTAATCGCGACGGGGTCGACGACTCCGGTCGGCGTCAAAATTTTACATTATGTTTCAAGAGGTCTAGATTCCAAAACCGAAATGTCCGTCCACCGTACGCCGTCCGGGACGTTTTGGGCAGTAGGAATTTTTTATTAAAATTTAACAAATAAATTCCTAAGATTTAATCTGAAATTTTGGCAAAATACTTGGTTTACCGTCTAGTAGTGCCCGCAAGGTTTTCAGCCCTATCGCCCAAAACCATGGGGCGCTATGGGGCTAAAATGGGGCTACGGGAGAGGTTATTCAGGGGCTTTGGCTGTGGGGTCGAGTTAGGTGTTGTTTTCGAAGTATTTTTGGTCGTAGAATCTATTTTTGGGGTCCCAGACCTGGGGCCGACCCCAAACCGGGCGACCTTTTGTAAAAATTCCAGCGTTTTTGGGTATTTGTTAGTTCACAGATGATGAAAAACAATCTAAACCACTAATTCTCAACGCGTCTGTATGTATGTATGTGTGTCGCAAGCCTACTCCTCCTAAACGGTAAGTGTTAAAGTGGTCGGCCGAGCGAAGCGAGGCCTTATGTCTGAGTGCTAGTGAATTTAAAAAAAACAATATCCATCACCAGTTTGTGTTTCCCTTATTCCCACGTTTTCTCTATTCAAGCCACTTAGCAGTTAAAATCTGCTGGCTAAAATACGTCGGTGACATCAATAATAAGAATTACTTACGTTAGAAGTGTTAATTGAAACAAACCAATTAGGAGAGGAAGACCAGTGGGGATGTTTTTGTCGTTGGGACTTCGAAACAAAACGGGAGGAAGAAGAAGGGATGAAAAAGGACGGAGCTCTCGAGGGTGGAAAAGCGGGAAAGGGAAGAAGGGAAGGGGTAAAAGGATGAGATTGCTCTAAGGGGTGAGCTAATAACTGGATTTATCTTCACCTAAAGGAGAGCGCTCCTTACCCCTGAGAGAAGCTCCACTTTAACCCTAATATTGACTCGAGCAAGGTGAGCCCCTTCGGCTTTAAACGGTTTTTTAACTGTAAACATTTTTAAGAGAGAGTGTTTATACTAAAAGTTGTCGGCTTCTTTTTTTCGAAAAAGGAAAGAAAATGCAGCTAAGGTAAGTGAAGGGTTTGTGAATAGTGTTGTGGGGGGGGGGGGGGGGGGAGTCGGATTCCGGAGGTTTTGAAGGAGGGGGCTGGAAAAGGTTTGAGAGGTTTAGGGGATTACTTCTTTTCATTAGTTTGAGTGCACTCTCGTGAGAAACATTCCGGCCTCTAAATGAGTCCTTCGCCTTTCCCACCTTTACATTTGCAGTTATAAATATTTCATCCAATCTCAGCTAATTTCATCGCTTCCCTCCTTCTCCCTTTTTCCTCTTCCTCCCATTCTGGGATCAGTTTTTGGCCGAGACACCTCTAACGTGATTGTCTTTCATTAATTCCTTCCGACTCCTTCCGCTCCATGGAAGTGGAAGGACTGAAACGGGAGATCCGAGTGGGTTGCGGAAGGTATTTCTACATGAAGGACACTTGACAGAACAGAAGTCAATAGTTGACGGTGAGCAGTTGTGTCCCTTTAGAGGACTTAATAGCAAAAATTAACATTTGATTCAATCAAATTTTGGAATGTTGGAAACAACTTTCCCATTTTTGACTTGCTAGGAAAATACTTTCCCACTCAAAACGTCACCATGGAAATAACTTTCCCAACTTGAAGCGTATGAAATAATCAGTTGCAAACAGTTGGGGTCATTTAAAAGCCAGAGTGTACATCAATAAACCCTTTCAAAAGTTAAAGGCTTCAGTTGAGACGGAAATTCGATCAATGGGCCCGGGAACCGATTGTCGACTAATACTTTTTTCTGAAAGAACTTCGTAATTTGAAGCCATAGCAGTGAGTTTTGGGCTCCTACGGTGTAATACAAATTTCCAGGGCACTTTCGAAAATTTCAACTTTGAATCTGGAGGGAAGAGTGGCGCTTCCAAGAAGTGCTCTCTGGTGGTCAGCCAATGAACTAAAAGCACGAATTCAGAGAGATTCACGAGGTGAAATCGCAAGGAAAATAGTCGTTCAAATGTGTTCTGACGCGATACGCGACGGGACAGACCATATTCATGTTCACCAACATCACATACCCAAAATAAAAAAGATTTTTTTGTACACTTTCTACTTTTTGTGCGAGTGCACTCTGGCGGATTAGTAGTGTCACGCGGGAAAATTCAAAAGGTCAAATATTCACTATAGTGATTTCCTCTGCTCAGACACTCAATTTCTCAGTGCTATCTGTAATTTTTTCATTATTAGTTCAACTATGTTCGGCCGAATTTTCCCATTTCTCTGACCTTGTTCCCTAGCCGATTACGGGAGGGGTTATTCAGGGGGTTTTGGCTGTGGGGTCGAGTTAGGTGTTGTTTTTGAAGTATTTTTGGTCGTATAATCTGTTTTTGGGGTCCCAGAACGACCCGATTTCACTAGGGGCTTCAATGGGGCTACAAATGGGATTTATACATCATTATGCGTCTTTGGCAAATAAATGATTTGATTTGATTTGATTTTTGAAGGATCAAATAAGGTGAAGTTATACGAATAATTTTGGACATTAGGTATAGTTTTTCAAGATCCAGAAATCGCCCAGATTTTTTTTTTTTTTTTTTAATTTATTAAATCTTAATGACACAGAATTAATTTTTACTCAATTACTCAATCAAAGAATAATAAACCCTTGTGTTAAATATCAGCGTTTTTGTTTTCAAAAGCGCCACCACTGGTACTGTTAGGCAAGGTAGTATTCCTCGCACCTTCCAAAGTCTGGCCAGTCCTGATATGATGGGTTTCTATGAATGTTTCACCGTCAGTGGGAAAAATACCTCAGCCAGTTCATTCGAAAGGTGCCCAGTCAAGATCCCATTATTTTCCCCGAAGCTCAGTAGGTGTCCACCATTAGAACCTCCAGGCTTCGCCCCCTCCACGAACCCCTTCATTTTTGAATTATGCATAATTATTGATTCATAAATAGTAGCCCGCGTGGCTGTCCGGGTTCCCGACGGGGTGCCGAAGGTGATTCAGGAGCTTCGCCCTTCTCGGCTTCTGTTCATTACAGTCTTGACACTGATCGTCGGAAAAAATTCCCGTTTTTCCCACCGGCCCTGCTCGACGAATCCAATAAAAAAAAACCCCACCGTGTAAAAAAGAAATCAATAATTGTAAGCCGTCTTGGGGGCAATTACACGACCGTCACACTCTTGACATTTGCTCCTTCTCAAGAGTGACTCACCCGTTAAGTAGCCCTGAAAAACAAGAGCTATTTATAACCTTTCTTTGTTCCACAACAACCCGTACAACTAATGCCTATCACAGAAAGATATAATTCTAATAAAAAATAATTTTTTTAAAATAAAAATTTGAAATAAAATAATTATTCAAACATTTAAGTAGCAATGGTTATTAAATAATATTTTTTCTTATTTGAAAATTATCATTAAATAATCAATTTTTAACTAAATTAATTTTCAAATATTTACCTAATAATAATTATTGTTTTAATGAATTATTCATTTATAATAATTATTTATTATAAGTAAATTGCAAAAATTAATATAATTTTAAATCAAATAATTAAACATTTTATTTACTTTACTTAACATTAAGTTACAGTTATTACTTATTTAAGTAAAATGGTCATCATTATTATTATTATTAATTTTATTGTTTATTTTTCATCCAGCTAAGACACTGGCGATGAAAGACAATTGCGATGCCGTTCACACATCCATCATGGCGATACTGAAGACAAATGAGAGAGACAGGGAGTGGGAGGGCTGAAGAACAACCCATCCACCCATACTTATGCCTTATCTCCCCCCAAAATTGCGGGAAACTGACTTACACTGACTACAAGAAGAAGCCATACCAACAGGCAAACCAAAGTAACTGCCCTGAATTAATAGGTACTAACTATGTAGGGGAAGGGTGGGTAAGACAGGATACTATATCTTTCATGGACAATTGTGACTACAATTTCATTCAAATGTAGCTAAAAATGACACTGTTTTATTCGTATGGACGTATTCTAACGAGAAACATGGGGAATTTCAAAGATTCGAAATAGCAATTTCTGAGGTAGGGGTGAATAAGAATGGGATACCTCTAGAAAGTCATAAAAATTTTACCCAATCACCTTTTTTACCGAAATATTTCAATTTAATTTCACTGGAGGTATTGTCGTGAGCGAAAATTGCAGACTGTGCATACTGAAGAAAACTCTCAGTCCACGCAGTGCCTATAGGCACTGTATACAATTTTATGCAATTAGGTAATCGGAGTGCATACAGGCATCGCTATCTTCGTCAGTCGATGGGAGCCTCTGAGAAAAATTCCTATCCCATCTTGCCCCGCAGCTTGGTATCCACGGGAGTCTTGGTAGCTTGGTATCCAAGACGGGAGTCTTGCCCCACTCGTCATTTTCAACCACATTGGCTACCATTTTGATTCAGCGCAACATAAAGACTTCTAATTAGACGCAAGTAGTTGATTATTGAGTCCATCAAGCATTCAGTCGCTTGCCTATAGATTTCGCGTTAATATGGACCAGTGATATGTCCAGTTCCAGCGATTTCAATTTGTTCTTTTTTTTTTTTGCAAAAACCGTCATGACAGACAAAAGCGACTTTAAGCCAAAAATACCAACTGTGCACTGATTGCTGCTTCAGGACGATCTTATCAAACTGGCCTACAGATAGCTGACGACAGCCTACACCTGCCGACCAGATCTGACGGTATCCCTTTTTGACCCCACTTTCCCGTCTTCCCCACCTTTCCACTAGTTCCAGGGCAGTTTCCTGATGAAAATCGAGGTGTTTCTTAGTGGGTATAAAGATTTAAGCAGGAGTCCCACACAATATTAATAATAATAATTATTTATATATTTTTTTATAAAAATGGTAATATCAAAAGAATTTTCTTTTTTATTAAAATTAATTTTAAATAAATTATATAATAGATACCTATTTTTACGTATTTAATAATTTTTATTTATTTAGAAATACGGCACTCCGTGATATTAAGATATAATAATTATCATTATTACATAAATATACCTAATATATACCTAGAATTCGCCTATAACGACACCGGTTATAATGAACTATTGGTTATAACGAACAAAATCTCCGGTCCCGTGGAGTGTTATGGGAATTTAACGTTGATATCGACTATTACGAACCATCGACTATAACGAACAAACCGGCTATTAGGTACCTACTAACATATTTCTTGGGACGGCGGAGCCCCGCTATCGGTTATTACGAACTGTTCAGGCCCATGCAGGTGGTTGTTTCTGCTGTGTACTTATGTTCTCTGTATGATTTCTGTATTTTTTGCTCATTTGTTTTGTTCGTCGTTGATAGCTATAACAGGCTCGCCTAGTTCAAATCAGTTCTTTCTTGTCTTTCACTCAGTCCACCACAATGTCGCGTCAGTCATTCACTGTGGAGGAGAAATTCGCGGTTATTTGTCGAGTCGAGGCGGGCGAGAAACCCGTGTCCTTGGCGAGTGAATTGAAGACCAGCCGTTCTACGATTTCCGGAATATTGAAGAATCGAGACAAAATTGTTGAGCAGTTCAATAAGTGCGAAAAAGTGAAGAAGATGAGGCAGACTGTTCACGCCGATTTAGACGACGCCCTTTTGAAATGGTTGAAGCAGCAGAGGGCGAATAACATCCCTACACGGAGAAAAAAAAGTGCGGTTTTTGTTCGGTAAACCGCTTTGGCGGCCATTTTATAGTATAAAAAACCGCGTGAGCGGTGAAAATCTACCGAACAATTTCATTTTTACCGCCCAATTACCCTTGGTTACCTTACAACTCGATGATCTTACCGAACATTTCTTCTCTGCTACCGAACAATTCAAGAAATCTTACCTTGCCAGAACTAACCGAACAAACGGAGAGCTACATTCACCGAACAACTCGATTATCAACCGCACAAGGAAGCCAGTTCGGTACAAACATACCTCACATGCGAAAAAGTGAAGTAAACGTGTACCGCCCAACTTCTCCATCTACATAGAGAGGTTAATAATTACCGAACATAACACGTGGGCAGTCAAATTTACATTAAATGTCTACCGCCTGCCAAAGGCTGTAAGGTAGATTTCAACCTCACATTGTCAACAGTTTACCGCCCAAGCTCCCTTCCTTTGAGGAGAGGTGATACTTTACCGGTCTATGAAGCTATCGAATATGTTGGGTCAGATTTTCACCTAACATAACACCTTGTCGGTAACTTTCTACCGTCTACCAAAGGCGGTTAGGTTAATTTCTACCGCACATCACCAACGTTTTACCGCCCAACTTTACCTTCTTCATAGAAACGTTGATAATTACCGAACATAACACGTGGGCAGTAAAATTTACATTTAATGTCTACTGCCTACCAAAGGCCGTATGGTTAATTTCTACCTCACATCACCAACGTTTTCCCGCCCAACTTTACCCCCTTCACAGAAAGGTTTATAATTACCGAACATAAGACGTGGGCAGTAAATTTCCACCGTACACAAAAGTAAGTGCGGTAAATGTCTACCGTACAGTAGTACCTGAGATAGGCGCTTGGAAGCGCTTGCGTTGGGGCTTTGCTGGGGTTTTCGGCCGAGTGGCGGCCATTAGTATTGATGTGTTTGTCGTTGGTGACGGTTATAAATCGGTCTAGTGAATTTACTGTTTGGAACATCCAAAAAAGGTAATTATCTTTTGTCAGTTTCGTAGATTTTCAGCTTGTGAGGTATGTATGATGCTAACATAATGGAGTGCTTGTAATTTTGTTTTTTCGTGTTCTCGCATGTTCGACCCAAGGCCCAATTCGATCGTAGACAATGGAATTCCTGTTTCTCTCGTAAAAGACTGAAAGCAGTTTAAAGCATTCAAGAAAATTCAGTTACTGGACACTACTGAAAAGGTACATGTATGAACATTTTGCATGCTTATTCGTCGATATCTAACATCAATGCAAATCAATTGTGATTACAGTTACTCGATACATTTTCAAAATTGGGAAAATGCCTCGGACTACGCGTCGATCGACTCATTTCATCGGTGGGTGTTGACAAAATGTCGCTGCAGTGTCGTCCCTATATCGTTCCCATCTAAAGTACCTACCTACGTGTAAGCATTATGCCATGCGTCATTGGTGTATTGCATGAAATTTTTGATGTTTTCCCCTAAGCTGATCTCATGTTTTTATGCCTTCTTAAATCAGATTCACGCAGACCCTTTTCGGATGGTTTGGGGTGGAGGAGCCTCTCCTGAGTTCCAAGCTCGACGAATAAGGTCCCAGAATTGTGGAATTCGTCCGATCATCGAGGTGGAATACCCTTCTATCAGAAGAACCGCTACATCGGGTAAGCTTCAGAGCACACTTCAGTTAGGTATAGTCCCTCAAAAAGTGTTTTTTAATTGGTAGTGTGTCAAGTCCAGAAATCACAAAGCAGAATTGTCGGCAATTATTAACAGCATTCCATTTCCACTTGCAGATGTTCATCTGAAACGAAGAGCTCTCTTATGTTTGCTGCCTTACGTCTTCGGCCTGATATGCAAAAAAGCCACCGTCCAGGACCGCCAAGTTGGCCGGGCTGTATCGAAGAAAACCGTCGCACGTGCCTATACCTTTGCACCGCGTATCTGTACCTCAAAGGTAAACCATCATAATATGCAAAATAATATTATATCAACTGTTCAGCAGAGCCAAAAGAAGTTTACGAAATTCATTTATCTTGTCGTGAAGTCCTATGTATCCAAATAACGGTCATGAGCCATCATTTTCAATCTGTTTACTGTTCTCTCATTATGAACATAAGTACAAGTACTTTATAACCTCCCCAATTTAATGGCTTCTCCCTGTTTTTGTAGCATGTACCTACGACATTAAACCAAAATTTTTGGTTTTTTAATCTTGGCCGTTTTGTGCAGTGGAAATGTCTAAAAACACTGCAAATTTTACACAAATGTTCAATGTTCTTTGATTTATCTAGGTTAGGTAAAATTTAATTCTATATCAATGAGAAAATAATTAAAATTAAAATGGGATCGTTCCGGGACCCCCAAAAATAGATTCTACGTCTAAAAATATTTCGAAAACGACACCTGGACTCGACCCCATAGCCAAGATCCTTAAAAAAAAAAACCTCCCGTAGCCCCATTTTAGCCCCTTAGCGCCCCACGGGTTTGGGCGATCGGACTGAAAACCTTGCGGGCACAACTAGATGGTAAGTCAAGTTGTTTGTCAAAATTTCAGATTAAAAAAAAATTCCTACTGCCCAAAACGGCTCGGGCGGCGGACGGACATATCGGATTCAGAATGTAGACCTCTTGAAACGGATAATGTCAAATTTTGTGGCCGATCGGAGTCGTCGACCCCCGTCGCGATTCCATAGGGGTATATTATTCCCGGGATGGTTTATTATATTATCCCGTGGGGCTTATAAAGGGCTACGGGAGGGTTCTTGAAGACTTTCGGCTATTGTGTCGTTTTGGTAGTATTTTTTTAGTATAACATTTATTTAGTTTATTTAATAAACCCTTGTGGACAATTTGCAGCGTTTTTTCCAAAACGAATTTGGCAATCTCTAGTCAGTTTCGGTTTATGATTCTTGGAAGAATACACCTATGTTTAAGCGACGGAGGTCGACGACTCCGATCGGCCTCAAAATTTGACATTACCTATCCGTTTCAAGAGGTCTAGATTCAAAAACCGAAATGTCCGTCCGCCGTACGCCGTCGGGGCCGTTTTGGGCAGTTGGATGATTTTTTTTTTTTTTTTTTTTTTTTTTTTTTTTTTTTTTTTTTAATCTGAAATATTGAAAAAATATATTTTACTTATTAAATTTATTATCTAGTTGTGCTCGCAAGAGGCCGATTGCCCAAACCTGTGGAGCTCTATTGGGCTAAAAAAGGGCTACGGGGGGTTCATGTTTTTGGGTATGATGTCGAGTGGGGTGTCGTTTTCTAAGTCTTTTTGTACGTACAATCCTCTTTTTGGGGTCCCACAAAACCCTAGCAATTTACTTTCTGACTTAAGAACGTTACTTGAGAAAGTAAAATCGACCCCATGGCTAGGGCATTGTACCTACCTACTTCATAAAATAATTGTATTTATATCTCCCTACTAGATTGAACAAGAACAGATTCTACTCTGGTTTAATCTAGTTGGTAGGCGTGTACGAATTCGTTGGATCATGTCAATAGACGTACACGTGTTTATTTGATAATATCAATGATTTGATAATAATATATTATATTATATCCTTAACAGTTGAGAAATAGAATGTCCCGGTTCGGCATTGAATGTGATAAGTTATCATATTCATCATAATATGATATTATCATATTCATCATATTCATTATTAATATCATATATCAATGATATTATCATTGATAACTTATCGACTTTCCCAATTTTTTAATGTAAAATCGAACCCATGGTTAATAGCATTGTACCTACTTGATAAAATAATGATAGGTACTTGATAAATAATTTTAGTTCTTGACAAATCTAGTGGGGTGTCGTGCACCTACTTAAAATTTAAATTATTTGTACTTTAAATGATTCAATAATGTTGGATCATGCCTAAGTTTTAATTTACTGTATCCTTTATCCTTTAATTTACAGTTAATTATAATTTTATACGTTATATTATGTTGTGTATCGTTCTGCGTTGTAATAAACATGGTTTGTATTCATAACCGAATTATTTTTCTTCCTTAGGTATCCTATCCGTTCGACTCGTGGTTTGATTACTTCACAAATGGGAAGAGGTGCCTCTCAACGTAATTTGAGAGGTAATCGTACCCAAAAAGTGAGGTAATCCCTTGTTGGTGTGGGCGGTAAGTATACATCAATGAAAGGTAACTCATTGATGTTCATTTACCGCCCAAACCAACAAGGGATTACCTCACTTTTTGGGTACGATTACCTCTCAAACTACGTTGAGAGGTACTTCTTGCCATTTGTTCGGTGATTAGTTACCGCGCATTTTAGGTGTGGAAGGTAACGTTTACCGAACGATATTTGAAATTAGGGAGGTGAATACTGGCCGCACAATTGCGTGTGGGAGGTAATTTTTTACCGCACAATGTTTCTCGAAATTTAAAATGAGAGGTGAATATTCACCGCACATCCGAGTTGTGGGAGGTGATTCTTACTGCACATTTGAAGTAGGGGAGGTAATTTTACAACCTCACATTAATTATGGAAGGTGAAAATTCACCGCGCACTTTAACTTTGAGAGGTTATAATTTACCGCTCATAATCGAAAAGGTTTGAGGTTGGAAGGTTAAAATTCACCTTACATTTTGGTATGTTCGGTAAGTTGGCGGGACGAAATGAGCGGTAAACATTGCGGGACAGAGGGATTACCGAACAATTTAGGTAAAAATGTTCGGTAACATCTCCGATTTTTGAGCGGTAAAACAGTTTTCGTGTTCGGTAGAAAGATGAATGAAAATGTTCGGTAATCGGTGGTCAACCGCGCAAATTCAACACTTTACCTTACATTTTTTGCGTTTTTACCTCTCCATTTTTCGAAAAATTGTTCGGTTGACCACCGATTACCGAACATTTTCGTCTAAAATACCGCCATTTTTTTTCTCCGTGTATCAATGGTCCCATTCTCCAGGCAAAGGCAACCGACTTGGCATCTCTACTCAAGAAAGAAAATTTCAACTGTTCTCCCTCTTGGATTCAAAGGTTTCGCACAAGACACAACATCATTTTCGGAAAGGTATCACGTTAGGCAGGTAGTGTGGATAACGCAGTCACGAATGACTGGATTAAGAAAGTATGGCCGCAAATCAGAGAGGGTTACAGTGACGATAACGTGTTCAATGCAGACGAGCTTGGTTTATTTTACCGCTTAACTCCGGATCGGTCATTCAAATTCAAGGGTGAAAAGTGCGTTGGTGGAAAGCTCTCAAAGGAAAGAGTCACTGTCCTCGTTGCTGAGAATGCAACTGGTAGCGAAAAGAGGAAGCTGTTGGTAATCGGGAAAGCAAAGTCACCCCGATGTTTCAAAAATGTCAACCAGTGCAACCTCCCAGTTGACTATGACTTTAACCGTAAAGCCTGGATGACTTCCGCTATTTTTGAAAGGTTTGTGAGGCAATGGGACAACGAGTGCAAACGAAAGAAAAAGAAAATTTTATTAGTGGTGGACAACTGTCCAGCTCATCCTACAGTTGACAATTTGAAATGCATCAAGTTGGTATTTTTGCCTTCGAACACCACGTCCGTCCTTCAACCAATGGACCAAGGGGTAATTCGATCCCTTAAAGCGCATTTCCGAAAGGCACTTGTGTTCAGGATTCTGGAGGCAAGTGAAAACGGTTCTGTTTTGACCGTTAGCATTCTTGATGCCATCATGATGGTTTCGAAAGCATGGGAATCTGTATCGCAGACAACAATCACGAGATGCTTCAAACACTCTGGTTTATCTACGAGCACCTGCGAAATCGAACCGAATGATGACCCGAACGTTCTGAGCGATCTTCAAGCAGTTGCTTCCCATTTGAATACTAACGTCTCTGTGGCTGACTTCGTGGATGTGGATGATGGCCTCATAACTTCTCAACAGCTTTCAGATGAAGAAATTGTACAGCAAATCGGGACCGAAATTGGAACTCAAGATGACGAGGAAATGGAAACTGAACACTTCGGAAAAATTCCAACATCAGCTGAAGCTTCCGCAGCCTTCTCTACGTTGAGAACATTCCTGACGCTTTCTTCAGTTCATCAGCGGGAGAAAGACGCTCCACCATTGCAGAAGCCATACAAAAGAAGTTTGCTGCTGACGTGATCTCCAAAAAACAGTCAAAGATGACTGACTTCCTCGAACCAGTTGCATCAGAATGATACATATGTAATACACATACTATGTGTGTTTGTACCTACTCGTTTCTGACTTATGACTAATGACATTTTGTGCGTTCACGATAAATCACGGTATTACATATTATAGTGTTTTGTTTTACCCCTATTTTTCCCTATTTATACATGAAATATCGATTATAATGAACAGCGTTCATTATATCCGGACAAATTGGTTATAATGAACACCGTTCGTTATAGTCGATCTACCGGTTGTTATGAACACCGGCTATAACGAACGAAACCCGTCGGTCCCTTGAAGTTCGTTATAGGCGATTTCTACTGTAATTATTATTTCATAATATGTTATTACATATTTATACATAATTTACATATTTATACATAATAATTATGTATAAATATGTAAATATGTATATTATTATTTTTAAAGCAATTATGTTATAATTATTTTTTATTTTAATAATATTTATGTAAGTAATGATAATAATTATTATTATCATTACTTACATAAATATTATTAAAATAAAAAATAATTATAACATAATTGCTTTAAAAATAATTATCATTTTAATACAAAAGAATTTCAATGCAAAAAGAAAATACTTCAAACATAGTGAAACGCACAAATTTTCCAGGAGGGTATCCGTCAAATTATTGAGTTTTTTTTCTATTTTTTTACGTTGGCATTTCTCGGTGATTGGGCCGTTCGCGCGAAGGAAATGTTCCTCCTCAAAGACCCAACTATGAATAAATTTTGGATGTAAGGGAGCGGTAATGATGGAAGTGGGGGCGAAGGTTCCTAATTAGGATGAAATCCAGGGGTCTTAGGGGCGGCTATTACTTCATAACAGTCTTGATGAGTTGCATGAATTGTGTATCATCTTTCTTGATTGCATACGGAGCCTTCGGCGGGGGTTCAAGGGTGTTGCGTGAATGGGAGAGACCGCCGGAAAAAAGTGGGGGAGTGAGAATGTGGGAGTGACAAGCGGAGGACAGGGGGAGCGAAGCGAGCTTTGCCTTGTGAGGAGGGGCGGAGGAAGATTGGGCGCGATGTCGGATGAGTTCATGTTTCGGTGTTCATAATCTGTCGACAACGTTCCTTCCCATGGGCGCAA
This sequence comes from Pilophorus perplexus, assembly GCA_955831195.1. Lineage (NCBI taxonomy): Eukaryota > Metazoa > Arthropoda > Insecta > Hemiptera > Miridae > Pilophorus > Pilophorus perplexus. Next base: position 18,352,431 of record OY037011.1, on the reverse strand, counting down.
ATAGATAAGTGGAAGAGAATATTCGGCGCAGGCCAGACAATCAATGCCGAGAGTACGAACTAGGGGGGCCAACGCTTGCTGGCTAAAGCCAGCCAACCCCACGCTTCTCTCCCGATTGGCCTCAGACCCAAACAAGTGACCGAGCCGTTTTGGGCAGTAAGAATTGTATATGATTTTAAAAGTTCATGTAGCGAATTGCACATGTTTTTTGGGGTCTGCTAAAAAATATCTAAGAGTCGAGATAATATTACATAATCTGGTGTACTTCGAGGCAGGTGGAAGAGTCTTTTAACAAAGAACCTACTTAAATACACTCTGATTTAATGGTAAAGAATTTTATTGTTGGCGTAAAGAAGGGGCTCGCTTAAAATTGTTTTATAACATGCCCATTCGTTCAAGATCCATGGGCAGGGCAGCTCTCAGGGTTCCCTCAGTTGGGGTATGAGGATCGCGGGGGTGGAGGGAGGGCTTTTAAGTAAGAGAGTGAAGGAGAGGTTTAACGGGAGTCCAAAGTTAATGTAACCACAACCCCTAAAAGGTCTTAGGGTCCCAAGCAGTCTTAGGGCCGTTCTGCTCGAAGGGGAGGGCTAAGGAGCACCAGCTAATTTCTCCTCCAATCCTCCCCTCCCAACAGTTCCTTTATAGTTAATTACGAACGGTCCGGTTGGCCTAAATCATGCACGAGCCAAAAACAAATCAAGATACAAAGGGACCTTGATTAAATCAAGTATTCCTTCCCCCTCTTCGCCCCTTCGCGGGATCCCTTTCTGAAACAATTTCTCTTCCTTTCAGTTCCACCTGCACCTTCCACGAACCTCCTTTGTACAATCAAATATCAACCCCTCCCTTAACTCCGTCTGACCACTCCACGATCCTTCCCAAGTCGGTCGGGGTCGCCGTTTGAAACATTTATTTGCGAGTTGCTCAACAATACTTGTTGCGGAGAATCTCGGAAGGGTCTTACCAATTCCGTTCAATCCTTTTAACAATGACACTTCCAGTTAATTATGTAACTACTGGGTGTAGGTACGTTCGAAAGTTTCCACAGACCTACGGATACACTGGAGTCATCGCGCAAAATTGGAAGCGGTCCCTGCTAAGCCGCAAGATCGCAAATAGGGCCGCTTTGCAGAACGGCGAACAATGTCACCGAGCCAATGTTTCGTGCTTTCCGCTTGAATTACGAAAAATCTTCGCGTTATGCCCTGGACCGGAAAGTTCCCACTCTCCCCTCCTCTTCCTCCAAAACACCTGGCGGCGAAATTGCAGATCCAATGCTACCGGCATTCCGCCCAACACAACCCAGACCAATCAAATACACAACCTAAATCAAATATAGGAACACAAATTCATGTAGGACCTACATTGTAGGTACACGCTCAACACCTGATGTGCGAGGTGCCCCACAACAGGATACTTCCTGTGGTCCAAAAATGAATCGATCCGGAACAGTTTATATCAGCCATTTGGGGAACGTCGGTCAGCCAACTGGCGCTCAGTGCCAGCAATGGCCATGAGAGGTTTCACAGAGTACACTCTAATGAACGTTCGAACTCAAGTTTCGTTGAATTCGATTGAATTCAAGAGATTTCCACCGAATTCACAGAATAGCAATCCACTGAGGTAAATCACCCGCACTAAAAGCTCATTGCACTCAATTCAACGCCGTCAAAAATATCTTCTCTCTATAGGATTTTGATCAGCGCATGATGCCTTTCGACTCGCCCACTTGAAATGTACAAATTGGGCTTTGAAAACCGGACAAGCGCGGATGTAAAAGAGAGGGGGGGGGGGGGGGATATGAGCGTATATTCGCTAAGCTTTCGCAGTCAGTCAACATCCCTCTGAGAGAGCCCAGGAAACTAATGAATCATTAGTGCTAAAAGCCGCTATCGCCACTCTGCATCTACTAATGGGTTACTTAACTAATTTGGCGGACTAGCCCTTCCTCCAGAGGGCGCCAGGGGCGGGCCCCTTTCCCGGGCTTTTTCAAACCCTCTTCGGAAAACCTTCCACTCTTCGAGCAAGGGATAAATTATTCAAAAAGCCCTTGATTAAAAATAACGGCTTAATAACCAGACGGAGAGCCCAATTAGAAAGAAGGGGTTAGAAAACAAAGGAGGCCTCACACATCCCTCGACACTTTGATCTCCTATGCTTCTAATTAGTAATTGTGAAAAAAGGCCCTCTTCGCCTCTCCTTATCAATTACACGGTTGGAAATAACACTCAGATAAAACACAAGCACGCCCGCACTCTTTCGCTTTTTCCTTTTTTTTTCTTTTTTTTTCATCCGAGTTCTTTCTCTTCCCGTTGCTTCCTGCTTGGAAATCCGTCGAGAGATCCTCCTTGATAAGCTCATCTCTCCTCTAAATTAAGTGCTTGATTATTCCGACACCTCTCCACTCGAGTACGGCAGGAAAAATCTGCGCGAGAGATTTTCCTTTTTTGGGGGAACGTTTAGCGTTCAGCATAGACAAGGACCAACAGAAAAGTAAAAATAATCAAACTTTCATAATGTATTTATTCGTTTTGCTGTAAGTGGATAGAAAAACGACGTGGGGCTGGACGAAATTAATTTTTCACATGAAAAATATTATGACTGGGGGACGGGTGAAAAGCAGTGAGATGAATAATTCAATTGAGGCGATTGCTATCAAAACCAACTCATTCCATTTTTGATTTTACGGTAGAAACGAAAAACTTCTCAGGTCCGGAGGTTTTTTTACCTAGATCGTTTTTCTTTTTTAATAGTAACAGTTTTTTAATCAAAATTTTCTAGAATTTGACTCGTTTTTCATTTTTACCCAAGAATAATTTCCAAAGGATTAATACGACTGATTAGGTTGGAATGAGCTGATCTAGTTGCAAAAACGCGAATTTTTGCACTTTTTTTTTCTTGATTAATTTGTGTTAAATGGGTTTCCAAGTTTTTGTTTTTTCTCACTTTTTTCCTCAATAATTGTTGTTGAATGGGTTTCTTAAGTATTTGGATTCTTGCAATATGTAACCTATGCACTCGAAATTTTCTGATCTGGCTCAAAATTTGGCGTTACACGTTTCCGAATCGCACCCTTGTGTCGATAGTGTAACAACTCAAAACTCCACTTTTTTCAGGAAACGCAAAAATGTTCCCTCCCTCGAAATCCAGTTAATTATTAGTGCACGAATTCTATTCATACGAAAATTAGGATTGAATCCTTTATTGGTGTCCCCTACTATTGAACAGATTGTAATTATAAGAAAATGCTCACTTCCCGAGTTCACGATTCTTCCTGGCATCAGAATCGATTATAATTTTTTTTTTTTTTTTCCTTCAAGTTTTTCAAGTTGTTTTTGCGGCAAAAGGCGGTTGCTTGGATTGAGCAGGTTTTGGTCCTGGAGGCAACATTTTAAGCTTCAAACGGATGGGAAAGAGCTGGTTTTGAGGGGTATCCGTCTGGGTGTGGAACAATTTCTGAACTTGTGTGATTTTTTAAAAATTTAGGGGTCCGTACCACAATATCAATATAAGAAGAAAAAGTAACGTTAAAAAATAGATTTTTGCTCATTTGCTTGCAGTGTTTTGAGGTTTTTGATGATTTAAAAAGGTTTTCACTAAAAGTATGTACCTATATCCCTATTCGGAATCTGTAAATTCGATAAATTTCCTATAAAATCTTATAGGAAATTTATCGAAATCAGTGTCTCTTGAAGAAGTTCGTGTGAAGTCAGTGACAACCTACTGGAAACTTCAGTGTAAAGAATGGTCCAAAAAATAAAAACAAATAAAATTTATTTGTTTGGCATTTAATGCCAAAAAGCCTTAGGCCTATTCGAACCATCCAAAAAAAAAAAAAAAAACCATTGACTACTATGCCCGGTAGCATTTCATTTCCTCGTTTGCTCGTCATAAGTTCGAGTAGGTAGTGCATTATAAAATATAATTACCTATTTAATAATTGTAAAAATTGTATATTACATATTTGCTTCAGCGGGTTGCAGGTAGACGTAGCAGAGTCTTGAGGTCGGGTTGAGTCGTGGGCCGTCGCATTAATGCCATTTTAGGCCGATAAAAATGTTCGGCCCCTACACGAATACATAGGTGTATTATGTAGGATGTCCTGGAGTATGGGTCGGTGGTGTGGAGCCCTTTCTATAGTTGTCACATTGAGCAGGTGGAGCGTGTGCACCGGGCATTCTTGCGGTACCTGGGCTATAAGTTGGGCATTCCTCGCACTGAGATTAACTACTCGGCTCTCTCTACTCGGTTCCATCTGCTGAGGCCTGTCGACCGCCGCCAGTCAGCTGATTTGGTTTTTCTCCACGCACTTCTTCACGGTCGCATCAATTCTCCCGAACTTCTCCGCTCACTGGGTCTGCGAGCCCCGCGCCCTTCGTCGCGTTTTGCCCACCCCTTCAACGTTCCCTTTTCGCCAACCAATTACCTCTACCACCGTACGCTTTGTCGCCTCCCCCGTCTTGCCAACCTTCTCACCTCCTCCCCACCATATCTTGACTTCTTCTCCTACTCTCCTACTCACCTCAAACGTACGCTCCACGAATTTTTCCTTTCTTCTTGACTTCTTTATCTGTGTTACCGATCGCCATAAAGTTCATTTCATTTACTTCCATTTATTTGTAATTTAGGTCTCCATTCATAATTATATATGCATCGATTCGGTTGTGTTTCCATTAAATAGACAAATTTTGTCTACGATAATTAGTGATTTATGTGTTTCTGCCTACGAGTGTATGTATTACTTTTGTATAATTGGGCTCTGCCCGTTTCTCAATAAATAAATAAATAAATAAAAAAAAAAAAAATGTATACGAATACATAGGAGTATAATTCCAAAAATAATAAACCCAAATGTCGCCCATTTCAGGACCCAATAGCAAAATTGTCCTACGTTTTCACCAAAGAAAGCAAGGAAAGCAAAAAGACAGCGTCTACAAATAAAAGATCTTGGACATTGGAGGTGTAGGAAGCGCTTCCGTCATCTGCTCGCTGATGTTCGTTTCAGAGTATACTACGCTATGCTATAGCAACGCGCGTGGGTGATTTCCCCACCCTTCACAACCCCTACCTGTACCCCCTCTATGTGAAACCCACAATTCATCCCACTTCTCCACAGCTATTAGACTTCACTGGAACTCCAACTTGGCCGATTTGAAGCTCAGTTAAAGAGACAATGTTGGTCAGGCGGCCGTTAAGAGAAAATCGTCTGCGGGGTCAAGTCACCCATTACGGTCGAAGGACCGAAGCAATTCCACTGCTAACAATTAACAGTTATTACCGGAATGAGGGCCACCTTTTTTCCACCATTGTAAACGTGTTCATATTACAAATTGAACATTCGCTGCAATGAGGAGATTGACGACGAAATGGCCCAAAGAAATAATTTATTGGTAATCCCTTCTATAGCCGTGACAGGTTCATTTGTAGCAGCCTACATTTGTTAGTAACGTGGCAATTTAGAGCGAGGGGCTTAAGAGGCTGAGGGAAACGGAGGGCGGGAACGTTAAAATATAAAAGGCTCAGGTCGAGTTCAGGGTTCACAGGCAATCAGCTTAAGTAGGTGACGCTTACGATAATTAGCTCGGAAAGAGGAGAATAAATAGCCAACGAAATCCATGGCAAGCCAGAATTTGAATCCCGGCAGGGTTAAAATAAGAGAACCATAAACGTTCAAATGCTCCTTGCAGCTTTGTTTGTGAGCTGTTTGAGTTTGTTGCAACAATAATTATTAGAATTATTAGTTTTTGTTGGAGTTCTCTTGGCGAGATATAATTTAATAATTTAATTTGAATTCAACTTCAATTGTCGAATGAATTTAATTTGAATTGAATTTGATACTAAAATTAATTTTAATCGTTCAATTTGACTTTTTTAAATTTTTATCGTTTAATGATTCGTAAGCAATGTTTAAAATTTCAATCACTTGTAAAAGACGCAAACTTACAATTTCTGGCAAATGGCAAACAAATAAATACTTTTGTTTGCAAATATTCCACGATATTGCTCAACTTTTTGAATTTTCAACCCAGAGAAGACGTCGAACTGATCCAAAAATGATTCCATTGGATTCAGCATAGAAAAATACTCTAAGCAACACATCAAGTTTTTTTCAGACATCGATTTAGACAGTTGATTTTGAATTATAAGCGCGTCTGCTTTCTTACATTGTAATTCAATGGGCAATCGTTGTGTATTTTTGATTGGACCAGAGTACCGAGTACCGACACTTCGTCCGGGGACGCCAGGTCAGCGGGACCAATTGGATGCAGACGGCTAAAGCGGTGTCTAAACTATACGTGTATAGTCTATACGTGTAACTAGTAACAATGAACACTCCTGGATCCAGTGTGGATCAGGGAACGCGAGCGACAAGCGTGCGTCTTGCCGCCAATCCTGTTCATTCTGTACTAGGAGGCAATTTTCCATGAGGCCCTCGATGAAGTCACTTGACGTTCACCCCACACCTGTAGTCCCCCACCTTGCACCCCGAAATCGACAGTGGCGCGGTCATGCGGTGTGTAGGTACTCTTCGTTCCCTGTTATCGGTCTTCTTTATCATTTATCAATCGTTGCCAAGTTGTCAAGTTCAAGGTGTTTAGTTGACAGATTAGTAATTATTTAGGATTGAGAAATTAATGACCTTCTCTTGAACAGTTTTCTAACTTTCCGGGCTGCTGTGGACATTAGACCACTACGCACTGGATCACTGTTGCCTGTCAAAAAATGTTTCAAGTGGCATTTCAAAATTCGAATTAGGGTATCCACTTCAGGGGAATGGATTCCTCTATTGACCGTTTCCAAGCAATAAATTCCGCTTCTGTCTTGAAGGTCTTGCGTTCTACTCTCAACTCGAAGTCATGTTTCTGTTGGAGATGTGTTTCAAACACGTCGATGCTTAAAAAAAAACGCTCCAAATTTTACACAAGGGTTTATTATTCTTTGATATAGGTACATTACTTGTGCAGAAATTTAATTTTGTCAATGAAAAAAATTTAAATTTTTTTTTTGTGGATTTTTGTTTAAAAAAAAAAAATTATTTTGGATTTTTTTTTTTTTTCAAAAAATTGGTTTTAACATTTTTTTGTTGTTTTTTACTTGAAAAATATTTGACCTCCTGGGATCCTTCAAAAATCCTGTTTTTAGCCCCATGAAAGCTCTATAGATCGCAACAGTGAAATCGGATCGCTGCGGGACCCCAAAAAATGAATTCTACGTCCAAAAATACTTCAAAAACGACACCTGACTCGATACCATAGCCAAAAGCCTTCAAAACCCCCCTTCTGTAGCCCCATTTTAGCCCCGTAGCGCCCCACGGGTTTGGGCGATCGGGCTGAAAACCTTGCGGGCACAAGTAGATGGTAAACCGAGTATTTTGTCAAAATTTCAGATTTTTTAAAAAATTCCTACTGCCCAAAACGGCCTGGACGGCGGACGGCGTACGGCGGACGGACATTTCGGATTTTGAATGTAGACCTCTTGAAACGGATAATGTCAAATTTTGAGGCCGATCGGAGTCGTCGACCCCCCTCGCGAAAACAGGTGTATTATTCCAAGAATAATAAACCAAAAGTCGCAGCTCAGGTTGCTAGCAAAGGTCCCTTTGAAAACTTAACCATTGAACCTGGATACAAGAATAATAAACGCTTGTGTAAAATTTGCAGCGTTTGTTAGTGATTTTTGATCGCTAGTCTAGCTACCGACTTTTTGCGTAATCTACTGAATTTATGTGAAAGATCTACGGAAAAGTGGTTTCTTGAGTTGGCATCCCTGAGTTTGCGGGTTTGATTGGCTGACGGGGTGGGGGACTACAGGTGTGGGGTGAACGTCAAGTGATGAAGTCAGTGAATCATTGTGAATGGGGTTCCCATTAACGGCATTCGCCATGCGAATAATACCGTGATTCTGGTGAAAATGAATTTGTCAGGTATCGTGAACGTGGACAAAACAGAATTACGCCTTTTTCGCCGAGCTTTCGATTAATAATATTAATTATTATGTATTATATATTATATAATCTTCATCGAGGCCTATAACAGCAAAACAAACTCGTCATAGAAGGAAACATAAAGCATGGACTTCAGCATATCACAGAAGTAACTTGAGCAATGATAGGTGGGTCAATTTCCGCGCCTCTTTCAAGATGCCGGCGTATATCCAGCTCGACCCATTCACATCCGTCCGGTGGTTCTTCTCACCAAACCAGTGTGACCTGGTCGGGCCTACAAGTCGTTGCAGCCTGGCCGGTCGCTTGTCTCGCCCTGGCGGTGCAGTCGCTGTGGCCTGGCAGACTGCAGGTTCCACCAAGGTCAGATGTCGGTGTCGTCTCGCCAAACATTTCCCAGATATATTTTCCCAAAGAGAGTTCCGAATTGGATGGAAACATCACTTCGCTCATTTCTCCTCAATAAGCGAAAAGGGAGTTTATCGGGGCATAACAGTTTGGGATGAGGAAGGGCCATGATAGTCGAAAGACAATCATTACACTAAACTGTTGGAAATTGGGTAATGGACCGTGGAGGTTGTGAAAGGGGAGAGGTGAATTCATTTAAAGGCCAGGAGAATTGTAGACAGGTAGTTTCGTAATTAGGGTTCATCCGTGGGGTCGAAAGGAGGGAGGTACCTTAGGGATCAAAGGTTTAACAATTAGTCCCAGGGTACTCCCTCAGGGAAGAAACTCCAGGCGACACCCTTCTGGAGCGGGGGAGAGCAAAGGGAACCTTTTGGATCTGGTAATTGTGGATGTAATTAGTAATTAGGTTAGAAGCTGATAAAGGATGTCCGACAAGCCCTTTGGAGAGTCTGAAATTAGAATTTATGTCTGGTTTACTTGGGAATATCAGGGTCCCGCGGATAATAGATGTTCCATCTGAGTGTCCTTCAAAGGAATGTCCCGTGTTAGTGCTAATCAATAAGGAGAAAGCGTCCCCTTCCTTCGCGACCCTTCGTCCCTTTCCTTTAATTACAACTGCTGCCAACACTAATTGTCCTGTTATTACCAACTGGGATGATGTAAGTGGAGGGAAAAGCCAGAGGGTATTCGTCTGCAGTCAAATTGCTCACGTTTCACTGGGGAAAGGAAACATGGAAATTCTTACCCTTCACGTCTCAAATGTCCTGTAATTTTACATTACGTACATGTTTACCTGTACAAATTAACTAGCTACCCAACTCCATAATTATTATTCTTATCCATTTGTAGCCTTTGAACTGTATGCCGTCCAGGACTCAAGTGAGATGTTTGTATGGTGTCTTTTATCACTCGACCTCTTTATTATCTCTCCAACGTTTCACCATAATACCGCATGGCATCTTCAGGGGCTGAGGGCATCTTATCTTCAATTAGACTAACTTAATTTTTTCGCCTACGTTGAGGCACACTATTAATACAGGTATAGTTGTATTAGTAGTAAAGTATTAAATACTGTATTAAATTTTATAAATACTTTCATTGGATTTATTTTCAGCTAGGTACATTAGATTATCCCTGTCCTCTCAATAACTACCAAGATAGCTTACCGGTCGTGTCCACAAGCATTTCCGCCCGATCGCTCAAACCCGAGGTGCTCTGTGGGGCAATAAATGGGCTACGGGATTGTTTTTCAGAGTTTCAGTCGTTTTCGAAGTATTTCCGGGTAGAATCCATTTTTTGGGGTCCCAGAACGATCCGATTTCACCGTGGGGATCCATGGGGCTTTCATGGGGCTACTAATGAGATTTTTGAAAGATCCGAGGAAGTCGAATAAGGTGTTGTGAAAAATTTTAATTGAGGATACTGCAGGCTTACCAACAGAATCTACGAATTAAATAATTTAGAGCTAATATTATTATATTATGAACCCCTGTACTGGACTAAAAAGTAGCCCTAATACCTACATGTCATGTTCAACACCTCAGTCAGTTCCATCATCCTTCATGATAGAAATCTATATTCATTAAAATATCTAGAATAACAATTTCCAGAACTCTGTATTGTAGATCAAAAATTTATCGGGAATAGATTACGACTTTAACAACAGTTGTTAACAACAGTTACTGTTGACGGGTAGGTACTTTAGATATCTTTCGTCATCCATATCATCTCTATTGAATGATATCTAACCATAAATATGATATAGATATTTTTTTAGATAGGGATCTTTAGTCATCTAAATTATCTCTATTGAAAGAAATTTAACCATTGATATGATGAAGATATTTTTTAGATATCATTCGTCATCTAAATGATCTCTATCAAAAGGTATCTAACCATAGATATGATATAAATATTTTTTAGATACCTTTCGTAATCTAAATTATCTCTATTGAAAGATAATATCTTTCATAGAATATTGAAAGATAATAATATTATCTTTCATAGAAATGTTTTAGATATCTTTCGTCATCTACATCTATCATAGGCGTTCTACAGATATCTATTTCTCGTGTATACCTACATTTCTGGCTATAACTGAAGTTCATAAATTCTCTGTGCGAGAGAATCGAGTTAGCGCCAATACAAGGGATTGGAGAGCGCAAAGACCAACCGGTTCATAGTTTTGACGTGTGGCCTCGAGAGGCCCAAATTTAATTCCTAACGTCTGTTGGAATTCGAAATGGATGAGAAAACAGGGCCGACATTCACCCCCCCCCCCCCCCCAGGAAACATCAGTCGAAGCCGCGGCCATTACTCGATCACGTGTTGTTTAATGCACGGTTCTACCAAGGCAACCCTTTTAAAGTAATTGCTTGATTTGGCGTTTTGATGGGCGAGGGGGGGGGGGGACAACTTGCGATATTGGATACCATTTTGAGTGTGTGATTCGTCCGGAGGGCGCGAGGCGGATGGAAAACCTTCAGTTATTAACAAAAGGGCAGGGAGAGGGCTGGAAATTGGAAATTGGATTTCCCGTGGTGAAGGGGGATATACTTGGCCCTCACTCAACCTTATCGCCCTAATAGCTTTCCCGACAAAAAACAAATTAACAAGTATTTTGCGTGGGGGGGGGGGGGGGGGGGGAGTGTATTTCTGAGGTATCACAAATTTTCATGGCTCTGCAATCTTTGTCTGCAAGTCACCTGTGTGGAGATGACAAAATTAGTCCAATACCTAACAATGCCATGACGAAAGTTGCGATAATTTAACAGAAATGGTGGGACAGTGGCCATAATTGAAAAAAAAAAAAATCTTGCTTCGCTCGGCCGACCATTTTATTGGACAGGGGGACATTGGAGTCAAATTGGAAAATTATTGTCATTGTGATGTGCTGATTCCTGATATTCATATATACCCATCTATTTTTCTTTTGTGGTAGGGTTATGAACATGACGACCGAAAAGCTTTGCCTCAAGTAACCTTTGTAAAACAACAAAAATATGTGGATTTATGAATAAAGAAGGTTATTACTACTACTACTGCGACTACTAGTATTTAACTTTTTATTAACTGGTATGAACTTTGTATTTAATTGGTAATAACTTGGTATTTAACTGGTTGTTAACCCCTTCAAATTGGTTTTTAACCTACCTATTTACTTACGCCAGGTTTCAATCCTCCTAGACTTACCTTGCCAGTAAATCAATTCCAAACCCGTCACAACCTGTTCGAACCAGTTCTGTTCTGTTCTGAACCTTCCATCCGGTTGTAAACTCTCCAAACTTGGTTGCGATCCTTTACATATAACTTTCGACAGTTTTGCTTCCTAGTTCAAAAAAGACTAGTGTCAAAATTATTGACTAGTGTCAATAACTAGGGAGTGGTATTTAATGCCACTCCCTAATTAACCGCTTTAAAACCCCTTCAAGAATGCTGAACTCAAAATTTCAGTCTAAAATACGTCATATAGCTGATAATGAGTTGTTCTGCTGTGAAGTACAAATACTCATTGTTCAAATTCACCTGAAACTATGAAAACCTCCCAATGTGCCCGAAGTATGATTTGATTAGAAGACTAACATGATAAATCATTTAAAGCACACATTTCAGACGCACGTTGATCCAGTCAAGCGACAAAAGCCTTGCAGGAAAGGGAAACTAAAAGCTTCAAAACCAACTTAAAAAAATTCAATCATCTATGGCCATTCAGAGAGGACAAGAGGAAAGCCGGGATAAGCAAATAGAAAAATAAACGAAAAATTAATTAAACACATATATTTCAAAGAGTTTGAAACAACTTTGTACAATTTTGTTGCTTTGATTATAAGTTATATATTACAAAATGATACAACAAGAACAGAAACAGAGAAACTTACATGCTAATCATGATTGCATTGTGAATTATTTTTACACTATGTACAACCTAAGGCGAAAATTATACAATACGTGAAACTATTTTACAATAACAGAAGAAAAAAAAGGAAATTGCATTCCAAAACATGGCTCGAGTGGAGCATGTGATAACAAGTGCCCAACACAGTGAGAGCGTACACTGAGCTCAAAACAAGACGAAAAAAATAACGTACTAACTAGGGACGGAATATCGACTCAAAGATTGCAAATAACAATAAATAAGACGATGATAAACACCAACAAAAGAGAGGAGGGAAAGTTTGAAACTGTAAGAGAGCACCGGAGCACCGGAGCGGTAGATTTTAACCGAGGGATGAAACGCTTGAAATATAGAGAGCTTAAGAGATTTGTACTGGTATTGCAAAATATTAATGAGCAACGTTTGAACAAGTTGAAAAGGTTTTGAAGGATTGCGACTAATCTTGGGCATGCAGCAAGCAGTCGCTAACATTCACACGTTCCATGCTACTAAAAGTCAATTTGACATGACATGTTTGAAGTGTCCGTTCAAATTCAGAATATTGGCCGTTTGAGGAGGTAATAACCGACTGACTGTCCTGAAGATGTTTAAGCGGCGGAAAACCTTTCAGTTGGGGAAGGAAGAGTTTTTTGGAAGAAGGCATTTCCACGAATCGCACCAGTGGGCTTTCCATTTATAAATATGTAAGGTTAAGGCCATTTTTGAAGCTTTTGATCATTTTCCCGCCAACTGAGCGACCTGAGGGACCTGACTATAAGATTGAAATTACTTCGTCAGTACGTTTTTGAAGTTGACGACGTGATACCAATTTTGTTAAGGAAAAACGGTTTCCTAGCAAAGGCTTTTACGATTTGACGAAACGTGTCATCCTATTCATTGAATTGACCTCAAAGTTGAGTAATGGAAGAATCTTGTCGAAAATCTCAACAATAACAGTTACTATCAAGTCCCCAACAACTGGAACACTGAAACCGCTGCACAGTGGGCCAGGTAGAAAGAACCAGTGTCTACTCTAGTGAATTTTCGTGTTTTTCCCCAAGGGTTTTGCGATTAAATTAGTTATCACTGCATAATTGAGGTGTAAAACACGGGATTCATATTATTATGTTAGGTGAAAGTTTTTATGAAGGATGATCGGTCAAAAAACTGCTCAAGTGGCCATGTACAGGTGCTCTTTCCCTACAATGTCCACCTAAGCAAAATGCTTCCAACTTTGAACGGACAATATTTCATCACAAGTGTTTCTCATTCAATAGGGACACATTACAGTAACAAAGCTTTGCTATGGCTTAAGTGTTGGACGAACATCTAAAAACAGATCACGTTAAAAACAGTTGCAGTGGAGTTAGACGTATTTACGTCACGTTCGATTAGACGAAGAAACAATTTGTACATTACAAAAAGAAAATTAAAACAACAACGAACGATGAGATCCAGTTTGGTTTTGAGGTAATCCCACAATTTAATGTCGATTGCAAACATATTGTTACAATGTTTACCGTGTGGCATGAAAACCTGCGTAATAAGAGCCATGGATTGAGGGCTTGCGGACAAGTGACCGAGACATTCAAGGAGGTTGTCAAGCACGAAACCTCACATACGAGTATAACTATCCCACTTCTGAAGAGAGTTATGATATTCGAGTGTGAGTCAGGAAAAACTGACAGTTACGTTTGTCCGAACGGATCGGATGCCTTTGCCGGTTATGACTGACGAAGTCAGGACCTCTAAAAGTTTCATGGCGGCTTCGGAGAGGTGCTGCCAGGAGTGCTTGTGTTATCACAAATTTTTGTGAGCAAGAAATTCAAAGTCAATTGGCAAGCATCAAACCTCTAACTGCGGAATTTCTGGGCGAAGGCAAGCTTGGCAAGGAACCATAGCTGTCACGGATTGGTATTTCTGCGGGACGAAGTCTTCAAAGGGGTCAACTAACCTAATTCATGTTTAGCCTAACAAAGGGATGGGGATTGCATCGATACAGAAACGACCAGCAGGAAGCGAAGTTGGCCAGACGGTGGCGCTGACGAGGGAGATACCTATGTTCAACGTCAAACTTCATTCTAAGTCAACCATGGTTGCATTCTTCCCTAACGTCCCCAATCGGAAGGGATGGGAAGCTTATGATCCATTGGCTAAAACTATTTGGTGATGTCTGACATTACCGTGTGCTCAGTCCCTGCTCCTCCGAGGCCGACCGACTTTTCCTTTGCGGACGCCGGTGGCAGGCGAGGAGTTGGCCGACCCGGTCGAATTGGGGCCAGCGTTGCCTTTGACGAGTTTGTGCCAGTCCTGTTCGCAGACGAGGGACCCGCCGACGAGGTAGTAGCGGTCGCCGGGGACGAGCTGGCCGCCGCATTTGGAACAGGTGAAGCACTTGAGGTGGAAAACGTGGTGTTGGGGGCCGGTGCCGGAGGACGCCCGCATCACGAATTCGCTAGCGGGGATGGTCTGCCCGCACGCCGAACACGCTCCCGTACTGCCGAAAAGCCTGAAACATAAGAAAGTATCGATTATTGTGGTGAGTGTGCACGGAGTGAATCTGCAGACGAGCCTCCACCAACTCAAAAACATGTTCAGCATGGACAAGCAAGACAAGGCCAAGGATTTGCAGCAAGTCTGCCGATAGAAGTACCTCTGCTCTTAACCGTTCGAACATGCCCTCAAACAACATTAACAAGTAGATATTCAGGTTTTCCCCTAGAACAACAGGATCATCAAGGTTCAAGACCTCGGAAGGTTCTCATATAAGAAGAAACCATCCACGCGTTTTCTCAGAATCACTTCTCGAGGTTCCACGCGGAAATCAATTTAGGCGACCTTGTTCAAACAACAAGTTCACAAAAAAATACACAGCAGATTGAATCAACAAAATACCGTTACTTAATTGAAGAAAAAAAGAGCAAAACCAAGGAAGAAACTCCTGGTAATAAGGAAAGTTACTGTATTTAGTAGTAATTGTAACAAGGTTCATTAAAAGTTTTATATGCAGAAAGAGGTGGAAGCGAATTTATAAGCCAGACAACTTCCTAACGAATTAGACAGGTTTTTCCCCACTCTGGAAGAACTTTATAAAGTTTGAAAAAAAAAAAAACCTGTTGTGGGGCAGTCAGATTAGGGGTGATGATAGGGCCAATTATTTTTTTCATCGTAATAAGGCTGGAAACTGTAATTCATGATCAATAATTGAATCATGAATTACAGTTTCCAGTGTTTGTATTGATGTCAGCCTTATTACGATGGAAAAAAATTCAATCTCAATGCAATAATTATTATTGCTGTGAGATTTGAAACGAATAAAGCGGAAATCGTTACAGATTTTAACTTGGGGCCGATAAAAGGAACAACCTAACACGTATTACGTTGTACGTCCGCTGATCACCCTTTTGGCTCTCAGGTCGTCAAAAAAGTACGCTCTCAATTAACGAGGCAGTTCCAGCGAATGTTTTCAAGTTTCCCCCTTAAATGGGGAAACTTAAATGAAACGCGTGGCCAATTAATACAAATTGATTATAGACGCCCCTTCCCTCGAGAAAGTTAGTGAAACCGTTGGAGGGGAAGGAACCTGAGGCCGAGCTTAATCAACACCTGAAATTTTAATTAATAAATCCGAGGAAACCATAGGGCGGGCTCGGCCACCCTATCGCACTCCAATTAATCATCGGATATACCTAGGAATATATTTTCCTTCGGGGCGACAGGTATGGTATGGGGTGGCCTCCGTGGGAACACTTCAAAGATACACCACATCAAGAAGGTTGTGATGTTTGTGAGCCAACCATTATATTATAATAGCTAAGGCATCACCCCAGAAGTTGCAACGCGTTGGTACCAAACTCCTCAAGGGCTTTACTTATTCTCAGCTTCTTTTATAGATTCCCAACTGGTGCCATAGCACCCAGAGATGTAAATAGGCATTTTTTTAATGAGTATTTAATCAGCAATTTTGACCTCAGGTGTGGTGTTTTTGCAGGTTTGAGAGTACGATATCGAGTGGGGTGTCGTTTTCGATGTATTTTTGGATGAAAAATACATTTTTTAGGGTTCCAGAACGATCCGATTTTACCGTGAGGATCATTGGGGCTTTCATTGGGCAACAAATAGGGCTTTTGAAAGATGCCAGGGAGTCGGATAAGGTGACGTTTTCCGAGTAATCTTGGACGCATACCTAATCCATTTTTCAGGGTTTCATATCTGTCCTCCAACTTTACAAGAAAATTATCTTTTGAAAACGCTGCAAATTTTTGTCATTAAAAAAAATCTTCTGTACGATGTTTGGACGGAGCTGGGTTCTCGAATAACCGATTTTACGTCTAAAATTACTCGGAAAACGACACCTTATTTGACCTCCTGGGATCCTCATAAACCTCATGAAAGCACCATTTATCGACAAGGTGAAATCGGATCGTTCTGGGACCCCAAAAAAAAAGGATTCTACGTCCAAAAATACTTCGGAAACGACACCTGATCCAATCCCATAGCAGAAAACATTCAAAAACCCATCCCTCGGGTTGAGCCGATCGGGCTGAAAACCTCGCGAGCTCAACTAGTTGTTAAACCGAGTATTTTGTCACATTTCAGACTGGTAGTCTTGATAAGGGGCTTTGCCCCCCTGCTATTTCACTAAGTGATTCAAGTCTTGAATCGCATAGGAGTAACACAACCATCAACCTCATGCAGGTTGTGTAAGGAGGATGAAGAAACCGCCACATCTCTGAGTGCCTTGCAATCACACACCGCAGACTTGCCCTCCTTGGGGAACTCAGCCCCATGAGGACATGGGAGCCCAAAAACAGTCTACAATCTATTATCTACAATTCCAGACACCGGTCCCCTTGACGAAGTTGCAAGGAGGTCGTGGACGCTACGACTGTTGCAGCCGCTGCTGCGGCCAGCCGTATTCACGTCACTCCTTACCCTCGATGCTTGGGATAATCTTACAAAAATATCCTCAAAATTTCAAGTGATTTGTACGATTTGTCTAGAACTTATGAGCAATGTCCACGTAGATTGGCCGTTTTTCGTACTGTGCGGCTTCTTACGTAACTCCGACGACTCACTGACCTTACTGGAATGAGGAGAATACTCCCCACAATATTCAGCCGCTTTTTTACGTTCAATAAAATCTCCTTCGGGTTTTCACAATTCGCCCAACCCCGAGGTACTCAATCACGGTGTGGTTTTTCGCTTAATAGAAAGACTGGCTCCTCGTCGGCCAACGATTTACACATTTAATACCATTCAACTTCCACTTGAGCGCTGGTTCGAGCTTTATGGGTCTCCCCGGGTCATTTTCTTCCACTTTTAAGGCGACCCAATCAGACGAAACAGTTTCCGGTGGAAATTAATTCCGCAAATCCCCCGAAAAAAAAAGAAACTCAAATCGCGCAAAATTGAATTCCGTAATTGATTTTCCAAATGAAACGTCCAATCGCATCAAACTTACTGTAAAATATTTACGGCTACGTTTATAGTTGGCCATCATCATAGAGCAAAACAACCTATTTTTTTCTTGTATTTTTTTTTCTTTTCTTTTACTTGTCGTTAAACGGTAGATTCACAGAAATGTCCAAACCCACAAAAGATTTTACTGTGCGCAGTCAATTGAGTTGAAACAGTTAAAGCTTGTAAGGTGAACAATGCCACTAACTCTAACGGGACTGAGCTCGAAGTGATTTACAACGGCGTAAAACATTTTCAACCCATAAACTCCAAGACCAATAAAAAATTTTTCCGCTTCATTAGTTACAATTTTTATACTTTATAGAAAAAAAAAAAAAAAAAAAAAGGCTTTTCTGGAAGGAGGTTAGAGAGAAAGGATCGAATGTTTGCGTAAGGGAGCTAATAAAGTTTCGAGGCAGTGAAGGACTTTAATGAGAATCGGAGGAGGGGTTTTAATTTAATTAATATTGTTGATCAAGCGTGGTTAGCCCAATCAGGTAGCTAATTAGAGAACCTTAGGGCTCTCGAGCTGATCAGGCCGAGGCCACCCTGAACGAGGACTCATTACACTTTCTCGTCTTGTCGATAATGATCCCTTTTTGCGGGGTGCTGGCGAAGTGTTTCGGATTGTTTTTAAGCGGGAAAATCAAAAACGAGATTTAGTTTGGTTCGAATGTGCAGCCAAATAAGACGTGTGAACAGACAGGAAGTCGAACGCTGATCTTGCTGCACGCGAAGGCGTCACCTCCGGCAAATTCACCTAGCCAAGTCGTGAAAATCTTCAGCAGGGGTCTGACAGCTAGCTGATTTCATCGGTGGTCTCGCCTGAATCATGCATTGTACGACTGTCGTGGTAAAAGTGCAAGCGGCGAAGATACCTTCCTAGCGTCGACGCTGGATGGTCTTCAGTAGGGGTCTTACAGACAGCAGGTCCTCTCTTCGGTCTTGCCGCAAGTCTGCAAACAACTCTCACACCTAGTGGTGTTTTGGATGAAGTTGGTTAGGGAGTGTCGTTCTTGGTGTTTAGTGCGCTTTAAGATTGATTGAAAATAATTTGTCATCAATTATTGATTGCCAACGCAATTTCCGGTGGTAAGAAACAAACACTGGAAACAATTATTCATTTCAAGTTCGAATCGACGTTAACGATTTGAAAGAGTTGAAAAGTTAATTGAGTCAAGGGAGGAAATTAACTTGAATGCAGAGCTGAATCAGTACTCGGAAGATTTCAAATAGACTGGTTTAGTATTCAGCTGAAGCCGTATATTGGTTTAGCGTTAGCTTTAGCTTTCGCCGTATTCGCTAAAGCGACTTGTGGACTAATCAAGTGATAATGAACCTTTTCGGGGGGAAAGCAAGGGCTTCCAAATGGTGTTTGCAAGTCGAAATTAACTCCCGCGCACACATGAATTAATTGAATGACCCGAAGATAGAGACGCAAAGGGCGCCGAGTCATTTGGGCAAGATTGTACAGGTAGGAGGGAGGTATTCAGGGATGCACTGAATAAATACTAATTATATTTGGTCTAAGGGACAAAGGGTGAACATGTCGACTTTGTACATCAACGAAAGGGCGAACTGAGGCAATTACTATCAGTCAACATTCCTACAAAGAGGCCCGAGAGCCCTGATACACTAATTAATTATTACACACACAAGATAATTAGTCTTACATGATTCAAGATACCCAGTCGATCCCGCCGGCCTCTCATCCGAGTACAAACATGCGAGCGTTTGAAGCTCTGAGGGAGATTGTTATACGTAATTGCCTCGCAGGACCTAAAAGGAGATATTTAATAGGAGGTCAGTCCCTTCAAACAGATTATTTTGTGTGCTTTGCCTTCACGTGTATTCTCCAGGATGTTTCTGCCAGGAGGAATACGTGATGTCGCCTCGTTAAACCCTTTCCACGCCGTAACTCCATTGAAATTTTGGCCTTTTCGTTTCATCAATCCAACAATCGTTGATCTCGCCGAGCCCCAAAATTCTATTTACGTCCACCACAAATTAATGTTGAATCTATTTTCAACGACTCTTGAGTTCCATCATCATCGCCTTTTTTGGGGAATTCTCCTACACATTTTCCAATTAGACAACTTAGAAAGGCCTATTCTTCACCAAATTTAACGCTGATCACGAATGACTGAATGACTGACACCTCAGTCGACTTCGCGGCATCCTTCAAAAGCCCCATTTGAAGCCCCATGAAAGCCCCATAGATCCCCATGGCGAAATGGGATCGTTCTGAGCTCCCAAAAAACTACGATTCTACGTACAAACAAACTTCGAAAACGTCACCTCACTCGACCCCGTAGCCGAAACCCTTTAAAAACCACTCCCGTAGCCCCTTTTTAGCCCCAAAGATCCCCACAGGTTTGGGCGCTCAGGCTGAAAACTTTGCGGGTACAACTAGAAGAAGAAGAAAGAAAAACATGCGTTTATTTAACAAACATTTAATGTTTGAATATTGAACGAACATTGAATGATTAAATTTTGAACAGAACATTCCAGAAAATAAACACATAAGTTTGACAATGGGCTACGCCCGTCTGCCTGAGTTTATATTAATTAATTTCATTGATTAAGCAATTTATTAATCCTCGTGAGGGATAAGGCAACGCGACGATATCAAGAGCAAGGGGTCAACCTGGCACTCGGTCCCAATCGAACAGCTCCGTCCTGTATTTCCACGCAGCCTGGCAGGACCTGACGAGAGGCAGACAGTTTTCCCCATCCAAGACCCTGAGCAGTGTCCCTTGAGAGCTGGGGCCTCCCTAAGTCAAGCGGAACTCCCCCAAAACGGGGCAAACAGCGACAAAGTGCTCCAGGTCCTCCGGCACCACCATGTTGCAGGGTGAGCAGAGCTCAGTGCGCTGATCCTCCTCGTGCGGACACAACTACATGACATGTACATTGTAAACCAAGTCCATTGTCAAAATGTGAGATTTAAAAAAACATTTCTACTGCCCAAAACGGCTTTGTCTAAAATGAGAATCGATCGCATCGGGAGAGGCAAAAGCGATCAGCAGATGGGTCGTACTTCGTGTGGTGAATTGGGTTTGGCAATTGCCTCTTCAGGCTCCCTTAAATTCTGGTGGACCCGTCAAAACATGCCTTAGTTCGCTGAGAACGTTAAGCTAGCCACAAAACTGCAGCCTTGAGGGCGAGGCTGATGGGAGTCGCACAGATCGATGGGCTCTGGTCAGCATCAGCGGGTGATTGTCGTTCGAAGGACGACAACTATCCAACGGTGGCCCAACAGCACTTTTCTGTGTGGCGATTTCGCCGACTTTTGTAAATGGTCAGGTCGGCAAAGCTGACCATTGACCTGACATGCCGACCATCTGGCGACCGTCACGACATCGATCACGCGGCGTGTGTGTGCCACATGGGGTGCGCTTGCGGCATTATTCCAAGAACGGGGTACCCCCGGGGTAATCTGGCTCCAACGGCGCATAAGAAAATTGGAGCATTCGAGTGCCAAAGGGAGAATAACCCTAATTGTATTAAAACGTCCGAAAGCTGCCGAGCAAACAAGGAAGGGGTGTCGGCAGTGTCGGATGCCAGAATCTGGCGTGTGTACCGGAACTCTGTGTGCTGTTCAGCCAATATATCGCGCCCCTGATTCGGACGCTACAATTGGCAAGGGCGCCTTCAACACTTTGCCTAATTGCCAGGTTGAGGTGGTTTGCGGAGTGGAAAAGGGGGGAGAGCTGTGGAGGACGAGGGTTGTCCACATATATCTTCTCCCCGGGAACTTCCTCGTTTCGGGACATCCCCTGGCAACCCTTTTGTGTGTCCTGGGCCCTTCGAGGACGTACCCCCTCCCCATCATCACACCACCCTTTTCACCCAATGAAGGTCGTTGTTTTTACAGGGTTACAGGGTTCTCTCTCCCCCTTTTCACACAAACGTTCTCGCTTTGGCTGCCCTTCCAAACCGCACCAGGAGAAGAGCTTTTCTCTCCCCGATGGAAAATTAGTGAACACGAATTTTCCTTCTTTTTTTTTTTTTTTTTTTGTCTTCAGTTGTCTCCCTATGTTTACTTCCTATCTCCACTCTTTTTCAGATCGGTTTTTTCGAAAGTTCTTGACACTCGGGAACCTGAGCTGTCTGCTCACCAACGTCTACAAAAAAGTATATTTTCAAAAGTCGCTTTTTCGTTGATCTTGTGCTATTTCCATAGTTAATTACCTGTAGAATCGTGCCGCACTAATAGTTTTCTGGTTGAAATGTTCGATCAGTGCGAAATTTAAGATGAAAACTGAGATAACGAGTTCCATGTTTCGGAAGGGAATATTTGAGGTCAAATAAAGTGTTTTCCGAGTAATTTTTGGCGCATATGTAACCTATTTTTCGAGGTTCCACATCTAACCAAACAATCTAGGATTTTTTTTTTAATGGGGAGTTGGCATTGTTTTTTTTCTATTTTTTTTTCTGAAAGTACTCCCTGAGAATGTAGGGAAAACAGTAGTCAGCCGCCTGAAATCGTTTCCAGAAAATTTAAATAATTTAACGAAAATTACGGCGTTTGAAAAACCGGGGCCATGGAGGGAGCGTGACGTCACGTCCTCATTACAGCTGAAGAGCGTCGTCGATAGTGTTTTGTTCTTGACAGGTGAGGGGATTGTTCCGCCCAGTGTTGCTATTCCACTGCTCATCATACAATAATATAAAATTGTGTTGGCCGATGTGTGGTAGACGGCCGTGTGGTAGCCGTGTGGTTTGTTGGTACGGGATAACGCGTTCCCGAGTGAGTTTTTTCACTTTCCGCTCGCTGGCCGTTTAGGGGGTCGAAAAAATTACGAAAAAATACCAGCCGTATAGATCAGACCTGGAGGAAGACGTCGGTCAAATCGTAATTCGGAAATTCGCCCGGGAAATTCGCCGGAAATTCGTCGAAAAATCGTCTTTCTCGCGTTTGTCCCACGTTTTTTCGGGTTCAAAAATACCCAGTAAGGAGCCATTTTTTGGGTATGGTATCCGCGAGCCAAATGCGCGCCAAAATATGGCCGATCCGATTCCGAAGTAGGATTTTAAAAAAACCGAGGGGGAGGGGGCGATTTCACGGTGAGAAGACAATTGGATCGTTTTAATTCGCGCGGGGCCAGGGATCTTAGAAAACGGAGGGTCCAGGGACCTTTGATAGATGGAGAGGCGGGGAAACTGGTCGGCCGAGTATACAAGTGATTTCACTAGCACTCTGACAGGGGGGCCTTACTTCGCTCAGCTAATCATTTTATCGGCCAGGGGGCTCGCTTGGCTTGGCCATCCATGGGAAAAAATTATTGAGGGAAAACTTTTCAAATTTGATTAGACAGAGAGGGGGGGGGGGCGTTGCTTCGCTCGGCTGTTCATTTTCTCGCCAGAGGGGGGCTCGCTTTGCTCGGCCACCCACATAAGTAGAACATATATAGTTTCTTGAAAATCTCGAGAAATTAAAAAATGATCTACATTCTGAGATAGATTGAGCGCCCTCAAGGATTTTTTACGTTTTCTCCTCCTTCAACCCCCTCTCCTTCCCTAAAGAAGGGTAGGAGTGGGGATTTCAGCCAATATCATTTTATCAGCCAGGGGGTTGATGTTGAAGGAGCAGTTGACCCCACGTGAATTTGGCTCGGCTTCACTCCAACTGCCTCTACCCCCCCCCCACCCCCCCCCCCCCCCGCCATCATTCTTCAGTCTGAGCGGGTGGGACATCAGCCTTTAAGGGGCGCTCGCTAGATCTACGACATCTCTCCCCGACGGAAATGGATGTAAATTAAATGAATCGATTATTTAAAAAAAGTTGAATTGAATTAAAAATAATAATTTCCTAAACAGTAAGCCCTAAAAATACGCCGATTTTTTCTATCGTCTCTGCTACGAATAGGGGGGGGGGGGGGCCGCGGACCCCCCCCCGGCCGAGCGAGGGGAGGTCCCCCCTGTCCGAATAACCGCTCGGCCGAGCGGAGCGAGGCCTTATGTCTGAGTAGGGGTTTGAACGTGTCCATCGATGCTACGCACCCCACAGGCGGCAATACACCCCACAGGCGGCAATTATTGTGTATTATACACCCCACTAGGGAAGCGAGCGAAGCGAGCCAGAGAGACTAGTCACTTAATAAAATTCAAGTGAGCCGTAAATCCTTCTGATAAGGCTTTAAACTTCAAGTATCATGTATTATAATTAAAAGTTAATTATGTTTTCCGTGGTATCAAGTTATAATTGCTATAAATTCATCATATAAGCTGACGACACTAGCGCTCATGGTGAGAGATTCACTGGAACTGTGACGTCATGTCCTCAAACAGTGACTGGTGGGAAACGCCGGCCGATTCAAACTGTGCGTTTCGTTTTTTCGTTATATCTCCTACAATGATTTTTTTTCGTTGGTATTGGAGTCTGTGCACGTTACTTTTTAGCGATATTATTGAATGGTAGGGAAGATTTCCAAATCTAAAATCAATGCGAACTCCCCATTCGTTCAAAAATATTTTCTCAATGACCCAGAAACTTTTTTTTGCACAATTTTTTTGCACTAACCCAACAAAAAATAATAATAATTTTGTTTATATTTGATTATAATAATTTTGTTTATATTAAGCACAACGGAGATTTTTAGCACAAAATTGTGAAAAATTGCCATAAATTAAGGGTTGTGGGATGTTACTTGCCAATAAAACTCTTTCAGGTCTGTGAACATCGATATATAACATGCTCTGCAGAGGGGTAGGTATATATCCAGAGCTGTGAATATGGGTTTATACGATGAAACTTTGTCAAAGATGGCAAAAATGTGGCAATTAGGGGTTTTCCCCCAAAATCGGGGGTTCACCCCACTGTGCGCCGGAGGTTCGAATATGTAGAATCAACATACATGGGTATACACTTGTGACTACTGGGGTTCAGGAATAATTCCCAAACCGTACCCCAGCAGTCACACGTTATTCACTCGTTATTTACTCGCTATTTTGAAACACTTAACACTCTCACAGGAAGAAAATGTCTTTCTGCTTCTGCTGCATATAATGCTGCTTCATGCAGCGCCACTTCCAAGCAGGATGGCAAAACTGTTCCAGCGGGGCCCAGTCGGGACCGTTCAGGAACGCCAAGGCGTCCTCCCTGGTCAAGCGGAGTCGACCGAAAGCTGCCTGCCGAAAAATGCGCAGAGGAAATGGAAGGTGTCCACCCGGCGGTGCCCACTGCATATCCTGCATCCTGCAGAGGTTCCTGCGCTGGTGAAAGGCTTCGAATTCAGGGCAAGAAGCTCGGCGCGGACCTTGAATGCCCATCTTATCTCTCATAGACGTCGCTGGGTTCCTGAAGCTCGCACGTCCCCCCCCCCCCCCCCACCGACCCCCTTCTGCTGTAGAGCATGAAGTTCTCCGTCGCATCCGCCCTGGCCAAGAACTGCGACCTCTTATCATTGACAAACGCAGTCAAGATCATGTCTCCATGCTCCCTGGATAGTGGCTGCATCGCAGGAGAGCAGGTTGTTGGGGACGTCCAGCCTTACGGAAAAATCATATCTGAGTTTTCGCCGGAACCGTTTCACTAGTTCCAGAATTTAGTTGTGACGTCATCATGAGTTGAGGAAGGCTGTAAAGAAATCAGTCGCGAAAGGGGAAGGAGGTACTTCAATTAGGGAAATTGTAATCTCAAGAAATCGGCGCGGCAATTAAAATTAAGGAAAAGG
This sequence comes from Pilophorus perplexus, assembly GCA_955831195.1. Classification (NCBI taxonomy): domain Eukaryota; kingdom Metazoa; phylum Arthropoda; class Insecta; order Hemiptera; family Miridae; genus Pilophorus; species Pilophorus perplexus. The sequence goes on along the minus strand of OY037011.1, from coordinate 18,327,068 downwards.
AAGATTCTTCAGCGCTTGTATCATTAGGGCGGGAAGACGAAGTCAAACACGCACAGAACTAATTGCATGAGGACATCTTGGCGATGCATTGATTAGCGCGAGAGCAAACACCAGGCAATTACTCGGGAAGGGCTAAAGGGCGGGGGAGGGCGTCCCCTGCAGGAAACGGAGGGAAGGGTAGGGTCTAATCCTTTAAGAAACGGATGCCACCCCTCCCCCACTCACAGTTCCCCATCATCTCTTCCCTCGGTGCTAATTAGAAAGCCCTTCTGACTTCTAGCCCTTCGTCATTACCGAAGAAACCCATCCTGTAAGGGGCTTGTCCTAAGTAAAGGGACCGGAAAGGAAATGCTTTGCGACATGTTGAACAGACTATACACCACTATACAGAGACACTACTATACAGACTATGCCCGGGGATGCGGCCTTACAAATAGCTGAAAAGAACTCAATATCCTGAAAATCCCTCTATTTGTTGTAGTGAAAAGATCAAAAAGGCCGCTCACAATGAAGGAGCCTGGTACCGCTGACCAGGTGTTCCTTAGCAAAACGCTGCAAATTTTACCCAAGGGTTTATTATTCTTTTATATGGGCTGATTGTTCAGAAATTAATTCTGTGCCATTAAAAAAAAAGTTTTTGAAAAATGTGATGACGATAAATTCACTACAATGATAGGACAGATGTGGGGGCCTCGAAAAATGGATTATGCGTCCAAAATCCAATTATTTTATTTTCTTTAGTCGGAAAGCGACACCTTATATGACTGGGATCCTTCAAAAATCCCATTTGTAGCCCCACGAAAGCCCCCCACACACAGATCCCCACGGTGAAATCGGATCGCTCTGGGACCGCCAGAAATGGATTTTGCGTCAAAAAAAAAAAAAAAAAAAAAAAAAATACACTGCCAAGGTCACGGCACAGAAGCTTCCTCGTGATCTTCTTGACATGTCACCATTAAAATTTTAGGAGACCACAGACGACCGATTCGCCATACTCATGACTATACAATTCCGGGCAACCAAACATTAAATTGATTGAAATCCGATCAAAATTGTGGGAGTTATTGCTGTGGCAAGGAAATGCGGACAGACAGACAGACCGACAGACACGGAACCAAATCGTGATGAAAATTATAGGGGACCATCTAGAGCTATACCCACAAAATTCCTGAAAATTTGATTGGAATCCAATCAAAATTGTGGAAGTTATGGCTGTGGCAAGGAAATGCGGACAGACAGACACGGAACCAAATTTGTTCAGGAGGCTCCGAAACGCAAAACTTGAGTGGAAATTTTGATTTTGGATATCAAATTTTTTTTTTTTTTTTTTTTTCATTTCGAAAGGGAAAACAATGCTTCCTCTGCCTTGCAGACTCGGAAGCAAATAACTCGGACCTACGGGTCTCACCAGGGTGCAAGCCCCCCAGATGCTTTTTGCCTACCTACGGCTAAAATTCAAGAAACATGGATCATGCTTTAGCCTATATATATACACCAACAAATAACCCATAATATATTATATTGCCCCTTTTATGTGCCTATTATAAAATTAAATAGTCTAAAAAATTAGTTGATGTAAGTATATATTGCCGCCTTAAGAAGCCTTAAAATAATATTGAGCACTAAAATTGTCTGGATCGTTTATCGTTGTAAACTAGTCAGCGGACTCGTCAGAAGAATCAGAAAGAGCCTCTTATCGGATTTGGAAGTTGGCACCGTTTATCAGCCCTTCGAAGAAACGTCTTGTCGGAAGGGGGGGGGGGGGGGATCGGTAAAGTGTATTAGAAGCACTTGGAGTAAATAGTACTTTAGTCCAACTGAGTCCCCCCCCCCCCCCCCAACCGGAGGATTTGGCGCAGTTTAATATAGGGAAAGCTGAGGCCTCCGGAGGCAAATGAGTCTCCGGCAGTGTGTATAACCAATAAATTGCAGGGTTGGTCGTAATTAGAAAGGTTCCCCTCTTGTTAAACCAAGCCAACCCATTAATCACGCTTCATTGCTAGCGCTTTCCAGAGTTGCTTATTGGAATGTCACTCACTCCGAGAGGGTCCCCCCCCCCCCGGACCCCAGGGGGGAGATCCCCTTCGTTAACTTGCCCGCCATGGCGCATGTCCACGCCGTCAAAAATGCTTCCCCCCTCCCCCTACGTTTTCCTTCCGTCTTCCCCCCCTGCCACCCTCATCCGCCACCGCTACCGCGAAGTTAAGGCACAACCCGCACACCGCTGAAATATGCTTAATTAAAAGCAGTCGAGGATCCCGTGGAATTGCCAATATTCGCCTAATGAGAACTAGGCTTCCCCGCGCAAGAGGCTTTACTTATAATGGTGATGCGTAACGCGCACCCCCCCCCCCCCCCTCCCTTGCAACCAGAATCGATACACATTTAATTGGCATGTCTTGGGGGTTTGTAATAACTCCCCCCTCCCCCATTTAACGCTCTCCTTTGTGCGCTTTTCTCCCTTCTTTATCACCCCTCCCCCCTCATTCCACAAGAGGGGTATCTTTTATTCACGTCCCCCCACCCCCTTCGTCAGACCGCGTATTAATATTAAACAATCCTTAATTAATACCTTGCCCTCCATCATCCTCCAAGCTTTTAATATCACATGTTACGTTTCCCAGTATTAATATTCATCTCCCCCCACCACTCGAATAAACAGCGGCGGTGGGGGGGGGGGGAGGGTGTTAATGACGGGGTTGACACGGACGGAATTGCCGAGAACGCTGCGAACGTCCTTGTACAATCGGTTTCAAGTTCTGAACTGAGGGACAGTAGAAGGATGTTGAATGATTTGTTGAAGGACGATGAAGGCGAGCGGACGGATAATGAAGGATGGTAACTATCCAGTTCAAAGAAGGTGAGAGGTTGTTGAAGTATTGAGTAAAGAGAAAATTATAGGAAACGAATAGAAAACCAAATGTGAGGAGAGAGGAAGGAAAAGGAGAAATGTATGAAATCAAAGGGAGAGGAAAAATGATAATAAGTAAAATAAAATTTAAATAAAAATCCAATCTAAACTAAACCAATTCTCACCTTGTCTAAGGATGTCTATCTAAGTATGTCACAAGCCTTCTCCTCCGAAACCGTGAATGATAAAAATATACCGATAAGCCGCTGAGCGCAAATCCGCGCAATGGGCCCGGAACCGATTGTCGACTAATACTTTTTTCTGAAAGAACTTCATAATTTGAAGCCATAGCAGTGAGTTTTGGCCTCCTACGGTGTAATACAAATTTACAGGGCACTTTAGAAAATTTCAACTTTGAATCTGGAGGGAAGAGTGGCGCTTCCAAGAAGTGCTCTCTGGTGGTCAGCCAATGAACTAAAAGCACGAATTCAGACAGATTCACGAGGTGAAATCGCAAGGAAAATACTAGGCGTTTTTTCGGAAGAAGGCGCCCCCCCCCCCCCCTGCCCTGCAAGGAAAATAGTCGTTCGGATTTGTTCTGACGCTAGAGTGACGGGACAGACCATATTCATCTTCACCAACATCACATAACCCAAAATAAAAAAGATTTTTTGTACAATTTCTACTTTTTGTGCGGATTAGTTAAAGTGTCACGGCGGGAAAATTCAAAACGCCAAATATTCACTAGTGATTTCCTCTGCTCAGACACCGGTTCTCGGTGCTAACTGTACTGAGTACTTTGTTCGTTATTTGTTCAACTATGTTCGGCCGAATTTTCCCATTTCTCTGGCCTTGTTCCCTAGCCCATTCTTCCTACCTTCGTTGTTCACAGTCCGATTGAGTCGGCGTCTCCTCTGTATCCTACCAGGAGATCACTTGACCTATTATTCAAATAGGCAAGCGAAACTTATACCATTAGGCTCTGATGATAGAAGAATAATTTTCTTTTATATATTATATCTCTTGAGATTTATTATATCTCTTGAGGCGTCGGCAGGCTTATTCAACCGAACTTCAACAACTTTACACACATATTTATTCGAACGGTCAACATTATCATCCACAAAAGTAACTATTGAAGTGTGTTTGAGAATGGTGAAAGATATTTTAAAGATGGTGACATCGAGAAGGGCTGTTGAAAGATGCATTTTGAATAGTGAACGATATGAGAGGGATGAGATCATTCCGACAATTATAGGATTGTTGAATGATCGATGAAGATGTTGAAGAATGTGAAAAAATAATTGAAAAAAAAAAAAAAATCGAATGGCACTAAATGGATGAAATCAATAAACCGATAGTTTGAAATTTCACGTGAGTCACCTAGTCGGCGGAATGTGCGGGGAGAACCTTGTTAGAGAACCCCCCCACACCGCCGCCCAGAAACCCTTTTCCCATCAATAACGCTGTCATTATAATACGACACTAGAGGTTAGCTCTTCATTAATAGCGATGATATCAGCCTTTCAGATCACCTTTGGGGGAGGCGGACGCCGCGAGAGCTTTTAATTAAACTTGTAATTATTTTACAACCTCCCCCCCCCCCCCCCCCACCCCATCCCTTCACCACAATCAAAACCCTTCGCGCCGACGGAAGAGGAGAACGAACGAAGATGGAATGAAACGAAAAAAAAAACATCGTAAAAAACGCGAGACGTCGGTTTATGGTGTGTTTTTCGCTCTACAGGCCGTTATTGAATGGTAGTGTAACTCTTTGTTGTTTAATAAGTTGAAATATAATTTAATTATCGTTGAAGGACATTTTAAAAATGAAAAAGGATGGTTGAAGGATGAGGAATACAATTTTAGCCGGGTTCAATGAAAAATAAATGAAAAATGATGAGGGACAGTTGAAGAAAATTAATTAAATTAAACAAATAAATTTGAAAAATAATATTTCAATTAATATTCAATAAATTTGGAAAAATAAATAAAATTAACGTATACCTCATAAGGTAATAAATATAATTTAGGTAAATAATAATTATTATTTTTACTTTACTCTATCCCATATACCAACCTGAAAAAGGTCCGATTTGAATTGTAGCCGGAACTGTTCGGACTCATGAACATTTTTTTTAAACTAAATTTTAGGCTCTAAAATTGTTTTCTAAAAAGTTAAAAAATAGTGGTTACGTTCGCATACCTCCCGGCCACGGGACCGTAGCGTTAGCGAGTCGGAAAGCGCCGATTGTTCGACCAGAAAATAATTCAGATGTTATCTCGATGATTAATTTCCTATCAAGAGTCCGTCATGTTTATGCTACGCCTTCAAGTCATTGACTCCAAAACGTTTTCCGCTGTAGGTAGCATGTTAGAAAAAAACTGAAGTATACCACGAAGTCGACCGATTCGAATAGCGTGGAACACACCAACAGTAACTGTTAGTGTGTTCCACTTCCAGTTAGTGGGTTTTTATCCATAGTTAAGTTACAGTTACTGTAACTTAACTAGGGATAAAAATTAATTTTTACTAATTTGTAAATGGGTCATTCTTCGGAAATGATACCTCCAATTTGAGGTTCATTTTCCCAACATTTTCAGCTGTTCTTTTATTTTATTTATTTATTTTTAAAGTGAAACTTTTATTACATCGTCCCAAATTTTTTGGTCTGTGTGTCGTTTCTTGTCCCGTCACGCTACCGTTGATTTTCGCTTACAACCGATTCGCCAGTTATAATCGTACAAAAATCGTTCACCATTCGTTGGAAAGCTCTCGATTTATCACACATTTCTTTCGTACTTGTTCTTTGTCATTATGTCCCCATTTTATATTTATTGATGTTATTAATGGATGCAGTAAACAATGCCGCTTGTTTTGTTGTTATCAGTTGCCACGTTAGAAATCAATTTGAGAAAACGCCAAAATGAAGCCGTGGGTAGAGATACAAGGGTAGGTGAATGAGTAGGAAATGGGGGGGACTAGACATAAAAAACGTGTCCATCGATGCTACGTACCCCACTAGGGGAGCGAGCGAAGCGAGCCGGAGAGACTAGTGGGAAAAAAGTTTCACTTTTACCGTGGTTTCATAAAACCACACCCCAGTTTTTTGGTTGTTTTTTTGTCTTTGTTATGCCTTCTAAATTCGGTCCATGATAACCTCAGTAAGCTAGCACATACTATTATTAAATAATATCCCGTACCAACAAACCACACGGCCGTCGTCCAACACAATTTTATATTATTGTATGATAATTGGGGCTAGGGAAGGACGAACTAGAGAAGGGCAATTCATCCATTTTTCACCGGTGTACACAAGAAACTTCAAGGAAGAGCCAAATTGCAGTCCAATGTAAAGAGAGCTCTAATTACGTCAATATCACGGACTAACTGAAACACTGAAATGTGTGGATCGACCATAATTGGTACGATCGATCCGCATTTTTACGAGGACTTCCCCCTCAACGGCGTCGAAATGCAGAGAAAACAGCCGCAACGCGACGACAGGGTCAACCGGACTCCGTCGTCAACGGCGGTTCCGCGTTCCTGACCCCGCCAGATTCGACGGTACCCATCACCGTCCAACCCCCCCCCCCCCCCCCCTCAACAAACACGTCACCGTCCTTCAACCATCCGTCATCCCTTTTTCTCCTATCCCCACTAATAGAGATCCCAACCAACTTGTCAAACCCCTCCCGTTGATTGATAGTTGTTTGATTTAACCCCCCTTCAAACATCCGTTAAAACCGGTTTAGAGAAATTTAATTAGCGGCGGTGTCCGAAGCCGATCGCAGTCCATTACTACGCTGCTCTGCAACCAATCGCCGTCAAATCTGGTAATGTCTTGATTAGCGTGTTATAGCTCCAAAGATCAAGTAAGGGATTTAAAAGCCTTTCCCGGTTCTCGACGTCAATTTCGCGTTAATTGCCGGATCGCGAGAAAAAAACGACGTTGATCGATTGAGAAACAGCTGTTGGGGGGGGGGGGGGGGGTGATAAGGAGGGTATTATGAAAGTAAAATGGAATCGCGTCACTTTCGCTTGTTTACTCGGGGGGGGGGGGGGGCTCAAAAACCGCGTGGGTGGCGGCTAATGGCAGTGGGTGTCCGCGGTGACAGACACCCCTGCACGATACCCTCGCTTTCCCCCAAGCAGAAGGGGGGGGGGGGGGGGGGGTGTCGCCTTATCTCGCAGAATCGGAGGGCTGTCGACGGTAGGTACCCGCGATGAGAGATGAAACATCAGCTCGACGACAAAATCGAATTTTACCATCGATTGTACAATCGGAAAGCAACAACCGATCGAATTAATCAATTATTTTATTTTTTTTTTTTTAAATTATTTTCGCTGTTGCAGTTTATTTATTGAAAAACCACAAATCTTGAAACGGAATATGGAGGAAATAACACCATTCACGGAGTAGAGGCAAACTTGCTGGCTTTTTGGCCTAGTAAAATTTACTTTTAATGAGGGTGAAAAAAATTGTCCACAAAATTATAGAATAATGGTTAAAAAAAAAAGATTAAATAACTTCACAAATAACTTAAAAAAGAAGAATAATTCTTTTATTAAAATAATTCTTCTTTTAAAATTATTTAAAAAAAATATGTGATTGTGATATCGATTTCCCCCCCTTATAATCGGTTAACAATCGATGTTAGTAAATCGTTTGATTGGTGATAACTCGATTTTTCGATTAAAGTTAACGTCGGTAACGTCGGTATCAATTAGTTTCCAAATAACGGTTTCAAAATAATTAAAGCAAAGCAACATCTATACTACCCTAGTACTAAATTTTTCCAACTTTGTAAATATTTAATATTAAAAAAGAATAATATTAAAAATTAAAAAAGTGGAAAAATTGATTTTCCACCTAATACCTACTCGATTATTGGTCGTCAAAATCGAAGGTTAACAATCGATGTAGGTAAGTAAATCGATTAATTGGTGATCAAAATCAACGATTCGATTAAGGTTTACAATCCATTAGGTAGTTTCAAAATAATGGTTTAAAATATTTTATTTACAAAAATTAAATTTTTGTAAATAAATATAATGTAAATAATGTATATAATGTAAATAATGTAATTATTACATTATTTACATTATATACGTAAATATTAAGTTAAATTCTTTTAAACTTAATTTTTTTTTGTAATTTCACAAAAAAAAGGTAGGTACTTACTTCCAAATAATCGAATTTCAATAATTGTAAAAATCGAACACTTAAGAAACAATCGATGTTAGAATACGGATTAATTGGGATGAAAATCGATTTTTGATTAAATCAACCATAAATTGGTTGTTTGCCGATGGTGCAGAGGTCTAATCCAATGAGTTTGGTTAGGGAGAGAGAACGACTCCTCTGCTGAATACTACTATGAAGCGGGACCGTCCCACGCTCTGGCTCGTTTGATCCGCACAAACCATTCGAACCAAAATGGGTCAGACATGATTATTTTCAAATAGTTTTCCCGCCTTCGTTACGCCCCAATCATTGTATGGTACTCCGTTAACATAATGCGGAACCCGACTGCATCAAATTTGTTCACCCCCCTCCCCGCTGCTCATAACACTCAAATTGGGGAGAACGCCGCTCAAAAGAACCGCATTCGGGAGAATTATCGGGGGGGGGGGGGGGGGGATCTTGTTAGGGACTTGCGGCATAACCGAACGCAAATGAGGTGGACCAAATGGAACGGTCCGTTAAGGTTGGGGGGGGGGGGGAGGGGGTGTCCTCGTTGGGGTTAAAACTTCACACACTACCCGCCGTTTTGCGGGACTCTCATTTCCTTTGGCGCGCTCAACCTCCGCGCGGAAAATCTGGGCGCGAATTTAGGTCCCGCCAGTGGGCGCTAATGATGTCTCGTTATCACGGTGATTTTCATATGAAGGGACGATCCAATCAGGGGAGGGAGGGGGGCACCAACACAGACGGCCGTCAGACGACCGTGTCGGTGTGTCTGTGTGAGTACGTGCCGTTCCTGATGAACCGCCGTGGGATTACTTCATCTCTTCCACATTCAACTCCCCTCCCCCCTCCGGTACCAAACTGTTCCGCCTCTTTTCACCCCCTCCGTTCCACCCCTACAATCTAACCCTTTCAACCAACGCCACCTAACAACCCTCCATTCATAACTATCTCCGTGCAGAACTCTCCAATTCAACCTTCTCCCTAAAATCAATTGGAGCTAGTTATTTGTTCCTTTCAAATATCAGATCCCCCCCCCCCCCCCCCGGGCCAGTAATGAGGTGATATGAACGCAAAAAACGTGCCGCAATGTTCCCGCAGTTTTAGAGGCGTTAGCATGAGCCAAAAAACCCAAAGTGTGCAAATTAAGGCTAAATTAAGGGCCACTTTGCGGGGTAGTGACCTTTCCAAAATTTGATTCATCCTGCGGGTACTGTCTGGTGGGGGGTCGTTGATTGGCACTAAGGTTCAAACCCCTTGAGGGCTCCGCCGAGAAGTGGGGGGAATTAGGTGAAAGAGTATAAAAGAGGCACCGGTACGGAAAACCAAGTCAAACAGGGGCTCGTTAACCGTCCGCGGAGCCGGGGAGGGTTAGAAAGCGGAGACTCCGCGGAGGGGAGGGGTTAAATCCGTCTTCAAACATCATCAGGTTGACGAGCTCATGCAACCGAGGGGGCGGAAGGGGGCAATTTAATCGTCGACCCCCCCCCCCCCCCCCCCTCCTCGCCGGGGGTTTCTAACCTTAGCCGCCAATTGGGGGGGGGGGGGGTCTCGTTTGACTCACATTTGTCGGCAGTTTAAAGAAAAACGCTCGCTAGTATTTGAGCAGAGAAATTTATTTGTTCGTTGATTTCTCTAATATAAGGGGCAGCGAAGGAGAGGGGAGTGTTTTTCAAGAACCTAATGGTTATCAGATAACAGAGATTCTCTGTTCTCAATTTTCCGAAGCCCTCTAATCGCGCATAATAAACCCCGTGGAAACCGTTTTGCGCTATTCTACACGAGCTCCGTTAATCTGTGCAGTGATAATATCACATATTATGTGATGATATGAAATTCAGGAAAACTTCAAGATTTTACTTATCGATGTGTACTTATTTTTTTGCAAAATCGATTTACGTTGCAATGTTTATCTTCTGTCTTTCGTATTGTACCTATCCCTAGTTGTATCTCGAGTCTCGTCCTCCATCCCTACATCTTTCCTCTGTTCATATCATCTGAGCTGATAAAAAATTATGTAAAAGATTTTTTTTTAATAATTCGGTTGAGAAGTTGATTTTTTGTTTAATGCAATCGATTGTAAGCTTTCGTTTAAAAATCGATCGTTGGCTAACGATGTTGCGTCCTTAAAACCTCCAGCCACGTATGCATGTCGAAAAAATGCATCGACGAGTAGGGATTTAACTAAGTGGTGAAAGGTGGGGTGGTGGGAGGGGGTGGGGGTATTCCAAAGACGTAGGTGGCGGGAAGTGTAAACAATTGCTAACTAGAAGAAAAGGGTGGTTGGTAGAAGGGGGGGGGGGTTGAAGTCTAAAGAGGCGAGAATGGGCGGCTGAGGCGTGTGAAAGGTGAGGATTTGTGGGTGGGGGGAGGGGGTTATGATGAGCGGAGGGCGCGGAAAGGAAGCTACTGATTGGCTGAGGATGCCCCGACTGATTGCGCCCCCCCGCCCCCGCTCTTCCAGCATTATCTCTTTAGATATTCACCCCCCACCCCTCGCGGTAACCCCCCATTTGTATCTACCTAGATTTTTCACAAGGGTTTACCCCCCCCCCCCCCCCTCTGGCCACCTTAACATTGCGCTTTTCCCGATAAAAGTGTTTTATTTTGTAACGATTCGGAAGGGAAAAGCGGATCTCCTCCCCCCCCCCACCCAACACAAATGAGAAACAGTTACGTATCCGGCTGCCGTAATTGGCGACAGGACGGTCACTGAGCCCCCCCCCCCCCCCTCCCCAGACCACTGGCCACCCCCTCGGTTAATGATTAATTAGCCGAGAGACCCCACTAGGAATCCCATAAGTGGATCAGAAAAACTTGGCGCTAAGTTGTCTTACAAGATGTTCAACTAATTAGGCGAGTTCGTTCGCCGGTTTTTTAAACCCCCCCCCCCCCCCCCTCTCCATCTGGTTCAGACGTCTCGTCATATCGAGTTCGAAATTAAAAAAGAAAAACGGCTGAACGGCATTTTTTAAACGTTCCAATTTTGTACTGTAGGAAAGAAAAGTTCTCAAGTCCTTAAGAGAGTTGAGATGATAAACAAGGGGGCCAGCCAACCCCCGCTCGTTCCGCCCCGAACGACATGACTTGAGGAGAGCAAACACTTAGTTTTGCGATTTCGAAATTTGGATTCAGCGTTAAAAAAAAATTTACAGGAATACGAATATCGGCAGCTTCGGCTCCTTCATTACGACGACATCCCGGGGCCTGCAAAGTGCCTAAAGTCATGAACATTTCTAAAACGATTAATTTCCCTCAAAAACAAAAAATCCCAAATAAATCTACTGCAAAAAAAAAAAAAGAATAATAAAATAAAAAATAAAATAAAATACAAAATTGACAAAAAGAAGATTGTTGAAAAATCTTTCTTTTTTTTTTTAAAGCTCTGAAATTCAAACTTGGGAATCAAAATCCCGAAGCAGGGGGTACAAGCCCACCGTCATGGCTAGACGCATGGAGGGCTAGAGGGCTCACTCTGTGTTAAACCCCGTTCCCAAAACGCCAACCCAATGGTGGAACGGCGGGGGGATTGCGACTGCAGCGCGACCCCTACGAGATGTAGTGAACTTTGAAGGTGGTAAGTTACCAAAACTGAACCAAAAGATGGCGCCCTGCGAATTCCGAATTCCGCCCAGACATGTCGTTTCCATTCCCAGTGTACTCAACTACACAATCAATTTCGTTATTCAGAGATGGTTCCTTCAATTTTTCCTTTAATTTATGTGTAGTAGCACAACAGTGGAAGATCAATCCGTTTCGTGAGGAATTTGGGGCTTTCCTTCGTAAGAAGAGCTAGTAGCTCACTCTAGTTGGATTTGAAGGTACTATGACATAGTACTACACATTGTGTAGTTCACTACATTCCGTAGTAGGGATAGCGCCACCGTCGACTATGGCACATGAAGTTAGTGAGTTCTCCTCTCTATAAATAGTTAGTGAGCTCTCCTCTCTATTCCTCCATGTGGATGGTGTCCCTTCATCCTGACAGGATTTTGATCCCCAACGGCACTGCGGTCCTCAAGTGGTCCGATTGTACGCGATTGAACTTCAGATTTGACGCAACCATGTGTTGATGTCCAAAGTACTTAGGCCAGTTTTTATCTCATACAGATGTCAACATGAGATAGAGCAGCCGGAATTGCATGTTTTGCCACTTTTTATTATTGTAATTGTCTGGAAGTTCAACGAGAAATGTGAAAAGGAAAAGGACAAAAAAACCATAAAAGGACAAAAAATATAGACAGTCTCGAACTCCAGTCCCCTCCGCGTGGACCAGGCATTATAAACAAGCATGTCCAGGATGCTACTTTGGACAGCGTGAACTGCCTCCGGAACACCCTCGAACACCACATTGGGTTCGGTACGATTGTCGTAGTAGTTTTTCCATGCAATAAACACTCGTGCTCCCTTTTCATCTGGCGAATGTCAATGAACAAAATTGAATGAGGAAACATAATTACACGGTTCAAAATGTGAGGTAGCGAAATGTGGTAGGGTTTTATTAGAACATTTTCAACCCGGAGGGGTTTCAAAAGCGGCAAAATGACGTTAATTAAGAAAGTGCAGGTGGGAAAAGAGGAGAGGAAAAGGGAAGGAAACTTGAAGAAAAAGGGGGGAGGAGGGAGAAAAGGAGCAAATTAATCAGAAAACTGCTTCCAAGAGTCTCTCATCTCATTATGTGTAAGTGGAAACATTGATCCAATACAATAAACGCCAAGCTTCTTCGGGCTCCCGAACTCTTGTTGAGATATGGGATTACATCTATCCCTTCCCAGCCTCTTCTTCCCCTCTTTTCGTCTCCCACTTTTCTTCTACTTCTACTTCTGAAGAGAAGGGCTGCTTACTTACTAAGATTAAAAAAGATACCAACTCCTCCCCCTCCTCCTCACTCGGATCCCATCGGGTACGAGTGAATGTTCCATTGTTTAATGGAATTAATAAAACTTGCCCGGAAAAACATTGAAATAGATTCGAAGCTGTAAATCTTTGGAGATAACTCGATACTCGAAGGACATGTTCAGAATTGAGTCCTTTTTATGGCTTATTGATGCAATGTGTAATGCAATGAGATTTGTTCTCCTATTTTTCTCCTAAGCGATATGAAGGCCATTTTGCCAAACTGTGCTGCCAAAAATAAGTTTTGTTGCCAGAATTGGAGCGTGAGACGAAATTTCCATCTAGAATACATATAAAAAGCGTAACTACATACAGCTCCAGAGAGGCGTTCCTTCAATAATTGAATTCGCGCTCCTTCAATAATTATTACTCCTGTCTACGCTAAACCTCACCTCAAAAAAAATTTAAAAAACTCAAAATTTCCAGTTTTTTTGTTTATATCTGGAAAAATGAGCGTTTTTCGTGGAAACACACTAGCAGCACAATTATAATCGACAAATTACCCTACAAAGTGCACATGCTACAAATGAAGATCGGACCAGTACCTAATCAGGCTGCTAGAACGCACTGAAAAACGGCCACTTTTGGATATCTGCCAAAAAACTGGTGGAACCCCATTTTCACTGTGGTTTTGTCGAAATACCAATATCTTGTTAAACTAATTTTTCCTAGTTTGACCAAGATATAGATCAACATTAGTCGAGTTGCTCTACGTCAGTGAAGATATAGATATGCAATGCTATAAAAATATTAAGTAAACCAGTAAACTTCGCATCACCGAACCAGCTTCAACGACCAAGTTTTCCACATTCCACCCCCCCCCCCCCCCGTTTCCGGGATCCGCCTCAAATGACACTTTCATTCTCAACCTTCCCTAACCCGATTGTGTTCGAGATATGGCAAATTACACGGTACATGCTCCCGATGTAAATGGGCTTGTAATAACGTGTTCAGAGTCTAGAAGGAAACCTTCCCCTCGAACAGTTCGAAATATTCTACTATTACATCCACGCAGGGGGTTTGTGAGGTCGAAAGCCCGAAATCGCGTGTTGCCGGCCCTTCCTTCCCTGTAAATTCCTTCTTAGCTTAGGATTTTTTTTTTAATCAACATCTTATCGCAACGTTTATTAATATATGCCCTTATCCGCCTTTTTATAAAACAACCACCCCTTGAGGACTTCCCTTCCCATTAGGAAAAAATCATTAAGCCCTCTCTGGGTCAAATCCAGTTTTATACAACATTTTTCCTCTCGGAGGAGGAAAAAATGTTAATTCGGGTCTCATTTTCTCAAACGGCCTATTCCTTTAGCCTTATCAACTTGACCTTTTATAGGTCCCAATTTCTCCTAATATAACCGAAAAAGCGGGTGGAAGGAAAATAAAATATCACTCTCATCACGCCACACGCCCCCCAACCGGTTATTTTCTAATTATTTCCTCGCCGCCATTTGTTTGAACAATTAGGGTCTTATCGAGAAATTTTGGTTTATTGTTCGAGGAAAATTACGATGTGGGAAAACAAGAGACACGTAAGTACCTACACTATGTAATGTACCCATTCATAAACCACTACCATATTGTGGTAATTAATTATATCACATCACATTATAATATATTATCTGCATTATAAATGTACCGGTTAATTCCTGGGAAAGTGGGAATAGACGGACATTTGGACGGGAATAATAAGGGGGTGTATTTGGAAGAGACCCACCAAATATCAGTAAATGGGAGGAGATGCGCTCATATCAGTCATCAGGATTGTACTGCCAGATCATGGGAACCATTCCCGTTATTATTTAGGTGGATACATCACAGCCAAAAACACAATTCATCGAGAAGAGTTTCAAGTCTAAAAGCGCGCCAATGTCGCTCGGTCGAGTTGAACGAAAACCTCGATAGGGATGTCAAAAAAGTTTCTAGAATCGGCCCGATTCCTTTCCTTTAGAAGAAAAATTGTTGCCAATCAAGACAACCAAAATCCTAAGTAAGTTTTTAGAAACTATACCTACGACTACCTACATTTCTGTAGAGCCATTAAATGACAAATTTTGTCATTAGAATTAAATGCACTCAGATTCGTTTCAAAATTCAAAGAAGTATCGATTCTTCTGAGAATCGATACTTTAATTAAAAAATTGATACAATTCTTTTAGATTCAATGCAAAAATATCGATCTAAATCGATTCTTTTTGAAGAATCTGGCATCTCTAAACCTCGAGACCCTCATCACCATTTCGTCTTTCCCATTTTCCCCGGTTTGTAATGCAGTGCAAAGACATCCGAAACTCCGAGTAAAACTAACGCCCCTCAAGCACTTTCCGAAGGGTTCATCCTCGATGATTATGTTAATTCCTCGGACGGGAATTTGAAAGGTAGATCAGGCTCGGCTCCCGAAGGAATTACTTTTCAGACCCTTTTTCTAATCCAATCCCCCCTTCTGTCTTCCCCTTCTCTTACCGCCAACCCGCAACAACTGTTAGGCTACTTTTCATATTTTCCCTCCTCGCCTCCCGTTTTTTCCTTCTTGTTCTCGCAGCCATTATACATTTAGACATCGAGCCCGCCTTGCCCTCAGGGTTTTTAAAATGTAAATGCCCGGATGATCCACTTCTGGACACTTTGGGTAAATTCGCCGTCTCCGCATTTTGAGGGATTCATATATTCATAATTAAGACTGTTATAAGAGCCCTTAAACCAAATAAAACCAGTTTGGAGTAGTAATAGTTGAAATTCCTAATTTTTCGGATGTACACTTTTCGTACAGGGTTTTAACCTTCCTCTAATGGTGCTCCGTTCAAATTTGTCGTAACAGACTAGGACCCTTCCAAACTGTGTTGGTATTGGTGTAACCCATTTTATAGGACATAAGAGACATAAGAATGACGACTAGGGCCAATAAAATCACTATTAATATCATAACAAGTCCTAACTTGTTTATAGGTTGCGTGGGGTTTTTTCTTTGCGTAACAAAATTTTCGTAACAGAATTTCCGGTTGACCCATCGACTAAGACATTTTCAATGTAAAAAAAAAAAAAAAAAAAAAAAAAAAAAGTCTGAGGCAAGGTGGGATATGGTCAGGGGTTGGCTGGAGTAGCCAGCAGGGGCCCTGCCGCTCGTCAGTCTTAAAATCGTAAAATAAGCTTCACTCTAAAACGCTGAACTTACATTCAAACCGGTTTAAACCCTATCTAAGCCGGTACAAGTCTCATTACAACTTGTTCTCATTCCCTTAAAACTAAGTTGAGACTCCTTCAACCCAGTTACTGTCCCAGTACGAACACACTCAAATCAATTATTATTAAATAATTTTCTCGTTCCGTTCATTCCAAAACCAGTTTTATCAGCCAGTTGTCATCAGCGTAAGAGTGTCTGCACTCTCCACTATAGGTTCCACCTACGATAGCATTTTCAAAAACAAAAACGAGCTTCTTTCAAAAACGTTCCCTTTATTCTTCCTCTCTATATTTCACTCTTCCGTGAAAATTTAACACAATCGAGTTTTGGAGCCAGAATGACGGTTTGGTAGCAGTTAAAAGAAGGCGAGTAATTGGATTGGCGGTAAGTGATTTGAGAGCTCTACTGAGCTTCATAGTGATTAACTCGACGAAGAGCTGCCACCCCAACGCGTTATATTAAGCAACACAACTCCCCCGCTTTTTCTTTCCAATTCGAAAATTTCGTTCTTAAACATCAGTATTTGGATGTTATCGAGCTGGATTCAAGCAGACTAGAAGACGAATTCAATAATAGTCCGGAACCCAGTTGAGTTCTCCAAAACTTCATCAAGATTTTTTTGAACTGGTTTGACTACTATTACAAATCTGTAACCCTTCAAAACTGTGCAAGTACTGAACGTATGAGAAGTTGTTAAAATGGTTTATGGATGTGTTAAAAAGTCAAATATCTAGTTACGTACCTTATGTAATCGTTCTTGCACAGGATCATATTTGATTTGGTAAAACACGAGGAACCTATATCGGCGAGCATGGCACCACAGCACGTACATTTGAGACAGGAGTTGTGCCAATACCGGTCGAGGGCGTGAAGGAGAAACCTGCAACAGAAAAGTTTGATTTCATTTTATGCACCTTTTTGAATTTATTTATTATTCAACTTGATATTGCCTTTTTGGTTTTACATCATTCTGTTGAGTGTTTTGAAGGCCCCTTGGGATACAATTGGGAACTTATGTCATTAAGTGGAGACCGCAGAACCAAAATATTACGTTAATCACAAAAAAAGTTAAAACGGCGATAGACTCACTTTTATTTTATTTTATTTTTTTTTTGAAGCGGCAAACAACGGCGGTCGACTCTCGAGCACAAAATTGCTGCCAGTATGTTCAAAGGGACCAGCTTTGCAGGCCTTAGGCAGGCCTGGAAAGTGTGGAGACCATCATCTTGGCAAGCCTTTTAATGCCTTTATAAATAAATTTAATTTAATTAACTTTAACATGAGGATGGTGAAACTGGCCCTTAGTCAGCTGAGGACGAGCATAGCAAGTCTTGGTTAGCTCTGGAAAGCTCGGGACCATCCTGGCCAGCTTTGGAAACCATTGGCCCAGCAAAGGACCACCTTTGCCTTGGCTGCCTGAATCTGTTCGACGTCCAAGCCTGGGGTTTTCCCCCAAGTCGACCAACTTGACATCAGAATTGTAAATTTCCTAATTGAACTGAAATTTGAACTTAGTTTTCCCCGTTTTTACCTTTCGAGGATTTTGCCGCCGCAGCCGGCGCACACTTTGACGCCCCCCGTCGTACCGGTGGTGTTATTGTTGTTGTTGTTGTTGATGTGATGGTGGTGGTGGTGGAGGTGCGGAGGCGGGAAGGGACCGGCAGGGTGGTGGTGGTGTTCGTGGGGAGGACCTCCCATCACGTGGTGGCCGTTGCTGTACGCCCCGTCCGGAGGCGGCGAATGTGGAGACGGCAGCTCCGTGTAGGGGTGGTAGTGGGGGTTCATAGTTGTCGCGGCCAGCTTGATATCCTGCAACATAGAGAAGGGATCATTACATGATCATGTTCTACATTTTAGAACATCAAGAAGGTATATTTTAGAAAACAAAGAAAACAGAATTTCCGGTTGACCCGTCGACTAAGGTCGACCTTTATCACTACATTCTCAATGTCAAAAACCGGAAACTTAAAAAAAAAAGAAAAAAAAAAAGGAACTAGAGACTCGTTTTAGGCGGAACCCTCTGGGTACTCTGGAAAAATTATTTTTACATTTCAATAATCAATATGTAATTAAAAAATGATTCATTTTTAATTTTTTTTAATTTTTTTTTCTTTTCAATATTGAAAAAATTGAGATTTATCACTAGATTACCTTAAAAAAAATTTAATTTAACGGGGTCCGATCCTATGTCGTAAAAATAAACAAGTTCGGCCGAAAATAGATCTTTCCAAAGGCCCGAAATAGAAGACACGGGTCGGTCACGAGAAGGAAATAGGTTTTCAGGGAAGAGAAAACCGCGAAGGAAAACACCTATATTCAAACTGTACCGGAAACCTTTCCAGAAAGGCGAAAACTAATCCGCCAGAGCGTACTAGCACTGAAATGAGAAAGAGTCCTGACTTCGTGGATTATACAACTTGGTTTTCGACGACCTTGCCATTGCATGATACTTGCACTTTAGAGTGACGCGTATTTCGATAATGAACGCCAAAGTGACGCGAATCTTACGATTGGACGTTGCCGTCGAATTCAAATCGCTAAAACATTAAATGTAAATTTTATCGACCATTCAACAACAACATTTACCGAAAAATCACGGAATAGGAAGAAATATTTATTCCGTGGCGAAAAATGAAGGATGATATCACCACAAAATTTAATGGTGGTTCTGGCGGAGTGGTAGTTATCTACTTGAATACACGGGCGGTCTTGAACTCGGCACTTAATCCCCTAGGTACCCATTGAGATGTTTGAATTCGGCACTGTGCTCCTTAAGAGCCCCCCTCCCAGTTTATTGAATTCGGCACCAAGCTATTCTATTCGCCCTGCAGTAAGATGTTCGAATTCGGCACCAGTACCGGTTCTCTTGAGAACTGTACCGTGGAACCGTTCGTAGGAGTACCTATGTGTCTAAGTTCAGTTTATTACAGAATTCGCAAATAAAACAGGTTTTTGACGATAGATCATTGGTCAGTGAGTGGCCAATCACACAGCTTTCAACTCGCCAAAAATTCAAACTGCACTGGAGGGGCCCAAACCCCACTTTTCTCGTGGGGCGGGCGTAACGTCACTTAATTTTTTCATCCCTCCCGCTTTCCGACATTGAATTGATTGAAATTTTCAATCAATGCAGAGGATGAATTGACGGTTTTCAGCAAAATATAATTCCGATGCAAATTCTCCAATCAGCCCTCTTCTGCACACCCGAGGGACTTGGGAATTATTATAAAAAAATTGTGCCTTTTCCCCTCTGCTGAAACAAACGAAAAATTACGTCCAATCAAACGAAGTTGAGATTTGTTGAGTGTCGTTTCCCGAACTTGAAAAACCCGACCTGCTCAAAAAATAATCAAAGGGTCGAAGGTCAACTCATAAAAGCAATCCCCGAAGATGAAGTTCCTGAATGAAGTTCAATAACAGTTTAATCAGGCTCAAGTAGATGAGGTACGCTATCTCACGGCCAAGTTAGATTAGTTTGCTCTCACGAGAGCTCTCTTGGGGCCACTCCCCAACACGTTTCACAAAAAAAGCTTATGTGAAAACTAATAGTGTTCACACGGGGGTCGGTCAAGAAATAACTCCACTTTTAATTATAAACCGATCTCCCAAAGCCTCGCACCAATAATTATTTCTCCTCTTTCTGTAGGTTCGTCACTTTAACAGGCCTCGGAGCCCTTCGTACCTGACGGTATTGTTTGTTCCAAATGAGCGCTCTTTTTTTCTTTTTTTTCAACCTTTATTCTTTTTTACTCTCCAGCCTTTTTTTTCCACATTTTTCTTCATCCTCCAAGAGGACCTCAAACCTCCTACCTGGTTATTACCCAAGAATGACAATAGTGTGGAAAATTGCCTGAGCCTAATCTACTTCGGAGTCCTAATAATGTCACGAGGGCCCTTCCTTGGGTACGTGGTTGAACACACACACCTCACATTACCGATCCTTTTTTTCGTGATATAACCATAAATTTGTCTTCTACGATAATAATTAAGTGTCATTTACGAAAGGGAACAACAACGCAAATGATAGGGGATTTGACCGGTTAACATACGTGTAGGGTAACTTTTTTGAGTTCCATTTAAGCTATTTATTAGGGAAGAGCCCCCACATTAACGAAATTATTCGTTGATAATTGATCTAAAAATTAACAACTACAAATATAAATAAATTTCATAAAGTTAATACAATTTCATACTTTCATATTTCCTGACATTTTCCATACTCTCATATTTCATTTCATAGTTCTTACTTTCATACTAAGTATGAAAGTAAGAAACGAATGAAAAAGAAATGAATGAAGTCTTCGTGAATTAAGCAAAGCAGCCCCACAATAAATCCACTTTTTACAAAGAACGTTATATATTTGAAAATGAGGTTTTTCTTCCACAGGGTGCAACCAAAATTAATTTTAATTTAATTAAAAGACATCCCATCCCAACCAAACTAACAGAACAATAATAGGAGGAGATAATAAAAACTTTTGACCTCATTTTTTATGATTGTTACATATTTTTTCATTTCTTTGTTTTTGGACGTCTTATTTTGAAGGATCGCTTTATCCAAAAATATCTCACTCCCGGTCTCCGAACTCGAATGATGTCCACCGAGGCGCCAAGACGGAAAAAAAAAAAAATCCCACGTTAGTCCACCGCACTTATTTTACCATACTGTACGTGCCTTTATGTCACAATAAGTCAGCCAACCGTGTCGAAGATGCCTGCAGGATGTACAGGAAGTGAGGACCACAGGACCACAGATTCCGGTTGTCAACCGCAGCTCGGGAGGAGAAAAATCGGACGAAAACGTTGCGGTTCGCGTCTTGTAATCCGAAGGGAAATGAGCCATAAGGGAACCGCGGAATCTGATTTTGGATGTAGTTCTGCTGACCCGGAGCCACCGTGGAATATTGAATTATTTTATCAAGTCGCCGGAGTTGGCGGGAACGATCGGGCCTGTGTGTTCGAATTGAAATTTGAACCGGTTCAAAACCAGTTGAAAGGAACAAAACAGATTTTGACATTGAAAATGTCTTAGTCGACGGGTCAACCGGAAATTCTGTCACGAAAATTTTGTTACCTTAGAATCACATCACATGTGTGCATAGGGACTCTACAGGAGTGTCTGGAGGGTGCCCTCGGGGGATCCGTGGGGCGCATGCGCGAGGCCTTGATCGAATCACCGCTATTTTCAAGTTAGCATCCTCGTAATGTGCCCGTAAAGGTGGGTTCATGCAGTTAGTCCTGACATTTTCCCGCTCCGATGTGAACGGGCCATCGACCAATATAACTTCAAGAGTGGTCCTTCTCTCTGAACAGCCACGAAGCCTTCGCGGTCGGCTGTCAAGTCTAAGGGAAACTAGTCCAGGTAGTTTGAGGTGGAATGTATTTTGAAGTTTTTAAAATTTTCACAGGTCACTCAGGGGTCCTCTAGGATGTCAATGCTAAGTTTTCGACCTCCTAGACCCTGTGCTAACTTGGGGAGGGGGGAAAACCGCATTTTTTCGGTCCTTTTTTCGCTTTTGTTTGTGTATATCGGGGGGGTCGGGGGGTCGGAGGATATACGTACTACGTATAGCCCCGTTTGTAGGCCCACAGATACCTCCTCGTTGAAATCCGATGGTTCTGGGACCCCCGTAAGTGGATTCTATGTTAAAATATAAATTCGAAAACGACACCGCACATGTTATCACGGCCGAAATCCTTCCGTTGCGCATTTTCAGCTCCCCCGAGTATTTGGCAAAAATTTCTGATTTAAATAAATCTTCGATTGCCCTGGACGGCGGACATTTGATTTTTGGATTCTACGCGTCATGAAACGTTTAACGACACATTTTGAGGCCGATCAAAACTCTCGACCCCCTTCGCGGCATTATTCTTGTATTGCTCCAAGAATAATAAACCAAAAGGAACAATTGAAAAACAGCTATCCTACTTCCCTTAATTTTCGATTAATGGCCGTTCGTATGACAATCGTGGACACATTGGCAGGTTTCGCTGTCTTCGGCGTATTTATCAGGGAGGACTTCCAAGAGGCGGTGTAAACGTTGACAGGTGGGAATGCTCGGGTTGATACGATAATTCCACTCGGCTAAATATAGCAACGGCGTGGATGTTCTGTGGCGTATCCTGGCATTTCCCACAGTATTACAGACATAATATGTCGGATATCATCCGAAGGACGTTCGTAGGAGGCTAATTCGACAAATAATGCCGTCGTTCGGATCGGTTTTGCACCCTCCTGACGACATCGATGCCCTTCGGGACGTGGAAACGCAGCTTTCCCCTCCTTTCTGACGTTTTAACACGGATATCCATTTGTGCCTAACAGACCTCCCCCAGCCAAAACTCCCTGCAGAAATTCCGTCAATTAGCGACGAGCTGCCGACGTTGGGAATGAAAGGAAACATGGAAATGCGGTTTCCATCGTAAGCTCAGCCAACTTCAGCTACTGCGTAGCAAGTACATCACACCAAGCACTGACTGTAGTTTTGGAAGAACGTTTAGGGTGAAAATCGGCGAGGAATATTCGTCGTTCAAGACAATCAGCGCGGGAGTTCCACAAGGATCGCCTCTCAGCCCGCTTCTCTACAACGCCTACTGCCATGACTTCCCTGATACGTGTGACACGCTTCTGGTCCAGTTTGCAGACGACACAGGAATACTCGCTTCAGAAGACACCGTCATGGAGGCAAGATGGCTCCTGAAGAGACACTTCCAAAGCTGAAGAGTGGCTCAACAAATGGAAGGTGAAGGTCAACCCAACAAAGTCCTCGCTCATCACCTTCACGCCAAGGCCAGGAACGGTCGGCAACGTCGGTCTCTATGCTGGTTTACTTTCAAGGAAAAGCCAAGTTCGGTATCTAGGTTTGACCCTAGACCGTAGACTAACATGGAAGTACCACATCAAGAACGTCAGAGACGCTATGAAGAAGAGGACCTTCCTATGCTGGCCAATGCTGAATTGGAGATCCAAGCTGAGCTTGGAGAACAAGAAGATCCTTTACACGGCTCTCATAAGACCCATATGGACTTATGGCTGCGACATCTAGGGTACAGCCTGCTACACTTCCAAACAACAGATTCAGCGACAACAAAACAAGATCATCCGTTCCATAACAGGTGCCCCGTGGTACGTGAGAAACGACGTGCTCCGGGAAGACCTCCAACTATCCACAATTCAAGAGACCATCACTACACAGTACACAAAACTGGTGGAGAAGGCCGAAGGGAACGCGAATCCATGCGTGCGGCAATAACAGATCCACCAGGTTTTGCGACAAGACTCAAAAGGAGACATCTCAGATATAACCGTATAACTACTCTCACTCCTCACAACAACCAAGACATCCCATTCCAATCAAAGTAACAGAACAACACATCCAAGAGCTCATCGAAGCTAGCGTAGATAATAAAAAACTTTTGACTTTGAAGTTTTGGAAACGGTTCCTCAAAGACAGGAATTGGTGACGCATTTCGTACATCTCTGATATTTGGTTTGATATCAGTTTCGAGCCCTTCTAACCGGAAGAGATACCGATTCATACCAGCTTAGTTAGCCCTCAAGCAGTCTTGACCCCCATCACACTGGTTAAGGCAATAAACTCGTTCAGATTCCTATCACACTAATGTAGACCCACTAAACCGGTTTGAACTCACTGATGTAGACTCCACTAAACGGGTCAAGACCCTGTACACCTGTGGTGTAGAACTCCATATTGAGGTAAACACCTGAGTTCTTCATTCAGGGATACAAAATCCAATGAAAGACAGCAATACCCTCAGTCATTCAGAAGGCCTCAAACCGGTTGAAAGGAGTTTGAATCAGCCCGACCAGAGAGGCTCCAAGTTTAAACGCAATAACCATCAGCAAAATTCAAATCCTTCAATACTCATGTCCCCGCTTGAAAATCCCGCCCTTACCGCAAGATCATGCTTATCGGAGCAAAGCGATGAGTTGAGACGTAAGAGATCGTAAAACAACAATAAAACGTTTATCAAAGTGCGCGATAACGGATTGGATCAGGAGAAATTACCGACAGGGTTTTTTTTTTAATGGTTCATTATGGTAAAATCAGTTATTTCTATTTCTGCGACAATAAAATTCGTTAAGTTAATACCGAAGTACTCTGCAGGAAAGACAATGGAGACGTTGAAAAATTTCGAATCGCAATGCTTGGAAAAAAAGTTGGGGAGTTAAGAGGAGTTTTTCCGTAAGGCGTTCAGTTGCAAAACCTGATCGTTCCACATTTTCCCGCAAATCGCATTTACAAAGTATAAAATAAGTACACATTATGGCCCCTCTACAGCAGAGGCAGGGTTTAATCAACTCGAAATTTATACAGTCATCATACTAGAAGGCTACAGTTGGAAAACCCATAATATGACATGCACATGTTATAACAATAAATATAACAATATATAACAATAAATATACTTTGACTTGAAAGGGAGATAAAAACAATAAATATAAATATTTCTGAGTTGGGGGTCATGCTGAAATCAGCGACGCCGCCTAACGATTTCCATGAAATGACAGTTTTTCGTTAACGTCGTGTTATCCATATTTTAATGTTAAAAGATCGGAGTTTTTTTCTCACGATTCTTAAAATTTATTTCTGACTAGTGGAATTTTTGCTATAGGTACATAGTTAATTAAACCCTCAATTCATGAATTCGATAAAATATAGGATGAACGTATCATGAAAAAATTATTTAAATATTTTAAATATTTTTCCCTTCATTTCATTTTTTTAAATTTATTTATTCATTCATATTTTTGTCACTAGTGGGATTTTGGTTGTAGATAGTTGAATAACCCCTTAATTTATGAATTCAATAAAATCTAGGATGTCCTTATCGTGACAATAATAATATTATTTTCAATAATGTCAATAATAAATACCGATTAAAATTTTTATTTATTTATTTTATTTTTATTTATTCAAAGGTCAAAAGTTTTTTATTGTCTCCTCTAGCTTCGATGAGCTCTTCGGATGGGCTGTTATGTTAGTTTGATTGTGATGGGATGTCTTGGTTGTGGTGACGAGTGAGAGTAGTGATAGGTACGATTATGTCTGAGATGTCTTCTTTTGAGGCTTGTCGCAAAACCTGGTGGATCTGTGATTGCCGCGACAATGGATTCATGTTCCCTTCGGCCTTCTCCACCAGTTTTGTGTATTGTGTAGTGATGGTCTCTTGAATTGTGGATAGTTGGAGGTCTTCCCGGAGCACGTCTCGTTTTTAAAATTAATTTTGGTTTAATATTCTTGGAATAATACACCTGTTTTCGCGACAGAGGTCGACGAAT
The DNA here is from genome assembly GCA_955831195.1 of Pilophorus perplexus. Classification (NCBI taxonomy): domain Eukaryota; kingdom Metazoa; phylum Arthropoda; class Insecta; order Hemiptera; family Miridae; genus Pilophorus; species Pilophorus perplexus. The sequence goes on along the minus strand of OY037011.1, from coordinate 18,301,647 downwards.
CCGATCGGCCTCAAAATTTGACATTATCCGTTTCTAGAGTTCTAGATTCCAAAATGTATTTATTTTAATTTATCAAAATATTCGGTTATATCGGCATTTTAATTTTCAAGTATCGATATTCGATATAAATGCGTTATTATCGACATATTTTTGTATTACTATATTTTATTATTATTAGATTATTATCGACATTTTGGTTTATTATTCTTGGAATAATACACCTATGTTTTCGCGACGGGGGTCGACGACTCCGATCGGCCTCAAAATTTGACATTATCCGTTTCAAGAGGTCTACATTCTAAATCCGAAATGTCCGTCCGCCGTCCGCCGTACGCCGTCCAGGCCGTTTTGAGCAGTAGGAATTTTTTTAAAAATCTGAAATTTTGACAAAATACTTGGTTTACCATCAAGTTGTGCCCGCAAGGTTTTCAGTCCGATCACCCAAACCCGTGGGGCGCTATGGGGCTATAATGGGGCTACGGGTGGGGTTTTTTTGAAGGCTTTGGGGTATGGGATCGAGTTAGGTGTCGTTTTCGAAGTATTTTTGGACGTAGAATCCATTTTTGGCGGTCCCGGAACGATCCGATTTCACTGTCGCGATCTATAGGGCTTTCATGGGGCTAAAAATGGGATTTTTGAAGAATCCCAGGAGGTTAAATGTTTTTCGAGTAAAAAATACATAATTTTTGAAAAAAACATTTTTGAAAAAAAAATCCCTCCAAAAAAATTTTTTTTTGAAATATAAAAATCCAAAAAAAAATTTTTTCAATTTTTTTTCATTGACAGAATTAAATTTCTGTACAAGTAACCTATATCAAAGATTTTCAATTTATTCTCATTCCTATTTATCCATGGTGCTCGCTGACCATTGACCGTTATACCTCTCTTCCATATCAGAACGGACCCCCCCCCCCCCCCCCCATGCGACTTCGCGAGTTTACTGTAGCTCCTCTCTCATTTCGCGAAACCTGATCGCGTTCTGCGGGTTGAAAATCCTCCTCGCGAAACGCTTTAGTTAATCTACCGTGCCCGAGATTAGTTTTGAAGTTTAACTCCCCCCAGCCCTTCAGTTGCACTCAAGCCCTCGACGAGGGAAATCGACCCAAAACAACACAGCCATTGGCCGACGTTTAATTAAACGAATAAACTCCTTGCTCTAATAAAACGCAGGTTATTAAGACAACGGCCTCCCCCCCTCCCCCCCCGGGGGGAACAGCGAGGGGGGTGGTCCCGAGTGTTTGTATGTACCCGTGCGGAGGAGGCGGATCCACTCGGGAGGTTAATCCCGAACTGTTGGAAGGAGGCGGGAAAGGCGAAAGAGCGTATCTTGTTGTGTTCTTAGGGTTTATCTATGCTCGGGGTATATAAGAGGTAATTAAAAACAGTGGTAAACTCCATCTCTTAATTAAGGACCTGTTTGGTATTCCGGGTTGTTCTTCCTCCCCGAACGGGTCTGAAAGGTGGAGGGCGGGGGCGTTGAAGACTACTATAGATGGGAGGGGGGGAGGGGCTGTGATAAGAAATGTGGTTGAGGATTCGTCGCTATATGCCGACTCTGATTAGCGGAATTTGCTATTCGCCTTATCACGAGCTCTCTCACTTCGCCTGAATTCATTTTCTCTTAGCAATAACAATCACCGCAGGTAGGTACCTCCGTCGTAAATCAAAAACGCTACAAACTTTACACAAGGGTTTATTATTCTTTGATACAGGTTAACTGTACAAAAATTAATTCTGGGTCATTAAAAAAATATTTTTGAAAAAAAAAAAGTTCTGTAGGTACATCGTTTGGAAAGATGTGGGATCTAAAAAAATGGATTAGGCGTCAAAAATTACTCGGAAAAATACACACACCTTATTTGACTACCTGGGAAATCGGATCGTTCTGGGACCCCCAAAAAGGGATTCTGCGTCCAAAAATACTTCGAATACACTGTTGGGTCAGTTCCCATAATAAACTTTATAATTTATTTACTCAATGTTTGTATTTGTTTTGTAATGAAAGATTTTGGATTTCGAAAATAGCTGACAAAACCCCTTATTTCTATTTAAATTTATTTTTCTTTCTTTCATTTTCACGTTTTTCTTCTTTTTTTTTTTCTTTGATTTTGTTTAAAAAAACTTGCCATAATTCAGTGGAGCCAAGTATTGAGCGATTCTTTTCGATTGTATACTTGTGTAATACGGTCGGAAAAAAGGGGGTTCCATCCATCAATACATCACCCTGTAAATGGTCATCTTGTTAGGCTGTGACTTACAGGTCGGCTTTGCACTGACTTACTAAACGCCGATGACAAAAAAAGTCAACCTTAATCGTTCTGTGTCCAAGTAAAGACTTCAAGGCCGATTAGGATGCAGTCGGCAGGTATTGGCTCAACCCCCCCTTTTGAATTCGAAAATTCCCCTCCCGCCGTAATAAACGACACTTCAAAAAACAATGGTTCTGCGGTAGAGGTTCTTTTCTTTCGAAGTCTCGTAGAAAAGGAAGAAAGTCTTTGAACAAACAAGGCCGAGTCGCTAATGAAAAAATATTAGGGCCGTTGGATTTCCATAGACGCGGTCGTCCTTGGTTCACCCCCTTCGGATGGGGTTTGGGGGAAAAAAACTTCTGAATCAAATGCTTCATTGTGACCGGCAGCCTTTCTTCAGATCGGCACGAAAAAAAGGAGACCACTCTTCAGCGGAGCACAATCCTTACTGTAAAAAACGGTGCAAATTTTACAGAAGGATGAATTATTCTATGATATTGTAAAATGAGAAGAAGGTTATGAATGTAGTATGTGAGTGTAATTTGTGGAATGTCTGGCCTAAAATTGAACCAAAAAGGATTTTCTTTCTTGACGACCACATCAGGTGATATCCATTGCATTATCCCCTTCTTCTTTTGCTGTGGATCTCTCGCATCCCGATCTACTTGATCACCTCTGGAGCCGCTGGCCCACGTGGGCACCACCAACGTGGGGTTTCTTCTCCCCGCAGGGTCCCTCAAAACCAGCAACAAGTTCGAAGAGTCATCAGGGAGAGTAATAAGAAACAATCCGCATCAGATGAACGGGTCAGCCATCAGCTATTGACATCCCTGCAACCCTGACAGAAACGAGTCCATGCCCGGATCAAAGGGGCATCGGCTTTGCAGTGGCTGACCGTTCACCCAACGATGACTGACGAGTTTGACCTCTCGGCTAGCCAGTTTCGCGATGCAGTGGCCCTCAGACACGGCCGTACCTACCCTTGCAGCACAGCCCGAGGCGTGTGATGGGTGTGGGGCCCTAAACTGCATGAAGGGAGGCCATGATGCAGTCACGGACGACGATGCTAGCTGAGGCGGCCTGGGGAGGAGTTGGTCTTGAGCCTGTACTGCGAGAAGGGACTGAAGGAGCCCGGGATCGGTGGCAGGTTTCAAAGTGGAAGGAGCCTGGGAGTGTGAGAGACCGGCGTTTTTCGACAACCGCATTTGGATTTTGCATGGGGATCCCCTCGCAGCTTCCGCCTCTCGCGTCCGCGTCCATCCAGAGGCAGCTTCCAGACATTGGAGTACCTACGTTCGCATGTGGGCGTCTAAACGCGGCCTCCCGAAGTTCATCAGTACGTTTTTATGCTTCAAACTCGGAAAGATGTCGATAAGAAAGCTCGCGGTATGGATTTTGATGGAGGAGGAGGAAGAAGAGGAGTTGTTATAAGTAATAATTATTATTACGTAGTATAAGTAATTAGTACAGTATCCGAGAGCTGGTTTCTATTCAATGATGTGGGTTTGCATATCCCGGAGGCGGAAGGGGCGCGTCGCGAATGGTACCTCGAGCAGTACAGACAAAAGCTAGTACATGTCCTTACAAAAGTAGTACGTCTGGTCACCGTAAATATACATGATATTAAATATTTTTTTAAACCAATGCACAATGAAAAAATCTTCAATCCCACTTCTTTTTCCCTCTCACCTAATTCCCCCATTAGTAGATAAATCGGCTAAAATTGCACGGATAATTACATATTTCAAATTTCTCGTATTAACCAAAAACGAGAAATAAACTGTAATGATATAACTGTAATAATTACTTACTTCACTTATAATTAGTTTACTTCTAATTTCTCTTTATAACCGAGAGATTTGTGGTCGAAGGGTGTTACAGAACGATTTGAATCACTTTCGACGTAATTACCACGCCCTGAAATATTTGCATACTTTGTTTTTTGCTTCCTGTGTTTCACTGCTACCATTAGAATATTAATCGAGCGTTCGGGGTGGAAATAGATCCTTCACAAACAATGTGGACGAGAAAATGGGATCAAGATAAGGTTGGAATTAATTTACGATCTCGTACGTGCGGATAGACAACCTTGTTCCGTTTTTCCCTTTGCATTTCATGACAGCGAAACTCGCAATTGGGCGGATCTTTTTTCGCCGTGAGAGGCATTTTCAAGACTGTTAATAGGACACTTTCCCCTACCCTGAATCGGTGCCTGGAATGATAGCTATGATAGGATCATACTACCTGGTATGATAAGTACCTGAAATCCTGCAATATACATTGACTTTGTTTTCTTTTCACTTGAGCCTAATTCAGCAGGACCATTGAGATTCTAAAAAGGACGCTCCTCCTCTCAAAACCTTCCAACTTCGTGGGATCCATCATCGTACCCAAAATGATTCCAGACCCTCCAGCCCGCTTGTTTGAGCCTCTAATGCCCCCAACCGACGAGTATTTCCGTAAATTGACCGCTCGCTGGCTTCGTCGCTTAATGAATGGGAGAAAAAAAAGGCGTATTTTCTTGAGGCTCTTCGTTAAAAAGTTAAAACCAAAAGCAGCGTCGTTATTGATGGACTCGTTAACCTCATAACTTTCGGCCATTTATCTTCTTCCACACGTGTCTCGGGCGCGTATATCTTCCCTGATGCGTCCACGGTTGTAACGTCATGCCAGGTGCCCCCCCCCCCCCCCCCCCACCGCACAACCCATAACACACATTGTTACAAAACTAGTTAAACAGTAGAGAAAGCCATTACATGGACGTCACTTCGTAACGAATTTCAGCGGATGGAAGATAGAAGTGCTTCCTATCTCAGCTAGAGCGCGAGCGACTGCTTTCCACGCGCGACAAACGGGGGGCCGCTCCCCCCCCCCCCCCCCCCCCCCACTCCCACCACACACATGGATAACTTCTTGAGCCTTTTGTGGAAGATGCTAAAAGAAAGCGGAAATCATTTGAGGTGACAGACTCAATGGAAAAGCTAACGATAAAGTTAATGATAAAAATAACAAAATATGTATAGGTAAGTGTTTACTAAACACTGTTTAGCTGTTCATTATCACATTTCAACAGAAAATATAATTTAAAACTATTTTTCCCTCTATTTTTTCCTCCACTTAATCGTGCTCTATTCCGATCACATCGTATCATTTGCGCGTCAATAGGTCAGGTAAAGAACCGGGTAAGAGGCTTTTTTTAAAGCGAATTTTCCTTGGAAAAACTTTTCAAGCTACATTAAACGTAGCTAAATTTTAATTTTAATATACCTAGCTAGTGCTCTTGGTCGAATTACTAAAAGTGCCCCAAAAATCAAATCCTAACCCAAATTTTCACAATCAGGATGTTCAGAAACAAAATTTAGTTTTTTTCGTCATACTGAACGATTCAGGCCAAAGCGCATTTTTGCCGTAGCACATCAGTAAAACACAAACCCTGCAAATTTTACACGAGATATATCATCTATATATAGAAGAACTGCGCAAAAGATAATTCTGGTCCTTAAATAAATATTTTTGAAAAAAAAAAAAAAAAAAATCTACGATTTTTGGACAGATGTGGGACCCCCAAAAAATTAATTTTTAATTGTTTACTCTTTTGAAAAAAAAAAAAAAAATTAAAAAAAATCGATTAAAAAAATGCCTACTCTAAACGGCTTGGACGGCGGACGGACATTAAATGTCAAATCAAATTTTGATTTTTGAAATCTACGTGTCATGAAATGGATGATGTCAAATTTTGAGACCGATCCAAATTGTCGACCCCCATTGTCACGAATACGTTCCAAGAATGATAAACCAAAAAGATATCTACCTAATTCGTTATAAAAATTCATATATTGACGACTTGATTAAATCAAGTCGTCAAAATTAAATTAAATTTTAATTTATGGGGTTGAACAAGGACTGAAACAAACTTAGCTTACCAATACTGCGTTGCAAGATACTCACCTGAAAAATAAAATACATTTGTATTAATTCTGATGCAACAGTTTCGTAAGATGATCTATCACAACAGTTTCATTTATATTATACATAGAAAGAAATCGTCCAGAAACGCTTGTGGTCAAGCAAAGTCCATTTTAATCTAGCTCATGGAAAGGCTGATCAGTCGAGCAGGTCCCACTTCTGATGCCAAAGTAAAACGAGTGGCCAGGTTCTTTTACAGGCTCCCGCCTAACATTATCAGCAGACAAAATTATTTCAGACAATAACAGATTCTGTTATTAACCAAAGAAGAAAAATTGATTATGCTGAATTTATTGCAGCTGTTTTGTTGTAGAGCTTTTTGTTCAATTAACAGGCCGTCCGGTTTATTTTACAAGACGTTGATGACAGAATAAACGAGAGTAGGTGGTATTGGTCAAGTTGTTTTGAGAGACAAGCGACGGAGAAAATCGGTGCAACGGGGCTCTTAATGAGAGGTACAAGTTGAAGAGGGGAAACAAGTCCAATATACGGTCTGAGGGTTTTTATCAAGATCTCAAAAAGCGAATGCCTAGGAAAGCGGGGTTGGTGGGAGGGGAAGAAGGCATTTCTGTAGTATTCCTACATCCTTGGTGGCTCTCTGGTTTCTCGGCCCACGCTATGTTCAGGGACTATGTGATGATGGACGTGGGGAAGTAGTCCGCGTCATTGAACTGAATGGTTTAGTCGAAATTAGGAAGAAATAATTATTATTCCAATACGGACTTGTGCAGAACCATCCACCGGATCTAGTTCGGGTATGAATCAGGTTGAATCCACACCCAGAATACAACTATGGACTAAGAGTTGATTATCAAAAATCAAATTTCTGTTTCTGTCAGACCCAATCCAGTTCCTTCGCCAACGTCCTAGGCAAAGCCATCGAGAAAAGCCAAGCTTGCAAATCTCCTGTCCCTGGCTTAAAAGTTGGCGACGACACAATCTGGTGGAGTTTTTGGTCGCTACTTCGGTTTGAATTCGACACAACACAATTTGGCTTTGGGCGAGGAAGCAAAGCCGAAAGACACGTCCACCCTTGAAGCTTCCAGACTAGAAGTTCCAGAACCAAAAGCTCCGCTTCCAGACGAAAGCTTCCTGAACCAGAAGCTCTGCTTCCAGACCAAAAGCATCCGCTTCCAGAACCAGAAGCTCCAGACCAGTATCTCCAGAACCAAAAGCTCAATTTTCAGACCTTTGAAGCTTCCAGACCGGTTCAAAATGCCTCCCGGCCATTTTAAATTCCAACATCAGTTTTAAACCAATCAAAATGAAAATTACTGCTTAAAACTGGTTTCTGTCTCTTCGAACCGGTTCTGAGCCCTTGGAACGGATTCAGACTGGCTTCATACACATTTTTACTACCTTCAAACAGTTTCTCAATGCCAACAAACTGGTTTTTGTCCCTTCGCACCCGATTTTTCTCTCTCAAACTGGTGTCGACCCTTTCGGGCAGACGTAGATCGGTCCGAACCGGGTTTGATCTGTTCGAAACGGCTTTGAACCAGTTTACTCACTCTCAAAAACGTTCAAAGCAAAGGTTTAATCAACACAAATCAGTGTTAAAAAAAAAAGGTGCAGCGATTTTAGACAGTTTTGTTATACGACTCTCGTTGTGAACGAGATTAACTATTCCAAGTCAACGGCAGAAATCAACTCGATTCACAAACCTTCACATCTTTACAAAGTTCCTGACAATAATAGTTTCTCTGTTCCAGACCTGAAACCCGATTCATCCATTACGCTCCGTCCCCTTATAATATGGCACCGGGCTCCAAACACATTGCATTCGAACACCTCAATGTTCCGCGATGGTTTGCAATCAATTTTCTGCAAATTGACTTGTCACTTAAGACGATTGAGTTGCGACCGGAAACCATCAACTTCACCGTTGATTGGCCCAGTCCCTGAAGTCCAGGCGGTGAATTAAATTGTAATTGTTGCGCCACGGGTTCAACCTAAAGAGTGAAATCAACAGTTACTGGGGGCAATTAACTGCGATATTTATAGTTATGAATGGATTTGAATCTTTGGTGTATAAATTTGTGTGGAGGTAGACAATAATAATTATTGATCAATGATTAATTATCAATTATTGATGAAATTATTGAAATGAAGGCGGCACCGAGAGTATGACATACATTGTATAAGGGTATGTATACGTACATAACACATTATTCTAGCAGGACTCAGTTGAGATGTTTGTATGAAGGTTTTTATTGCTCGATCTCCTTATTAGCTCTCCATAATCTTCAGGGGCTGAGGGCAACTTAACTTCAATTAGACTAACTTAATTATTTTTAACTAGATACCACGTTCAGGCAAATTAATATTACATCTAAATATCTACATTGCACTTCTTTTCGGATACATTTGATGTCCTTCTCCTTTCAATAACTAACCTACAAAGATAGGTACATCAGTATATTCGTCCTTGAATCCAAACAAAACCAAACCATTACCACTACTTTAATGAGCACAGACGGTAAAAAGTCATTAGCGTCATAGTCATACGTTTCTATCATAAAGTAGCCATTTTTGTCAAAAAGAAAATGAAATGCAAGAAAGCAACTTAGCAGAATAAACGTAAAAAACGGACACTTTCTGCCAATTTGAATGTGTTCGTGATCACTGATTTAAAATATGGTTTAATATTATCTGAATTTTCGAAGCATATTATAATATTATTAAAATACTTCCAGCCATTTAGAGGCGATGGAAGTCGCAAGATGTCCGGTTGGCCCTCCAAATGGGGTTTTTTAAGTTTCAGCCCTGGGGTCGAGTATGGTGTCGTTTTTGAAGTAATTTTGAACTCAGAATCGAATTATGAGGGTTCCAAAACTGGGTAACCATATCATCAGGCTTCACAACCACATCCAAGGGGGTGTATACGGCTAGGGGGTCGTGTTAGGTTTGAATTTTTAAATATTTTTAAAAGTATAATCGATTCATAGCGGATCCAGAACTGTCCGATCTCTCCAAATTCGCTTCAGAAAGTTAGTGTGGGGGGAGGGGGGTTCGTACTTTAGTTTAAAGAGAAAAACGCGGCGAATTTTACACAAATTTTATTATTCTTTGATATAGATTAATAATTAATCTATATCAAAGAATAATAAAATTTGTGTAAAATTTTACACAATTATTGTGCAAAACTTTAATTCTGTGTGAATAAAAAAATTTGGGAAATGTTAAATTTCAATTTTTTTTCAAACATTTTTTGTTTTTACTAGAAACATATTTGACCTCCTGGGATCCTTCAGAGATCCCATTTGTAGCACCATGAAAGTCCCATATATCCCCACAGTGAAATCGGATCGTTCTGGGACCCCAAAAAATGAATTCTACGTACAAAAATACTTCGAAAACGACACCTAACTCGATCCCATAGCCAAAAGCCTTTAAAAAAACCTCTTGTAGCCCCATTTTAGCCCCATAGTGCCCCACGGGTTTGCGCGATCGATTTGAGAACCTTACGGGCACAAATAAAATTTATTTACCATTAATTGGTAAACCAAGTATTTTGTCAAAATTTCAGATTTTGCGCGGAATAAAAACCTGGGGCTCCCAAAACGAGCAAAATTTCATATTATTTACCCTTGTGAACCGTTCAAATCGCCATTCGTAAGTACCTGATTGAAAAAAATATATTACGCCTCTCCCAGCGTTCATGCTCGTTAACCGGCATTAAAAGTCATGAAGGCTTTTATCGATTTGTTGTTCCGTTGGTTGTTCTCTCCTTGTCCATCAAAGTGAACAAAACGCACCTGGACCCCAATCGGGTTTTCGTTCCATCTGTTACACCTTTCCACAACCTGAGGCACCAATTTGTCCGCCGTTTCCGGCCGTATATTACGAAGTGAAACAATGACTTCTCCTCTCCTCCCCTCCCCACCAATCACCCTTACGTCGTTCATTCTATTTAAATTGCGCTCGAGCTAGTTAATGCCTCGTTATTTTACGCTAATACTTGTAAGGATGACAATATATGCAGTCGTAAATATTCGATCCAATATATATGCATATCGTCGTGAAGGGGTTTGTCTCACAATCGGCTACAGCAATAATTCGATTGATTGTTTGAAAAAAAAAAAGAAAAAAAACGCGGCAAAAAGTAATCGCCTCTCGGTTTTCTGCCTGTTTTAATTGCTTGCGAGGAGCCATGTGAATTATAGCTTCGGAAATAATGACTTCCACTCAACGCTGGGAAGATTAGGTTTGCCAGGTTGGGAAGACGGTCGCGTGCGAGGAAAAATTATTTGGTCGCGAGCCTCCGAGCTTAAACTTGGAGTTTGATTGTGCAGAAAATGCGATGAAACCACGGGGTTTGCGATTCGAATCGGTTTTTTTCTTCTTTTTTTTCTAATAAAAGTGAAATGACGCGCAATCTGTTCAGAATCCCTTGCGACCGTAGGAGGGCGGAGGAAATGTCGGCCCAAATCCAAGGGTTCGCGGTTCAGACCTTTTTCAAAAAGGTAAACTCGGCCCCCCTCTAAAGCCATTAAGATAACGAGGGGTGTCAGGAAGGAAAAGTCGGCCCAGCGTCATTTAGTTCGTGAACGATAACGACGAACGATAACGTTGTACACAGTGAACGTAATGCGATCTCAGCGAGGATTCGTTCATATCGAAATCGACCACTTCAAAATTTAAAATCGCTGCCAATTTTACATTTTATTATTCTTTTATATAGGTTAATTTTGCTTTTTTAATTAATGCTGTGTCAAGTTTTCCTTTTCCTAATTTGGCCATTTCAGTCATTAACTGAGTTGGTCTGAGTTTTCCTTTCGCGATTGATGCTGAGCAAGGACGTAAACGGGGCTGGGCCGAATCTTCCTTTCCTCGGTTTGCCCCGATTTTCCCATCGCCCCCGTAGGACGCGTTCATTCCGTCTAGAAAAGTGTTTTCTCGCTTAACTTAAATCGCAGTGTAGGTATTTCTTGCATTACATAATAATATTATTACGTCTAAATAGGGCGAGATGAGTAGGTACATGAATCGATTCAATTTAGGTAAATCGATTTCATCTATGTCATCTTCATTTAAATCGATGACATCTATGTGATCACGACGGAGGTCGAAAATTCTAATCGACGACTCCGATCGGCCTCAAAATTTGACATTATCCGTTTCAAGAGGTCTAGATTCCAAAACCGAAATGTCCGTCTGCCGTCCGGGCCGTTTTGGGCAGTAGGATGTTTTGTAAAAATCTGAAATTTTGACAAAATACTTGGTTTAACATCTAGTTGTGCCCACAAGGTTTTCATCCCGATCGCCCAAACCCATGGGGTGCTATGGGGATGAAATGGGGCTACGGGAGGGGTTATTTTTGAAGGTTTTTGGCTATGAGGTCGAGTTTCGTGTCGTTTTCGACGTATCTTTAGACGTAGATTCCATTTTTGAGGGTCCCAGAACGATCCGATTTCACCGTGGGGATCTATGGGAATTTCATGGTGCTACAAAGGGGATTTCTGAAGGATCCCATGAGGTCAAAATTTGAAAATTCCAGACAAAACCTAAAAACTAGTGACAAACTTAAAACCTGAGTTATCACCTACTACCTACCTATATCAAAAACTTGCTCATCCTAAGATTCTATTGAAATTATTAATTCGAACGTCTCATGCTGTGATGAGAACGGTTTTCAGTTCGAAAATGATTTTCATTTGAATTAAAAATATGACTTATGGCAACCACTGCGAATCAAAATTTGAGTATTTATTACTCGATACTATTTTTTCGCTATTTAAACAGCGTTTGCGTATTTCAAAACCGTGTCACTGTTCGAGCCGAAGTTACGACGATTTATTGTGATCTTCACCATATTTGTTATAACAAATCTATAGAAATCAACACTTTTTGACTGACGGTTATCACTTTACCTCATGACCATTGTAAACAACGTTGTCCATATTCGCTTTCGGGATATTCACCGCCCAATCGAACGTTATCGGGTGATAGGGAGTTCGTGCCTCCAATGAACCTCCTGATGGATATTTGACGAGCGTTTCCATCCATTAAGGAAAAAATTCTCACCGGTCGAGGATCTCATTGAGTGGTGTTGTGAGAAGGTAATGGATTGAATCATGATTTTCGGTTCGAGTGCGAAACGAACCATTTTCCTGATGACAATTGATTTGTCATCAACACACCAAATTAGGTTTGAGTCTTCCAGTTTGTCAATTTTTCCTCCACATAATCAATTTATGTTTTGCCGAGAAAAACAACAGTTCGCTATAAAGCGAAGAAAACAGAAATAAAAATGAAATTTCATTTTTTGAATTACTTGTTATTGACATTTATGTCAAAAAAATCTATGGCGTAAATTGTGCGAAAATTCTTTCGATTAATCTTTCTTGCCCACATAAAATATAAATATAAATAAATTAAAAGCCAAAAAATAAAAAAATAAAAAATAAGAATAAAAATCAATAACAATACGAATAAATATCAATAAAACATAAAAATGAAAATAAATAAATATATTTACATAAAAATTAGGAATTACAACAACAACAAAAACTTTCTTGCTCTCAATTGTTTGGAAAGTTGAAGGACCCCGAAAAATGCAAAATTTGCATTTAATGTTATACGTCCAAACTTACCCGGAAAATGGCATCTAACTGAACTTCCTTCAAAAGCATCATAGTGAATTTTACCTGAAAACGCTGCAAATATTACACCAACGTTTGTCATGCTGTGGTATTAATTATTCAAAAATTAATTCTATCAATAAAAAACAATTCAAAAACAATCGAAATTAAAAAAAAAACTATTTTTACAGTGTTTGATCAGATGTGGGACCCAGGCAAATGAATTCTACGTACAAGATTTCACTGAAAACGACTCCTCAACCGACTTCATGGCATACTTCAGAAGCCCCATAGTTCCTCACGGATGAACCGAATGGTTCAGGGAACCCCAAAAGTGGATCACAAGTCCAAAAATACTCCGAAAAAAAAAAACAGGTTTCAAGAGGTTTAGATTCCAAAAACGAAATGTCCGTCCAGCGGACGGCGTCCGCCGTCCGAGCCGTTTTATTAGGGCAGTAGGACTTCTTTTTACCTGAAATTTTGGCAAAATACTCGGTTTACCGTCTTAGATTTTCAGCCCGATCGCCCGAACCTTTTCGGGTTTCGGTTATGGGGTCGAGGAAGGTGTTGTTTTCGAAGTATTTTTGGACGTGGAATCCATTTTTGTAGGTCGCAGAACGAATTGATTTCATCGCAGGGATCTATGAGGCTTTCAAGGGGATACAAATTTACATTAAATGTAGGTAAATTTTTTTTAAGGATTCCTGGAGGTCAAATACGGTGTTGTTTTCCGAGTAATTTAGGACGCAAAATCCTTTTTTTTAGATCTCCCGTCCAAACATTTTTTTTCTCAAAAATATTTTTACATAAGCGTAGTGTGTCGGCTTCCTGATTATACTTGACGGGTTATAGTGAGGGATAAGCCGTTAATATTTTTTTAATGATACAGAATTAGTTGTAGCAAAATTAACCAATATTAAAGAATAAAACCCCTTGCGAAAATGTTTCAGCTTTTTTTTTTTTAGTTTTTTGATTTACAATATTTTAATTACAGAAATAATTTTTTTTAATTAGCTTATATAAAAGAATAATAAATCCTAGTAGATTCGCAGTATTTTTGAAGGGTTTTTCGAAGTTATTCCAGCTAGAAAGTCGTGTTAGTTGTCGTTTTCCGATTATTTCCCCTCATCTGCCACTCCTACCGCTCAACACACACAACAACAAAATCTTGACTCGACGAAACCAAATGTTGTGTACACATTGGCGTATAAAAACTGACCAAAAAACATAAAACCGCATAAAAAAGGTCGTAACACAGTCACCTCATCCGACGTTGCCAAACGTCACGTCGTCTTTTCAGTTTTCTTCGACTGGCAGTAAAACGATGGGAAGTTTCAAGTCTGCCGATAAAACAATCGTAATATGGAATTAGGTGCACTAGTGAAACGAAAATGTCTTCGTTCTGCTCAAAATACGAACATTCCACACAAAAAACCTTTCATCATCCGTGAGTGACATTTGTAGGACCTATTGTGGGGGTTGCGTTATCGACACGAAAACTGGCTAGACCAGGTATACACCTGCCTCGTTCCTATCTTTACATCTAAAATGGAACAGGCTGCCATTCTTTTGTCGGTGAATTGGTATCGTGTTTCCAACATGTTGGCCCAGTTTTTTGTTCGGAGCCCCAGACGGCTTGTAATTTTTGACTAGGAACGACCGCAGGTAACAGTAAAAACAGGAGGAAGGTCGTTGGGAGGAATTGCTGTTTTTCCAGATAAACAAAAGGGGAAAGGACAGATGCCGCTCAAAGTAAGGCGATTGAGGCGACAGTAAGATTGCCAAATGAGAACCATAAGTAGGTAGGTACTTCTTATTTAATACTCCCGGGTCCGGGGAACCAAGAAATACAGGAACAAACGAAAATGATTAATTGAGTGAATCTTGTTGACTGAGTGACAAGTGCACGATGGATGCAAAACAGCGATCTCAACCCACAATGCAAATCAACGTTAATTATCAATTTGTATGCGACGATCAAGCGTGAAGATCGCCTTGAAATTAAAATATTACACACAGCTTAAACTAAAAGGAACAAAAATTAAAAGAAAACACTAATTATATGAAAAGAAATGAAAGTTTTCAATTTATAACTTGGAAAACTATTTTTTAGAAAACAAAAATCAAACTGACATCAGCAATTCTTGCTGGAGAAACTCCTTATTAGAAGTAAAAAGGAATTGGCAAGTCATAGAATTCGAAATGGGCGCGCGTTCGACACTTTTGTCGAATGGTTCTGAGTGACGTTAACAGAGAGCGCTGAGATCTCTTTTTACTCTTTTGCAGCCAACATTATTTTATTAGCCAATTTAAGTTTTATCTTGAGAGCCTAAGATTTCGTTTTGCCTCATTTTTGTTGAGTTTCATGCGATTCGCGATTCGATTTAAATTGTAACAAAAGAATAGTATAACGGAAGCAAAAATAATTCACGAAATCAGAACAAAAACAAACAACACCAATACAAACAATAATGGAATTCCAACTAACCAACGGATCAAAACCAAAAATAAATGAAAACTTAAATATGGAAATATAACACAATCATGCGCTTCCTTTGGGCAATCTCTCTAACTTTCGACCAAAGACATGGGAAAGAGGAGGAGCGAAAATTCTATTGCACGCATGTTCCCACGCCATACAAGGAACACCATGAAAAAGGCGAATAAGCAAAATTGTGCATCCTGATTCAATCAGCACTTTTCTGGCAATCTACGCCCGGCGGCTTTCTTATTATTTACCCGTGAAGTATGAAGATGATTTCCAAAGACTCCAGCGGGTCATGCACTCTTGTTGGTTAGTTGATTGAGGATTCATGAAGGTGGTTCCTATTAGGAGATAAAATGTTATACGAAGCAGATTGCGGATTCTTGAGCTTACAGGGGTACCATCACCGCACAAAATAACCTCACCCCCTCACCATCACGTCGAAGCCCGAACCTAGTTAACTCCAATGCCTTTTTGCTCTGGCATCTCGATAACGTCAGGGTTGTATATTAGGTCCTCGTCTTGTAAGTCGCACCGCTCATTAGTGCAGGCTCGGAGTGATGCAGCCGCTTTTTACGACCTTCCTTTTCCTCTTTGAAACAAGTCAACCCCTTCAAATAAATCGATCCCAAAAAAGAGCTGCGGCCTTCAAAAAAGAGAGTTCGTCGGAGGTTTACTGCACTGGAATTCGTGATGGGATTTTCAGAAGATTTTTTTGTACGATTCAAAAATTTACCCCCGGCTGACTCAACATTCAATTAAAAAAAAAAAGCCTACGAACACAATATATAAAATTTGATTACAAATCGACCAACAAGTAGAAGTTTACAGAATTTATGGTAAATCGCAATTTGAATTTTCGGCGGGAACCAGCGATCAGCTCAGAATTGGTCGACGATTTGATTTGCCAAGTTGGCCACCATTGAAATAATTAAAAACTGAAGGATCGGCTTCTGAGGTCACCCTCATATAAAACCAAGTCGATATAAATTTACTATACACGATCACATTCATAACAAAGCGAACACGGCCATTTTCGCGTGACTCCAATGTCACTAGTGCCAATCACCAAGAAAATCGATTAAAAAAATTGAAAAACCGATCAGCATTCTGGTGTCTTTGATGGGAAACTAGCCGTCAAACCGGTAGGGCCGCACGTGACGTCACGCACATTCTTTTTGAAAGATCTTTGACTTTGCAGCTTCGTAGGCCATTTGAAAACGAAGACTAAATGTTTGGCTAGTCTCAATTATAGATGTTATAGTATTTTATGACGGAAGTTGAAATTGATGAGCCCAAATCATCCCAATTATCTTTAATTTTAGTCAACTTGGAGGATATCCTAGGAAAACTACAGGTTCACAGTTAATTTTACCACCGGAGCCACCTGAACGTAAAAAAGGTCCAAATCGGCTAAACTGTCGACCAGCGAGGGGGCTTTGACGATTTTCTGGGCTCTTTGAAGAATTTCGCCCTTCCCCTCTTCGATAATGACGCCTTCAACGTAATAGGGGAGCCCTGATGAGGGTAATTGAGCCGTAATCAGCCACCATTCGACGCATTTCCTACGCTCTCAACCCGCCGCCGTAATTTTGTAAGCATATCGGGTTTGTTGACTTCAAAACTCAATAGACTGCATATTAACAGTTCCCTTGTACCATGACCGGTTCCCATACCATGCGTCGATGGTGATTTTCATCTCGTCCACGCACTGTGAAATTATGCGGATCCTACCGAACCCCATTTAATTCTTTTAAGAAAAGCTTTTGAACTAACTATTTTTCCTATAAAGACTAGAGGCTCAATTGCCTGAACGCTGTAATTTCAACAACAATTATCCATTTCATTTAACGTGCAATGAAAATTCCAATCACTAGCTGGCTTTTATGGGTTGCATCACGTCCATGTCACAATTAGCGATGCTTCTAACGGCCTTGAGAGGTAGCAGAAGGGAGAGAAAGCAATAAATAACGAAAACGGTGCATCAAGTTGGTCACCTGACGAGGCCCTCATTCAGCAATGTAATGGTTCAAATAGAATCGGTGCAACGATGGTAGCAGGTAAGTGATCGTACGCTATGGAGTTTATCGTGGGCCTCAAAGCCACATGTCGTATCACCAAATTGCCAAAAACATCTTCTTTTCTCAATCGATAGAACAAATCTTAATTATTTTTGTTTTCTTAATCAATAAAATAAATTATTATCTATATTTATAAAATAATTTATATTATTGTTTTGAACATATTTCCATATTAAAACTGCCATAATATTATTATGAAATTAGCTTAAATCAATTAAAAAGTTTTAATACTTCATCACCTCTTTAAAAGTTGGTGAAAACGTGCGACCTGTGCCTTTGAGACCCTCGATATTTCGGTTTTTGTGATTTGAATACAGTGGCGGATCCAGAGGGAGGCGCCCCCCCCCCCCCCCCCCCCAAACGAGAAAATATATGAGTTTTAAAATAAAATTTTTATAATCGCCTAAATTTGAAGAGAAGTACTCAACATAAATTTGATTAAATGTATGTGTGTTGTGTGGTGGCTGCGCTGCGTTCATCACTGTGCCGAGAAGGTGACAGGACGACAAGCGACAGGGGTATAGTGAATCTATGGACTATAGAATATTGGGTGGTGATTTACCTCGGAAAATGTAAAGGTGAGGTGAGATAAGCGAAGTTAAAATGTAATGTACTAAAATCTACTAATACGTAGGGATAAATATAGACCAAATGCAACTATCCAAGCCCAAGGCTCAAATCTTCGACAATTTTCCCGTGGTTTGGGGGTATCTATCATTCCCCCCCACCCCCCTCAGAAAAATCCTGGATCCGCCCTTGTTCGAAACTGGGTTCGAGAGGGTTGAAAACTGGTTTGAGGGAGGGTTGATCAGTCGCTCTGATCCTATAATCCTATAGATAATGCGATAAGCGTCCTCATCTGGTACCGCCGAATTATCATGGCTCAACACAATTTCGGATTTCATCAAGTTTGATACCATACTTAGTTTTGATACGAGTTAGATGCGATACAACCAAGATAACATGATACCATACACACCATGATATCATACATAAGAGTTTTGATACGAATTTTGCTTACCATACTTTTCTTAGATACCCCACTATGTCATAGTTCCATATAGATTCCAAAAATGAAATGTCCGCCCGCCGTTCAGGCCGTTTTGGGCTGAAGGAATCATTTTTAAATAATTTTTTATTGATATTAAATTAATTTTAAGGCGAATTTACATTGTGTAGAAGAACCCTTGTGTGGAATTTGGTGTTTTTAAATTTTCTATTGCAGGTTCAATCCGAGCCCGAATATTGTGGATCGATTAACCGCAATATTCAGGATGGGATTGAACCTTCGTTCAAGTATCTTCAGTTTTGTACCTCTCTCCAACCTCATGCCATTACCATCTTCAAGAAAAAGATATCACCACACCTGTAGCCGTGAGTGCGGCCTCGGCAACATCTGGTTTTTTCTTCCTTTTTTTCTTTTAGTGGCGACGAGGGAAAAATTGCGGGAGGGGCTAGGGGATAGGGAAAGGAGCTCTGATGAAATGCAATAAATGCTGCAATTCCATCCTTCCTCCCTTCTCCGCCGGTTTAGTCAGGCTTGCAATGATCTACGACCGTAATCAGAGTTTTCATCAGAAGTCTTCATCCCAATCGCTTTCTTTCCAATACGCCTTTCCGCCCTTCCGCCTCCCCCGGTCTGTTTCTTATATCATTTTTTCGTATTAAAATTTATTGCCCCACTTCCATTTTATGTGATCAAATTTCTTCCTTTTCCTTTTTCTCCCCCTTTTTTCCAATATTGTGTCGAGAGGGGTTTTTATGTCTGCTTCATATTCTCCGGTTATTGCCTTATAAATCAATTATCGTCGCGATCTTTTGCGAGGACCGTCTCGGCAGTATACGGTACATTGTACAGTGTGCGTGTTGTGCAGCATCAGACGTACATGAGTCATACTTTGCCTTGGTATACAGTAAAAGCTCCACATCCGAGCACGCTGGCCCAATGTATCCCCCGACACTCCATAAACCAAGATATAAGACCGCAAGAGAGGTTGGTAGTTGGAATGCAGGAGATGACCAAGAGTTTACAACGGACGATGATGAGGTGACCAGTAGTGGCTCAAAGAGCCTCTCAAGGCAACGACTCCAGCTCCTCAGAAGAAGAAACTGGTCAAACGGTCACGTTTGAGGACCTGGTGAAAGCGATATAAGTTTTTTATGACAAGGAAGACACTATCCTGAGCAAGGATAAGGATATTATGACAGGATGGGCAGCCCAAGGAGCTACTGACCAATGAAGATTAAAATCGGGATGCTGCTAGAGAGGCAGCCCAACTCGACATACCTTGCGGAAAAGGACACCTCGGATATGAGGATAGACCCAGTACCAGTAAAGCAGCCGGCCATGATGCAATTGCCCATGAGACTGGTGAAAAGATGTTCTGCAGAATTTTAACGCTATAGAGTTCCAACATATATGTTGGAACACCGTCACCATTCCAGGGACTGGGAGGTGGCAATCCGTAACCCCAATATAAAAAAAGGAGATAATCGAGACTGCCAGAACCACCGTGGAATATCTCTTCTGAGAGTCTCATGGGATATCTCCAGCAGGAAAGATACACAGCCGAGTCATTGAGGCACACTGGAGGTCTCAGGTTGAGGCAGAACTGCATGAGGCACATGCAGGATTCAGACCTGCCCAGGGCACGCAGAATCTGATAGTAGGCCTAACATAGTATGTATATGTATATTATATACATACTACTACTATTACATACATATCGTCACCACTATGGCAGACTATCGAATTTTTTTCACTCCCGAAAACTATCGAATCGGCGATTTCACAAGTTCGCCGATTCGATAGTTTTCGGGAGTGAAAAAAAAAATTCGATAGTCTGCCATAGTGGTGACGATATAGTCTCATAATATAATATATTATGAGACTATATCGTCATATCGTTATATTATGGGATTTTAGGATGGGGAGGGGCGTATCATAGCAATTTCCTCTGCCTGGACACAGCAGTCAACACAGTTTTGAAAATAGCTACAAAATCGCGTAGACGCACCCCCGTTGCAACGTCTCTATACAGAAACTTTGATGTAATGACACCTAGAACATCCTATGTATATAGAATAATGTTCTGCGTTTATATATTTAAAAAAAAAATTTGGCAATTTCCCTAAACAACCGAACATTAGACCCACTAGGGCAAACTCAGCAGCAGTAATTATTCCAGCCATTCCTCGGCCGTATAATGATTTCTTTACTAGGCAATCACCCTGGCTTGCGCCAAACATTTTGTCATTTTCATGTCTTTACTTTGGCACACAACCGAAAAAAGCGTTACCGAAACCCGTGGCAACCCGTAAACTAAAAGTGTTACTTTTAGAAGCGTTACCGAAACCCGGGGCAACCAGTAAACTTTTAGTGTAATGATATCGCATCACGAAATTTGTAACTAAGTAGCGTCTCCTGGTCAACAACAAACAAAATAAGGTGAATAATAATACGAAGACATGAAAATGGTCTCTTGTGGTTGCAGACGAGTCTGCAAGCTGATTTTTTGAACCCCTCCCATCACCACTCTACTTCCCCATCAACGGCCAAATACTTCGGTACATTCAAGAATGAAGCTAAGAATTATTTGAAAAATAGTCAAAACGCCAGCACAATTCTGCAAACTTTATTATAAGATTTATTTAGATAGCACACAGTAAAGCTGTTGCTGTACTCTCTAGAAATAGTTAACATAAGTTAGATGTAGGTAAAGTATAAATGCCTCACACCGATCTATGCTAGCCAAAACTTTTTTTTTTTTTAATTCGTTGCATACGTTTTTATCTTACTAATTGGGAGAGAATGAGGTCTGGACAGGTCCCCGACCTATTGAGGCTGAGCTAATAATAATATTGTATTGGGAATGAGGTAATAATAATTTGGAATATGAACGAATTATATGTGTCAACATTTGTGAATAAATTGAATTGCATTTAGGAAAATTTCCGTCAGCATGAGCCATTACATTGATGTTGACCTCGCAGAGCCTACTGAATACCATCTCAGTCTTATACAGTAATTCAGCACATCATTCATTGCGCGCAGTGAGGGAGAGGGGAGAACAAAGAGGGTGGAGCTTATCTCATTCTGCAAGCGAGCTCGAACTCGTCAACACCCTCCTAAATTCATTTTCTGAATTGCAATCAATCTCTGTGCCATGTCGACTTGACAGTGTATTATTTTTCAAGTTGTTATTCAGAGTCAACTTGACAATGATAATGTTGCAATGGTTCTTTTTAGTCCTCCTAGATGCCACTTCTAAGCTGCTGGAGGGATCGGTGATCGCTCTCGTTCTAAAAAAAAATCTTCCTCCAGATTTACATTACTCCAACGTAGTCTTATTAAACGACAAAGGACCGTAAAACCGTAAAATCAAAGCTACACCGATGACAAACGGTAATTGGCGACGAATTAAATTATTGAAATATAATTGACGACGAAAAGGAATAAATTGACGATACGAAGATGAAGAGAAGTTGGAAAAAGTGAGAGGTTATGTTTCGATGAAAATGGTTCAATCCTCCCCCGATCGTTAGAAGGGTATCCGAAGGGCTCATTATATATAATTGGTCGATAATTGACAAGTTATAGTGGAAAAGTGGAGAGTTACAAAGAGCGGGAGGGGTTTTTTGAGGAGTTTCCGAGACGTATGGGCGAAGGGGTTCATTACCGCTAATGAATCACTGACACGCCCTGCGACGGTCCCATTACGACAAACCCGTTTTTCCGCCTTTCCTGTTTTTGTGCGTCTTCTTTGATAACAATTATATTAACAAAGCTCCGAGGGCGAAGGCGCTGGCGAAACGTCAGCTTTTGTCAGCAACTCCAAAACTGTTTTGTTTTCAACTGTCTGAAAGGTAAATACGGCGTTTCGGTTATTGGAGGTGGAAGACAATAGAAATCGTTTCGCGGGGGTTTCTGTCGGTTTTAATGAGCGAAATCAACTCTACGACGTAATTGACGACCGATTTGTTCGTCTCGGATCAATTTTTGAACGTGGAACAATTTTCTTGAAGGGGAGGGGGGTTTGAGGGCGTTTTCGTGGGCCAAGGTTGAAATTGTTGAAAATATCGGTGGCCCAAGTCACCCCTGCAAACTGATTAAGGCCCTCAGAACCAAAAACAGTTTCAACAGGAAAGAGAATGTGCGGTTTTATCCACTGCCGAAGATTAGAAGATTAGATGGTTTAAAATGGGTTAACAGTTTAAAATTTGATTGAGTGGATCTATAACCGGTGTAAGTTTAAACTTATTGAGATAAGTTTGAAGGGGTCCACAATTGGGTTTAAGAGGTCTAAATTCGGTCTAGACCCCTGAATCCGCCCTGAACCCCGACAAAACCACGAGGCACAAGAAATGTTCCACAATCAAATTAAAGCGTTCAATCAATTAGATAAAATGTATGTACATATTTATATTAAATATAAATTTTAGCCCTTTTATATTGAGCGAATATTTAATATTATTGATTTGAGATATTTAACCTTTTCATGACCAGTGACGAGATATCTCGCGAGAAGAAGTGGCACATCTGGATCAGAGACAAGATACCACGCGAGGAGAAGTAGCCTGCCTGGACCAGAGACGAGATATCAAGCAAGAAGCAGGAGCCTGGCTGGGCCAGAGACAAGACATCAAGCAAAAAGAAGAGGCCTTCATGGGCCAGAGACGAGATATCAAGCAAAAAGACGTGCCCTGCCTGGACCAGAGACAAGATATCAAGCAAGAAGCAGAGGCCTGCCTGGGCCAGAGACCAGATATCAAGTAAAAAGAAGTGCCCTGCTTGGAAGGCGGACGCACTTTTCGTTTTTGGAATCTAGACCTTTTGAAACGTATAATGTCAAATTTTGAGGCCGAGCAGAATTTTCGACCTCCATCGTTATCACATAGGTGTGTTATTCCAAGAATAATAAACCAAAATAAGTGCCCTGCTTGGGCATGAGACGAGATATCAAGCAAAAAGAAGTGGCCTGCCTGGGCTGAGACGAGAAATGAAGCAAAATCGCTTAGCTCGTCCATTTGTGTGTACATGTCCCAATGATTAGGAGCGGGGTCAGACAGAAACTCTTGCTTTCGCCAAGCTTTCGGCATTATATTATGCCTTCCTTAGAACCTGCACAGTACACAAAATCTATCAGTGCTGATATGATGAATTGCAGTGCAATGATATATAATAATATTATATACTAGCTGACCTGGCGCGCTTCGCTGCACTTCTAAAGATTTTGAAAATTCATTATTTCGTAGCTGGGACACCCGTGCGTCGCACGAAACATCAAATTCCCGCCCATCACCTATCGATGATGCACCCGTGGCAACCCGTCAACTTAATTTTTCATAGTAACAACGCTTGTTGGTTTGTCGTAGTGAAGTACCTATCAAATTCCCGTCTATCACCAATTATATGCAGCCCATACATCCCTCACATCCCATACATCCCACACACCATCCCATACATCCCACACATCATCCCATAAATCATCCCATACATCGGGCACATCCCATACATCCCACACATCCCATACATCGGGCACATCCCATACATCCCACACATCCCATACATCCCAAACATCCCACACACCATCCCATACATCCCACACACCATCCCATACATCCCACAGATCCCATACATACCTTACATCCCACACACCCCATACATCCCACACGTCCCATACATCCCACACATCCCATACATCCCACACACCATCCCATACATCCCACACATCCCATACTGAATGTTTCAACAGGAGAGATTTTAACGGTGTACGGATTTTTAACATTTCCCGTCATTTGAATCGTCGAATTAATTTGAGAGGAATTTCGGCGGAATATAGCGGTTTTCCATTATTATATAATTATATTATATTATATATAAACCTTCTCTGAACTTCCACAAATAATTCAAGACCAAAATTAGCCAAATCGGTCCAGCCGTTCTCAAGTTATGCGATCACCAACAAAATACTGATTCATTTTTATAGATATAGATCATTGCACTGCAATTCATCATATCAGCACTGATAGATTTTGTGTACTGTGCAGGTTCTAAGGAAGGCATAATATAATGCCGAAAGCTTGGCGAACATGTTAAAATTGGGAAAAACTAGAAGTTACCAAAACTTATTCAGCAAAGTTCACCGTGAGACTTGCGTCATCACTCCGTCAAACAAGCGGAAACCAAAAACATTCATGTTGAACATGTTAAGGTCTGAGCGATCGTAACAAGTTGCTGGACCCGCACAATCCAGTGTTTTGATACGGGTTTTGCCCGTACCCTGGACGGTGACCACCACATGTGTACGTAGGTACACATGTGTACATACGTCGGGGAATGAGGAAAAAGGGCAGTATTGAGCCACAGCCGATCCACGACGCAAAACCAACGAAACTGGCCCGACTGGATACCTCACAGGGATTCTCACACCAGCTCGGTAAGTGAATCTCGTTGGGAATGTGGGAATTACGTTGCTGATGCCGATTTGGTTAGGCAGGGCCTTTGTTTTCGCCACGACGTCTCTCTACTTTGAAGCCCCAACTGAAGTGATCGACATCCAGGGATACGAACCCGACGATTTACACTACTCGACGGGATCGGAACATTTGAAGGCGGCGGCTCAGTTAAGATTACATAATAATATTAAAAATGATATAATGATAATGTTGTTAATTTGTTTTCTAAAATTTGAAATTTGTTAATAAACAGGGTGGCGCCCAACAACTCTGTAGGTATTGTTTCTCGAACCCAACTCTCTCGACCTTAGCCGTGAGCTGGCCAGGTACATTAATTTTCAAGCAAAGAATAACGTTAACAAACACTAGAAGAGCTAGGAAAGAAGTGAGAACAGACAGTGAGAGGAGAGAAGCGGGTACTGCACAGCCCATACAACGAGCCAAAAGAAGTACCCACCTTCTACAGCGTAAATGGTTTATAAAAGAAGAATGAGAGGGATAATACAGGTAACACTGACACGACAGCTTGTCGTGAGAAATTACGACAAAATGCCTGAAATTATTACAAAATATTTACAACGGCGTGAGAGGAAGCTGGACATGAACACACATAGACAGATGATAACAAACAAGAAAATGGATTGGTGATAAGAAAATGTCGTGTAGCTTGGTAATTTGTTAAGCTAAAAATTAAAAATTAAATTTAATCCGAACAGAAACATAAGAACAAACTAAACAAAATCAGGTAGCTAACTAAGTATTATCACAGACAAACTCATGTGGGGTTTCGGCGTCAACATTCAAACGCGATTCACACACTTGATGAAGCACCCCAGCGTATGCTAAGCTCAGCTCTGCAGTATCCGTACGGAGGTTGCAAGTGTGTTATATTTTCCTTCTAATTCTTCTTTTATAAACCATTAAGGGGGCAATGCAACTTGGAAAACTTGAAAAAATCGATTTTCTTTTTTATTATTTTTTGAATCAAGCAACATCTCCTGAACAAAATAAAAAAATATATTTGTAAATCCGAGCATTAGAACAGAAGTTATGAGCCAAAAACTAAAACATTATCTAATGCGCGCCGGCCGCATACGGAACTCCTTCGGCAGCTCTATATTTATTTATATAATATATTAATATATAATATATATAAATATTTAGGCAATAATATTATATAAATATATAATATTATATATTAAATACATACATGTCGAAGTAAATAGAGTAATGGTCATAGATGACATCCAACTAGGACGAACCGAGCGGGGGGGGGGGGGGGGGGAGTGGGGAATCTTTGAAGCGCTCTCCTGTAAAATTTTGTATTTTGACCTATCGGTACACTTTCCTCGGGAACTACTCAACCGAATTGAAAAAACTAAAATTCTGCTGATTCCTATATTCTTCCTGAACCCACTGAGTTATTGGGAGGGGGTTTTACCGAAAAGTAGAGTCTCAGTGGCCGATTGACCAACACCGAACATTCACTAAAATTCGACGTTCTTCAAAGTCGTGGGTAAAATGGGGTTTCGATGGTACCTATTTGAAAAAAACTCAGTAGAAACTTCAGAATATTACCTTTCAGATGAAAAAAAAAGCAAGTCGCTATCTTTATCCAGTGCTTCACAAAATGTACCGAAAAATGGGTCTAAAACGCTAGAAAACGCCAAGTTGCATTGCCCCCTTAACAATGCAGAAGGTGGGTAGGTACTTCTTTTGGCTCGCTGTATCGGCTGTGCTGCAGGAAGTGCTACACTCGCAAGTTTTTTTTCCTTTTGCTTGACGGAGGGATGACGCAAGTCCCACGGTGACCTTTGCTGAGTAAGAGTTTGTAATTTTTATTTTATTTATTTTTTAAAATTTATTTTGACATGTCATTGTCTCAGCACTGATAGATTTTATGTACTATGTAGGCCCTGACGAAGACATAGGATAATGCCGAAAGCTTAGCGAAAGGAATAGAGTATCTCTATGACCCCGCTGCCCCCTTTTTGACCATTTCATTGATTTGTGTATACGATCCAACCCTGCTAAAATTACCCAAAATCACTGGTTGTAAAGGAAATATGTGAGGAAGAAGGTGGAGGAGGATCAGCCACTTCATTTAGACAGGGGCGCTACCAAATAATATAATTTGAAAATAGTGATGATTTTAATTAAATTTTAATCTCTCTCCCTTCCGATTGGAATTCCATCCAATCCAATCTCTTGGACGTTGAAAATACCAAAACCCCCATAATATTTCCGAAATAAGCGAGGAATAAAATCATCTCCCGAAATTACTTTTACTAAGTAAACCAAATCGTGGAAAACAAAAAATTGCTCGCCCTGAGTCGGGATCGAACTCGTCATGTTACATACCAACTTCAGACCTCACAACTCAAGAGCGGAAGGCCACAATGTCTATGATCCGTTAGAAACGTCCCTCGACGTCAAAACTATCAGGAGATCGTCGAAAATCGATCGTTCGAAATTTAGAATTTAAATTCGGATCGAGGGGAAGGCAATGGTGCAAAGAACGATGCAATCAGACTGTAAACAACGAAGGTACGAATAGTTGTACACATTTGCGCGCGTCGCTGATTGCGCTCAATGGTCTCATCGGGCATAATACAATTAAAATATAATTACTATTTATAAATACTATAATAATTATACGTCCAATGAGATCGTAGTGGTACTTATAGATAGCTGGTAGAAAATTTCGTCAAAATGGCGAAAATTGTGTAATTTTAATTTTGGGGTTCGCAGTAGATATATTTAACAAATAGTAAGGTATGGTAAAGTAGTTAAACAACCGGCCAAACGTGACTGAGCGCTAACTCGTTCAATAACCCATTAAATGCAAATTTTGCTTTATGACATTTATTTACTAAAATGCTGCAAATTCACACAAGGGGTAATTTTTTATTTTTTAAATTTTTTATCAAGTAAATTGGAAGAATTCATTTCAATCTTATTTCTATCAATAGAACAAATTTTGAATTATAATGTTTTAAGTTCAATTTTCTGTGTGTGAGCGGATATGGGATCCAAAAAAATGGTTTCTGCATCCGAAAATACTCCAAAAATGGCACCTCACATCGTGCACGATGCCTTACTCGATAACCTGCAACAAACCCTCCCGTAGCCGCTTATTAGCCCCACGGGTTTGGGCGATCGGGCTGAAAACCTTGCGTGCACAACTACATAGGAAAACAAGTATTTTGTCAAAATTTCAGATCTCCCTATAAACATTTCGAATCACTGGTTTCCTCTTTAAGTCCGCCCCAACTCTCAGGACGGATTTTTGAGTGACAAAAAAACTATCCAAAACAAAAACAAGAGAAAAAAACCGTCCCAAGGATGAAAATCGCCGGAAAAAAGGGTTTGAGGAACCAAACGTCCGTGAAAAGACTTGAAAAGCAAATCGCGTGTGAGGTTTAACATTTTTCAACGGCGGACCATCATGCGGAATATTTATTAATCGGGCTTTAATAGAGGCGAGCGGGTCTGTTTAGAAGCGGAAAAATATTTTACGGCCGGGTAATCATCATTATTCAATTGGAAGACAAAAGGAAAAACCTTGTTTGAGGGTGAAAAACGTTAAATAACGCTGTAATCAAGAAAATTAGGAAGCTGTGGAGGCTCACGGGCAAATTTATTTTGGTCGAGTGGTCAAAATGGGTGAAATATCCGTTAATCATGTTTAAACACACAATCCACTCCCATTTGACCAGCTAAAAATCTACCGATCGTGGGTCTAAACCAAATATTAAAGTTTGGATTTGAATAAAGAATTCGTAACTGGAATATTAAAGTTGGGAGCTCTTTTGCAAAACATGGCCTACAAAATCCCTATGGGTAAATTAAATTACGAATTAAATTTATATTCTCATGTGACTTCAAGGTTAATGGTTAATGCAGCTATCACTCTTATAGTATAGTTACAACTCCCATAAGAGAGTCTCAAGGTTTTGTGTCTCCTATCCTTCCTTGAAGGAAATTCAAAAAAAAAAAAAAAAAAAACACACAAGTGGTGTGCTACTTACGGATGATTTAGGGTTGTCTGCTCTCAAATCCACCATACCTGCAACAAAAGTTTAAACATTAGATTTTGATTTATTATTCTTGAAATAATACACCCATGTATTCGTGTCGGAGGTCCGTCCACATTTAATGTCCGTCCGCCGTTTGAGCCGTTTTGGGTAGTAGGATTTTTTTTTAAATCCGAAATTTTGACAAAATACTCGGTTTACCATACCAGCTAGTTGAGCCCGCAATGTTCAGCGCGCAACCCTAGGGCTGAAAAGGGGCTTTGTAGCTATGGGATCGAGTTAGGCGTCGTTTTCGGAGTATTTTTGGACATATAATCCATTTTCGGGGGTCCCAGAACGATCCGATTTCACCGTGGGGATCTATGAGGCTTTCTTGGGGCAACGAATTGGATTCTTGAAGGATCCCATGAGGTCAAACAGTTTTTCGAGTAATTTTGTAGGTACGCATAATCCATTTTTTTAGGTCCCACGTCTGTCCAAACGTTGCCCAGAATTTTTCTTTTTTCGATTTTTTTCAATTCGGAGGTATCTGCAAAATTTAATATTCGTCACGCTTTTAAAATTTACACAAGTTTATATTTTTTGTATAAATTTTGCAAAAATTAATTCAGCCAATAATTTTTTTAAATTAATTAATTAATAAGAACTGTATTCCAATAAAGTTTTTCGGCATGTAAGGGACCCCAAAATTAGGATTAACGTTCAAAATAACTCGAAAAACAATTCCTCTCATTCGACCACCTATCCTTCAAAAGCCCCATAGCCCCCCAAGGCGAAATCTTATGGTTCTGGGACCCACACAGATTCAACGTCCAAAAAAAATTCGTAAATTACATCCAACTCGATCCCATTACCAAACACTTAAAAAAAACCTCTTAGCCCATTTTCAGCCCCGCAGACCTCCACGGGTTTGAGCGATCGGGTTGGAAGCCTTGCGGGCAGAACTAGATGGAGAACCAAGTATTTTGTCAAAATTGCGGATACCAATTGAAATTGTATACCTTATTTATTTATTTCACGGTACCTAATTTATTAGGTGATTATTATAGTCATATTATAGTGATATATCTCCGTATATATATATTTTAGGATGATTATAAAGTTTATAATAAAAATTTATAACAGATTTAATCTGTTTTCTAAGTTTGGTTTTCTCTTTGTTATACCTATCTATACAATGTATGATTTTGAGACCGACTTTGGCCAGAATTGTGGTAATATTTTGAAAATAATACCCCAAAAGAGGAGAAAGAAAATTTCTTTTGCCGACAGAATACCCACTTGTTGGCAATGTAGAGGTGAAGAGATAACTGAAGTTCTATGATTTCAACTAGACGTCAACTTACAGTAATCCGTGTCGCGTGATTTAATTCCAGGCATAATTTCACGCTCGGTTAACAGCTTTTCTAAATGCCCAAACGGCTGTGAACATTTCGAAGGACAACAAAACAAGATTGAACACGCAAGAAGACGTTCCACTTGGTCGCGAGGGGTTTTTGCAGGTTCGAACGCGGAGAGAGCCGGAGTTGTACTGGCCCGATGAACTATGCCAGTGATTAGGGGTAGAATCCCCTAATGGGGGCGTACAAGAGGGGTGGAATAAGAGGGAGAAATTAGGAATAAAGAGGGGTACGAAACGTTGGAGGGGAGAGATCGTCGGGATGACGATTTGGTTGGTTGTTTAGGGGTCGGGACGTGTTGAGGGAAAATCCGTCAAAACCGGTTTCTGCGCCCCGAAAAAAAAAAAAATAAATAAACAATCGTCTGCTCCCTCAAAACCGGCTTTTGCTTCCCAAAAACGACTGTCAGCCCTTCAAATCTGTTTCTGCTTAGTAACAATGGTTGTCTGCTCCTAAAGAACCGGTTTCTGCTCAGTAAAGACCAGAATCAGGTGCTAGAATTGATAGTATAATATACTATCAATTCTAGCACCTGATGCTCTTTTGAGCTTTCCTGAAAATCCACATAACGTAAGGTAAATTCGCGGAGATAGTGGAAATCCGTCTGTAATATTCCTGATGATAATGAGGCTCATGATCCACCAAAGTAAGACTTTGGGAAGAAATAACTTCCTCATACTTGCAAAAACGAGTTGATAAGTTTTAAGCCTTCTGTGTTCCTGCGAGCAGGTAAGACTCAAGATGAGGGAGATACACCATGAGGGAGATACACCATGATTGCATGGCTTGCATGCATTGCATGGTTTTTTACGATAGATTTGCTAATATTCTGAAAATATTGAAGATTTTATTAAAATCTTGCTACGATCTGGATTAGCTTGATCTTTGTGATGGATTCTCCCTTCTTTTCTCTAGGGTTCCTTTTGAACCAGCCCTGGAGAGTTTAAACTATCATCTTGAAGTAATTTCATGGCAGTTGGAACATGTCAAGGCAAGTTCTGTTTCTCTCAAAAGATGCATGCAACCTGACGCAAGTCAGTAAAGATGACCCAACAGCACATGTCAGAGCGAACATGGGGGACGTAATTTGGATCCATGGCGAGTTGAACAAGGCCACAGTTGAGTGTATAAATTGTGAGTATAGATCATCACTTGATTTCACTATTTAACAGGCATTCGCGGGGCACTGGTCAATGTAGCTTGCAGACCACTCCTTGTATTCTAGTGGTCATTGCTGCCTGGTAGTCCTGATTCTGCCTTGGCGGAACTGTCATACTGCCCTGTTTCTCCCTTGCAGGTCGATGTAGCTTGAGGACCAACACTTCCGGTCAGGTGGTCATTGCTGCCTGGTCGTCCTGATTCTGCCTGGAGGGGTGGCGTGAAGAATAGTTGTCTAAATGAAAAAAATAATGCCCTTCCTTGTGTACGAGTGAATTTTGACGTTTTTTCAGTCTCCTATGAAAGGGGGTCAACAAGGTTGGACGTGCTTCATTCTGAGTGAAGGATGGATGCATTATTGAACGGAAATTTGATACCTATTTGATATTTCGTGCGAAGCACGGGTGTCTCAGCTAGTAAATATTTTCAATATTAAAAAAATTGGTACTCCCCTTGTATGTTATAACATAGGTATATATACCTACCGCCCGTCCGATCCCCTAGTATGTTACCTACCGAATCGATGAGACAGGTCTCATGAGTAGGTCTCCAAAGCATAAAAGTAATTTATTCTTTTCGAGTAGAAGCACGTGTGGGTCCTCTCGTTCTCACTTCATAAGGGTGGGGGTTTTCATATCGTCTAAAAAAGCGTCGAAAGGGTCGTCTGGATGAAGTGATCACCACCATTCTTGATGGGTTTTCGTTCCAAAAGATTGCATGCACCATGCTGCTTAATACCGTACAAAGCAAAATTTGACCACTCTCCATTGGCATTCTATTGCCTCTGTATGTGCTCCAGTGTTTGAGTCCATGAAATTTTAAGAATGGTTTACGGTTTGTGGACGTAACCTTGGGTGCCTAGGGTGCCCTAGGCTATCTGTACTTCCGTCCCCACACCGCCCATTCTCTTAAGTTTGTCCCAAATTTCAACGCAAACATATTAATATTATATGTAATATAATTTAGATATAATTTAGATATAAATTTGTCGGGATTTTAAACATGTAAGCACCTGGTAGGTATCGGCCTCGACGGGTAGATATCGAGCTCCCGGTAGGTAATATACAAGGGGAGTACCAAAAAATTTAATAAATTTTAACATTACAGTTAAAATTTCACATTCTTTCAGTATTTAATATTGAAACAGAAGAATTTTTCCCTTTTCATGAATTATTTTTCCTCGATATAACCGATATGTAACCGGTTTTGATGAAAACGGGATCAAAATAATAAGCAAGATGCCTCGATGAACTAAAATATTCCAGCAGTGAGGCTTGTGAGGAACCGATTGGTGGACGAGAGAGAACCTTATTGTAACAATTTTATAACCTGGCATCAAATAGTCGCGAGACGATTTTCATGAAGTTTTTGTGCATGTATTTCATGGCTCGATAAAACCTAAGAAGCTCTGTCGTGCAATATGAATCGCTGCGGATTGAATTTGGAGCAACGTTTTTAATTCCGTATTGTAAGGGTCAAGTATTCTAGTTGGGTGTGTGGGAAAGACGTCCAAATTTGTAGGAAACATTTTAGCGGCTATTTTCCAAAAATTCATGTTATTACTTCGTGACAGAATAAATGGATAAATTTTAGATTTTGAAGGAGCAGACAGTAGCTTTTGGAAGCAGAAACCGGTTTTTTAAATTATTTTAAAATCGGAGATTTTGACAAAATACTCGTTTTACCGTCGAATTGTGCCCGCAAGGTTTTCAGCCCGATCGCCCAACCCCATGAGGCTCAGGGGGTTAAAAAAGGGTTTCACAAGTGCTTTTTTGAAAGGGTTTCGGCTATGGGGTCGAGTTAGGTGTCATTTTCGAAGTATTTTTGGACGTACAATCAATTTTTTGGATCCCAGAAAGATTCGATTTCACCGTGGGGATCTATTGGGCTCTCATGGGGCTACAAATGGGGTTCTTGAAGAATCCCAGGAAGTTCAAGTAATTATGTACGCATAATCCATTGTTCGAGATCTTTTTTGTTTTTGTTTTATTTTTTATTTGTTCATGAATATTCTTTTATTGACACAGAATTAATTTTTGCACAAGTAACCCATATCAAAGAATAATAAACCCTTGTGTAAAGCAGCTTTTTTTTCCAAGATCGGGGGTTCACCCCACTGTGCGACGAGACCTTAGATCACACACCATTCTTGCCGGGTCTTTAGTTGGATATAGTTCGGGGGTACTATGTGAGGTGATTGATGGGGTATGGGGGTAGTTTATCACAGCATGTTCTGCCTGCCTCGATCTCCTGGTTCGGGCTCTTGCTGGATTCTGATTGAGCAGTAGGCTGCAGCTGTTTTGAGGGATACCAATCGTGTGTATTTTGGAAGGAGCAGAGCCTCCGTGGTAAAGTCAAAAGTAGTCAGTAAAATGTCATACTTGACTCGGTGTGGATGATGTAAAGACGATGTCAGCTCACTGGATCAATCATCACTTCCGCACAGATTCTTCTTCAGAAATCACTACGACTACGACAACAACGACTACGACGTGGGCGGTTTTGGAAACTGTACACACCGAACGATGAATCTCACGTATGCCCGTTTGCCCGCACGTGTTCCGTTCAGGTTTGACCTGCCTGCGACCCGGGGTTCGACTGGCTTGAACTATGCCAGTGATTAGGGGTTGGCACGACGGACTCGGTAGAGGGGTAAACTGAAGAGGGGGAAGGCCTTCAAGGTCTTCCGAGTGTGTTGTTGTGTGGAAGGGGGGAGGGGTGAAGGGGAACGCAGGTAATTCACAGGTCTTTTTCGAAAGGTCCCCCTCCCCCGAAAAGGCGGTTCCTTCGAGGTTCCCCTCGACTATCTCACGGTTTTCGGAATGACATGCACCTGAAGAACACGACGGGAATACGAATTCGACGGCTCCTGTGTGTTGGAGGCCACTTAGCTCGCATTAACCGGCTTCGTTTCCTGAATAGCAAATGAAAGGATAATTTCCCGTACCGAAGGATTTCCAACAGATTCACAAGGTGAATTGAACATAGTTGATAATAGAGCGGTAGAAGACGCTCCCTATTCACCGCCCCACAAGACCCTCAGGACCATTCAGGACCCCTCACTAAGATCTTAATTTCCATACCTAACGACTCATTTTATTGAAGGACACCCAATAATTTCTGGCATGCATCTCAATGCCATTAATGGGCCAATAAACATCTTTTGCTAATAATCCCACCTAATAAAAACCGAGAAATGTCTGTCTGTCTGTCTGTGTGTTTCCCTTTTCACGCCTGAACGGAATGACCGATTCGCGTGCCGTTTATTGCGACCTGTTCCAAAAACCAGCTCGATGGTCATAGGCTACCTTGATTTTTCCTCCCTCATCCCCTTCATCGGTTTTCGGGTGCTCCTTCGCGACGAGAGACGGGTCAAATAGCGTCGTTACTAGGGATCGCTAGGAAAATTTTCGAAACGCGGAAACCCGATACAACTTTTGGCGTCGGTTTTGAACGAAACTACTTTTGTTAAAACGAGCTTTTCGCCCTGATTTCAACGAGCACAAATCGATTTCTGTGCGATAACCCGTTCGCAAGTTATTCGAACATCGTCGGTAGGTGGGTACGAGTATTTTTTTGCAAGCCTTCGGTTAGTTTGATAGGTACTAAGTAATTTCATTTGGAGTTAATAAGGTGTCGTTTTGGGAGTAATTTTGGACGCATAATCCATTTTTCGAGGTCCCACATCAGTCCAAACATTGTACAGATTTTTTTTTTCCCCCAAAAAATATTTTCTTAATGACAAAGACAACATTGTTTGCACCATTAACCTATAGGTATCAAAGAATAATAAACCCTTGTGTAAAACTAGCTGCGTTTTTTGGTGAACTCGAATTTTTGTGGTATGGCTTTACATTGTGGCGTTTAGTAAGTTTGTGAAAATTCATTTTATTAGCCCGATTTATTGATGCAAGGTTTCGATTAAAAATCGATTGTTGGCTACCGATTTCCCATCTCTAAACGTCCCATACCTTGACCACAAAACCGCATCCTTGACCATAACCTTCCCAGAGATCACTGAAAGGTCAAAGAAAATAAATATCCAAATGTAAATCGATAAAAAAAAAAAAAAAAATCGATTTCACCGAAAAAACGGTACAATCAATCAATTGCACAAAATCGGAGGTAAAATATAAAAATACATCGGGCTGCTGAAATTTCAGCAGAGTGGTTCTCAACCTTAGCCTTAGTGTAACTTCAGAAAAATACATCGATATTTTTATTCAATTGAAAATCTATTTACACCCCTCGTCCCAAATCAATTCAAGCATTGTACAATAATAATAGGTAATAATAATAATTTTTTAATTATCGAAATACTTTCTTATGCACCCTGAATTAATTTTCGCACAATTAACCTGTATCAAAGAGTAATAAACCCTTGTGTAAAATTTGGAGCGTTTTTCAGTTAGTTGGAGAAGACGGTGAGAACATTTTTGACCTCCAACCCTCCAATTCGGGAAAAAATCTAATATTCTCTGGTAGGAGGTTTGGAAGTATGAGATTATCGGCTGGCCACAACTGGCTTCTCAGGTTCGTAATGGACCGTTTAACGGAGACACTACAATAGTAATAGGGAGCGACAACTGACACGTCGAAATACGAATCGGGCAACCGTGCCGGTGCTACGGTAACCAGCCTATTAAGATATTTTTCATAAGCGTTAAAAATAGAAATCTCAACTAGTAATAGGTAGGTTGGTGTAATTTAAGTGTGAGCACCAGACGGCTCAAGAAAATGCCCCCCCCCCCCCCCCCCGTGCTGAGTCTGGGAGATCATGAGATCTACAGGCCCTCTGCTCCGGTCCGGGGTTTCCCTTTTTCCGGCCAAACTAGAGTGACACTAGGGCCCGTCCGCTGTTTTGAGCAGTAGGGTTATTTGTAAGTGTTAAATTTTTACAAAATCCATCATCGGTTTTACATCTAGTTGTGCCCTTAAGGATTTCAGCCCGATCGCTCGAACCCACGGGGCTCCGTGGAGCTAAAAAGTGGCAACGGGAGGTTTTTTTTGCAGGTTTTCGGGTATGAAATCGAGTGGAGTTTCGTTCTCGAAGTATTACTGGACGTAGGCACTATTTTTTGAGGGCCCCCAACTGTCCACCAACTTAACAAGAAAATTTAAAGAAAATTATAATAATTTCATTAGGTAAATGATTGTTTTTGACCATTTTATTTTTTTATTTTTTTTATTTTTATTTTTTTTTTTTATTGACGTAAAATCAAATTCTGCTCAATAATTTATTATATCAAAGAAATTTCCAGCTTTTTTCTTTTAATCAGTTGAGCATAAAGGGTTGAAGTCTTTCTTACGGTTGATGCATCAAGATGAAATCAAGCCCAAAGGGCTTCACCCATCGTTGAATCGTTTGGGGGACCCAACCAATTACCATCCAATATGCAACTTCACTGATATGAAACGATCGGAGATCTTCAATTATTTGAAAGGCCGGAGCGAGTGGGTGGGCTCGTTAAAACCCCGGTAATACACACTCATCAAGTCCGATGGAGGTTCCCCCTGAGCCAATAAACCCGGGAGAAGAGATGAAAAGGAGAAAAAATAGAAGAGAAAAGGAGGGAAGGAGGAGGAGGAAAGAGAATAAAAGGCGCGAGATGGAGTAAGAAAAACAATTTATGTTTTCATTAGCCGGAAAGACTTGAGAAACCGTGTTGTGTTTGTGTGGGTAAAAACCGGGATGGGTACATCAATTGGAATAGAACTTGTAATAGAAGTGAGGGAGGAAGACAGGCGAAGGATTAGAAAAGGACGGATGGAGAGGCGCTTTGAGCCAACGATTTTTGCACCACACTCAACCACGCCGGACGAAAACAGCTCGAAATGGGGGAAAAGAAAACAAAGGTTCCCACAAGATTCAACAGCGAAATTCCCCCCAAAAATCATTATTGTTCTTTTTTTTCAACAAACCGTTGAAATTGCCCAAAATTACAAAAATTTTATAATTTTGGGCAAAACCCTATTTCAAAGGTATAAAATGAAAATTCAATACCTAATAAAATGAAAAAATAAATAAATACCTCATTTGATTTCATTTTTTTGCAATTTAATTTTTTTAAATTATTATTATTTTAGGTAATCAATTTTTATTTCCTTTAATTATTGTTTATTTATTCACCTCTTAAAAATACAATCAAACTCATTGAAATGTATCGGTTCGCCAATTTTCAATAAATGTCGCAATCCGCCGTGAAACTCCGTTACAGCGTGTGGGAGGGAAAACTCCCCACGAGGTGGTGGGAGGGGGACGCAGCAGGGGGGGAGAGGGTGGGCGTCGGCCGTTACACAGCTCGTTATATCCGTACGCTCATTAAAGAAGTGGTCCACACAGCCACCCTATTACCGGCATCCGTTTCATTAGGATATCGGATAATGAGTTTTCGGGACACAATGTTAATGAGAAAGAGACTCCAAGGGCTCAAATTAGCCTTTTGCGAACACCTTTCGGGTGGGTGGGGGGGGGGGGATTTCTCCTTGGCGTGGATATATTTTCACTTGTGCCGTCGAGAGGAAAATTTTGGGCGACATGAAAGAAAAAGTTTTTCCATGGGAGCGAAAATGTGTCAGAAGATATGATTATGGCCTGTTATTCCCTGAATAATCACGTTATATAAATATTTTCGCCGGGGATCCAAAAGCCATAAACTTTATCCCATTATGTTGATTCCAAAAACGCCTCAGCGCGGCCCAGAACCCTGAAAAACGTAATCAAAACTCCCATGTCCCATGTTTATGACACATTGTGTGCTTAGATCTCGAAAATCATGTTTTTATTCAATTATAAAATTATTTTAAAGATGGTATACTGTGAAAACTCCTGTTGATCGTCAGCCCTCACTTGTTGAAAACCTGAATCGAATGGAGTCTCAGGCATCTCTACATTCACTGCTAGATCCTCCTAGTATCCAAACACCAGATGAAAGGTCTGATAAATCGCGCCGTAGTTCTGTATCTTCTGTTAGAAGGGATTTTAAGGAATCCTCTTCACACTCAAAAAAGGAATCAGCGGACGCTGATTCAGCAGGGAGAAAATACGTCAGGAGGGAGACGAACAAAGGAAACTCGGATCAGCCGTTTGCGGTTCGAGTACGAAGAAGTGACACTTTGGCTACCCTGTTGATCCCATAGCCAAGGATCTTCGGAGCAGACCACCCTCGTCGTCAAAATCAGGTCAGATCTGGACAATCATTTCCAAAAATCCCGAATTTGCCTCAGGAGTGCTCGCGTTCGCGTTCGGACCTCGGTTAGGGTAAACTCGCAATTTCGGTGGAGAGATTAGGTTATAGTACCCGATAAGTTCAATAGACCGAAATCAAGTTAAGTCGTGGTTCTCTCTGGCCTAATTTCCATCTGGGGGGTTTGAAGGAAGGACCTGAAGACAGGGTAAAAGGGGTGAATCGGCAGCAAAGGGAAGACTCCCCTGGTCTCAAATTTAGAACACTCCAGCTCCAAATTCAACAGTGGGCGACGGTTTGACGAATACAAATCTTGACGAAACAAGACCGTCATCCCGGCTACCTCGCACCTCTTCACATTGGAAAATCTGAGAGCGAAGGCCGAAGGAGTTCAAAATGTTTCAAAAGTCATTTACACCAGGTTGGATTTTTTTTAAATATAAGATTTTGGAATTTAATGCGTAATATAGTGTAGTTTCGAGAAAAACTGTTTTGCCCAAAATCGATTTTTCGGTCTAAAATAATATTTTAGTTAATAAAATAATATTATGTTGGGAACCCCCTTAATATTAATAAGTACTTACCTACCACTAACATTTTTTGTTATTCTGGTCAGCGGACCCACTAGTTTTAAGTTGTTTCAAAATTTCTTCAAAAAATGAGTCAACAAACGAATTTAATCTACAAGTTCTACTCCATCATTTCAACAAATCACACGCTTGGATGCACTGAGGACTACCATCATGATTTTCTCCTCTTATACTGATTCACCGTGATTTATTCCTCAGCTCTGATAGACGCTCGGGGCGGAGCATATTAGCTTTTGAATATAATATAATCGCTCGGGGTCGATGGAGCGATTACACCGACTCCGAAATTGATTAATTGATGTAAAACCTCCGTCCCGAGGGGGCTGAAATGACGCGACCTAATGATTGAACAGGGTTCTCCGACGGTGATTTCCAGAAGAATTTTAATCAGCCCCCAACTCTCCCCACCCTGGAGCCCAAAAATGTTCTTATAAACATCCCCTCTAGGCCATCATGCAAATATGTTGGGACAATTACTTGAAAACAGCCCCTGGGCCCCTCGAGGTAATTGCGCATTAATGTAACGACACAAAATAAACCCCAAGTCGGAGGCAACGTAATTTCTAAACAGAGTGTTTTCCCAAGAACTGGAAAATAATTACTTTCGCGGGTTTAATATGGAACGCATCAGGATGCACATGTCTGCCGATATGAGCTTGAAATAACATGAAACAATGTGTCGTAGGAATTTCGCTGAGAACACTTGCTAGTCTAGTTGGTAGATAATTATCTACCTATCTAAAATATCACTGAAATTATAATTTCATCATTATAAATTGTAATATCACTGAAATTATAATTATAACTGCAGGTATTAATTTTGGCTTATTCAAAATAATCAACCTGTTTATCGACGGGAGGAGAGGCAAGATTTTTATTGGCCTCCAATTTTGGATTATTATTCTTGGAATACCTAATAGGAAATATTATTCTTGGAATAAACCTGCATCTAAGCATTCACGACGGGAGTCAAAACTTTTGATCGGCCTCAACATTCGACATAATATCGTGGACTCAGAACTAAAAGTCGCTAACTCGATTTTTAGATATCTACTCCATAACATTATTTCAGGTGCGGCCTTTCAAATGCTACAACTAGATTTAGAAAACAATGACCTATTTAGGCCATCTAGCGGAAATTTGTAAAAGTGGATTTGCAACGACAAAAGTGAAATTTCAGTGTTAAAAGTAGGCAAGACCTTAATGTAAGGTGGATGCGGCGAGATAGTGGGAATCCATCTTAAAAAAAAGACGACTTGCTTCCTCATTCTGTATTGTACTGATGATGGTCTAATCAACCGAAACGCGTCTACAAGTTTATATATTTTTATCGTGGAAATAGACTATTTCGTCTTAAATCGTCTTTTTTTTTTTAGGCAAGACCTTCTTTTTGAATTGGAAAAATCACTTCGGTTACATTGATGAAACTAGACCTCTGCCCACGTATGGCGCTTTGTGCCCCCTATGGAAATTCATTGAAATATAGGCGATAGAAAACTACGTGAACATAGGAGGAATTATCGTTGAGGATTGTCGACAATGACCGGCGACATCCCAGAATTAGGGCCATTGCCAGGGGTCATGCTATCCACCTCGGTGAATGTCAACAATCGCTGGTGGTTCTCAGCTTGGACCGAATTTGAGCTTTTTCAATATCTACTATATTGGAGCTGTTACGAGGAAGGGGTCTGAGGCCAGGGGGGTTGGCTGGCTCCGTACTTATACTAACGGAGGGGCAATCCCTTCAACCTAAAGCACCTTTAAGGCACGCTTGCAACCATACCCTCACACAATAGTTGATATTCAAAAGTAACAGGCCAGAAACTGCCGTCTTCCAAATGACTTCCCCAATTTTGAAATTTGAACCAAATGTATCTCGTAATGTATTGGTCCTACAGAAACGTTACAAAGACCAAAATTGTAGTAAATTTGATTTCCTACACAATTTGTCTAAGAAAAACGGTGCAAATTCTACACAAAGGTTTATTATTCTTTGATATAGAAAATTTGAACAAAATTATTTTCAAAAAAAAAATAAAATAAAATAAATAAATAAATAAATAGGTAGGTAATAATTTATAAAAAAGAAAACTTTTTCGAAAGTAGGCATATTATGTGGTATCTATAAAATATATATCAAAACCCGCTAACTTTTCAGTCCAAACACCAAAACCAGAGGGGCTCTGTGGGACTAAAAAGGGGCTAGGGGAGGGGTTTTTGCAGGTTTTCGGGTATGATATTGACCAGGCCACATAATATACTTTATTAATGAATATTATTATGAGGTTTACGTTTTATAGGGTATTCGAACATGGTTGTTGACAAAAAAAGTTTTTAATGAGATTAACGAGTAGGTAGGGGGCATTCCTAATGCAGCAAGAAGTTCATCAAACATGTTTCATTCAAAACTATAGCGTGACTCCAAGGAACGATTTAATGAAAAAATCATCACTCCTCGTCTCCCAACAAGTATAAAATATTCCTTCACCAGGACCCCCTTTTTACTGATCGACGGAAAACCACAAGAGGTACGCAGCCGGTGGAGTCCAGAAAGAATAAATTGTTTTGTCCGTCAGTT
Organism: Pilophorus perplexus; assembly: GCA_955831195.1. Classification (NCBI taxonomy): domain Eukaryota; kingdom Metazoa; phylum Arthropoda; class Insecta; order Hemiptera; family Miridae; genus Pilophorus; species Pilophorus perplexus. Next base: position 18,259,874 of record OY037011.1, on the reverse strand, counting down.
GTGCATTAATATAGATGACTACAAGCCCGGAGTTTTAAGATAACAGTCGTTACCCCTTTTTATTATGATAAGCGAGTTTTGATAGGTTTTTAACAAACACCGCAGTTGTGTGGGGAGGTTTTTCCGAAGGAAATTTCGGCTCTCGTTGTATGTATAATTTCGGGGAAGCTGAAAACCTTCGTGAAACGCCCCTTTCCGCGTCCAACTTTGCAATATGCCACTTAATGTTTCCCCTCTTTTCCGACGATATTTCATGTAGAGCTTTGTCCGCCTGTATTTTTGTCTATTGAGCGTTATGCTTCGGAAATCCAACACAATGAGTGGCACAATAAGAAAAAAAAGGACTGATTGCTTTTTTTTTTTTGTCGTTGTAAAAGTTTCGGTCGGGTGAGTATTTTCGTAGGGCAAAATAGCGGTGCAAGAAATCAAATGGAATAGCCATAAAACTATCTCCAAATCGTGAGGCGCTTAAAAAACGACCTAGCATTTGAGTAGTAAGAGGTTATAAATTATACTGAATGCTACAGAGTGTACTGAATGCTGGTGTGGTTTTTGTAGTAAATTTCAATCCCATTGTAATATAATGTCATCATCACATCATATTATGTTCTCATCAATTCCTCAGTTACCCCAATTTCATCATTCAGTTATTCTAGTTGAATAAAGCCATCGATGAATCCAAAGATTTTGGTAGTATTAGGTAGGTACTTAGACGGGTGATGAACGCGGGTGGACGGCCGAGAGAAGCAAGGCCCCCCTGTCCGCGTGCTAGTCTAAGTATATAGAGAAATAATAAAGCCATGTGTGGAATTTGCAGCGCTTTTTCGTTTTCACCAAAACACCTCCAAAATCCCGAATATCACCGTCACCTGTTAACCTAATAAGTGATAAATGAAATGGTGGAAGCTTCCCACAAAAGCCAAACTAATGTCGGAAAAGAGGCAACCTACCCATCCACAGTCTATCTGATTAGGTATACCAAACGAAACAATGCATAAAGGTTTCTGTTAAATTAATTACATACATGTATTAACACAATGGCGGTTAATTAATATTGTGTTAACGTTGATGGAACAGGCAGGTTACAATAGAAGCTAACAGCTACAAGCCCCAATTACGGAGGCCCTTCCTTCATCTTGTTAGTATTTAAAGGGACGCTGCCAGAACAGGTGAACAATACGAAAACCGCTGATATTGTACACAATGGGTTTCAACTGGGTTTTAGGTCGCATTTGTCCGCGTCAAGCGGAATCTGAAACTACGAGGTGAGGTTTTCGGATTCAAATTCGAATTCACCGCTTTCAAAAACCTCTGTGGACGGAATTTTGGCTCACGATTCATTTTTTTCGCTTTGAACAGAAAGACTCGAGAAGCAATAAGGCTCAGAAGGACCTTTGTGAGGATGTGCTTTCTTGAAATACTACTGTTATGCGTCTGGGTTCCGTCCAGGACCATGGAGGAATAGAGAGGAGAGCTCACTAAATAGAACTTCATGTGCCATAGTCGACGGTGGCGCTATCCCTACGGGACGTAGTGAACTACACATAGTACCTTCAAATCCAACTAGAGTGAGCTACTAGCTCTTCTTAGGAAGGAAAGCCCCAAATTCCTCACAAAACGGATTTACCTTCCACTGTTGTGCTACTACAGATGAATTAAAGGAAAAATTGAAGGAACCATCTCTGAATAACGAAATTGATTGTATAGTTGAGTACACTGTGAATGGAAACAAAATGTCTGGGTGGAATTCGGAATTCGCAGGGCGCCATCTTCTGGTTCAGTTTTGGTAACTTACCACCTTCAAAGTTCACTACATCTCGTAGGGGTCGCGCTGCAGTCGCAATCCCCCCCGCCGTTCCTCCACTGGGTTGGCGTTTTGGGAACGGCGTTTAACACAGAGTGAGCTCTCCTCTCTATTCCTCCATGGTCCAGGACCTGATCTGGAGCGATGTGAGTGCAGGCCGACGGGAGTAGAAAATTTTGATCGGCCTCAAAATTTGTTTGAGTACGTTTGAAGATGCGCTGATTCCAAAAATTAAATGTCCGTCCGTCGTCTGGGCCGTTTGAGAAGAAGGAATTTTTTGTTTAGTCTGAAATATACACAAAATACTCGGTTTACCATCTCACTACTGTGACCGCAAGGTTTTCAGCCTGATCTACCAAACCTGTGGAGTTCCTTGGGGCTAAAAAGGGGCTACGGTTTTTTTTAAGGGTTTCGGCTATTGGGGCAAGTTAGATGTCGTTATCGAAGTATTTTTCGACGTAGAATCTTTTTTTTTCCAAGGGCATGCCTTGTAACTGCAGTTAGAGTGCATTTTTCATGTCATTTATTCATTTAATTATGTATCGACCTTGCACAATGATTATGTATACATACCTATAGGTATTCTCCTGCCACAGTACATAGTATATAGGTTCCTAATCGTAAGATTAGATCGGGACAGTCTTATTCCTTCTTGACATTTCCATTGTGATAGAGTTCAAAAGTAGGTATAAATGTCTTAAATACTTCGTAGGGAACTCTAAAATCTTCTCGATGTCCTTCCCGCTCACGCAGGTTCGAGGGGCCGACATGCAATGCGCTACTGAGCTCAAGCGCGCAGACGCTCGTCTACTCCCGAGATCAGCTCATCGCCGCGGCGACTCGGTCGACTCGGGTGGCCCCTTCAACCAATAGGCCAGTCAGTCATATGGTCATTGCCCGCATATATCGTCCCGAACATCGACGACATGCTTGATCACAATACGTTATGCACTATATCGGATATAGTATATCCGGCGTTCCCGATCTAAATTACCTAATGATAAATTAGGAAAACGCTGCGAACAAAGGTTTATTATTCTAGGATATAGGTTACTTGTGCAAAAATTAAATTCCGTGTCAAAAATTTGTGTGTGTGTTTTACTTGAAACATAGTTGACCTCCTGGGATCCTTCAAAAATCCCATTTGTAGCCCCATGAAAGCCTATAGATCCCCACAGTGAAATGTGGTCGTTCCGGGACTCCAAAAAATGGATTCTACGTCCAAAAATACTTCGAAAACGACACCTAACTCGATCCCATAGCCAAAAGCCTTTAAAAAACCCTCCTGTAGCCCCATAGCGCCCCACGGGTTTCGGCGATCGGTCTGAAAATCTTGCGGGCACAACTAGATGGTTAACCGAGTATTATGTCAAAATTTCAGATTAAAAAAAAAAATTCCTACTGCTCAAAACGGCCCGGAGCGGACGGCGCGCCGCGGCGACCGGACATTTCGGTTTTGGAATCTAGACCTCTTGAAACGGATAACGACAAATTTTGAGGCTGATCGGAGTCGTCGACCTCCGTCGCGATAACATAGGTGTATTATTCCAAGAATAATAAACCAAAACGACACTTTTAGGTACACCATTTGTGCCAAATTTCGTCGATGTTGTGTTGGGGTTCGTATTTGACTGATCGTTGCATTAGGATCAGGTTTGCCAATGCGTGTGGTCATTCTGATCTCCTGCCGTGATTGCTAATACCCACATCTCGATGCTTTTCTTTTATTCTCTTGCCATTCGATTTTTTCTTTTATTTTTTTCTTCATTTTGGACTTCCAGAGCGCAATCTTCAGTATCCACGTTAAAACCCGTGGGACTCCCTTCCTCCAAGTTATTACATCTTTAATAAACTCCTAGGTCCTCTCCTAATCGAAAAAAGTTGATTCCACGATTCCCGGGGCCCCTCCACGCCCATAACTCATGTTAATATATAAGACGATTTGACGTGCCGCCTAATGAGCCGGGATTGCGTGATCGGACCACTTAATAAAATCACAAGTTAATACGCGAAAGGTGAGAGGCTTAGAAGCTTAGTTTAGACGAGCAGGTTCAGAAGCCTCGGTTTAAGGTCATGTTAATATAACCGGGATGAAATATGTAGTTATGCCTGACGGTAAGCACTTGAGGCAACGGGGGGTTTCCACGTTCAATTATACAAATGACACTTTCATCCACGTCGAGTATTAATTGTGGCGACTTCCAATTAAAGACTGTTTTTTTTTTTTTCGATTTCTTCGACGACGCGGAGGATTATCGAAGCAGCAGGAGGTCAATCCCGCTAATGAAGTGCAATAGGTAATGTGTTTTTCTCGCACTCGAGATAAATTTCGAAGGTATTTACATCAATAGCATGTTTTTATTCTTCAAGTAAATGAATATGAACTTCATACAATATTTACCTCCTTATAATACTAAAAAAACAGTGCAAATTTCACCTGAGGGGTTGGTAATAAAAAATTCTTTGTTAAAAATCATGTCAATAAAAAATTATATTTAAAAAACCCTATTTTTCTAGTGTTAAAAAAATGATTCCACGTCGAAAATGACACCGAACTCGACCCCATGGCCGAAAACCAAACGAGGCGGTCAAGATCTTGTTATGGTTTGTGACCTATCATAGGTTAATTTAACACGTTAACTGCGGATTGTTTTGGTGTAGTCAACGAAAACATCGATAACTTAGTGCCCATGCGATTCCGGTAATTTCCGAAAATATCAAGGAATATGAGTTTTAGCCCACAGTATGAGAAACATGAAAAAACAACATATAGGTACCTAACTACCTCACTTCTAAGAATCATAAATGCTTGCATACGAGTCTGCAACACATTGGGACATTTCATTGAGCATATGTTGTTACGTAACGTAACGTGACATAACGAAAATTTGGTTGTGTGCCATAGCAAAGACATGAAATGTCAAAAAATGTAACGATACGTAACGCGATCACTTTTTCCACGCGAAATACCTAGAAAAACGTGCTAAACGTTTAAAAAAACGTCCTACCATAGCGCGAAACATTAATAATGTCTAGATGTATAGATAATTTATCTATAAGCTTGCTTTTCTTGAATGAAGTTCCTCAATTTTTAGGTGCAATCACTAGATTCTACCGGATATAATTTTTTCTTCCAAAAAACCATACCAGCAAGAGATTCTACTTTTAAATTATTAAAAGAAACGTAAATGAGTACAGCAAATTTTGCGATTTTGAGAAACAGAGAATTTGCCGCCTGGGCTACTCTGGCGAGTCAAAAGTCGAAAATCCGAGGTCCTTAATTTTAATGGGTAGGTCGTCAGATCATGAGAGAGAGGGTCCCTGAGGACTAAGCAGGACCGGAGATGACCTGATAAAATTGTTTAATGGAGATATTGTACATTATTCGTGAAGGTGGGCCGTCCCAACGCAAGCTAATTACCGCTTATCGTATCTGAGCTTAGTCTCTTAATAAATCCCGTCTGGTAAATGACGATTTTTCTCCTGATTTCTAGCGATATGGATGGGCCAAGTGAAGGTTAAAAAATACTATAATAATTATTTAGCTAATACTGATGTAAATCTGAGTACCTTTGCATAGTAAATCTGGGGAATGGATTCCCAAGGGAAAAAGTACAAAAATCAATTTTAAAGTGCCAAGAATTCTAAAAGAACTTAGCAGCACTTGGAACCGGCTATACACTCGTGAACTACTAATATCATAGAACATAATATTATTATGTTTTGATACATAATATTGTTCACCTCAATATCAGCTGCAAATATTAGCCATTCCGGGAAATGTGATTTATTGTAACGTTTTCCAGGTCTGAAAATTGCCATTGAGAGAAGAGTGTTATTCAAAATCCTAAAAGATGCAAACTTTAATTTTGAAGAGAGCCGTACCTCAATAAGGCAGAGGGGAAAAAGAGATGCAGCAAACAACAAGGAAGATAAATAAGCAGTCAAATTTTTATGGTATCAAAGCGTGCTACTAAATTGAAAACATTCAAGTCAGAAGAAAAATATTACCGTTAGGAAATATCGGCTTCCTCGTTCCGCTTGGTATCCCCATTTGGAGGTAAATCGGGGTGAATAGGTGTGAATAGGTATTCACCTACTTATATTTCCTGAACGGCTCAACGCATAATTATTATAAATAATTCAAAATCAACTGTGTAAATAGATATCAGAAAAAAACTTTGTTGTGTTATTATAAGTATTTTTCCATGCTGAATTCAATGTTATCGTGTTTAGATCGTTCACTTGGACCAAAATTTGATTTAATCTCGACTTCCACAAATTCGACTCATTAGCGGGATTTTGGCGTTTTCGCCCCACTGTGCAAGATCGGATTCGTTTTCCCTCCCAATATGTCATTTGTAGTCAAGACGTTCGAGGAGCGGCTAATCGAAATGTTTACTTTCCTCCTCGGAGGCGAAGTCGCTAGCAGGTCCAAAGATAGGTTTCCCTCCCACTCACTCGGTACCAAGGCCTCGGTACGTTAGAAAAGGCACCTTTTAACATTTTTTAAAATTTTCAGAAGTCTGGTTTGAAGGCAATTTAACCACGTACAATGAAAGGAGGAAACAAATCCCCAAATTTCCCAAAATCTGAAGACGACACCCTATTTGACTTCCTGAAAACCGTCAAAAATCCCGGGATTGAATGGCAATTCGAAACCCCATGAAATCCCCGAGGATCCCCACAGTGAAATCGGTTCATTCTGGGACAGCTAAAAATGGATTCTGCTTCCAAAAATACTTCGAAAACGACACCTAACTCGACGCCATAGCAGAAAACCTTCAAAAACCCCTCCCGTAGCACCATTATAGCCCCAGAACGCCCCATGGATTTGGGCGATCAGGCAGAAAACCTTGCGGGCACGACTCGATGGTAAACCGAGTGTAATGCCAGCTTTTTCAAAAATTCCTACTGCCCAAAACGGCTCGGACGGCGGACGGCCTACTGCGGACAGAATGCGTACAGATAATGTCAAATTTTGAGGCTGATCTGAATTGTGCACGTCCGTCGTGATTACATAGGTGAATTATTCAAAGAATAATAAACCAAAAGGATAATAAATTATTCTTAGCAATCGAACATCATCGTAATCGAACTCCTTTGAACCGATTGCCACCATAATTAAATGCATTACTTGCAAGTAGACATAAAAGGTCAGTAATGAAATTAAACCTTAACTGAATCCAGTGGGTTCAATCGTGATTTCAATTCCCATTCGGCCTTTGCGTCCCTGGGCTCCAATATGAAGAACGAAGGCGGGTACAAAATAGTAATTGGTAACATCTTCAACGCATCAATCTTTCTGAAGAGAGTTTCATCAGTGAGTTATTAAAGAATTAATGGATTTCCTGCGAAGGCCGGTCAGGGGCAAGCCAAACAGCTTATTCCCAAAAAGTAAATTGGTTGCCTCCCACAGTGTAACGGCTCGACGAAGCCGTAAGGATTAATTTGAAAAAAAAGAAGAGAACCCTTTTTGCCTTCCAAACGGAGGAAAATGGAGTTTTTTCGTGATTTATCCGAACTGCCCTTTTGGACACCTGCAAATTATGGATCGGAGGGGGAGAGTCAAACTGCCGATAAAAAACAGCCACAAACCGCGAGTTTGGAGGGGTATATGGGGGGGGGGGGGAGGGGGGAGTAAAAGTGAACTACCGTGTAAATAATGAAGTATAAGGGTATAAATCTGACATGGACAGGGTAGAGTGTCAGTCGCACGGAGCGTATCCCTCAATTGCTGTTTATAGAGGGATCAGCAGACGGTGGAGGGCGAGGTGTTTGGATTGGTGGGGGAGGTTACAGGCGTGCTTCCCTTTCTAACCTGTGCCCTCCAACAGGACCCCGCCCCGACTCTATAAAATAAATCACTACCCCCCCCCCCCCCCCCCCCTTCACGCTACCGCCTGTTCTGTGGGTTTTCTTTCACGCCGGTAGCCGGCTTTCGCGGTCATTCAGGAAAGGGACGATTCCCACGGTGGAGGCCGCCGAACGTGAAATATTGCTCCCATTCAATGAAATTCTCAGAATAATCAAAGTCGATATTCGCAGCGGGACCCCGCGGGGGTGAAAAACTATTTATTTCAAGATGGGTAAATTCCGAAAACGCTGGACATTTCACTTTATTATTCCTTGAAATAAACTGAAAAAAAAAAAATAATAATAATTGAATAAAAAAAGTTAGGTATTAAAGAAAACGTTAAAAACTGGGGAAATCGCTTCAAATGTTGCACAAGAGTATATAATAAACCCTCGACTATTTTTTTAATTTGCAATATATTTATTAATAAATGTTTTTATTCAATTAATTTTTTCAGTTTCACACAACTCACGTCAAATTCATGCCATTTTAATTCGTCTAATTTTGTCAAAATGTTACATTTAATCACCGTCTCCTAGATCTTCAGACCTCTAATACTACCACCGGCAGACACTTATGGCAATAGTACGACTCATACTCAAAAAAATAAAACAATCCAGAAAGACCGCCCCACGACAACGTATGTGGAGCAGTGGAGCACAAGGCAGCCGGCGACGGCCGTCGGAGGAATGCAGAGCGCGGATATGTCACTCATAATATATTTAACAAAATTTGTTAAATGTGCCATCTTCAGGGTAGGTATTTAATACCTACCCTGAAGATGGCACCTGTTGGCCGAAAGCTAGGAAATAAACGAGTGTGAAGCACGTTCAACCTTCTGTCGCCCCACCACGCACCCGGCTGAAACATGCCTAGAAGGTATCCCCAACAAACAGTTCATTTCAAAGAATTATAAACCCTTGTGTGAAATTTTCAGCGTTATCGGAATTAACACATCTTGAAAATTGCAGTTTATATTTAAAACTATTGGAACGTTTCGAACGTTCAAAACTTCGGACGAAGATGAACGTGGTGACAACACCGACTCCTGACACCCTCGATAACTCCTGGAAACCTGACCAGTCGGACAAGTTGTGATCAATCATGATGACAAGGGCCTGAACTCGGCTCGAATACGTGAAATACACCGAGCCATAAAGCTGTTCATAGTGATGTCCCGTTGCAGAGAATGAAGAGCTACACAGCGCAAGGGGTACACGATTGGTGCGTAGTGGGCAAGTAAAAGAATAGAAAAGTGTAGACTCGGCTACATGGAAGTTCCACAATAGCTGGAAAAACAATACACAATACACAGAAAACCCCATCATTTAAAAAAATAAAATAAAATAAAAATGAACAGATTTCGAGATGAACGCAAAATAAAGTTAGCATAATATGCTTCATTGATTCATATTATGAATAACATTGACATATGGGATAGAATTGACAAAACGCTGCAAATTTTACACTAGGGTTTATTATTCTTTGATATAGGTTACATAATATGTTTCTGCATATTATGCAGAAATGTAATTCTGTGTCAATGAAAAAAAAATTCAAATTTTTTTTTTTTCAAAATTTTTTGTTTTTACCTCCTGTATTCGACCTCCTGGGATCCTTCAAAAATCACATTTGTAGCCCCATGAAAGCCCTATCGATCGCAACAGTGAAATCGGATCGTCTCGGGACCCCAAAAAAATGGATTCTACGTCCAAAAATACCTCGTAAACGACATCTAACTCAATCCCATTGCCAAAAGCCTTCAAATAAACCCTCCCGTAGCCCCATTTTAGCCCCATAGCGCCCCACAGGTTTGGGCGATCGGGCTGAAAACCTTTCGGGCACAACTGGATGGTAAACCGAGTATTTTGTCAAAATTTCAGATTTTAAAAAAGATTCCTACTGCTCAAAACGGCCCGGACGGCGGAAGGACATTTCGGTTTTGGAATCTAGACCTCTTGAAACGGATAATGTCAAATTTTGAAGCCGATCGGAGTCGTCGACCTACGTCGCGAAATTATAGGTGTATTATTCCAAGAATAATAAACCAAAATTGACTGGATAAAATTTATAAAAATGATGAAATTAATTCATAAAAATTAACGACTTTATTGATAGATGAAATTGACATCTGGACTAGCTTAGGCTAATGAGAACCACAGATGAACTAACGTGAATCACAGAAATATGAGGTGGTTTACCAGAAACGTTTCAGCGAAGTATAGTAACTTAGGTCCCAAGACGAAAAACATAATATGTGGACTATATTATAGTATGCTTCGGAAAAATATACTATCTTTTCAAGTGTTTTCCACGGTTTATAGGTGATTATAATAGTTTAGTATTATACTATAGTATGTTATTTTACCTCTTAGTTATACCTTTTTCACAGTGATATAAACCTTAAAGTAAGTTATTTTATTTCAAAAAGGTTTAAATCTTTAAATAGAGTAGAGGTCTGAGGCCAGGTGGAAGAGGTCGGGGGTTGGCTGGCTTTAGTTTCCCACTAGTCTTATTATAATAGCACAAGAACCTACCATGGTAAAAACTATCAAAAGCAGCAATATCTACGCAGATGGAATTTGAATTTGATAAAATGTTTCTAGTTTTATTGTTAACTTACATTTACATAGTTTTAAATACTGCACAGCTACGCGTAGTCTTGAGGCCAGTGTAAACTATTTTTTTAAGTTGCTCCGTATGTAACCGTGGCTAACAATTGCGAATGATGAGTTGTGCATTCCGCTTTGTGCCTTCTCAATTATCTACACAATCAAATCGGGTGTTATCCACCTACGGAGGCAAAACGGATTTCTCATTACACAGCCAGAGCGGAATATTCTAATTATACGGGGGATAGACAGGAATTCTCGGATTCCTCACTTGATTGAGATATTGAAATTAAACGTTGTCTGAAGAGATGGGGGGTGAGGGAAGGTCTTTTTCTCCCCTTTTCCCCCCGAATGACTTGAAATATTTTAATGAGAAAACGCCATTGGTCAGAATTCCTCGACGGGTATGAAAAGAGTTGATGAAGGAGAGCTCCCGAAACGTTTGGTGGTTTTGCGGCTCTCGATAGCCCTTCGGACGGGGGTCTGCGATAAATGAAGAAGCTCTTCCGAGTAAAAACATAATAAATATCCCTCCTTTCGTTATTAAAATATATATTGGCTCACATAAAACCGCCGGTATTTAATATAAAAGAGAATTAATTAATATCCCCTGGAATGTATAACGAGGGTAGATAGTAATGGAAGTTTTGATGCAGGCTAGAAATATGATTTTTAATTAACTTTGACGGATTTTAGTGCTCGGAAGAACAAGAACGAATGTGTTGGTTTATACAATTATAATACATATATAAGAAAATTCTATAACATTTTACAGAATTTTCTTGGATGCGTGTATTCCAAAAATGAAATGTGCGTCCGCCGCACTGTGGTCTGTGGGTGACAAACCCCCTTTTTTCAACTTACTTAATTGTTGATTGAATTTGAATTTACATCTGGTGTTTGAAGAAGTAAACTAGAACATTCCGTGTTTTTTTTTTTTTTTTTTTTAATAACGATTTTACAGCGTTACACAAGCCTGAAAAGACGGGAAACCGCCTATTTTCCGAAAATTTATGTCAAAGGAAACGTAAAAAAAAAACCGGAGTGCTTTGTGTTGAAAACGAAAAAGTCCATGCACATCATAAGAAGTGAAAATGATTTTTACTCATTTTTCCAGTCGGTTTCAGCTTGTGTTTAGAATAAAATATCGAAAAATACCATGTTCTGGCATTTCAGAAGATAAGAAAACACCGTGCCCCAAGTAGTGCCAAAGTACGGTTGGTCTAGAAACACTCAGTAGGTAGGAGCTGTTGAAAAAAGAAATGCGGAGTTTGGTTGCGGGAACTTGCGAACAGTCACCAGAAGATTGGATTGAAGCGAGCATTACTGCACGATATGGTGTAGAATTTTTTAAAATAATTGTTTACTCTTGTTTACATTTATTTTTTTAAATATCAAAATTTGTAGCAAAAGTTTTGCCGAGAAAACTGATGGCGGCCAGAAAACCTCAATTTTGTCGGACTTTTTCCAGTTTTTCTCCTATAACTCGAAAGCTAATCAGAGTAGAAAAAACGTTTAAATTTAAAAGTTGAAGAGCATAAGATGCTGCGTCGAATGACTACCTTAAACATTAGAATCGGCTCAGCCGTTTAGCCACTAACGAGCGTCAAAAATAAGCAACTTTTTCCAAATTCTGTTCAATCCTGTCACGTACTAAAGATTATTTCAGTTAGGTATCTATCCGGATTTCAGGATACCTACCTATTTCAGGCACCTACCATACCTACCTATCATACCCATTTCAGGTACCTATCATCGTATCATACCTGTCGTACTTTCATACCAATAGCTATATAGGCGATATAGGTATATAGGTGATATATCAGGCGCCTATTCAGAGTAGGCACCTACCTATTCAGCACCCCCAAAAAACAGGGGTTCAGTCGATTTAAGGTGTTCAGACCAATGTCCGCCGTCCAGGCCGTTTAAGTACCTAACTAATAATTTGACTAATTCGGGTTAGTAAAAAATATAAATTTATATTATAAATTCCGATATGATTTATAAATGAAGCTAATACTAGTTCAAGAATGGGAGCTACCGATACCAAGTTGGTAATGACGCGCGGGGAAGGAGGTTTGCTCTCTCACTGCAGAAGCAGGTGATGAACCAAGCGGCGAACTTGCTGTACAGATTTCCCCACAATATCGCCTTCTCTTAATGATTTCCGGGTAGAATTTGATCACTCAGCCACCCAATACGTAGTTATTCATGGTTGTTTGGATGCAGGGCTGAGTAACGACCCAAATAAAATTGATTTGTTGCCTAACGCCGGTCGATTGATCTTTAAGTCAACAATCGGTTGGCTAATACCTCATAAAACTACCTGTTCGATTGACATGTTTATTGGATTGCAGTTCTTATGACAGGTTTTGCACAAGGAGAACATCGTCCCGCCGTTCAGGCCGTTTTGAGCAGTAGGACTTTTTTAAATCTCAAATTATGTCAAAAATACTCGGTTTGCCATCTAGTTGCGTCCCGCAAGGTTTTTCGCCCGATCGCTCAAACTCGTTGGGCTTTGTGGGGCTAAAAAGGGGCTGCGGGAGGGATTTTTGAAGGTTTTTGGGTATGATACCGAGTGGGGTGACGTTTCCGAAATATATTGTTGGACGTTGAACCAATTTCTGGGTTTCCAACACTATCCGATTGTGCCGAGGGGATCTTTGGGGCTTCCTTGGGGCTAAAAATGGAACTTTAAAAGTCAAAATTTGAACGATGCCACGAGGTCGAATGAAGAGTCGTTTTCCGAGTCACTCTGGACGTAGAACTCCTTTTTCGGGGGCCCACATCTGTTAAAACTCTGTAGAAATGCAGATTATAAAAAACTGTTCATTGTTTTTAAATATCTAAATAATTTTATTTACTTAAAGTAGGCGCCTGTCAATTTTCGCATAACTTTTACCAAAAAATAACAGTCCCTTGAGTAAATTTTGCAGGTTTTTTGCAGTTGTTTTTGCACTGGTGTTTTATCAGGAGCGGAGAAATTTTCGATACAGCTACTTCTAACGGCTGGGGGTCAAGCGAAAATAATGTAAAACGTGAAACGTGTGTACATGTGTAAACGTGTGTATTTCACAGTTAGGTGAAAAAACCTTCCAATTTTCGAGAAATAATCCTAATTGCCTATAAATGTTGACAAGTTTGACATCGTTCAGGTGCGACTCTGGATTTGCAGGCCAGAAATGTTGTACTACCCAAGGATTCGCCGAAAACTAGAAAAAATTTTGCACCCATTTCAAAAACTCGATTTTGAGAAAAACGAAAAAAAAAAAAAATTTTAAATTTTGGTCGGTACTTAACTATAATAGTAACTATTGGTCTGCTCAACAAAATAAATCATGAACATTTTTTAAAGGAGGATTTTTCAAAAATTTCCTCTTTCAGGTCTCAAAAAGGCAATATTCACACATTTCGCGATGCATGCATGTGGATTGCAAATTTTCCATGGAATTGGAATATTTTGAATACTCACTGAGCTATAGAGTGCAGATGGATGTCGATCCGTGTTTTACCTGAAACAAAACAAATAGAATTTTTAATTTTGAACTTTGTCTGAGGGTGTTAAAAGTGAGGAGGTGTTTCTCGTCATTTATTAGAAAATCTCGTCGAGGGGAGACGGCGAGAATGATACCGCGGGGAAAATATTGCTTGTTTGAATGTGATTGATAAGAGCGAGATATTCCCGCTAATGAGGGTTTAGTGTCCGGCGGCATGCACGTTGTTAGCAAGCGGGGAAAGGAATGCAAGAGGGACCCCTCCCTCTCCTGACTCCGCCACTGCCACCGGAGAGGAATGCATCTTGAAGCAGACCGGTCTACAAGTCGAGAGAGCAGAGAGTTGTAAGAGGTGGAGGGGAAACGGGGTGATATGAAAGAAAATGAAGAGGAACGATGGAGGACTTGGAAGAACTCTCTACTACTTTCTTCAGAAGCATTGAAGGATGGTGATGGAAGATTGTGTACCTACAATTGAAGCATAATGCCGGGCCATGGTTGAGGTGACCAGAACACAGGTCCTACTTTCAACGCGTGGTCCTGTTGTCCACCAAAACCTCAAAACGGTCCTAGAATGTACTGCTTTAAAGTACGTCCGGTCGTTGGAAAATTTAAAAAATCGTCCTGTCGAGCACAGAACCAAAAGAGTCTGAAACCATCAAAACGTTGCTCCATAACATGAAGCATAACATATTATGTGGCGTATCCGAGCTCCGACACTCAAAAATAGGTCAAAATTACATTTTTCCTTCCAAATGAACCCATTCACTTTCATCCTGTAGCTGTTCTGGAAAAAAGGCTGCAAATTTGAAACGAGGGTATACAATTCTTTGATATACGTTATTTGTGAAAAATTAAATCTGTGACATTGAGAAACTAATTTTGAGGAAATAAAAAAAATCTGTACAATGTTTGAACAGAAGAGGGACTCCTATATATGAATATTACGTCCAAAAATACTTTGAAAACGACACCTAACTCGCACCCATTTTCTAACGAATTGGAGCTGGAGGAAATTGTCCCCTCCTAAAGCTTAGTTGGAAGGTATAGTACGTTTTTATTAGTATAGTATTCGTATGGTATTATCATTATATGGCAGGGGCGGGTCCAAGATAGACCCCCTCCCCCTCCCACGCGTGAAGTTCAATGTGCATTAGTCTTTTGAAATTTCATCCTGGTTTCAAAATCTGAAACTACATTTTGAGTCGTTTTCGAAGCAGTAGGTTTTTTTAAATCTGAAATTTTGACAAATTACTCGGTTTTGTTAATTATGGCCGCAAGGTTTTCAGCCCTTTCGCCCAAACACGAGGGCTGAAAAGAGGTTTACCAGGATTTTAGGTATGATATCGAGTTTAATCCAATTAAATTATTGGAAATTTTCCAACATTCTACTCGTCTTGTGACTTTTGAATACTTACCTGGTTTCGTTCAACATTGAGCAATCCTTATCTCCATCTTGACGGATTCGAACTCAAATCAATTCAAACGGATCTAGAACTAACGTTGTTGGTTTGACTGCCCGACGAACTTGTTCTACTTGAAACAAACTTGAAACCTACAAATAAAAGTTTTATTAGTCATTAAAATTGAAAAATTTCCTCCACTTCGGGTATTGTTTCTCTCTCTCTCTCCCTCTCTCTCCTCTCTCTTGTACGAGGATGTATCAATTAATTTTGGTCGACGGTATACTTTTACGACGACGCGTCAATAAATTTCCACGTAACCACAGTTCACGTAAATTGATGAAAATGTATGTGACCATCATCCCGGATTTATAGGACGAATCCGGCGGTTTATTTAACCCGAGTTATAACGATTACGTCCACCCTTGGGCTACAGTTTATCACGCAGGGGACGTGGGTTGAGATTTTTTTTTTTGCTTCTTATGAATACCCACACGACATCCCCAACCTGCAGAGACACGTCTGATTAATCATAGAAAATTACTGATGCTATCTCTTTTCGGTCTTGAGAGGGGGAATCGTCATCCAGACCCATAAAACTCCAGGGTTCTCCAAGAAACCTGATGGGTCTTTTTTAAATGTAAACTTCACTCCTAAAAAAGGAAGGCGAAAAAAAGAACAGTCGCGTAAAAACAAAATTAAAAACTTTCAGAGGTCTTTTTAGGGTCAAGGGCCCTGTTGGGAGTTCTACCCAATGAAATATCGCTTATGGGACAATGGTTAATCAACTGGGAAGATCCTATCGCGTCAGGTTTCTCTTGTGAGGCCTTGTCCCCCTCCTCCAATTGGGCTTGTGTCAACAGGACCGAACCCCACCTTTTGGTCCAACTGGTGGGATCAACGAGGTTGACAAATGGAGATGAAACAACTTGAAGCCACCGCAGGGTGAGAAAGGTCGGGAAACTACCTACTACCTTCGATAAGGTTACGTAGTTAGTTGAACATTTTACGCTTTAAAGGTAACCTTCTTGAACATTCTTGGGTCGTTTTGCTAAGGATCAGTCAATACCCCAAGACTTCAGAATGAAAAAAGTTGGAATTGAGTTCTACCAAAAATCAGTAACTAACCTCACTTCAATAGAAGAACACAATAGAAGTGTGGGGCGCCTATTCAATTAACTAGAGGGCCACCCCCCACTGACTACGCCAGTCAACCCCCCCCCCCCCCCCCCCCCCACCAGCCTCGTTCACGGGAGAAAAAGAAAGGCCTTTTTACGGTTATGAAAATTTCAATGTTTCTTTTAAACATGATAATATTTAATGATGATTAAATGTGTGATAAACATTTCATGTTCATCTTCCTTTTTCTTCCCTGTCTGAGGAGAAACTGATCGGAGGGTGAGAGCAACCGAACCGGATATTTTTCGTAGGTACAACGTTTTTGCTTCAAAAGCGTACCTATGATCACACCCACTACACCCCACACTCCAATGTTTGTTTGAAATTATGTTATGGTCAATTCCAAATCCCTGGCCAAACTGCTCAACCGGGAAACCCAGAGTTAAAATTGAGAGTGGGGGATTTGTGGGGCTAGTTTCCTAAACGAATTCGAACGTTGGGAGGGTCGAGAGCTCGTTACAAGTGTATGGCATCGCGTTATCCACGCAATTACCCCGAATTGCCTTTCGTGACAGCCGAGGCGAACCTGTCAGTAAACCGCCTGTGAAAAATTGTTTTCTCCCACTTGTCGCCCGCTTCCAAAGAAGGGCAGGACATGGTTGCCATTAACCCGATGGACGTGACAACTGTCATCACCGCGATTATGATCGTATTTTAATAACAGCGTTTCCGTTGCATCGGATGTTCACAGGTTTCGGACAACAATGTGCGTGTTGAGTATCAGCTGTTATCTCAGGATGTGCATAATTTATAGGTCGTTGATGCACTGTGTGGGAAACCACAATAAAATCCCAACTTCAGTCATTTTGGACAGAATCAAAGTGAAGGGGGCAGACTTTTGGGGGCACTTTGAGGCGTGTGATGCTGTTTCCAGGGTGTTTGGCCGGAGGATCGAGAGCGGTGTCATTTTCGTAGTGTTTTTTGCGAATCGGCGGGTTCGTCTCCGGAGGGAGCGGAAGATAGGTAGGCTGTTCTTCTCTAAAGGAAGCGTCCCTAAGCTTGGCATGTGAGACTGGAGGACTTGATCAAAGTTCCGTCCATCGCACAAAGACCGTTTTAGGCAGTAGGATTTTTTTTTTTTTTTTTAATCTGACATTTTGTCAAAATACACGGACTTCATCTAGTTGTGCTCTGCGGGGCTAAAAAGGGGCTACGGGAGGTTTTTCAAGTGTTTCGGCTGTGGGGTTGAGTTCGGTGTCGTTTTAGAAGTATTTTTGGACGTAGAATCCATTTTGGGGGTCCCAGAATGATCAAATTTCACCGTGGGTCCATGCTCATTCGATCTGCTCCCCTAAAACCGGGTTTGCTCATAGTTATTTGATGGGAAAATACGATGACAACTTTTTTAAGCAAACCAACCATCTACTAACCTTACCATAATTCCACTTCCATTTTGCTCTAAATCACCAAAGCATTTTTGAATACTTCCCTATCACGATCACATTTCACGAGGTCACAACCACCCAATAGAAAGGTCATGATCAATCCAGAAAACCCGCTTCGCGAGACCTCTTGAGCTCCTCTGGTTCCCAACTTTCCCCCTTTTTCAACTTCCCCCGAACGCTCAACGGTTCTCGACGGCGCGTTTTACGGCGGCCGTAAAACGGGCGAAACTCGCCAAGATTCGAAAACGGCGTAGAAGCGACAGTGTGCACTTTATTTGCGCCCTGAAGAAAGACGTGAATTCGATAATATCTTCGGTTACTGTTCGCCCCTAAACGAAAAAAAAAAAAAAAAAAAAACCAAAACAAAGAAGAAAACAAAAACAAAACCGCCGTTTCTCCAGGTGGTGTACAACTGGGGAATCCGCGAGAATCGTCAAAAGAAAACGCCGTTTCTTCAAAGCCTGCAGTTTCCGTCGGTAATTGGAACTTTTCTTCCCGCGCAGGCTACCGGGTTTTAACGTTACACCTGGTGACAAAAGTTTTATTATTTTAGTTTTATTGTCAGTTAAATCGGTTTTTCTTCGGCGACACTTTGACAGAATGCATCTGGAGACACCCACCACGATGTAGCAGGGCAATAAGGTCAAAGGCCTTTTGCGTTAAAAGTGAAATATTTCTTGAAAAATTGATAAACGCGGCTATAGTGGCATTGAGAGTTAGTTTTAATTTAAAATCAAGGATCTTTTTTAGGGAAACACTATTTCAAGGTTTTGATTTATATACCTACCACAAAAACCAAAATTCGGTTTCTTCAATAAATTGGAAATTCAAATAAATATTTGGTAAAGTTGCAATAATTGCAAATTACTGCAACTATTGCAATTATTGCAACAATTATTGTTGACATAGTTTTTGCACAATTTATACCGTAAAATCTACAGCGTTTTAAATTTGGAACCTTAGAATCATATTGCCGGATATCATTCTCTTCACGATGGTTTTGGTCATCACCACATTTCACTATGAAAATTCAACACCCAGAACAACATGTGTGAACCTATGAATATCAATGAGCCGCTTTACTATTCCTCTGACAACATCTCAACGGGTAATTGAAACTGGGGATCGGCCCGCGAAATCAGCTAATAGTTAAGAAGATAAAATCACTTTGCCTCACAATAGAATTGCGTTCATTGTCCGTTAAATGACTGTAGACGAAAGGCCTTAATAGTTCCAGTTTCAGTGGTTTCAGAATTATGAACCAGTGACGTGCTTTGATTTTGACTTCCGGTTTGACCGGATCGATACCACTCGGGTATTCCTTTGCTCGAACTACAAACTTGGCCAGTCCAAAATGGTTGAATTATTAATGAGGCCTCCGGGTTAAACCTCACCAAGAGGAGATTTCTCCAAGGTCGAGCTAATTAACACAAGTTGCATTTCATCATGCGGGTGCATTACTGATTTGCGGTGTCATGCTAATGGTCCCAAGAAACTTCGTCCGAACTAATCAGGTTACCGGACCTATTTGCAACATTAGGTCGAGTTCATAGGGACTAATTGATGTTCGATCTTGGTTGAACCCCAGAAGGTTTGATGTGCCTTAAATTTGATCCATTTCATATATGATGCAAACGGAAGGGCCTGAGCGCGTGAGAGGAAATTTGGTTGGGTTCACAGAGGTGATGTATGCGTCAGGGTGAAGTGAAGGGATCCAAAATGTCCAAACAGAACTGATGAGCAATGCAAAGGGTCCAACAGCTACAACAAGGACTGTCATTTTCTGCCGAAATGAGTGCAATAATATTGCAACAGTATATTATATGGTGTAGGTATATTAAGCGTGTGCTCAGCGGAAAATGATGAGATGATTGTTATTGGTAGATTTCTCAATGGGTAGGGTTGAAATGACAAATCTGACGACGAAAAGAAGATGAAAATACATTTCGTTAAAGAAGAGGTTAAAAATATATACTGATAATCACCTCTCGGAAGGAAATGGCAAACCATCGAGTATCTCCAGGAAAGCCTCTCACATTTGCCGTTCGGAGCCGGAGTGAAACAGTAGCCGTTCGGAGCCGGCGTGAAACAGTAGGTCCCTCTACTTCTGTAATAACTGTTCAACACGCTCAACCGAAGTTAGTAGCGGGAGGTCGCCAACGCCTGGTTACAGGTATGACACCCAGAGAAGAAGAAGAAGAGGTATAAATTATTCAAAAATTAATCCTGTCAATAAAAAATTACTTATTTTGAAAAAAATCTGTATTCCTGTATATTTTTTAGACAGATGTGAGACCCCCAAAAAATGGATTCTACGTCCAAAATTACTCTAAAAACGACACCTTATTCGACCTCCTCATTTGACAGCTCATTTAACCTCATTCGACCTCCTTTTAAGCCCCTAAAGCCTTTCAAAAAACCCCGAAGAGCCCCAGTGTGTGTGATCACCCCCCCCCCCCCCCCCTTCCGTCATTCCTAGACTTTGACCAGCCTCGTTTAGTGTTAGGCCCAAGAAGTGAAAAAGATCAAGGAAAAATACTAAATCGCCGGGAAGGAGCGGAAGGCTGAGGATGTAGAGTGGGAGGATGACACGAAATGGTGGGGGAAGATGATTGATGCTGGAGCCGCTTGTGGCCGGACAATGGGCCGCTAATTACGATACCAGCTACCGTCCTGAGGTCGAGAAGCTCCTCTGAGACAGGAATGACTTTATAGCACACGCCTTTTATATTACAGCAGTGGTGGATCCATTGAAAACACCTACGGGAAAAAAATCACCCGGTTCATGAGGTTGGTTCAAACGTTGTCACAATCACACTTGGATACAATGACGCAATGGGCGATTTTCGCTGAGAAAACGTTCAAGATTCTCGGTAATCGCTGGCGAAGTCGCATTAAGAATTTCTTACCGTCTCTCCCATTAATCATCCTCCCTTTCAATTTACTCGGACCTGAGTGCACTTTTCAGCTGAGCGGTAATCCATGTTCGCCTTCCACCCTTGCGATGCATCTTCCAATGCCGTTTAAATCACGACTCCATTCCCGTCGTGATAGATCCCCCCGCAAGCTCGTTATAATTAGTTATTTTCACAGCTCGGAACTCTTCTCATAGACGTCGGAAATATGGACCCGGCAGTGACGTCTGACTTGAAAGACACGGAAGAACTGAACGGAGCGAATCGGTAGTTCAACAGGTCATGGATCCAGTTCTCGGAGGCGTTTGCTTTATAATATAAAGCAAACGCTTCCGAGAACATATATGTCCAGAGAGCCCATGAGTTTAGCTTTTAGCTTTTTTTTCTGCGATTTTTACTTTAATTTTTTTAGAGATTATATAAGAACTATCAGCCCTACAGACCCCGTTTTGTTTTCAAAGTCAATCAAATTACCTACAACTACTCAATGATTTTTTCTCTTAAGATAAGCCGTAGAACTAGGGAACCGCAATTCGACCAATATTTTTTATCTGAAAGATCATAATTTGAAGCAGTAGCAGTGTAGTTAGGGTTCCTAAGCAGTACTTCAAATTTACAGAACGCTTTTCAAATTTTCATTTTTGAATCAGAGTGGAGGAATGGGTATCTCAGGACGGCTCACTCATTGGCGGGGATAGACCATATTCATGGCCACCATCATAACAACAACAAACATTTCGAGGAATGTTGAAATTTCCGATTCTTGCAAAAATTGACCTACCTACTTTTCAAAGGGCAACAGCTCAATAACTGATTGGCCTACAGTTCTCCGGTTTGTCTGAAATCGTTTCAAATTCTATTTTCTTCAAAAAGTGTTTTGGAGTCATTAATCGAAAAAAGGCATCGTTTTGGAGGTATAGGACAAAAACTGTAGAGTCCGAAAATTTCGCGGTTTTCCGTCTGCTACGCAAATTCCGCACCTTTTATAACTCTATAGAGTGTTGGAAACCTGGATTTAAACTACCCTGATGAGCCCGAACAACAACCCAAAAATTATAACAGCATCGCGTTCAGCGAATTAAGCGATTTTTCGCGTGTCGATTTCGACTGAGCAGTTTTGTCCACCTCACGACCTCCATGTGCCGTCTCATGTGAGATATGATCTGTTATTTATCCTCCAAAATGGGTTATTAGTTCCCCAACCGGAGATATTGTTTCACGTACCTAATTACGATATCGCATAATCGATCAGTGATTAGCTCCGTTGCCATTCGCCGTTCCTTAACGGACATTATACCAGGAGCTATTAATGCTCTCAAATTGCGTACAGTATTTGGAACGAGTTCGTAAAAAGGATATTTTCTCCTCGCGAAATTGATTTTTTCCCCTTCGACAGCGGATGAGGGGGGGGGGGGGGGGGGGGTCATTCGATTAAGTCTAACCCTTCGGCCGGCCCAGTAATTTATTCTTCCCGCAGGCAAGAAACCACTCCGAGTATTTTTTTTTACTTTTCTGTTTATTATTAAATTACAAAATGAGATCTTCCCGTCCTAATATCTACGAGGCTTTCAGCGCTGTGGATGTCGTCGCTGTTGAATCGTCTTTGAAGTAGTTTGTTGACATGACTTTGACTATTCGATTATAATAATTATAATCGAATTATTAATTTTGCACGAATTGTGGTATTTATCGTCCCAGAACGCACGAGGCGCGTTCGCAAAGCAATTCTAGTAATAATTATTGCTGGGAACCGTTCAGCGCATGCACAGCAGGGCCTTTGCAAATGCTGAGAGAGGGGGTACATCGGGTTCCAGGAATAAAACCCTCAAGCCTGGAAAGGCAATTTTTTCAAACGTGGTGGCAGCTAACTAGCGTTGTTCAATTATTTTAATGATAAGGCAATTTTTAGCTAACCTGTAGAATTTATAAAACGAAGCACCCACGAAAACACGCATACAAAGGCGTCTAGGAAAGCAACTGCGAAGGCGAATACAAAAGCAACTACGAAAGTGACTACAAAAACACTTTCCTGTAGGCAACACTGGAAAGCGGGGCCAAAACTGATTGATATCCGGTAATATGGCGCTCACAACCAGTTTGAAGGGGCTTACCACAGCTTTGAAGGTCCTATAACTGGTAAGACGAGGCTCAACCCTGCACTGGAGAGCCCATAACCAGTTTGAAGGACTCAACACTGGTTTGAAGGGCTCAAAACTGGTTTGAAGGGCTCACAACCAGTTTGAAGGGTCTCAATACAGCTTTGAAGGGCTTGTAACTGGTTTGAAGGTACCATAACCTGTTTGTGATCGACTCAACACACCTTTCAAAGGCCCGTAACAGGTTTGAAGGGACTCAACTCTGCTTTGAAAGGCTCACAACTAGTTGAAAGGGTCTCAAAACAGTTTTAAAGGCTCGAGACGAAATTGATGGGGCCAATACCGGTTTAAATGTGTTCGATTACAGTTTCGAGCCCTGTTCTAACTAATTCGAACAGGCCCTACTTCGAGATCTAGTGGCCCTTCCGTTAAAACACCTCCATCTTCCATAGGTTCATATAAAAAGCCAACGTTTCTTTCTTCAAAACATGTACTGACAGCGAAATGATTTCGGAGAGAGAGCTCGGGGTGGGGAGGAGGGTATCAAATGAGATTTTGCTTTGCAGTGAGTAATATGTAGAGGAATGTAATCATTGGATGCTATTTAACACTCGCCGAGCTCATATCGGGAATTCTCCTATTAGATAGGTAATTGAAATTCGTGGAGCCGGACTGCCCTTATCGGCTTACTGACTCATTCAGTGACTCAGAAACCGGCATAAAGAGTCCCGGGACAAATAGTCATTAACCTAACCTTCCCCTCTTCTTGACCTTCCATTGTGTTTTTTTTTCTTCGGTGGATACTCGGGAAGGTGTGGGCTTTGGCGAGCTTCACGTGAATGCTTCCCACACCGTTTAATTTGTGGGTATTTGCAGGGTTTTGTAGAGAATAATTTGTGATGGTTTTCGTGATTTGAGCCTTTTGTCAGGTTTAGCCCACGTATACACGGTGTGTGGCCTACTTGCTGGAAGAATGTAATGTGCCATATTTATTCATTCTTGGAGGAAGTAGCAACTATTGAGCAATCTGATACACTTATTGCGCTGTGGGCCAACCGCAACAACGTTGTCACAAGCCCCGAAACAGGAATTTAGTAACCACATGTCTCTGTTTTCCTACTTCCATTGATTGAGTGATTTGTGGAGTTCTGAAGGCGCACCCTCCATGGTCAGAGGGAGTCTCACGTTTGGCCACCGTGGGGTGAAAACGCAACGCGTTCGGCAACCTATACCTACGGCGAGCGTGGTGACACGTTTAGCCACGAAATGACTGCTATCATCAGAGAAACACTAGCCATTGGGTTCCCAAGCTTTCCAAGGCGGTACCGAGCTTTCCATACCTGTCCAAGGCTTGCTAAGTTGGTGCCAAGCTGACTAAGAGTATCAAGGGCATGACAATATGGTGCCAAGCTAGCTAGGTGGTTCCAAGGCTTGGCAAATGGCCTCCACGCTTGCCAGGCCTGTCCAGGCTGATTCCAAAAAAGGGAGTTGATCGCTGAACAGCTATATAACATTATAACCTCGTCCGGCCGATGAAGGCCGACTGGATGAATAAAAACTATCTAAGCGGGGAATTTGAGGTGATCGCCCTGGCCCATCAACGCCTGTCCAGGAAGGGGCAACCCTCCGAATCGTGAACAGTCCAACACCACCACTGACGCCACCTAGCGGCACCGACCCTTACTACGCAACGTCACCCCCCATAATATTATACTATGTTATGGCGAAAATCGCAACACATGCAACAAAACCTCAAGACGTTACGAACCCCTTTGAAAACCCCTTCGTGCACTTCTAAATGCTCAAGTTTCCACGACTAATGGCAGAGTTGGTCGAAACTGGCGGAGAGGGAAGGCGCAAATAGAAATTTAGTGTTTGGTTCCTGGGGAGTGGAAGAAAATATGATAATGGTGTCATAAAGTACGGTTAGGTAAACTACATGAGGGGCCCCACGGGGGATCGCCCGGGAGGTTTTTTCCCCTCCGAAGAGGATGATGGAGGAAACCTGCGCCCGGATGGATGAACTGGAGGAACGTGGGACATTCCGGGAATATTCGACGTGGCAGGGTGTTGTCAAGGTTGGAGCTACCAGTTTTTTTGGAAATTTTAAACATTGAACGTTAGATCGCTAAATGGGTTTATTTCATTTTTCATTAAATATAATTGTTGAGTGATTGCGAGTCGGCTACCTTTTTGAATATATTTCTCATATTTCAAAATTACTGATCTTCCTATGAGCCCTATAAAAGCCATTTAGAGCCCACTTCAAACTGGTATGGTACTTTCAAAATTGTGTTGAGCTCCTTCAAACCGGTTATAAGCTCTTCAAAATTGTGTACAGCCCCTTCAGACCGGTTATGAGCTCCTTCAAACCAGTTATGGGCCCTTTAAACTGTGTTTAGCCCCTTCAAACGAGTTATGAGATCTTTAAAGACGTGTTGAGCTCCTTGAAACCGGTTATGGGCCCTTCAAAGCCAATTATGGGCCCATCAAAACTGTATTGAGCCTCATCAAACTGGTAATGGGCTCCTCAACGCCGGTTATGAGCCCTTCAAACTGTGTTGAGCCACATCAAACCAGTAATTGGATCCTCAAAGCCAGTTAAGAGCCTTTCATACAATGTATGTTCATGTCATGAACCCATTCAAACCCTAACATGAATGTACCATAAAATGTTTTGCAAATTTTAATTTCATTTAGTTTTCGGAAATAAATTTTAACTAAAGCAGTTTTGCTCCATCAATGGAAATGAATAATAAATCATTGTGAAAATGCCGGCCGAAGGGTTTACAGCGTTTATGTGGAGATGTGCTGCTAAGCATTATCTGTCAATAACGCTACCTCTGGCTCCTTTTGCCTTAACGGTTAAGGACTCAATTGATTCCGTGCAAATTTTGCTATAGCTTTGCCTTTGTTGATCTGTCTCCCCCTCTCCCATCTTTGGAAATATTGAAATTTAAATTTGAACAGTGGACTCAGAGGGGTTTTTTGAAGGGCTGTGGATGGTCGAGTGAGGTGTTGATTTCCAATTTGGCATAAAATCGATGTGGTTTTCCTTACCTGTCCGATCACTCTGTTATTAAAAATAACTTTTGAAAAATATACGAATAAATAAAAAATCAAACGAAAGAATAAAAATTAAACAAATAAAAACTCTCAAAGTCAATTCTTGATTTTTAATAACAGTTTTATTCAGCCTTTCACTTATACCTACAACAAACTTAAAAATCCACTGTGTAGTAAAGGCGACTGTTCGAGTGAAGCGTGAACGTTCGAAGGGGGTAGTGGGATTTAGCTCTGCGGTATGTATTATTTTGACCAAGAGAGAGCAACACCGCAATCAATTCATTAACTCTTCCCTCCGCCCCTTAGCCTTGATTGGCCTCTTAATTATTCTCAAACCTTCCCCTCGGCAGCCCCCGAAGCAAAAACAACCCTTAGAGCCCTTTTCCATCCCTTGAAACCTCCCCACCTTTTACTCCCCTAAATTAAAAACTCCGATAACAATACTCGTCCTCTCCCTCTCCCCCGTCAACTTCCACATTTTTTTTTTTTTTTTTCGATTGACTACAACTGTGCCCTTTTCCTTTCATTTTCCCCTCTCTCAATACATCCTCTAATTGGTATAACCCGGTTAACCCCGCATAACTTTTTTACTCCCGACCGCTCCCGTATTTTCCACCCCGCGGAAATTCCACCTGAGGGGCGGAAAAGAATCTGAATTAATTGATCCGGTCATGAAGTGGAAATAACATTTGAATTTCGAGACGAGAAATGACCGAAAGGTTCTCCATCAAGTCAATAGATCGAGAGTGACTACAAAATTGGGATTTTTATTGCCTAAGTAACCCTCGAGTTTGAACAGTTGGCGATGAACATCGTAGGAGAGTGGAACTCACAAGCGGCAATCATAGGTATATCAATTTTAAATCGAAAACTCACCTTCAAGCGACTCACATGCTATATTATAGTAATAGTGCAGGAGCCAGAAAGGTTTGAAGCCATTCTGAGAGGAAATACACTTGTCTGTCATTCCAAAGGAGCAGGTTTCAAAATTGGCAATAATTTGAATTTGAACTCAAAATTCCATTCAGGTGCTGACCGCAGAATAGCTCTTATTGTTTACTTCTCTCCCAGCCATAATTAATATTATAATTATTAAAATCAAGCATTTATTTATTGGCCCTTCACATGTATGACATACATTTTATAACGTGCCCGCGGAAGGCTTAAATTTAAGTTCTCAATGAACTTGTATTCTTACAAGGAGTTTCAGTGGTAGAAAATACAAACAAATATTTACCCTGCTGGTAGAAAATATCAACAACAAATATTCGACCAGCTGGCTATATAAATATTATTATAAATATGTCTATATTTATATAATATTATAATATTATCTCATCTCAACATTATCTTTATAAAGACACATTAAATCTGTAAATTTAATTGTTAATAAATTTTATTGTTGCCTGCCATCCCAGTGTTACTCAGTAACACACATGCCATTTTATGCTCAAAAACCTCATTACACACTTCAAAGTAGGTAGGACCGAAAATGGAAAGTGAGAATGATGATGGTCTGAAGGTCTTGGGCCGAGAAGTCGAATGAGGTGTCATTTTCGAAATAAATTTGGACGTAGACCCCATTTATCAGGTCTTTGAAAGCCTTGGGCCGAGAAGTCGAATGAGGTGTAATTTTCGAAGTAATTTTGGACGTAGACCCCATTTATCAGAAATCTCAAACCCATCCAGGGCACATAGCTGAAAAAAGTGCCACTGGGGGTGTCAGTCTACTTTTTTTTCTTTTTTTTTTTAATTCTTGAAAAATGTGCCCGAAAATTACTTGAATCCCGAATAGGCATTTCCTTGTACTACCCAAGTCCAGGAGAGGGGGTTCTTTTGGTTTATTAATTTTGGAATAACACACCCATGTATTCGCGACGGGGTTGAAAATTCTGATCGGCCACAAAATTCAGTCACTATAAAATACAAAACACCTTGTAAATTTATTTTTATTTTCAATAATTTCTTATTGACAAAATTATTTTTTCCACAATTTACCTAAACCAAGAGTAGGTAGGTAGGTAATAACTCTGATGTAAAATTGGCAGCTTTTTTTTTTTTTTTTTTTCTTCAACTCGTCTTTACCTACAGACCTGTAGGTATAGATACCTCAGTGGCTTCTCTAATTTGCAGTTCAACGGCAGCAACCTGAATCATTCTTGGTTTTTTTTTTGGCACGGTATTCGTAAAATCACGCGTCTGTCGGTCACCCGGTGATGTTGAAGAGTGATAAGAGGATGTGGGGGGGGGGGTTAAGGGATGAAAAGGGAGACCAAACGAGAGATGCGTGCGGTGGTGGGGAACTTCCCCTCCTTTTGGACCCCCCGACAATAGGGGCAAATGACAAATGAAATAGGCAAATGAAGAATTGTCAGGTGAATAGGGGCTGTAATGGGGGTCCTGCCCGCCCCTGCCGTACCCCTTCCCTCTACATCCCTCCGGCATCCTCCCCCTCGTTTCGCTCGTTCCTTCCTAGCTGGTAACGATCCATTGTCCAGTGTCTTGTGTCCGTCTAATTCCACCAATCACAACCCTTTATATTATCAACAACTACGTGATTGGGTTTTAACCACCTTTAAACCCCCTCCGGTCAACCTTTCAACCCCCCACCCACAAACACCTCCACCACCACTACCACGATGTCCCCAAGAAAAACACGGGCTTGAAACATGTAGAGACAGGCTCAAAACTAGTTAGAAGAGTTCATAGCGACTTGAAACCGGTTTGAAGTTTCGCTGGCCTTAAAGTTGACAAATCGATGGCGATCCCTGACGTTGGGCCTTTTGAAGGGTTCTTATTAGCCAATGTGACGGGGTTGAGGCTTTTGAAGATTATAGGCCAGAGGGTCGTGAAAGGTGATCTTTTTTCTTATTTTAAAGAACGTTTTTAAACGTTCGTTAAGACATTCGTACAGACGAATTTATTTTTTATTTTTCTTATTTATGTTTAAAAACATAAATAAGAAAAATAAAAATAAATTCGTCTGTACGAATGAAACTAATTTGCAGTGGGATTTTCGATTCGAAATTTTGATTTGCTGTATCAATTACTGTTTATTGAGTAAACGGAGTAAAAACTGTAACTTCAGATGGCTCAGTCGGAAATTTGTCGCATGTCATCGTCAATGTTGACCGATGCCGGGCCGTGTTGACAAATTCCCTGAATAGTTTCACAGAGGGGCCTCTCCTGACAGTCCTTCAACTTTGAAGGGAAAAGAGGGTGGTAGGATCTGTTTATTTTGGAGATGGTACCAGAGACTCAAGTGGAAACGAGGCCCTTTCCCGGGAGATATGGGAACCAAGCGGTTCGGCAAACATAATTAGGCGTCTCATTGTTCCCAGTTGCCAATAGGATGTTCTCAAACTGACCAAACCTGCGCTACAGACCGCTAATCCGTCAGGCAAATACTTGTCTGCCTTCTCCCTTATGCCGTATTTCAACATTGACTTAATGCCTGAGGTCATACGTTAAGACCTCCCCTGTTTGCTTCGACACAACATCAGCCCCAAACAAATACCTTCGTACCTGGTACGCTGTGTGAGGACATCCCTGGTAAGAGTATTGCTAAAATAAACCATGAAAATCCACACGAGCTTTGACTTTGAAAGAACAACAAACGCAAAAATCACTAAAAATGCAGTGAGCCCCAAAACAAACAAAAAAGGAATATTAGTCCTCTTTGAGCCGGACAGTTTCCGGGATTTATTGCAGTAATGTAAATAAAACTGAAAAGTAAATATGTCAATTAATCCTCTCCCTAATCCTCCCATCGACGTTTTATGCCGCAAAAATATAGCGGACCCCCTCAATTGATCCATCAAACAATCCACCGAAAAGCCACTCTCGAGCCAACACGGTTTTTTTCCCGTAAAACTGAAACCGAAGGGATTTAAATTCTTGTAATAATATTATGAATTCGCCCGTCGGAAAAACTGACGGGAGGATTTTCCTCCTAATTGAGAAAAAAACTGATGGGGTGAAAAAATGGTAGTGGGAGGGGGGGAGGAGAGATTGCTTACTATACCAACACTCCCGAAACCGGGTAATTTATCCGAAGAGAATTCAAAATCAGATTATCAAAATCGATTTCATCGTATCGATCTTTTTGAAAAAAAAATACGAAAGAATCGAACTTTTCAAGAGTCGATTCTTTTCTCGTTGGTGGTGCCCACGTGGGCCAGCGGCTCCAGAGGTGATCAAGAAGATCGGAAAGGTGCAGGCGAGAGATCCACAACAAAAGAAGAAGGGGATAGTGCAATGGACATCACATGATGTGGCCACATGTTCCGGTTGTCAATAATGAAAATCCCGATTAGTTCAGTTTTAGGCCAGACATTCCACGAATTACACTCACGTACTACATTCATAACCATCTTTTCATTTTACAATATCATAATCATATTATGACCCCAAGCAGGACCCAAGCTGTCCAGTGCTGGCTAAGTTGGTCCCAAGCTGGATAAGGGTTTCCAAGGCTCGCCCGAACGGTCCCAAGCTTTCCAGGGCTTGCAAAGTTGGCGCCACGCTGGCTACGGGTTTCCAAGGCTTGCTAAGATGGTTGAAGCTGGCTATGGGTTTCCAAGGCTTGTTTAGGGTAACATCCAAGCTTTCCAGATCTGTCCGAGGCTATAAAATCTGGTCCCAAGCAGGCCAGGGTGTTCCAATCCTTGCTAAGCTGTCTTCGAACATGCTGGTGGCAATTTCGTGCTCGAGAGCCAAACTCTTCCAAAACAAGGTAATCTATCCGATGAGAATAAAAAAACGATCAGATTCAACTTTACCTATGATCAAAAACTAGAGCTAAATTTTAATGCATATAGAAAAATTTCCTCAAATCAACGTTTCAAAATTTGGTTATTCAATAACTACCTGTATATTTTATTATTCAGGTGTTTTCGTGATGAATTAACCCTCACGTTTCTTCATGAACCTTCCATCAATTGTGTAAAGAATGACAATTATAAAAATATTCGTCGAACAATATTGATCTAATCAACACGATGGAGTCAAAATGCTTAAATACGAAGGGTAGGTAGGTTCCATCAGGTTTAGGTGATGTTTCACACATTTTGGCCTTAATGGAACTGGATTAATACCTTCCTGGTTGCTCCAAGATTAGAGAATAATTTAAACGGAGACTTGAGAGTGAAACGTCTGGACTCACCACTCAAAGAACACTTCTGCCTCTTACCTGAAACGCAAATGAACTGTAAATAGATTTTGAAATCTGTAAGTTTTAATTTATTGTGCACATTATTGAGAAAATTAATCATGCCAATAAAAATTATTAGAAAACAATCTACAATAAGGTTTAAGAATGGATGTCTGTATGTTCCAACATCACGCTCAAACGGCTGAACCAATTTCCGTGCGGGTGGGCGCAAATTGACGAGCGTGTTCCGAATTAGATAATAGGCTATAGTAGATTTCGCGAACTCTCTTCCTTCATCGCGAACGGAGCTTTCCTTCTCGACGAGAGCCGGGTCAAAAAGCGTCATTATTAGGGATTAGGTACTGAGAAAATTTTCGTAATGCCAAAACCCGGTACAACTTTTGGTGTCGGTTCGAAAGAGATTTGCACGCTGATTTCAACGAGTACAAAACGATGTCTGCGCGATAACCCGTTCTGAAGTTATTCGAAGATCGTCAGTAGGTCGGTAAGAGTTTCTTTGGTGAACTTTCGTTTCGGGGTAGTTTGATACTTCACAACGAGATACGGGCCAACAAGCGCTACTAAGAAAAATTACGAGTTGACGGGTTGCTACGGGTGTTTGCATGGGTGATAGGTGATGGACGGGAGTTTGATATTTCGTGCGAAGCACGGGGGTGGCCCCATTTATATTAATTACTATAGTAATAAATAGTAATAAAATATAAAAAGTTATACTGAACAGTGATTGGACGGATGTGGGGCCCCGAAAAACTGATTCCAAGTTCAAAATTAATCAGAAAACTACATCTCATCTGATCTTCTGGCATCCTCCAAAAGCCTTTTGAACGCCCCATAATATGCATCAGTTCAATAGTGTAACAACTCAAAAATCGTCATTTCGAGGAAATTGAGGGTGAAGATTTTGGTCTGCAGTTATGCCTTTGTAACCCACCACTAAATGTATCAACTGGCGTAAATTCACATTACCCTTATTCTCCACGTATTTGTGCTTCCCACCAAGTGCTTCCAAATATTTTTCACCATAAAATAAGTATGAAACTCTAATTAACAAATAAATGTTCCGAGTTGTTACTGTACTGCACTGCTGAGTTCTGAGTTTGATTTTCTTCATTTCTTACTTCTATTTTATCAGTCTGGGTTGTTTTTCATGATGGGCACAGTCCGTTTCCTTCTTTTTTGTGCCAAAATAATTATGAAGGCTGTAATAACTCTGTTAGCACAGAGTAACAGAGAGCAGTGCTCTGAAGCCACCAGTGCTACCACGAGTGCAACACAGTAACATTTTGAGATGTCACTCTGTTGCTCTGGAGACAGAATTGGCATTTTGTGATAAAACGAAATGTTACTGTATTGTACTGGAAAATCAAGTGAATTCTGCCAAAGCAATACAACAACATAGTACTTTCAACCTAGTTTGAAATGTTATTTTGACTTATATTTGTAGTGCTCTGGAATCTACTCAACATGCTGAATCCAAAGGTAGTAATAACTCAAAACGGCTAATTTTTGAGTTGTTAGACTGTTGCACTGAGGCGGCGCAATTTGAGTTGTTACGCTATTGAACTGATGTGGGACATATTATGTCCCACAAGGTTAAATCGGATCTAACCGATTTAACTTTGGGGCTTTCATCGACTAACTATGGTTCGATCCGATTCGAGTGTCGCTGTTCAATTCAGAAACCTTGGAACTCCCAAGACTTGCATCAGGACCTTCTCTAGTACCTCCAGGACCTGCTACAGGACAATCAGGACCTGCTGTCCAGAACCTTCTAGGCACCTGCTCCAGGACCTCCAGGGATTTTCCCATGGGAAATTCTGCAGAACTGTCTGGTGTTCAAACATGGGAAGGTTCAAGGGAAACAGCGGCATTGCGGCAGCAACGCTACACAATAACCCCATCAAATCAAGCGCCCCCGCAGCCGACCCAGGAACCCCCGACATCTTGAGTGTAAACCCTGGGAAAGTCAACCCATCACGATTCCGCTCCCCGATTTTGGACATAGCGCCTTCGGAATTTCGCCCATTTCTCCATATTAGACATTTTAAGTCTCCAACACGTTGTAGTCATACTGTCTGACCCGAAAAAGTACCAGAATTTTAATTTTAATTGCCCACTGTGAAAATACTCTGAGGACGACGCATTTAACTTTATGAATGAATTCGTCATGTAATATAACAACCTAATTAACAGATTGTCAGAGAGTTTTTTGGTGAAGATTATCGATATTGCACCACATTAAACTCTAATACGGTTGGTTTAGCGGTGAGACACTCCCTTCCAATTTTCTCGTTAATAATGCCATACGAGTAATTGAAGGTGGTGGCTGAAATGGTACTGAAAACTCGATAATGAAAATCCTTCCCCCAAATGGTTGCCCGGAAATTAACACACAAACATACCGGAATTAATTCATTTTAATAAACTCCTCTCCGCTCCCCCCGACTCTTTTACCTTTTGTATTGCACATATTAGTTTCGCCTGTGCGAGAAAAGCCGGAGGTTAATTTCGTGAGTGTAATTAATAATACGGCCCTCGAGGCGAGGCACATCAGTATCAAGAGCGTTATGGGATCAAAAACGGCTTTGTTTTACTCGTAAGCGGAGCGGATTACGGGGAAACGGTGGTTAGTAGGTCTGTGCCTAACGTGGCAACAGGTCGGTGGAGCGGGGGTGCCTTTGGTCAGGTGAAAATGCTCTGGGAAGGTTTTTATAACTCGAGGTTGTGGGGGACCCCATCAGCGAATGGAAGATGGAAGCACTTTCTTGCTTAACCGCTAGATTGCGATTGCCCGCTTTGAGGCATGTAGATTGTTGAAGGATTGATCAGGAAGGGAGTTCAGGATGCCTCCACCACGGTGGCTTATTGCGCTCTGCCTGAGCGCCGTAGTTCTAGTTCAAAATGCCTGTTCCCCTGGTCAGGGTCTTTAGGATCTTGTCTAGGTGCGAGCTCAGGTAGGTTCTTCATGAAGGGCACATCTGCGATCACTGGGAACTCAAAGATGATGACATTGTGTGTAGAGGTTTCTTCATCCTCCTCGCGCAGCCTGTACAGACTTGATGATTGTGTTACCAAGTTGAACCGAAGTCGCAGGGGGACGAAGCCGGTCAGTAGTCCTACTAGCCTTCTTAGAATATAATTTTTTTTTTTTTTCTTCTCCCCCTGCGAAACCCTTCTGGGGCATCGAGGCGAGGGTATACGGTGAGTCGTGGACATCTCCAGTGAACACACACTGCTCACCCGCACTGCCTCCTCCTTCGCGACGAACCCACAGGGTTACCATCGACATCTCAAGCATGGAGCCTGGGAAAGCCTTCTGGCCCATCACGTCCGAAGTCCTCCAACCACAAGGGGCGGCGTGCTCATGGACATAGCACCCACGGAACTCCGTCAAACACACAACACCGTAGTAAAAGTAAGTAGAATAGATGTTGTTGTAAAACGACTTTGTTCCCACAATACGGCAGGAGCCGACCCCGCTCTTGACTACGTAGTGTGCGAGGATTCGAGGACGAGAAATGAGACTCGTGAGACGTTGAGTAGAAGTCTGGTTTATTGAAGGCCAGACTGGCCTATATAGTAGTGTGCTCTGGAGGGGGCATCCCCTCTGTACCTTCCAATAGTAGAGGAAGGTCCATAAGGGCACAGTACAGAATTACAATAACTGTCAATTACTGACTCAATTGTACGGACTTAATTGTCAATAATTACTCAATTATTGACTGAAGAAATGTCTTGCTCCAGAGAAATACCGCAACAACCCCCTTGAACATTTCAATTAACAAGGCCGAGACACGAACCCCAGTCCGTGTCTCGGCCCCAAGTCTATTATTATACTTGTAGACCAGTTGGATCAAACCTTCATAATAATATTATTATTATGAAATGATCGTCGAAATATACTATATAGTCGAAAATTGTCTTATATAAGATGGATTCTCGCCTCATCCTCCTCCCACTCCTGATCATTATAGGAGTCCAATAGTAACAAATCGGTGTTTTGCCTCCAACGGATGCCCCACTCACAGTTCTCGGATAGATGTAAAAGGGCATCTATGGGATCCAATTGGTTTCCCCATTCGATACATTCCACCCCGCTAATGAAATACTTGAAGAGGGCTGGACCGGCCCAAACGGCTTCCTGGAGTGGCCCAGGAGTAAATCCCAGGTAGGTCCTTCCCCGATTGTGTTTGTATTACACTGTTTATACAAATATCTCAAGTTCCGGGGGCGGTTACGAAGGATCCGCTTGGCCAGCAGCGCGTTTGGGATTCCGACCGCATCATACGCAAACATTTCGGATTTTGAAGGGTCGACGGGTATGCCGGAGGGATGTGTTGGGGAGTTTCAGGGTTTGGGGTGACCACGTCAAAGAATCGTTTCGGATTCCCTCAACCCCAACGAGCAGGTTGAAGGCGGATGAATTTCAACGGGAGCATCGATTGTTATAATGATGGACCAGATTCGAGATTGACAGAATCTTTCAATCTCGAATCTCTTTGTATCTGATACAAAGGCTTGCTGCATCGCGAAACGGCGTGGCGCGTAGCATTATCGCGCGATCTAGTGAGTGGGCAAGAAACCAACGTACCTACTCTAACTGTACAAGAGCATGCTGCTACTGGGTGAGGAAATGGGAATCTAAAATTTAAAAAAAGACAACATTCAAACGGATTTGAAGATGATCACTTTTGAAAAAAAAAAAAAAAAAACATCTGTAACCAGTAAGGCACAAACGAATGGAAATGTTAACTTTTGGTGGGGACAAACACGCTTCCGATAATAAATTTCTGTGCATGGAGATGCTACGTTTTGACCAGAACACACGTTTTCAACCAACTATTTCAAGAGATGCACCCATCTTGCACCCACACCTCCCATAATTCCTTTGGTGTTTGCTTCTGACGCCTCAACAGTTTGTCCCTTTTAGAAAAACAGAGAGACGCTAAACATTTTATAAGGAAACACGAATTATTAGCCTAAAGAGGGCACATTCCCCAAAAGAAAATTTTCTTTCCCCATCCCTTTCCGTTCATGAAGCGAGAATAAAGCTTTTTCCCCGCTTAATGGGGGAAAAAGGCCCCCCGGTTGATTAATTTGTATTGACATCCCCTTAAGTGGGTATCGGTATGAAAAGGGGCTCGCGTGGTTGAGCCTTCTGAGAGAGACCCCTCCTTCAACACCGCCTTAGCCCCTAATGATGTCGTCGTGACCATTCACAGCCCACGGAATTACTTTGTTGAAGATTGATTCGAAAAAGCTGGAGGAAATAAATGACGCTTTTCGCATCCTGGAAGTGAGATTCTTTATCAATTGGGTTTTAGGGAAAATAATACGACGAGCATCTTTCCAGATGCTGTGAGAGAATCTTTCCAGATGACGAGATGGTGCCAATAATTGCTTGGGGTGGTTTGAGACTTGGAAAAGACCCCGCCCATAATTATTATGGGCGGGGTCTTTTCCAAGTCTCAAACCACCCCAAGCAACCCAGAGATGGCCCAAGTCTGGTGGTTTCTTTGAGTGGGAACTGAACCCAGATGCATTTTGTGTAGGTGTTGTGGTGATGTTTGGCTGACTGACAATTCGTTTTTAGGAATCTACACATACTGAAAGGTATAATAACAAATTTTAAGGCCAATTTTCAAAAAAACCTGCAAAATTACACAAGGGTTTGTTATTCTTTGATGTAGGTTACTTGTAAGAAAATTAAATCTGTGTCAATAACAAACATTTTGGAAAAAACAATTTTTAATTTTATTTTTACTCTTAAAATATTTGGCCTCTTGGGATCCTTCAACAATCCCATTTGTAGCCCCATGAAAGCCCTACAGATCCCAACAGTGAAAATCGGATCGTTCCTGGACCCCCAAAAATGGATTCTACGTCCAAAAATACTTCGAAACGACACCTAACTCGATCCCATAGCGCCCCACAGGTTTGGGCGATCGGGCTGAAAACCTTGCGGGCACAACTAGATGGTAAACCAAGTATTTTGTCAAAATTACATTGTCATGTCCAAGTCATTATTCCAAGAATAATATATTATTCTTGGTTTATAAACCAAAAATCAGTGGGATACTAGTGAAATCAAGTCAATTTATATTAAATAGGATGATTATTTATTCAATCTGGTGGGCTCCGTCGCACCTGAGTGGGCAAAGCTATCGAAGATCGCCGCTAACGACCAAACAGGTGGCTATTTGTCCAACTCGTTAAAAGCAGTGTAGGTACATACGGGACAAAATGCAAACAAATTTATACAGTAATATCGAGAGAACGGCTTTCAGATCGGGGGCGGGAAGGTTTGATTGCACATGTAAATGCGACCTGTTTTATCCGTTTAATTGCACCGATACCGTCAGGGGAGGGGGGAACCAAAAAGGCTCGTGGCCGTCCCGATAATTGTGGACGCAATCTCGGTTAATTGTTGATTAAGGGCGCAAAACCTTCCCTTTACCACCTCCCCCCGTTCCGTCCGACGAAAGGTTAATGAAAGCTGTCAAAAAGTTTCGTTTCGGACGCAAATTGGAGCAAAACCTCCTCCCCCTCCCGCTTTTCGCTGGCTTTCGACCCGGAAGGGGAATCGATTAGTACAGTAATAACTTTTAATGGCACCCCGGCAAAGAAAAGGGTGGAAGATGGATCAATAACTTCGGAGCCGTATTAGGGAGAGCTTTCGATTTTGGAATTTTCTTCACAGATAGGCGGGACCGGATTACTTTATATTTTTATTTTTTTATTTAGTTACATTCATAAACTATTTAAAGGTACAGAAATTAAGAGAGGGTTTGTATGGCCTCAAAACCAGCCAGGAGGAGCTCATAACCGGTTTGGGCGAGCACACCCGGTTGCTTGAAGAGGCTCAGAATGAGTGTGAAAAAACTCAAACCGGTTTGGAGGGTTGTAAACAGTTTTAAAGGCCTCAAAACCAGCCTGGAAAAACTCACAACCGCTTTGCATGATCACAACCTTTTGCAAGAGTCTGACTGGAATCCGGTAGCGCCGGGTGATTTGTGTTCATAACCGTTCGGGTGAACATAACCTGCTTGAAGATGATCGAAATGAGTGTGAAAAAATTCCAAACCGGTTTGGAGGGTTGTAAACAGTTTTAAAAGGGCCTGAAATCCAGCCTGGAAGAGCTCATAACCGGTTTAGATTATCTAAACGTTTTTGAAGAGCCACAACTAAAATTCGAAGTTGAAAATTTTGAAGTTACAATTGAGCCAGCCGTAAGGGCGCGAATCCGTGGCCAAACGGGTCGTTTCTCGTGTGACCAATCGTGTTACCTCTCCAGGCCTCCTTCAGAGGTCTTCGTGGCCAAACGTGTTTGCCCGTAACGGAAAAGTACCGTAATTTTGAACGTGAAATCATTCTATGCGGCTACCGGTCAGAGATTGACGTAATTTGGTCAGAGGGTAGAGTGTGCTGTCGTTTCCTGAATGATTAAAGCGAGATCGTCCGCAACTTGGTCATCTCGTTTAAGTTGGAATTGTGATTGTCCACTTTGAGTCGGATCACAGTCGGATCACCCTCGACGTGCAACCATGACATACTGCCCACGCACGCACATATTGTATCGACTTACCCTCTCGACACCCTCTTTTTTATTGCCGCCGATATTACCCTCTCATTTCATTCTTCAACCCCAGACATGAGAGCCAATGTTGTACAAAGTGGTAGCGTCGCTATTGAACCCAAAGTGGGTGTTTTGAGTACTTAGGGTAGGTGGGGGCAAAGCCCTGCAATTTCCGGTTTTTCGATCATTGCAACCGATTTGAAGCAGATTTCCTCTAATTTTTATGCTTGGATTTTAGGTTGGGCTATTATCTATAACCCCTTGGAAACACAGTCATCTCCTGTCAATAGTAAAGGCGAAATTGAATATTTAAGAAAAAAAATTTTTGCAGGGCTTTGCCCCATAAAATGGGGCAAACCCCTGCAGTGCAGGGACTTGCCCCAACTAGGTAGAAATGAGTAAAAAAAAAATTCTATTGAACAAAAATGCTCAAATTAAGTTATTTCTTTATTTAAAAATTCCTTATTTCTTCATGATCGAAAAAAAAAAAAAAAAAGTGAACGGAGGGATAAAATCAAATGACGAGGGGACATGGCACAGTGTCCTCGCGTTCAACCACTCCAGCCAAATACACCAATTAATCGGTCCGATTTACCACCAAACTGGATTATCAGTAGTTTAATCTGTGATTATCGGTCATCAAAACATTGGCGGACATTAGTGACTGTAACAAGAAAATTACGTTCGCGCATGCGCCGAATTGATCGCTGATTCAATCATGATGAAACTTATAGGGGACCATCTAGGACTTAATTCACACTATTCCGGAAAATTTCACAGAAATCCGATAAAAGTTGGTGCAGTCATGGCTTTGGCAAGGAATGTGGACTGACAGATGCGCGGACGGACAAACACGGAACCAAATTTGTTCAGGAATCCCTGATCATCAAACCTTGCAATTATTGGCAATTGCTCCCCACTCTTTGGAAGTGATGTGCACCTATTTGATTGACATTAAATTATAAATGATGAAATTTTAAATTTACAATTCAACTTTAATGTCATTATTGAATCCACGTGTTACGTACAATGCCAAAATACGTGCTGGTAGTGAATGGGGCAAAGACCTGCACTTGAGGGGTGCAGGGATTTGCCCAAAACAACCTGCAGGGACTTGCCCCAAATGGCATGTTTGGAACTTACTCTTTGATAAGGTTAGGAAAAGTGAGTTAAAGAAACGGTTCTCCCCTGACATTGAAGCTCAATTACAGTACAATTTATTGATGATTAGCTGATTAATTTGGCGCAACCCTATCTCACACAAAATTGACGTCAACGTTCCTGAAAATTACATACAAAAGGTGAAAAACAAACTTAACTCATTTTCTCAGCCTATTGCCCTCAGAGACGCCATTACTTTTGATGGCATACAC
Organism: Pilophorus perplexus; assembly: GCA_955831195.1. Taxonomy (NCBI): domain Eukaryota; kingdom Metazoa; phylum Arthropoda; class Insecta; order Hemiptera; family Miridae; genus Pilophorus; species Pilophorus perplexus. The sequence continues at coordinate 18,219,941 of OY037011.1, read as the reverse complement.
CTGTTGCTGACCCTCAACTGCTGCCTGGTTGCCAGTTTCTCAATCACTTGTGAAGTACTGAAAAAGCCACTGCATAGCTTTGCCCCACGCAGGGATTTGCCACCACCTACCCTACGTGTCTGTGTTTTTCGATCGCCTGTAAAGGTCAATGGGATTCGCTCCCTTTAATGGAACTTCACCTCCGACCCCAGAAGGCGTTCTACTCCCCTCCTCACTCCCCGTTGACAAAGTGGTGAAGATTCTTTTCTTGCTTTTCAGAGCTGTTCAAGGCATGCAAACCTGGTCCCAGCAGGCCAAGGGTTTCCAAGGCTTGCCAAGATGGTCTCAAGCTTACCAGACCTGTCCAGGGCTTGCGAAGCTCGTCCCAAGCTGACTAAGGGTTTCCAAGGCTGGCATCTACGCTTTATAGGTCTTTCCAAGGCTTGCAAAGCTGTTCCTAATCTGGCTATGGGTTTTAATGGCTTGACAATATAGTTACAAGCTTCACAGAGCCATCCAAGGCTTGCTAAGTTTGTCCAAAGCTGGCTTGGCTTTTGCTGGAGAGTCGACCACCGTTTCTTGCTGTTTTCAAAAAGAGAGCCGACCGCCGTCTTAACTTCGTCCTAAAAGAGAGCAGATCGCCGGTAATAGATCGCATTGGGAGAATCCCCCGTTCTGACGTCTTTAAAATTGTTCGATGTGTATGCATCCATCGGCACATACACCATGTTCACGCCGCCGATTGTATTTTGGGGAAGGACCGAGAATCCCGGGTCAGACCCTCCGGGATTTGTGAACATCCCGGGCGCACTTTGCCGGAAGATAAAGAAAGCGGAGCTCGAATCCAGCGTTAAGGGCAATAACCTCAAAAGAGTGTGGCACACTGGCGCCGCCATACTTAATTACTAATATAATATATTAGTAATTAAGTATAATTACTAATATAATATATTATTAATTAAGTATAATTACTAATATATTATATTATTACATTAGATAACTATACTTTTTTGGGATAGTATATTATACTGAATATGAAAAAACTCAATCCAGTTCAATAAAATCTAAAAGTTTTACTGTACCTATATACTGATGAAATAGTCACATTTTATACGAGCTTTCTCATTTCGTATACTTTTTTTTTCAGTAATTCCCAAAATTTGACAGAAACCAAAATTGGTTAAAATTCAGACAGAAAACTATTTGTGAAGTTTCAGTGTAACTAAAAAGAAGAAAGAATATTTTCAGGAATATTTTAAAACCGTCTATTATCATTCAAGCCTCTGAAGGCATCACGTCTGCACCAATCGTGAAAATCGGTTCCTTCGGTGGGCTTTTCACGGTCCCATAATTGATCGCTCAACAGCTTTCCCCGGTTTCATTTGCGGATTCCGGTAAGCTTGTGAATCGATGGGAGCACTTAGCTGGAGGGCGAGGCAGGGTCTCAGTGGTTGAGCTAAGTGCGGTCCAGTACCCGAAGTTTCAACTAGAGCTAAAGTGCTGATCCTGATTTCTGCTTTGAACTGTTCAATTGCCGTTTCGGGTCCGTCTTCCGCAAGCGGATTAAACGTCAAAGCTCGGAGTTGTACGGCGGTGTTGCGACCTCGCGTTAACACGTAATAATGTACGAGCGACATTAAATGACGCTTTAATTAAAAGTATTAAATTAAAAAAAATATCAACCTTCAAATCTTGAAGGTTAATAATTTTTTTAATATTTTTAATTCTGCTTTCGAGAGAAAACCATTACAAAAACTGCCTGAGCGATTCAAGACGATAATGAACTCATACGCGACACCGACTTTAAATTTCGCCCTAGAATCTGATACGTCGGGCCAACGTCGGTCGGATGATCGTCGACGCGACGGTCCCTGGACGGATATGCCCGCAACGGCCTCTCGGTTACGGCTGATGGCTGATCGGTGGTAGTTCATAGTATGAACTTCATACGCAGGTTCAATAACGTCACCGTCTTCCCAACGTAATTGGCTGTGAGCCCGCTCGCGAGAGAAGCAGAACTTCCCGATCACGCCGAGAGTGGCGCTTTCCGTGGTACGCTATGAAACCACCAGCGGCTGGCCGGTGAGTTCGGCCCATACGGCTACAACTCGTATACAACAAGCAACGTAATAATATGTAGGTAATACACATTTTATGTGTATTACATTATAGTGAAAACATTGATGCATCTATGTTTCAAAACATAGATAGATGTCTAAACTTCTTTTGCCATCCCTACCTCTGACTCAACCAAACCTTGCTCTTGGAGTTTGAATAATCCTAGTTGATTAGCATAATATGCTAATATATTATATTATATTTCGGGAATATTTGCCAAACCGTTTGTGTGGGACTTGATCAGTAACCTTTACGATATATACATATATATTATATTATATTATTATAATATAATAATATTATTTTGTTCATGCGAACATCGGCGTGGTAGGCTCTGCGAGAAGGGGCGTCCGTCAATTTCTAGGACGAATTTGAGTGGCGCCACCTAGTGACGTCAACGGTTCTTAACCGCCTAGAATCGCCACATATATAGCTAGTAATTACCAATAAAAGCGCAATTATCCGACAGTTCCCCCCCCCCCCCCCCCCCCCGTCTTGAATCAGTCTGGGAAGGTTGTCACCGGCCATAAACCGTAGAGGGGGACGTAAATCAGAATGCAATTTCGTAAAAGCAGTTTTATTCAAATGGGCCGTGCGTGCGGGTGAATACCTTTGGCAAGAGACTCCCCGGGAGTCTCCTTTTTTTCACCGTAAAAATCAACTCGGATTCAATTACACTTTCAATATAATCCCAGAGTCAACACATTTTCATTTGAAGTGAGGAGCCTCTTATTGCCTGCACCCTTTCTCTTTTTTATCCCCCTCAACCTCCGGCCATCGACCCATAACAAGTGGACGGGATTGAACACAGAAATTCATTGGCAAATAACGCAGGAAAGAGCCAAAATGCGCGAACTGCAGTAGAAACGGACATACAAAAAAATAATGCTGTGTTAAAGTGACTTTCGCTGGCACTAATAAATAACCTTCCGATTCCACACAATATTTGACGAACCTCGTCCTTCTCGCTCACCTCTACATATTCCCTTTTTTCCACTTCTATAGGATCCCCCCCCCCCTTTTTCACTCCTTTTCCCCCTCCAAGCCGACCCTTTCCCCCTCTGGAGATGCAATGAAATGCATTCCCGCGCCCTAATAACCGTCAGCGGTTGTTGTCAGGGGTTGAGCACCCTCGTTGCACTCACCCCCGTATATTCCCCACTATATTCCGCATTTTGAGTTATAGGCTTCCACCCCTCCGCAAACTCTTCCACAACTCCCTTTTAACTCGTTTGAGTGATTTCTTTTTAAACTTCAAAAATGTTTTTTTCAAAAATTATGCATTTTTTACTCGAAAAACATTTAAACTCCTGGGATTCTTCAAAAATCCCATTTTTAGCCCCATGAAAGTCCTATAGATCGCGACAGTGAAATCGGATCGTTCCGGGACCCCCAAAAATGGATTCTACGTCCAAAAATACGTCGAAAAAGACACCTAACTCGATCCCATACCCCAAAGCCTTCAAAAACCCCACCCGTAGCCCCATTATAGCCCCATAGCGCCCCACGGGTTTGGGCGATCGGACTGAAAACCTTGCGGGCACAACTAGATGGTAAACCAAGTATTTTGTCAAAATTTCCGATTTAAAAAAAAATTCCTACTGCCCAAAACGGCCTGGACGGCGGACGGACATTTCGGATTTAGAATGTAGACCTCTTGAAACGGATAATGTCAAATTTTGAGGCCGATCGGAGTCGTCGACCCCCGTCGCGAAAACATAGGTGTATTATTCCAAGAATAATAAACCAAAAGAATCCAGGTGAAAGACTATTATTATAATAGTGTACTAATAATGACCAATAATTGGTCACAAAGATGTTTTTTTTTCTTTTTGACTTCTAACAACGTGGCACAGGATAATTTAAACCGAAATTTGGGTGTACGTCCATACCTAATTAGGCGCCTCAAATCCGACTTTCGATTCCTTACAGCAAGGTTTGGTATTCGGAATCCTCAATTTTTTCCATTAAATCAAATTTTGATACTGATCATCTGATTTCCCTCTCAAAACTCGGAATAGTGTTGCTTCCCCTCATTCGACTTCCTGGCATACTACGAAAATTCCATTTGTAGCCCCATGGATCCACACGATGAAATCCGATATTTCTGGGACCCTCAAAAGTGTATTCTACGTCCAAAAGTACATAGGTACTTCGAAAACGACCCCTCACTCAATATCATACCCGAAGCCAATATCAAAACCCCTCCCGTAGCCCTTTGTTAGCCTCACACAACCTCACGGGGTTGAGCGATCGGGCTGAAAGCCTTGCGGGCACAACTAGATGGTAAACTGAGGATTTTGTCAAATTTCAGATGTTTAAAAAATTTTTAAACAATTTTTATTTAATATTCCTACTGCCTAAAACGTCCCTTGACATCTGAAGTATGGACCTTGGGAAAGTCAACCTTGCCGAAAACATTCACATTCCTGCAACTAATATAATATAAAAGCGGGCCCGTGATTTTGAACTGGAACCACCCATCACACATTCGGAACACACTCACACGTAAGCTCTCAACACACCTGATGTTCATTTGCTTCTTGGACTTGTAGCTCCAACGTCTAAAAACCCAACTTACCGCCTCCTCCTCGAAGATTTTCGGCCGCACCCGCCCAAAAAATTCCATATTTTCGAAATCTCAACGACATTGGGCACGGGAAAAAAACGCATTCCTTCTTGGACGTTGCTGTTTGTGGGGCCATCAAACGCATCAGGCCTCCTATTGCTGGAAGGAGCCCATTCATCATCCTGTCGCACAAATGAATTCCCCTAATGACCTCATCCCCTCCTCTCCCACCACCCAGAAGCGCTCTCTTTCCTGCCGAGCTACCGGGATTGATTTGATACTCAGATGGCAGAATGACGCAACAAAAAACTGAATGTAGCTATGAACATGTCTTTCAAAAACAAACAATTCCACCGGTATGTGGATGGAACACACGGACTACCCTATAAGGAACATGCTAATAGATGCATTTTTAATCAATGGAAGGCTTCCAAATGAGACTGAAAATGAGATCAAAACTCAATAAGTTCATAATAATATTACTATCACTTTGTATCAATAGACCTTTTCCAACCACTTGGCAGCGCCACCGTCGCGACGCGGCGAGTAGCCCGGATTTAACCTTCCTCGAACGGGTTATTCTCCACTGTACGTTTGTTTACCTTTTCAATCCCCATCAAGCAGGTTCCTACTCGTTGTGATAATTACAACTAACTAAGAAAATGACTCATTATGGCATGTTCCTACTCGTAGTTATTTGTTATTATCATGATAGTAACGTTGTTCGTTGAATTAGGTTACGCAAATGGCTGCCCATGTGCCCTTCAAAAGGGTACGATTGGAGGACTCTGAGGTGCCGGGAGCTTGCCTCCCGAACCCCGATGTTTCTTCAAACTCGGTTGAAGTGGTTTTTGCTTGTGCGTGGTATAAAAACACCGGCGAAACTTAAAAAAACTGAGTTAGTTCAACTTGTGGCGCGGCGTCTTCACCAACAAGTTCAACCGTCGGCAGACTGCAGGAAGTGGGTGGAGAAGAAATGTTCATCTCGGGATTTTTGGGGGTGCCGTGAAACGAAGGAAAGTTATCTAGCAGGTTTCCGACCGATCGTCTGCAACTCTGATTCCAATAATAATTATCGAAGAAAGGATTGCTCCCGGTAGGTATCACGACATTACCGGACCAGCGGTGGGCATATGAACCACGTACACAGGACGCAAATTTTCGACACGTCTTGTGTCAAGTCTTGACGGTCCCCTCAAGACATTCTTAACGAAATAATTATTGTTATATTTTGGCCCCACAGTGATACTTTTTGGTTGTTGTTTTTCTGTTACCTTTTCAGGTAGGTAACTTTTATGACCCCAATTTTGCGTGAATTTGTAGAATATCAACTGAAGTACCACCTTCATATTTTATTCATCAAAACATTTCTTGTGCTGTCATTTACCCCTTTCCGAGGTGGTGGGACAATAACGGCACGGTGGCCGCCCTAGCGGGTTCGTGGGACGATTTATCCCATTTTGAGAAAATTCGGGACAGAAAAGGGGCCTTTGGGGGAGGGGGGGATCTTGGTGGTGGTTTTGTGATACAGGAAATGTCCCGAATTTCATCAGAATGGGATCCGGCAGATCGTTGGGACAACATCGTCGGGTGATGGTCGGTCAAGCTGTTGTCGTGCATCGACCGCCTTCACATAGTAACAACTGTTTCAGTTGTCTACTATCCGAAGGCGGCCCGGCGACTTTCCACCAATGTCGGCAAAGTGGTCGACATGACTAGAGACTATACCTACACCTGACTCCCAATCCGCGCATGCGCAATCGCACTTTTTTTTATCGGTAATCGATGCGTTATGAGAAAGATCGATTGTTCGCTACGCGTTTCAATCGATGTTGCCTTAACTTCCAAAACCCGCCTCTTGAAACAATGGAGGGCGGTTTTTTCATTTTCTTTTTCAAATTCTTTGTTTTTTACTCGGAAAATATTTAACCCGCTGGGATCCTTCAAAAATCCCATTTTTAGCCCCATGAAAGCCCATAGATCGCCACAGTGAAATCGGATCGTTCCGGGACCCCCGTAAAATGGATTTTACGTCCAAAAATACCTCAAAAACGACACCTAACTCGATCCCATAGCTAAAAGCCTTCAAAACCCCTCCAGTAGCCCCATAGCGCCCCACGGGTATGGGCGATCGGACTGAAAACCTTGTGGGCACAACTAGATGGTAAACCAAGTATTCTGTCAAAATTTCAGAATTTAAAGAAAATTCCTACTGCCAAAAACGGCCCGGAGGGCGGACGGACCTTTCGGATTTAGAATGTAGACCTCTTGAAACTGATAATGTCAAATTTTGAGGCCGATCCGAGTCGTCGACCTCCGTCGCGATTACATAGGGATCCTTCAAAAATCCCATTTTTAGCCACATGAACTTGCCTCGCTTTTGATTTCCACTACACCACAGTCGATCCTCTGCTCGCGCTTCGAATGTCTGGACGCCTTTTTGGACAGCCCCGAAATCCGACAACACCTCGCACAAATAAACCGAATATAATAAACGGAATATAATTTGGGGTCAAAAGGAAAATAACTTCTAGGCGCCCCGGTCGAGTTGACATTTTGGATTTGGAATGAAACCTCTTGATCAGAGAGGCTAGATGTGATTCGTTATTCACAGTGTATCCACATGGGAGCAGTTCAAAATAGGAAACCGCCTCACTGTCTGGCATAACATGGCCGTGACGATAATCGAAGGTGATGGAACATCGAAACGAAGATCGAACATCGAAACATTACCGATAAAAAAGTGCGATTGCGCATGCGCGGATTGGGAGTCAGGTGTATGGGTAGTCTCTAGTGTCGACATGCCGACCATCGCGACGTCGATCACATGATATCGGCCCAACGTACATAATAATATTATGTGTACTACCTACAGAGGTTAGTGTTGGTATTATGATCAATAATTACCTTAGGAACCGTCGATACAGGGAAAAACTTCTCAAAATCCATTTTTGCCGGCGTTTCTGCAAAGTGTTTTGAACAATAATTGTTCAATTATTACGGAAATTTGGGCGAATTTACGAAACACGTTGGAATCTCTCATCTTCTCGGCGACAGTTCTTCATCCACTTCGCACACAAAAGGCATTTTTTGCATTGTTTGACGAGCTTATTTTCGTCTTCCTTCGACAGGAGGACTGCTTCCCGCAGTTGTAAACAAGGTTGTGGGAAGGGATAAAACCTCACGGTGCTGTCGAATCCGGGTCTACCCAATCGCGAGTCGCTATTGCAGTTTCCATACACGCAATGAGTCATTATGATTTAACGGAATTTAAACGGTTTTAACGTTGAAACACAGTTGAAATATCCAGTGCAGTGAGCAAACACAAGGTAAACAAAAAGTGCTTGGAGTAAAACCTGCGTATTGAACCCTCCCGCGTCGCGCATGCGCCTCGCAGTTTTCCGCTCGGAAAAGGTCTATTACGGAAATGTCGAAATTTGATTTTGCGGAAGGAAACAGCCTTCAGCTGTTTTGGTTGGCGTCACCTCCGCAACTCAGCTGGGAAAGGTCACGTGACTGGGCGAAATTATAATGGATGCTTCGCTGGTCTCAGGTGCACCCCATGCAGTTATTTCCACAGGTACGATGGTTAGGAATGGGTACGAAAAACAGAAGCAACAGCTGCACAGCAGTGTTGACAAACACATTTTTAAGGGAAGGGGACTTTGGGGGGGGGGGGGGGGGGGGAATTATTCCCAGTGAATTTGGATTGTAATCGTCAAAATCCTCCTAAAATAAATCAAAACAATTGGAGATAGAGAAATCATTGCTCTCTAAGATATAATCGCAGGTTTTTTTAACTCTATGCTGTAAATAACAGAGAAGAAAAAGAAGGGAATTGTCTTGAGGGAATTTTTACTTGCAACTAGTGCCCTCCTTGTAAACAAGCGTGCTGCCAGGTTGTTTTGGTTAATTTTTCCAACAGCTTTGCTTCCTTTTGTTTCCATCGAGTCGAGTCGTTGAATTTTTTATTGTGTGAGTGATTTTCGAGAGATAAATAGGTTGGTACCTACTGTTACCTGTCGCAAGAACATAATGTTCATGGGCAATGATTGCCCTCGGCACTCCACCTTGGAAGATGGATTGAAAATTGAAATGCGTGGGCCGTATGTAGGGACGTGGAAAGAGTGTCGGGTGTATTTTTCTTCTAAAATAAGACTTCTTGCTAAAGATTCCCAGTCAGCAGACCTTCTACGATTATATATATTATTCGGGTGTTAGAGCACTTGTATTAACTAGGTATTGGTTATATTATACATCAGTAGGTACGTATTAAATTTGGCTGTTGAACCCCTCTTGCATGTAGCACGAGCCGCCACTGACTCATAATCTACTCGTACTCTAGTCATATTCTATGACTCATGGTTTGCTGGGGAAGTGAGTTCATAATATGAACTCACATAGAATATTATTCTATTATCTCTCCATCCTTCAGTTTATGGCGAAATTTGTTCTATTTGATTGGCTTACTTGGATTACATACCTACATGTTCCACAACATGTACCTACGTACTGTACAGTACCTACTTATCTTGAAAGTTTTCAATAAGAACTTAGGATGGATTTTTAGACCTCGTCAACCCACAGATTATATCGACTGAGAAAACGATATCGGCCACTTTGGGAATGCCGAGATGAAATCATCTCCCAAATGGGTAATTATTAATCCATCCGGTAGTCAAAGGACCACATATTTTTGAAACCACCAAAGGAGAAAAAAAAAATGTCCGCCCAACGTGGGGCTCGAACCCACGACCCTGAGATTAAGAGTCTCATGCTCTACCGACTGAGCTAGCCGGGCTGATGCATCCTGCAGCACTCAATAGCAGGTCATGGCAGGCCTTATCTTGCAGAAGGTGTTCAATCTTGTTGCTGTTTATTATTACTATTATATTATTAATTATTATTAACTTTTTAGGCCAGAGGCAAATAGGAATGATGGTTAAACTAACAAAAATCCTGTTAGTCCTAATTTTGGTTTATTATTCTTGAGATAATATGCCAATGTATGGTGACGGAGGTCGAAAATTCGGTCTCAAAATTTGACGTTTCAAGATGTCTAGATTTCACAAACGAAATGTCCGTCCGCTGTACCAACGCCGTCAGAGCCGTTTTGGGCAGAAGGGAAATTTTCTAAAAATCTGAAATTTCGACAAAATACTCGGTTTACCATCTACCTAGTTGCGCTCGCAAAGTTTTCAACCCGATCGCCCAAATCCTTGGGGGCTCTGTGTGGCCTAAAAGGGGGGCTACGGGAGGGGTTTTTGAAGGGTTTCGGCTATGGGGTCGAGTGAGGTGTCGTGTTCGGAGTATTTTTGGACATGTAATCCACTTTCGGGGGTCCCAGAACCATCAGACTTCACCGTGGGGATCTATGAGGCTTTCATGGGGCTACAAATGGGATTTGTAAGGATCCCAGAAGTCAAATAAGGTCGTTTTCCGATCACTTTTGGACGCATAACTCATTTTTCGAGATCCCACATCTGTCCAAAATTTTCATAATTGTACAGAAAAGTTCTTTTTTTGGTTTATTATTCTTGGAATAATACACCTATGTTTTCGCGACGGGGGTCGACGACTCCGATCGGGCTCAAAATTTGACATTATCCGTTTCAAGAGGTCTACATTCTAAATCCGAAATGTCCGTCCGCCGTACGCCGTACGCCGTCCAGGCCGTTTTGGGCAGTAGGAATTTTTTTAAAAATCTGAAATTTCGGCAAAATACTTGGTTTACCATCTAGTTGTGCCCGCAAGGTTTTCAGTCCGATCGCCCAAACCCGTGGGGCGCTATGGGGCTATAATGGGGCTACGGGAGGTTTTTTTTGAAGGCTTCTAGCTATGGAATCGAGTTAGGTGTCGTTTTCGAAGTATTTTTGGACGTAGAATCCATTTTTTGGGGTCCCGGAACGATCCGATTTCACTGGGGCGATCTTTAGGGCATTCGTGGGGCTAAAAATGGGGCTAAAAAATTTTTGAAGGATTCCAGGATGTTAACTATTTTTCGAGTAAAAAATACAGAATTTTTGAAAAAACACATTTTTGAACAAAAAAATCCAAAAAAAAATTTTTTTTGAGAAAAATCCAAAAAAAATTTTTTTTTTTAATTTCTTCATTGACAGAATTTTTTAAATAATTTTTTCATATGACAGAATAATTTAGTGTCATTTTGAAAAATTAATTATGTAAGTAGGGGAGACTGTTGTACCTTGATCACGTTGAAACATTTTAATTTATTTATTTTACCAGCCGGAGCTAATTCAAAATTAGAAACATTTAAAAATGTTTCTAATTTTGAATTAGCTCCAGCTGGTGATGTTATCCAGCAGAATCTTTAGGCGTAGAAAGATCTGATCTTTCTACGCCTAAATTGTTCTCTGAGGATAACTTATCATCAATGCACGAAAACGATTGGGGGTCGAATTTAAAAATGTGATAAGAAAGTAACTTTTTTAGATCGTTGAGTTCAACTCATTTATCCCATGTTATCCCATTTATCCCATCCCTTATCATTTCGAAGATAAGTGTTCGATGGTTAGCTGTAATGGTTCTTTATGCTATGTAGAAACCAAATTACTTACCAATTTCAATGAGAAAAATGTGATGTTTGGGTATTTTCCGTTTTTGCAAAATGGGAGACCATGTTGTACCTTGGAACAAAAAGGGTCTCGTACCTTGGAACAGATTTGTGGCTGGAAGGGTTGGTCCCTATCGCGACGGGGTATAAAACTCGTCTAAAGAGATGAAACCAGACGTTTCCTCGAATGATTTATTAGGAATATCACATCACAAAATAAGGAAATAGCAGACAGCACAATATCGCGTCGGCTGGTCAGTTCATAAGATGGCGGCGTTCCCCGAGAGGCGTCAGTGTTGACTAGCAAGTGCGAGCAAGTGCTGCCATCTAGGTCCCAGCCGCTTGGCAACGCCAGCATCGCTCAGGCCCTTCGGAGTCCGCTGACTGCACCTCGTACTCAAATATTGAAAGGGGTGGAATGACAAGGAACAATATCCAGTAAATTGGAAGTCATTCCTCATCAGTACCTCGTGTACCTACCTTGAAACACTAAATTTGCCATCAAACTCACAATTTTCTGTCTGAGCTATAACCCAACGAGATCTTCTATTGTTTCTATAGCTTCTTTATGTAACTTTTCAGGGTTTTTCTTCAGATGCGGATAAAACGATATTTCAGACGATGATGAACAATTATAATAATTAGTGGTATAGATTATTACTTCTGTTAACGTTTTCAAGGTGTTTTTTTACTGCTATTACTAAGAGAAAAAACGTCGTCGTTCACTATATTCTTCATTTTTTCTCGAAAATACAAAGCGTTCCAAGGTACCTACCTACAATCTGTTTCAAGGTAGGTAGGTATACCTTGAAAAAAAAAACTGAATAGTGTTCCAAGATACAACGGTCTCCCATACCTATTAATTTTTGCACAATTTTTCAATAAAGAAAGAAAAGAATAATAAACTCTTGTGTAGAATTTGCAGCGTTTAAAAAAGAAGAACCGCTAATAAATTGAAAAATTTGGATCTATCACCTCAACCTGGCTCAATCATACACTGACACTTCTTACTATTTCTAGGGACGGATACCAAATAAAATTAACCCTAAGCTTACTGGATTTCTAACCTCATTTTCATTGCCTGTTAAATTTGCTACAACATGTTGTAATGGTTACCGAAAAGAGGAGGTTTTAGGAGGAATTTGGGTTGTTAGGAAGGTGAGCGTGTCAGCCCTACTTTCTCGGGGGAATATAACAATTACGCTTTTCCACAATTAAGAGCGCGTTTTAATTAATTTCTTTTTTTCCGCCGGTTTTTTCGGTCCTTCTTCTTCCTCTCGTTGACCGCGGAAAGCGCGGGGGCCCCAACGGGGTATGTAGATGATGGGGGTGGCTCCAACCCTTGATTGGACTTCCTGTTAATTAATAAAAGGCGGAAGGTTTTCGAGGGGGTTCTAAAAAAAAAACCTCTTTCGACGGTCTCACCTCCAGAGTATAGCCAATTTACCGCATAAACCAGATTACGTTCAAGTCGGCAACACAAAGGGAATTTCGAGATTTGAACATCCCTAGGTAAGGAATTGGGGCCTCGGCAGCCACTCCCTTGTTGTGCTCTGGTGTAATGTATCAATTACTCGTTTTCCCATGTATGACTATATCATTCGTATATTAAACTAGCTGACCCGGTGCGCTTCGCTGCACTCAATAAAAATAGGATTTTGGCTCGCAAAAAATACTCGTACCCGCCTACCGACGATGTTCAAATAACTTGTGAATGGGTTATCGCACAGAAATCGTTTTGTACTCGTTGAAATCAGCGTGAAAAGCTCGTTTAAACAGACGTAGTTTTGTTCTAAACCGACGACAGAAGTTGTAGGTACCTACCGGGTTTCGGAGTTTCGAAAATTTTCCTAGCGATCCCTAGTAACGACGCTATTTGACCCGTCTCTCGTTGCGAAGGAAATCTCCGTTCGCGATGAAGGAAGTGACCGATTTTGTAGAAACTTCTTTAAAACCATCTACGATGCTTCACAAACATTATCACACTCCACTGGTGCCAAACACTCCACTGGATTTTAAGTAGTGAGTCCTCAAAGATTTGAAGGGGTCCATAAGGTAATCCCCCCCCCCCCCATCCCACCACGCGCGCCTGCTCCACCACCAACTTCCTTTCCTTTCCCTCACTCCCTATAATGGCGTAGGCAGCAGAGAGTGGCCCCCTAGTAATGATATTAAATATCAAATTTTGTAGTGATGGTAGTGAAGGATGGTAACGTCCCTATCCTTCAATACGAATTCAAATCAGCCGTGGAAGTTGACTCTAAATAGATTTCACTGGAACAGGAACAGGAACTATTATGCCTTAAAAGCACTATCATAACTTACGATAATCTACGAGGGTGATCATCAAACGTACCTGCGAACAAATAGGAAAAAAAGTCAGTTTCGTTTTTTTGCTGAAAAGGTCTTCAAGCCGTAGTGATAATGTAAACATGGTGAAAATGGCTGTTTGAAATTAAATTTAGTGTGAAATAAATAATTAAAAACCAAAAATTAAAAAAATTAATTAATTAATTTTTTAAAGAAAAAATTACAATGAAAAAATGAATTTTTCAAGAAAAAATTACAATGAAAAAATGAATTTTTCAAGAAAAAATAATGGAAAAATGGTTAAGTAGGGTAAGTGAATAGAGGAGCTACCACAGCCGTCAGATTGGATTCAAGGAGCTGCAATCTGAGGAAATGTGTGCAAAATAGCCTCGATGGAACTGGTCACTTGAGTGCGTTACGACGGAATGTAACCCTACAAGAAGGTCGCAAACCACATGTTGAAACTCCTCATTACACTGAAGGTGGTCATCGTGAAACATGGAAGTTATAGCTCATTAATTTTCCATTGTTCTGAGGTAAGTGACACATTTGGTTGGTATTCTTCAATAATAATTATTGAAGAATTACAATTATTGTAAATTACTAGCTGACCCGGTGCGCTTCGCTGCACTCAATAAAAATATATAGAAAACAACTATATTTATTATATTTCATAATAACGGAAGTGGAATGATACAACAAAAATAGAATTACGATAGTTTTACGATTGTATTTCAATAAAAATAGAATTTTAATGAAATACAATCGTATTAGAATCATGGTATTTTCACTACCTACTACCTATGTCAAGTTGTTTTATTTATTTATCCCCAGCGCTACAACTCATCACCAACTCAATGAAATGGAACTCAGTAGGTACGGTGAACTGCGAAAACACACCGACAGATTTTGAAAAATAATTTTCTCATTAACGGCTCGACCGATTTTGTAGAAACTTCTTAAAAACCATCCACAATGCTTCACAAACATTCTCACACAATTTGGTGCCAAACACTCCACTGGTGAGTCCTCAAACATTTTTATAGATATAGATGAGGTTTCGGATAAGTCAGTTAATATATGACATATTATGACATATAAGTCATATATATAGTTGGGGATTTCAGCCAACATCCGCGCTTGCCCCTGACTTCATGCTGGCAAGTGCAGATGCAACAGGTGGGGCAACTGCAGACTACTCTGATCTCTGAGGTTTTAAAATCTCTAAATCAATCAGTATTGGTCTAAATTTAAAATATCAAGGACCAACAGATTCTCCAGCAGTTGGAGTTTAAGGTGTTAACGCATTTGCCCCACAACGGCCGTTTTGAGCGTGATATATCACATTTGGATATATCCAAATGGCAAAATAATATATTATTATTTAACCACTTTTTTGTTAAATAACAAAAAATGGTTAAATAATAATATATTATTTTGCCATTTTTTGTTAAATAATTTTAAAAAATATTGTTATGCCACAGTATTCCCCATATTGCTATATACTTGAACTAAAACTACAGACATTTTGTATTCGATGCCTACCTTTACTGTTTCGTTTAAAATTTAGTTATTTCCGTCTTGTTTTGGTTTTCTATAAGACCTGTATTGCTTGTCTCGGGAGCCAAAAATAGTGACTGGAATAAAAACCCGACAACATCGACGTCGTCAAAGGTGCTGCTGAAACTCTCTAATGTATTCTGACCTGCCAAATTCCTCTGATCTTAGTTTTTTTTTTTTTACCGAGCATTTTTGAGTTCAAGCCGGACTCCCCCAAGATCCCGTTAAAGCAGTTAACAGTTGAAAGGGGCCGTGTTCCCTATTTGCATATCTCCACTCTCACACTTCAACGTGTTCAACAAAACTGCTCGGTTGTGAAGGCAAAACTTAAGACCATCTTCGGGAGGCCGGTTTAACGATAAAGAGAAATTCCCTTGTTAAAAATGTTTTTATTACTCGGAGGCCCCACTACCGCAACTCCTTACAATATCTTAACCCAAAACAAGGGGTTAGCAGAGTAAATATTTGATAGTCGACTGGGCAGGCTAGCAGGGGGAACGGTATCCTACTTTTTATGATCTCCTTATCTTGAGTCAACATGTTCAAGGGTTTCGAAACCCCACTTGCCACACAATTACTGACTACCTGAGAAAGAACAATTTCAAGAAATGCTAGTACATGTAAGTACCTCTGCATTTTTAACTTGCTCACTCTATGATAAGATTTGGTTCGACCGACCTTCCACTCTTTTGGTTTATTATTCTTGGAATAATACACCTATGTTTTCGCGACGGAGTTTGACGACACCGATCGGCCTCAAAATTTGACATTAACCGTTTCAAGAGGTCTAGATTCAAAAACCAAAATGTCCGCCCGCCGTTTTGGGCAGTAGGAATTTTTATAAAAATCTGAAATTTTGACAAAATACTCGGTTTACCATTTAGTTGTGCCCGCAAGGTTTTCAGCTCGATCGCTCAAACCCGAGCGGCGCTATGGGGCTAAAATGGGGCTACGGGAGGGGTTTATTGAAGGCTTTTGGCTATGGGATTGAGTTATGTGTCGTTTTCGAAGTATTTTTGGACGTAGACTCCATTTTTGGGTCTCCTGGAACGATCCAATTTCCCCAATTGCAATCTATAGGGCTTTCATCGGACTACAAATGGGATTTTTGAAGGATCCCAGGAGATCAAATATTTTTCAAATGAAAAACAAAACGCTTTGAAAAAAAATTTTTTTTTTCTAAACTTTTTTTCATTGACAGAATTAAATTTCTACAAAAGTAACCTATATCAAAGAATAATAATCCCTTGTGTAAAATTTGCAGCGTTTTTAATGTAATAGGTATTCATTCCATGTTCATTAATATGTTCTTTTTCACTGCATGTTGTAGAAAAACGTTGCAATTTTTACGCAAGGGTTTATTATTATATGATATAGGTTACTTGAGCGAAAATTTAATTCAGTGTCAATAGAATGTTGGATTCAATTTTTTTTTGGGGGGGGGGGGGGGGGGGGGGTTCTTCAAAAATCTTCTTCATCTCTTGGGGGTCCTTCAAAAATCCCAATTTTAGCCCCATGAAAGCCCCGTAGATCCCCCCAGTGAATTCCGATCGTTCCGGGACCCCCAAAAATGGATTCTACGTCCAAAAATACTTCGAAAACGACACCTAACTCGATACCATAGCCAAAAGCCTAAAAATAAAAAAAAACCTCCCGTAGCCCCATTTTAGCCCCATAGCGCCGCATGGGTTTGGGCGATCAGGCTGAAAACCTTGCGGGCACAACTAGATGGTGAACCGAGTATTTTGTCAAAATTTCAGATTTTTATGAAAATTCCGATTTCCCAAAACGGCCCCGGACGGCGTACGGCGGGCGGACATTTTGGTTTTAGAATCTAGACCTCTTGAAACGGATAATGTCAAATGTTGAGGCAGATCCGAGTCGTCGACCTCCATCGCGAAAACATAGGTGTATTATTCCAAGAATAATAAACCAAAAATGGGTTCCTTCCTCCCTCATTCAAGTTTTTATTTTAATTAATCTTTTTTTTCTTTTTTTTCTCTGTTTAATTTTTATTCTATTTTTATTTATATTTATTTTTTTAATTTAATATAATATTAATTTTTATTTTATTTTATTTATTTTGCGGTGAAACTGGTTGTTTGTCGATTGCCTTAAAAGATCCTAGTATTTGTGTCGTTTCTGAGGAAATGCGCTTAGCGTCGTTCAACTTAAAAAAACATAAGCGGAACAATCTTCCCGCAACATTTCGTGTCAGTGAGGTGCCGACAGGGCAGATCAATATTGTGATAGCTTTGAACACCCTTCGTGTTCAACCTCAAGTTTTCTCCTTGCTTTTTAATAAACCTCAACTTCCCTTCGAGAAAATGAAGTAAAAGCGGTCTGAAAATGGGAGCGTAAGGGAGGAACGGCTACGGGAAATAGAGTTTTCCATTAACCTCCTCGTCGTCTGTGGGGATCTTCAATTGGACACTAAATTACAGAAAGGGGGTTTGGAGAGAATGTGGCGAAGCTTAGAGGAGGTAAAGTGAGCCCTGATACAGCTCCGAAGGGGGTTAAGACTTAACTCGATCGGATATTTATTGGAGTTGGGGGTGATTTGACACATTTAATTTAAATCTAAGGGCTCGGAATGGGGTGGAAATAAGAGGAGGGGAGGTTTCCCAAGTCATGACATTCCGATTAATTGGAAAAAGGGTTGGTTAGTTAAAGGGTGTGTCGGATTTGAAAGAAAAAAAAAAAAAGGCCAAGTCTCCCTTTTCGCCCAACTCGATCATCTACAGCCTGATGGAAATACGTTTTTCACTTGTTAGCTGTTTAAAAGGGATTAAAAAGATACAATGAAGGTTTTGTGGGAAAGTTTGATTTTCGGGACGGGTACATTGGCCCATAACGATCCGATTCCACTGAGGGGATCGATCTATGGGGAGTTCATGGGGCTAGAAATGGGATTTTTGAAGAATGCCAGGAGGTCAAAATCTGACTATTTTACTATATTTGATTAATTAATAATGGGTCGTTTTCGGACGCAAAATCTTTCTTTTTTAGGTCCCACATCTCTCCAAACCTTGTACATTTTCTTAATGACACAAAACTAAGTCTTGCACAATTAACCTATTTCAAAGAATAATAAACCCTTGTGTAAAATTTGCAGGGTTTTTTTGTTTCAGGAGTTTTTCATCCTGTTACCACTTTAAATACCTACCCATACTCTTATGGGGTAAATACACATTGTTCAGAGTCTGTAAACTCAAAAACGATGGTTGACTATTGCGTATAGTAAACCCTCATTTAATCCACGTGGCGCCGTTTTTCAGAAAATCCCATTTCAGGCGCCATCACATTATCCACACAAGTTTCTATATGTTTTTCACCCATTTTATATGTATCCAAACTTGTCAGAGAAACAATTTCCTTCCCAAGCTCGATCCGAACGCACTCGGAGAAGCACGCAAGAAGAAAGCACGACTCGGCCGTAATTTTCGCAACGCCATTAAAAGCCCGATATATTCAAGAAGGCTTTCCCGATACGAGCCGATAGAAAAGAGGAGGGAAGGAGAAAAAAAAAACTCGCTGTAAATAATCCAAAACAGGCGATCAAAAAACATTAAAATGGGAGCATTCTGAAGGCAGTTAGAGTCGAGATGGGGCCAGAAGTGTTTCGGAGGACGCTAATGGAATACATTGTAGGAACTGGGAGTAGTGGGGTCATAAAACAATACCTTCCTTGTTTCGGGAATTGAAAATGGATGTTACAGAACAGCCAGGGAAGGAGAGTGGCAATGCTTTATAAGTCAGGGGGGTTTGCTCTCGTTCCATCCCGCTTTCTCTATCTATTTCTTTTACACCGCTTTTGATACCGACTTCCTCTTTCTTGAGAGGGTTTTTATACGGTCGGTTATGTCAATCAATCACTATTATGTGCCGTCAATAAGTGAACGACTTCTCTAAAGGATCAAAGTATCATAATTCGACTTTTGGACAGAAGCCAATGTCGATATGAAATATTTCAAATATATACTATAGGTAGATATATTTTGATGATCTAACTTTTATTAATTTTTTGTATCTTAAAAATTTATTATCATTGTTTTTTGTTTGTTATGTTGTTTGTCTATGATCTTTGTTTCTTAAAAAAATTTCTTTTCTCATTCATTTTTATATTATTAGGTGTTGACATTTTTGAAGTTTTTGGGATGCTTTGGTTATGATTTTCAAACTTGTTTTTTTTTTTTTTTTTTTTTTTTTTTTTTAGTTTATTTATTTTTCATTTTTTATTAATTAATTTTTTTAGGTTTGAATTTTTTGGAATTTATGGTTTGGTTTTTGAATTTTCGTAATATTTTTTGTTGCAATTGTTGGAATGTTTTAAAGTTAGAAATTTTTCAGGATTTTTAAACACTCGGTAAATTAGATCGCACAAAGGAGGTCGATAGAGGGAAGAAGAGGGACTCAGGGACCTCATTTCCTTTTAAAAACGATACCGCACTCGACTTATCGCCGTTATGAATCCTTCAAACTTGACACATACCTTATCCTGCGGTTTTGAATCCCTTTTAACCAGTTATGAACCTTTGAAACCGATCGTTGATCCCTCAAACTCGGTTTAAGTCACCTGAAACTGATTATTGATCCTTCAAACTAGGTTCATGTCCCGTAAAACCGGTTGTGAACCCCTTCCAAACAGCTATAAACTCTTTGTATTGGTTGAAAACCCATCAAACTGATTTGAAATCGGTTTGAGTCCCTCAAACATTTCTGATTGCTGAATTACTTCAAAAGTACTTCACTCAACTCCAAGGCCAAACTTCACTTCAATGAAGACACATCACACAGGCTGACACTTCCAAGAGATTCTGGAGGTCCAGGTCTTGCCTTCAGAGAGGTCCAAGTGGTGGATCTCATCTTGCAGGTGTTTCTTGTAGGTATGACCTGCTGATTCTTGTAGTGCCTTGCCTTGTCTTGTCTTCGGAGGTTTGAATGGTGGTTCTCAGGTGGTTCTGGTGTTTCTTGTATGTCTTGCAGATTATTTTCTTGTCGTCTTGTCTTGTCTGCCACACGGTCAGTCTCACTGGGCCCTCTCTTGACCTAGAATTACTTTGTTACGTCCTATCACTTCTTGGGGGCAACCCCGCACTGGAGCAGCGGTCCTGATGACTTTTTTCGAGTTCCCTTGGACGAATGTATGGGCATGGAATTGGGGAACCCAGGGACTGCTAGGGTGGTCCATGGTGTTCAGTGGGAAAGTCGGAGGGAATCTCAGCCAGCATCAAGGTGACTGCAGAAGGTGTTGAGTATCTGAACAATATCCAGGACAAACTCCACTGGAGAAGCCATCTCCAGTGAGGCTCGGCAATTCAGCCACAACCCTGTGACCTACAGAGTACCCTCGACATCTCGAGTGTGGACCCTGGAAAAGGTAACCTGGCTCATCACATTGATTCCTCCTCCTCCAACACCAGCTCCGTTCAGTTCCCATCGAGTAATTTCAAAACTGACCTCATATGGCTGAGAAGCCACTTGAAGTGGACAATGGCCTGTCCAGGAACGGAACGTATACTATACCATATCACCGGAAGGGGTTGGAGGGGGATGGAAATAAGGGATGGCAAAGTGCAGAAAGGGCGAGCAACTGGCCCCTTCACCAAACTCGCATTATTATTTTTTCATCAAGACCGTTCCAACGTGGGTTTTTTTTCGGGCAGAAGGGGAGGAGGTTTCCAGAGGGGCTTCGGATATGCCAGGAGCCCAGTGTAGGTATAATATAAACCGGGAAAGGGGGAAGGACGGATATATTGCGTTCCAGGGAGAGCAACGCTTATTGGAAATGCTGGAGAAAAGAGGGAGATGGATAACCCTTAGGACTTGTTTCCACTGTTTATGCCACCGGTCACCCCTCCGTGGAGCAAGCTAAGAAAAAAAGAGGAGAAATTGCAAATTGAGCTTGGACGGCTGAATGGGGTTCGGGGGTGAGATGTTGATATTAGATCTAAACCTTCCAATAAATTCGTTCGTATTGTCCTCTTCCGCTTCGTATATTTTTCACGCCAAACGCATATTCGTTAACTTCGGTCTCTCTTTTTAAAAATCATATCAAACATCATCCCTCACCTTGTAAATATCAAAGGAGGTGGAAGGGGATGAGGGAGAGAAGAACAATTTTTTTAGATAGCTTTTGGGAAGAATTTTAGATTATGTAATAATTTTACAAAATTACCTTGGTACAACAATACAATAACCAATGTACAAAATTGTAGTTCTGAGCAGTCAGATTTTGAAGCTATGGGCTCAATGTTTGTTGCCCTCTGTTGGATGCTGATTAGTACTGCCTCAACTCTCAAATGTTTTCTCAAGGTTTTTTGCTTGCCTAAATCGATTGGACCGGCTTTCAAAGTGATAAATCCAGTAATTACCGAAAACAAGGTTATGGGGGTAAGGAGTTGGTTTTTTTTCCCGCAAAAGAAAATTTCCATTTAATGGAATAAACACTGACATTGGATGTTATTTCACGATCAAAAATTGAATTGTCTGGCCTTATCCTTCCATAAAAATCTCGACTCGAAGTATGGATGTAATAATTACATTACTCAATTATTGAATAATGAGAGCAAGTCAGAAACTTTTTTTGGGGGGGGGGAGGAAAGCTACGTAAAATGGGGTTACTTTGCCCACCCGCGGGATACTTTGCCCCAAAAATGTAACAAGTTCTTTTTCAAACCATTGGAACAGTTCTTGTCCGAGGAACCTGTTACTGCGTGGAATCTGAAGTAGACATGTGGAACTAACAACCACAAGTCGAAAAAGAATAAATAGAAGGTTACAGGTAGGTTAGTAAGTTACTTAACCTAAGGTTACCAACATTTTTCTCCAGGACCTTCGAACACGTTGATTTTTTGCTCCCGAAAAAGTTCTCGCTGGTGGAGTCAGTAGGCATCCAATCAAGTAAGTTCCAGTACTAACTTGTTCGCAATTTTCCGCTGATCAAGAATCTTTTTGAAAATCTTAATTATTTCGATTTTTGTGGTGTCAGTGAACAGAATTCACCGGTGGGGTAACTTTGCACCGAAAAATGGGGAGTCTTTGCCCCACAAGTTACCCCATCATAAAACTATCATTTCCTAATATTCCTTTTAGCAGAATATTTTCTGCACCAATTAGTCTGAAACAATTGAAATTCTTCGTTTATTGCGTGCTTTCCTTGTTTTAGGATGCCCAGGAAGTACCATAGGAAGGTTGGTTCAAGAAGATACCAAGACTACGACGAAGAAACTCTGCAAAAGTGTCTCTCTTCTATTCGTTCCTCGCAGATGGATTTTAGCTCTCTTTTTTAAGATTTTTTAACCAATCAGTTGCTGTGATTGGGCTATTAACACTTGATTAAGAAATTTTGTTGAGTCTTTTTGTAGGGTCGACTGTAATTTTCATATAATTATTAGTATCTAATCAGTTGCTGTGATTATCCTCTTGAGACCGTATGAGTCAAGTAATTTTTGTACAGTCTTGAAGGGTCGACTGTAATTTTCTTTTCTAATCAGCTGCTGAGAAGTCAATATTTTAAGTTGAAAAAGTTAGTAAAGTTCAGATTTTAATACCTATTTGATGTTAATAAAAAGATTTTTTTTAATTTTCTGGAGATTTTTCAATTTTTGTATACCCCGTATGCTTGTGAAGTAGTTTAATTTGCTCCAGGAATAAAAACAGGCTGTTTTGTAGGGAAATCCGAAAGTGGTGCAAAGTATGCATACGCGCGGGGAACTTTGCCCCAAATTTAAATTCATCAGGAATCGCATGTAAAATTTTGCGATCGAATCTACGCTCCATGCACATCAAGTACAACCCCCCATCAGAGGCCATGCCAAAAATCAGCTCATTTTAGGCAAGTTAAGTCACAAAAAACCTAAAATGAAAAAAAAAATGTCAAAAAAGTGGAGCAAAGTAACCCCGTTTTACGGCAACGACCTTGTAAAGAGGTCCAACATCTAAGTTTAAAGAAATTGAACATCTAGTTCTTTTTTTTTCTAGATAGTTAGAGAAAATCGACGTCCTGGAGTGACTTCTTGTAGAATGCCGACAAGCCACCATCCCTGCGGTAGGTACTGCATCCAACGAATGTTCAGCCAGCCGACTGGGTATCCGACAGAGTTGGTTTTCAGATGGACCAAAACGGTAGTGGGGGACGGAATAAAAAATAGGTGCGATATTTTCGCCATGACGTGACGGTCGGAAAAAAAAGGAAACTTCCTGTTAATTATTATTAAATGTTGAAAACGCTGCAAATTTTACACAAGGGTTTATTATTCTTCGATATAAATTAATAATTAATCTATTGTGCAAAAATTAATTCTGGGTCAATTGGAAAATATTTATGAAAAACTTAAAAAAAAAATCTGTTCAATGTTCGGATAGATGGAATGGATTATGCGTCCAAAAATTGAATATGCGTCCAAAATCACTCGGAAAAAGAAAAACTTCCATTCGAAGCCCCATAGACCCCAATAGTAAACTCAAATCGTTTTGGAACCCCAAAAATGGCTTCTACGCCCGAAAATACTTCGAAAACGACACCCCACTCGACCCCATAGCCGAAAACCTTCAAAAACCCCTCATGTACCCCATTTTTAGCCCCGCACATCCCCACGGGGTTGTGCGACCAGACTGAAAACCTTGCGGGCACAACTAGATGGTGGAACGAGTAGGTATTTAGTAAAATCTAACAGATTAAAAAAAAAAAATCCTACCTACTGCCCAAAACGGCTCGTATGGCGGACGGCGTACCTACTCATTATGCTCCAGCGTGAAACTTACGTGCTTATCACAATCGCCGTGTTCCCAAATTGATCACCACTTCACAGTTTATCCCACATACAATTGCACTCACATCGAACACTAAACATGTCGCGGTTAAAATGAAGAGAACTCAAGCCCGAGTCGATGCACACGTACAGGCGACAAGGTTATCACCGTGAAATATGGTAAACAGGTGACAGGTGGTTTGAGAATGATAACGAGTCCATTACCGGCTTCTAAGATTATGCCCGCATATTCCTCCTTAATTACAGGCGAAGAAGTGAGTGGGCAGCGAAAACGTGTTAAGTAGGAAGTTCTTGAGGACAAATTATTATAGTCCAGTAGGTACGTGGCAAAAAATATAATATAGGTACATATTATGTTTGGAGTTGTAGGCCTTATTCTATGTTTTTTGGGTCGCTGAATCCGAATCGGAAGAGCTCCAACAAATATCAGATATTCTTTTATGCGTTTTGAGATATTCGCTATGACTATAAACGTTTTGCACTTTTCAGTATTTTGCTTATAACTCCGGAACTATACGTCCTACAGCAAAAGTAACAATATCAAAGTGGAAGGTCATTTAATTTGACATTTTATGTGTTTACTATCGCACATAACTCAAAAAGTGTGACGGTGACGGTGTTACGCAACACGATCGCGAAAACTATAATCACATGATTGGTCTCTAAGGAAGTTTAGCGGTTGGTTACAAGTAGAGGTTGCATCGATATGTTATTATTTTGTTGTTATAAGTTTCCACGTTAGAAACCACTTTGAGAAAACGCCAAAATGAAGCCGTGGGTAGAGATACAAGGGTAAGAGAAAGGGTAGGGAATGGGGGGGGGGGGACCAGGAGGGGGCGAAGACATAAAATGTCCCTCGTGGTTGCGTACTTGTACGAAAGCTGTACCCACCGTTTGTGTTTATTCTTAAAGGTTGATACCAACAGTCGACGCGAGGATTATGAAAATCCAACACCTTTTTGAAGGTATCCCTATAAATTATAGTGAACCACTGTTGTAGATTATAGGCTATAATCTACAACAGTGGTTCCCCAAAAAATATGTGATTTTCTCGAAAAACGCTAAAAAATTGTTTACAATGAAAAAGTAATTCCAGAAGAGGCAGATGTCAAGAGAATGTGAGTACCGGAAATACTGCTTTTTTAATTGTAAATTATAGGGATACCTTCAAAAAGTGTTAGATTTTCATAATATTATGCAATATTATTTAATGTAAAAAAAAAAAAAAATCGAAAGCAGAGGAAAATATTCGGCTAGGAAAAGATTCGCAATATGCGTTTTGACTCAAGAGGAAAAATTTGTGTTGAAATTTGTTGTGAAATTTCCCCTCCGTTATTCTGCGCCGGTTTCATCGGTTTATCACTTCAGCCTTCACTACAGCTAGTACTTGTTGTGTAATATACCTTCAGTATAGGCTATTTGTTCGTTAGTTTGGCGAGGCACTGTAATGCTAATGACTGTTCTTGCTAGTACGGCTGTAAATGAACTTGAAACTTGAAGCTTGAATCCGGCTCCCATGCTACAGTTAGTTGTGTCTTCTGAATAAACAATTTAGTACAATGATTTATGCTATGCAAAGGAGTTTGGCGATCACATTTATTTGATGTGACTCACTGCGATTTAGATAAAGAACATCAATTGGAGACTGGTTTCGAGCTACTAATACTAAGTTCATCTTCATGTTCGAGAACGTTTTGCGTCAACATCGTCTCCTGTTTTCTTTTTAATTTTCGCCTATAGCCTAAGTTTTAGTGATATGATATTACCTATAAGTAGTACATTGTATCAAAATTGCACAATACTAACATTTAAGAGACCGGGTTTAGTTGGTAATTCATGTTTGCTTTATAGGACTACTACTTTAGGTACCTAGGTACGCTCTGCCGGATCTGCTGGACTTAGAAAGACCCGACACTTCGGGCATTTCTAAGGAATCCAGATCCTCCTTTACTGCGGCTGGAGCATTCATTGCAACATTGCCTGCTGATCGCAACACCTTGTGTCATGCCTCTGACGAATGCTTCCTGTACTCCCTCTTGCAACCTCCAAAAACACTGGCGGTGTAACCACGTTCGCTGCGCCAGACGCATTCCGCCGCCCACACACCTTACCTATCTAATAATCAATTAGGAAAACAACACATGTAGGTAGGTACACTGTGTGACACTCAATAATCAATTAGGAAAACAACACATGTAGGTAGGTACACTGTGTGACACTCCTCACACATACCAGGTGGTACGCGCCACATTTGCCTACATCTCCGGTGTTGATCACGAGCAGTTCTGTGATGGAGGTTGTGTCTCTGCGTTTGTTTTAATGGTAGGTATCGTATTGGCGGTAACGATCGAACAAAATTGCACTCGACGGTTTTTCATCGAAAATGAGCGTCTTGAGGTTTTATTTTTATTTTTGCCAAGTTTCGTAACTGCAGTCCATACGTCGCGGATGGGGAATTGGCGTGTAATGGCGGCAAATGACAGGCTGGCCCTTTTCGTCTGTCTGACGAGGGAGGGGAGGGGGACCGTTTACCGGGTGTACCTTCCATATTGTTTGCTGTCTCGGAGAACTGTCATTATCCTATTAAAATGCTTTGGTTTGTGTTTTCGATTGTTATGCGCGCCCCGTGAGGGGGTGTTGGTGGGGGGGAGTAAAAGACGTGGAGCATTAGAGAGCCGGAGGGGGGTGTACGGAGCGGGTCCCGTAATCACAAGGCCGTGCGCTATCCCACCCCTCATTATCCTATTAGTCCCCCAACCACCCTCCGCCCCTCACCGTCGCCCTCATCCCGTACAGGCAGCTTCACAGTCCCTTCGATGACCAATATAATCCCTTTGATGACCAAAAAAAAAAAAAAAAAAGCCTTTGAAGACAAAAAAAAAAAAAAAAATCTTCAAAATTTAATGTTTTCCCGTTGATTTCACTTCATCCCTTCTTTGTCTTTGACAAGTATTGAACCCGTTCTCTACACGTTGAACCTCGGGTGTTTGAACCTTATTATATTAGGTATTTTTAATAATGAAAAAATCAGTTTCACAAAAAAAAGTAACAAAACAGTTTAAAAATACCTATTTAAAATGTTGAAAAAGTACTTATAATTGTAATTAGTGAAGAAAAAAAAATCAGAAAAAATTTTGTTTCCTTATTGACATTAAATTAATTTGTGTGCTCTTTGTACCAAACAATGAACCGTTGTGCAAAATGTGCAGCGTTTTTGAAGTTGTTTTTTTTTTACGTAAGTAGTTTAGATTGATGGGTAGGTATGTTTCCAACGACGTTCACGCAGTTATTCATATTTTCAGCGTTTTGCAACACACTCGCATCTCCCCTCCCGCCTTCAACCCGAATGGATTTTTCCCTCTATTTAAACTTCCAGCAGGTGTCAGGTTACTCATCTTCTGAGTAGACACATTCGAAATGTCAAAACTTATTTATTCGCGCACGTGGGGTCTTCGGGCGGGAGACCTCCAACAGACTCAAAGTATTTTTAGAAAATGGACTAATAACGCTGACCCCGCTTCACACATTCGAAGTGGGTTTAAATCCCACTTTCATGGAAATTTTCCATGAAATACACAAAATTAAAAAAAATAAATAAATAAAAAACACTTAAGAAATCAACAATTAGTTTTCGAATGGACTTCCATAATAAGGAATACATGAATACTGATTTGTATGTGTTTGTCCTAATTCGGCTTTTTGGCGTATCAGAGTACCTAGTTTTTCGGTACATTTTTAGCTGTAGCTCAAAAACTATTGGTTCGACTCAATGTCGTTGTGATATCTTCATGTTTTCGCGACGGAGGTCGACGACTCCGATCACCCTCAAAATTTGACATTATCCGTTTCAAGAGGTCTAGATTCCAAAACCGAAATGTCCGTCCGCCGTCCAGGCCGTTTTGGGCAGTAGATTTTTTTTTTAATCTGAAGTTTTGACAAAATACTCGGTTTACCATCTAGTTGTGCTCGCAAGGTTTTCAGCCCGATCGCCCAAGCCCGTGGTGTCACTAGAGGGGTTGATAACTGGATGCCTGACTAGAAGATTATTTCAGAACGATATCGTTCTGAACTGATAATATCAGAGGCGGCGGTTCAGCAAAATAATTAACATCACACTGCTAAACGGCCCCAACTCTTTATACTTCATGCTGATATAGCGACGGTTTTTTCCCCTTCAAGCTCTTTACGGATTATCTCTGGGCAGAAAAACAAAGTGGGCCGTAAGAAAGGGGAATAAGGCGGTGGTGGGGATGGGAAGAAACGAATGAAGCACTTAACGGAGTTGATGTCTAAATTATAACACTTTGCACCTTCATCGCTAGAACATTGTAAATCACTTAGGCGTAAGATAGTAAGTGCTTAGGTATCAATAGGGGTAGGCGTGACGTGCCTAGGCGGGAGGCTATAACGCGAAATTGAAACACGCACTTACCAGCCCCCCCCCCCCCCCCCCCCCAACCAGACGCCATCTGATCACTTTCCCCGACCGCGATAGCACTTCAGATAATGAAAGCTTTTCCAACATATTTATTGAGGTCGATTAGAAATGTACATTCTCCTGATTGCGAGGGGCCTTCACCCTGCCGATGGACGTTGGCTAAAAACCAATCCTATCTGGCCGGCCCACATATTGGCCAGGTGGCGGCAAAAAAACGAATATGAATATGCACCTGTCTTATAATGACCGTTCAAATGGAATATCCGATAATTATCGATACTGATAAGATATCGATACTTTTCATTCGATACCGATAGGGAGAAAGAGGTGGTGGGAATGTAATAAAAACCTTTTTCGTTTATTATTCTTGGAATAATACTCGTACACCTATGTAATTGCAACGGAGGTCGAAAATTCATATCAGCCTCAAAATGTGACATTATACTTGTGATTCAAGAGGTCTAGATTCCAAAAACGAAATGTCCGTCCGCCGTCCGAGCCGTTTAGGGCAGTAGGCATTTTTTTAACCTGAAATTTTGACAAAATACTAGTATAGGTTTACCTACGAGTTGTGCCCGTAAGATTTTCTGCCCTTTTACCCAAACCCGTGGGGCTAAAATTGATCTACGGAAGAGATTTTCGAGGATTTTCGGCTATGGGGTCGAGTATCGAACCCCCCTTCGTTTTCGAATTATTTTTGGATATAAAAACTATTTTGAGGGGTCCCAGAACGATCCGATTTCACTGAGGGCATCTATGGGGCTTTCATGGGACTACAAAAGGGATTTGTCCGGAGGTCAAATAAGGTGTTGTCTTCCGAGTAACCTTGGACGCATAATCCATTTTTCGAGGTCCCACATCGGTACAAACATTGTACAGAAAAAAAATTTCAATTTATCCAAAATGTCCTTTGCTAAAGCAAAGAATAATAAAACCCGGTGTAAAATTTGCAGCGTTTTTGGAATCTACTCATTTTGAAACGTGTAGGACAAAATTTGAGGCCAATGAACATTTCAACTAAGTTGAAAAATAATAAGTCTTATTATCCCAAGTAAATTATTATTTGAAGGAAAAAAATGAACCAAACCAATCGAGATTCGAATAAGTACTAGTAAGAGCGACAAGTTTCCTTGTCATCGAGGTTAGAGGTGCTCCTATGTAGGATTCCAACCTCCAGGATCGAAAATAACGGTACTATCGCTTCACTAAGCTGACAATTGTTTATCACCTTCAAATAGTAGGGTATCACCCTACTTACCGAAATTCAAAAAGCGATTATAGGTACATGTACATAGACGCGAAAATAGTAACATATCAGCCGACCAACTGATTCACCTCCACTTGCTCCACCTCGATGGCATCGCTGGAGGGTTTTCGGCCGGGGGGGCGGGAATTTTTATGAGATACTTCCGAAACTGATACGCCTGAAACTGTTTGCCGTGTAATTGCCGTCGGTTTCCTCCTGGAAAAGAGGGTGATGGAACAGATCCAACTCAAACATTCTTATACGCCATTTCGGCTCTGATATCCGCCACGAGGGGCGGAAAGCCTTCCCAAGCTTCCGTCGTAAACGAAACTACAATGTCCATGCCAGTAAGGGTGTGTAAACATGTGTAGAGTGCTGTGTAAAATCCTAATCGAAAAAAATTAGAAATCTGAAGAGATCCGAAAATAATTGGATAATTATTATTGGTTATGCGTTTTGAGATATTCGCAAAAAAAAAAAAGTTTGCACTTTTTCAAGTTTTCTCCCTACGGCAAAAGTCAACGTCATCAAAGTAAAAGAACATTAAATTTCCTTTGAAAATCACAAGTAAAAGTTGATAGTAATACTAATAGTTCAGGAGCTAGAGCGATTTGGAAAAGAGCGATTCTATACACGTTTTTCGAAAAATCACTTTTTCGCACTGCAAACAGCTGTACCTTCTAAACGGCGGGTCATATCGAGAAATTTTGTTCTTCCGACTTTTAGAGGCATCTTGGAATAAAAAATTCCATTTAATGATTCTCCTTGGTCATCCTCCTCCTCCTCGGACTGAAGCTCCAATACAGTAGATTATTTATATTATATTATTATTTATATCAGAGAATAATACCCGTTGAGTGAAATTTGCAGCGTTTATGGAATGTACTTATTTTGAAACGTGTAAGGACAAAATTTGAGGCCGCTCAACATTAAATGGTGAAAATTTTTCTACTCATTTCATGCAAGTTATTTTTTTTTAAACCCAAACGAGACTACGTTAAGGCCATCTGTCGTCCACCTAAACGATGTCCATGTCCCTCATCCGGAGCTCCAGCTTGTGCCTTCACTTCCGCCAGTGCAATTAAGATTAAAAGCTTCTGATATTTCGCTCGTCCGCGGGGAGTTAACTAACACTTCGGGGTCCGTTTGAAAAGTCAAATTAGTTTCCGTCATCCTCAGTCCGTTTTTCTTCGGGGTTTAGTCGGACCGGGAAGGCGTTTCGAGGGCCGACCAATTCACACCTGATTTCATCTTGAAAATCCTTCTTTTTTTCTAAGCGGGAATTATAATATAATTCAATTCAACCCGTCAACCATGTCAGTCCCGTCATCTTTCGGCACCCATTTGGGTTGAAGACATCCTGACTAAGGACTGGGCTGAGCAGGTATTCCACATATATTTTGAGGTTTTCAACTGCTTCGGATGGGTGATTGAGGATGATTTGAAGGGGGAAAAAACCTACAAATTTTACACAAGGGTTTATTTTTAATATTGGTAGGTTAATAATTAGATTATCCTAATCTATTTTGTTTTTGCAAATTATTGTGCAAGAATTTATTCTGCGTCATTAAAAAATATATTTTAAAAACTCAATACCACATTTGGACAGATTCTGGACCTCAAAAATGGATTACCTATGCGTCCAAAGTTACCCGGAAAACGACACCTCACTTGACCTCCTGAGATCCTTCAAAAGTCCCATTTGTAGCGCCATGAAAGCCCCATAAATCCCCACGGAGAAATCGGATGGTACTGGGACCCACAATAATGGATTCTCCGCTCAACCATATTTCGGTAGCGACACCTAACTCGATCCCATAGCCAAAAACCCCTCTCGTAGCCCCAAAGCACCCCACGGGTTTGGGCGATCGGGCTGAAAACCTTGCGGGCACAACAAGAAGGCAAACCAAGTAGGTATTTTGTCAAAATTTCAGGTTAAAAAAATCCTACTACCCAAAACGGCGGACGGACATTTCATTTTTGGAATCGAGGTATCTTGAAACGAATAATGTCACATTATGAGGCCGATCAGAATTTTCTACCTCCGTCGCTTACCGATTACACAGACCTGTATAATCGCCTATGTAATACACCTAACTGTAGGTGTATTATTCCAAGAATAAAAAACCAAAAGCGCCAAGATACACGGCCTTACCGGCACAATGGCGGAACAATGTGAAATAGTATCGATTCCCGGTTCGGATGGCGGGTGTCTGAAAGTCCGAGAATAAATTCCCCTCAAAGTGAAAACGAAAGAAGTAATTTGGGGTAATGGGTAGTTGGACGGAGGTTCACTTGCTCCGCTCTAGCGCCTCCTCGGGGTTTTGGCCTCGGGCCAACCCCCCATTGTTTTCTTTTGTCCACACCACAGATTATAATATAAATATAAATTACGATCCGGCCGGCTCTTTTTCGAAGCTTTAACAAGACTCTTCCACCCGAGCGTTCATATTTTTTCCTTATTTTTCAATCCGAAATTCCATTTGCATAATTATCTGATCCAAAGGGCTCCCCCCCCCCCCCCAACCCCCTCCGTTTGCTGGCCGGGTAGTTTATGTTCGAAAACTTCGGGAGCGAAAGAAATTATTTTGCCGTTCCTGGCAAGAGACCTCGACTTGGTGTTGAGAAGTGCACGGCATGAAATAATACCGAAATAATATACTGTAGGGTGAGAACGATATAATATATATTATAATATAATATTATATTATATGTCTTTGGGTGAGAATGATCTGCTGTATGACAGGGATGGGCATCGAACCTCAAAACATCGATTTCTTGCATAGATTATTTTTCCTGCCGTCGCAAACTCATGAGAGTGCCTAATATTACTCTCATTTGGGATGCCCAAAGTGGATTAAAATCATTTCTAGGTTTAAGTTATTTTATTGGAGGCTCTGTCTTTTTTTGGTCTTATTTTTCTGGAATATGGGTCGAAACCAGAGGCCATGGACGTTAAAGAGGACAGACAAAATACTATTAATTGTTATTAATTAATTAAACGAGGATTAACGTTTTCGGATGCGTTATTTCAGGAAATCAGCGCACTCTAGTGATCCGGATAGCGCTTTAATTCAAAACTTTAATTTTTTTTTTTCCAAGTCGTTATAGTCGTTATTAGGAAAACGAAAATGAATATGGAGCAGGCGGTGGTTATATGAAGTCAAAACTGCGAAATATAGATCTCCCGAAAAACCCATTTGGGCTAAACCTAAACGTCCCATTCCAATTACAATAATTGTAATCAATTTAAGTAGCAATAAATTATTGATTGCCACTTAAATTGATTTAATTGTCATGCAAGCCTTCGACATAAACCAATTATAACAAAAATGAACACTGTTAACGATTTTGCAGTTGAGCTAAACGTTTCGCTTTCATGCCGTTTCAAACCGGAGACTCCGCTAATTGCTTTCGGATTAATACCTTTATAATTGCTCCAGCATTAGAGAATAATTCAAACTGAGGACTTCTTGGATACAGTGAACCGTGCGGACTTGGTGCATAACTGCATAGGCCTGGAAGTGCCGCTCGGGAACAGGATTTTTCACTTATGCGTTAACAGTTCCTCGGGAGTGTGACCCAGTTATAACAACCGATGCAACTTCACGAGGGGTTTTGAGGTCTGTTTTGCATACGTGTGCACTTAATTTTACACTCACCGCTCAAAGAACACCTGTGTACTTACCTGAAAGCAAAAACAACAGTAAATACATTATCAAAAACTGCAATTTAAAACATTCAAAAACTTGGAAAATTCTGACCCTGAAAACCGGGGTTTACGCCCAAAATTACTCAGAAAACGACAACAAATTTGACTTTCTCGCATCAATATAATATCAATACAATATATATCAGAACACTTAAAAATAATAATAAACAAAATTTATTTAATATGTAAATTAATAAAATATTAATAAATATTAGTAAAAAAGTTAAAAAATAAATGCAAGTAATTATTATTAAATAATGAACAATTAGTTTAAATATAAATAATTAAATTTTACCTAATCCATTTTGATAAAAAATATTACAATAATTGTAATTATTACTAGGTATTTAATTTACATATTTATAAATATTAAGGACGGATGTGGGATCCCGAAAAATGGATAACGCGTCCAAAATTATTCGGTAAACGGCTCATCATTCGGATTTCTGGCATCCTTCATAAGTCCCAATTGCAGCCCCATGAAAGCCACATAGACCCACCCTCACGGTGAAACTGAATGGTTCTGGGCCCCAAAAAATGGATCCTAGGTACGTCTAAAAATACTTCGAAAACAACACCTCACTCGATTTCATGCACGAGACCCCGCAAGAGCCCCTCCCTAAACCTCTTTTGAGCCCCACAGAGCCCCACGGGTTTGGGCGATCTGGCGTTGCGGTTACAACTAAACGGTAAACGGGATTTTGTCAAAATTTCAGGTTTAAAAAAAAATTACTACATACCTACTTCTCAAAACACATAATAATATCATGTTATATTCAAATATACAGACCGCTCAATGAGAATAAACCAAAAAGAGGCTCTGATTCAGTCAGAACTACGACGAAATGGGCTTAATACACGAAACGTCGTTTTACTGAAATAATTAAGAGTACATGGCGCTATCTTTTTATGAATATGGAAATTCCCCGAAATATTTCCTGGTCAAACGAAGTAGTTTCCTTCGGTTCCCTTCTACATAATTCAAGAATAATATGTAAATATGGAGTGGTGAGTGAGAAAAAATGGCCGTGAGTTATTTGACACGGAAAGATAAGATCGAGATTTTACGTGGAGATCGAGATAGCGCTGTGGGGAGGCTAATAAATAGAGATCCAGGTCGTAATACGTAGAGATGATTGCAGGGGAGAGGGATGATGCACGAGGGGCTCCCAAAAGGCCGAAGGGGGTTGATTAAGGAGTTGGCTGGTAATTGGATAATTACAAGTGTACAAGACATTGACGAGAGGGTTTGTGTTAAAGGGAGGAGGGAAGGAGGTTGGGGAACGCCCCTCAGACGCTTCAGAACCCTCGTGGACTCATAGCAGACTCTCTGACCTCCCGACAAGCACCTTGAGTGCGTCTTCCAAGTTTTGAGGAGTGGGCTATTTCTCAGCTCGCTGAAAACTTTATTAGGAAAGGAACATGTTATTAGGAGGCGGCTCGATTTCATCGCGATCGGCAACGGCTGCTAGAGAGATCTGCCTGTTTATCTGACGTCTATCAGAAAATGGGGGTCAGAAGTCGGATGGCAGATCAAGCAAGCAAGGGATGTCCCAGAGAAGTGGTCACAGCATTCAGACAGCAGATCTGCACCGATAAAGTACAGAGAGCTCCTATAGCAGCAGCCTGAGGAAGATCCAGCAGCCAACAACCCTCAGCCAGCAGGCAATGGAACCGAGGCCACAACCGCAGCACTAAAGGAAGTATGTACTACATTCACTCCAGAAGCCTCAGGTAATCCAGCTTCACTGAGCTTTTTGATGGCTCTATGTCCAGGTCAAATTAAAAGATCCATTTTATAGCGTGGGCTCGAATAACGTGTGGAATTACTGAGCTGCAGGTTTGGCTCTTGCTTAAGTTTTTGGAACAACTGGCACGAAGGGCCTACCGTGGGGCTGGTGCAGAGGCCGTGGGCATAGCTTCACTGGATCAATTTCGGGAAGGGCTGCAAAGTGAGCAGGTTCTGGAAATAGTACGTGCTGAGGACCTCGAAAGACGAGCTGAAGTGTCCCTGCAAGCACAAGCAGTCTCTCCTAGCCTCCAGCAGCCACCCCAACGGCGCTACTGTCAAGGCCCAACCAGGTGTGTTACTGATGTGGCAACCCCGCAACTGCCCAAAAGGCGTCACGTGGCCCGAGCCTTACACTCTCAGGTTTGGCATCCCTCAAACAACAATCCTCAACTAGGCTCTCAGCTCCGCACCAATTTGTCAATGATGCTGCCAGGCTTGATCAATGATGTACACTACACGCTTTTAGCGGATACAGGGGCGTCATCCATTATGGTGATCCGTGATGTGTTGCGGCCATTGCAGGCTCACTCACTTATTCCATACTGCATGTCCTCTTCAGGAGACATGACAGTGGTGACGATTGGGTCATTCGATGAATACGTGCATCGGGCACTTGTCGCCAAGATTTCAGAAAACTGCATCCTAGGCTTGGATTTCCCGAACAAGCACTAATACGTCATCAATGCATGTCATAAATTTCTAAGGTGCCAGGCAATAGAACATTATGTGTGGTTGCGGAGGCGACGGAAAGTAAGCTAGAAACCAAGGACGACGATTGGGAAGGCCAGGAAGACCAGGCGAGGGGTAGTGGAGATGGCCTGGAGACGGGCTGGCTACCCTACTGGAGTACATTACGGGTTGCAGAAGGACGAGTCAAGAGGGTCACCGCTGTTTGTAGCTGAATTTTCCAATGTCTTTGCCGCCAATAAGAAGTCACGATAAGGAATACAGTCTCAAGAACACTTCACCCGATTCGGGTTCTATTGCTACAACATCCAAATCGAAAAAAGGTACCCAGCAGGTCTTAGATCTTTGCAGTTGTTGAATTTTCATTCCGAGATGGCGCAAAAGTTGGTTATGCGATTATCATCTCCCGCAACGGAAGCAATTTCTAAGGTGCCAGAAAATCCTCGTGAAAGAGAAGAAAAAAAATGAGCTTCGGCGATCGTTGAAAACGCCATTTCAAGAGACCCCGTCTCGCAGAAAAGAAAAAAAAAACAAAGAAAAAAAAAACAAAAAAACAAAAAAAAAAACAGTAAATTATTGCAATAACGACCTCATCCGGCCGGCGAAGGTCTAATTGCGCTCAATTCGTTAAGTGTCAGCTTCCCCCTAACCAGATAAGTAAATGACATTACTTAATTACCATATCACCGCCAGGTGGACAAGGGGGGAAGGTTCATAGCGAAAACATGTCGTTGCCAAAGGAAATTGAGGTTTTTATCTGAGATGGAAATATCCCCTCGAGGTGCTTTCCACAAACAAACGACAAACCCCCGAATAATTAAAGCAACGCCTAACTGCGCAAAAAAAAAAAAAAAAAAAAGCTCTCTACTAGCTTCCGGTCCCGACGGAGCTTTACAGTTGGGTAGTTTTACATTGATGCCTTTCGAAAAACAAGAATAATCAGGTGTGATGGATTTTTTCGAATGGTGACGCTCCAGTCACATAATATATTATAAACACGGGGTAGATCCAAAACCTGAATGGAAGAAACACTACGAAATTTAAAATACGCTGCAAATTTTACACTAGGGTTTATAATAAACCCTAGTGTAAAGAATATAACAACTGTTGTGCAAAAAACTAATCTGGCATTAAGAAAAAATATTTTTAAAAACATTCTGTAGGTACATTGTTAGGACAGATGTGGGACCTCGAAAAATGGATTATGCGTCAAAAATTATCCGGAAAACGACACCTTATTTGACCTTCTGGGATCCTTCAAAATCCCATTGGTGACCCCATGAAAGCCTCACAGGTCCTCATGGTGAAATCTGATTGTTCTGAGACCCCCAAAAATGGATTCTTCGTCCAAAAATACTCCGAAAACGACACCTCACTCGACCCCATAGCCGAAAACCTTCAAAAACCCCTCCCGTAGCCCCTTTTTAGCCCCACGGTTTTGAGCAATCGAGCTGTAAACCTTGAGGGGACAACTACCTAGAAAGGTGAACCGAGTATTTTGTCATTTCAGATTAAAAAAAAAAAAAGCCTACTTACCGACTGCCCAAAACGGACATTTCGTTTTTGGAATCTAGACATATTGAAACGTACGTCAAATTTTGAGGCCGATCAGAATCTTCGACCTCTGACGCGAATACATAGGCGTATCATTCCATGAATACTACACCAAAATCGATACGATTCTTTGTGATTATTTCCGAAAAGGCGGATATGATTTGAATCGATGGTTTTTGAAGAATCTCACATCCCAGAATCACAGGGGCCAGAGAAATACTAGTGTGTCAACCCAACCAGTTCTTATGCTCTAACGACGTATGGTCCAACATTGGGGGAATAGAACCTATGATCCCGGTGCTGCCGCTCAACGTCCGCGATTTGACGACGCCGGGCCGAATCACAGTAACTGTAATTCAGGTACTGTACTTTACGGCACTGTACTGTGAACCGCTGCAGATGTTCTATTTCTGTGGGAAATTCCACTCTCAACAACGAAACCCTCCTCATGATGAATGCTCCCTACGACCGAAGATCTTTCAAACACGAAAAGATTTCGTCCGGGAGATACCGGGAGTGAATTACACCTTAATAGCCGAGTACTCCAAAGGGGGGTATTAAAAGGAGAAAAAATTCCTCCCGCAATCCGTTTCTTATCGTGACGTTGGGGAGGGAAAGAAAAATAGCTCTTTTCCCCCCTTCAATGTAATCGGTACCTTCGCGGAGAATGTCAGTGTGAGAAGTTGTTTCCGAAATGAAAAAGTCTACTATTAAACGGTTACAGACAAAACTAAGGAGGCTTGTCGAATGGGGCTTATGAAATAATCCAGAGAAAAAAGCTCTCTGGTGCCAATTGGAAAAAATGTATACAAAAGTTTATTATTCTCTGGTATAATTTATGCGAAAATTAATTCTGCCAATAAAAATTTATTTAAAAAAATTAATTAATAAAAAACTTTCTTTTTGTGCAGTGTTTGGACAATTTTGGGACCGCAAAAATTGATTCTACCTATGTCAAAAATTTCTCGGAAAAGGGCACCTCATTTGACATCCTTCCAAAGCTCAATTTGTAGCCCCACCAAAGACCTACAGATTCCTGCGATGAAATTGGACCGTTCGGAGACCCACACAAATGGAATCCACGTCCAAAAATACTTTGAAAACGACCCCGTAGCCAAAACTCTTCAAAACCCCCTGCCATAGCCTCTTTTAGCCCCATAAAGCCCCACGGGCTAAGGCGATTGGGTTGAAAACCTTGCGGGCACAACGAAAGTTCTATAGTTTGGTAAACTGAGTATTTTGACAAAATTTCAAAAATTAAAAAAAAAAGTCCATGCTGCACTAAACGGCCCTGACGGGTTACGGTTGGCGAACATTTAATTTTTGGAATCTGCAGGTGAAATATTTTGGAAAAAATCCAAAGACCTCGCACTTCGAGTGAGCGAAGGTAAAAGTCGTCATGCTATGGGGCTAAAATGGGGCTACGGGAAGGTTTTTTTAAGGCTTTTGGCTATGGGATCAAGTTACTAGGTGTCATTTTCGAAGTATTTTTGGACGTAGAATCCATTTTTTGGGGTCCCGGAACGATCCGATTACACTGTAGCGATCTATAGGGCTTTAATGGGGCTACAAATGGGATTTTTGAAGGATCCCAGGAGGTCAAATGATTTTTAAAGTAAAAAACGAAAATTTTATGAAAAAAAAGATGTTGCAAAAAAATCCCCAAAAAATTTTTCTTTTCTAAAATTTTCTTGATTGACACAGAATTAAATTTCTGCACAAGTAACCTACCTATATCAAAGAATAATAAACCCTTGTGTAAAGTTTGCAGCGTTTTTTAAGAAAGGCTCGGCCTCGACATTGATAAGCCAGAAGGACTTCGCAATAGCAATGATACAATGTATGACGTCATCATTGCCAAGTCCTTCTTTTTCCCTGCACGGCGATTTTATGAAAAGATAACCATCCATAACTGGAATCGGGTTTCAAGAATCTTCAAAACCTATGAAAAATAGTCAAAAAAACTATGCAAATTGTACTCAAGGGTTTATTTGATATGTTGTTGGAAACTTGTTGAGGGTCAGTCAAATTTGACTGACCCTCAACAAGTTTCCAACAACATTAATTGAAACGGTCAACATCACCATCAACTATTTATTTGATATAAATTGGTTCTTTGATGTAAATAATTCAAAAATTAATTCTAAAACAATAAACAAAATTTTAACAAGTATTAAAAAATTAGCTACCTATTTAATTTCTCTAGTAATGTTTTTGGACAGATGTGGGAAAGTCAATCGGAAAACGACACCTCATTCAATTTCTTGGCATCGTTCAAAGCCCATTTGTAGCCTCATAGATCCTCACGGTGAAGTCCGATGGTACTGGGACCCCCATAAATGGATTCTCCAAAAATACGTCGAACACAATACCCCACGTGATCCCATAGCAGAATACACTGCCAAGGCAATGGCACATGAGCTTCCTCGTGCCAAGTTCAAAATGAACGTAACAACCGTAA
Source organism: Pilophorus perplexus (assembly GCA_955831195.1). NCBI lineage: Eukaryota > Metazoa > Arthropoda > Insecta > Hemiptera > Miridae > Pilophorus > Pilophorus perplexus. Next base: position 18,180,167 of record OY037011.1, on the reverse strand, counting down.
CAAGAAAATTACGTTCGCGCATGCGCAGGGAGTACCACTGATTCAATCGTGATGAAACTGATAGGGAACCATCTAGGGCTATACCCACACAATTCCTGAAAATTTTATTGAAATCCGATCAAAATTGTAGGAGTTATGGCTGTGGCAAGGAAATTACGTTCGCGCATGCGCTGAGCGTACCGCTGATTCAATCGTGATGAAACTGACAGGATACCATCTAGAGCTATACGCACAAAATTCCTGAAAATTTGATTGAAATCCGATCAAAATTGAGAAAGTTATGCCTGTTTCAAGAATTTCACGTTAGCGCATGCGCAGAGCGTACCGCTGATTCAATTGTGATGAAATTCGTATGGGACCTCAAGGAGCCTGATCCGCATAATCCCTCAAAATTTGAGCTAAATTCATTCAAAATTGTGGCAATTATGGCTGTAACAAGGAAATGCGGACAGACCCACAGACGGACAGACAAGGAACCAAATTAAATTCAGTAGGAACAAATTTTGTTCAGTAGGCTATGCAACGCAAAATGCGAGTGGAAATTTGAAATTTTGAATTCGCTGCTTCGCAGACTCGGAAGCAAAAAATAGAAAACACTGAAAATTCGTACCTACGTAATGTAAATAAATAGTACGTCATATCTATTTTAAATGATCAGCTAGGACTTTGCGATTTGATTCCTCATGTTTCTCATCCATAAAAAAAACATGTGGCAACCTAAATCAAGTTTAATAATAATTGTAGCCTACAATTTGTAGGAATAAATTCTTTCACAAAACGCCCACTGGAATACGAATTTTTAAACCAACTTTTGTGACACGTTAATGCACACACTTGACGCACTTATCGTGGTTGGACGACTAAAATACGGTGTTTTTTGAGTTTTGATTTTCATTTTATTGTATTTTATTTTAATGTTTATTTTCCTAAAAAAAACTTTAAAATATTTTTCTACACTATAACTTAGTGGGCAAAGCAGTTATGGGATACTGAACATTAGACTTTCATCTTGTTTTAATTTTTTGAAAAATCGCATTGACTGATTTTTTTTTTTTTTAATTAGGTATTAAAAATGTAATGAATCTAATTAATCCTCTGTTGACTTGACCGCAACAGTGGACGAGAAGGCAGGACATCAATCCTGGACACCATTCATATTTTAAATTAATTTTTCATCTTTAAATTATTTAATAATTTTTTTGTGCAGGAAATATTTTTTGCACAATTTAAACCATAGAATAATAATCCCTTATCTAAATATTGTAGCTCCGTTGAGACAATTTTTTGTTAGCCTATGATATCACTCGATGGTGGCTGTCGTTCTGGTGCGACACACGCCCTTCGTCAACATCCCCATGTTTTGTTCTGGTAGTGCGCTCCAAACGAAATCTGTAAGAAGAGGAAAATTTCCTTCAATGAAGGATGGAATACATCTATGGTTGAAACTTTTTTTTTCTTCTTTTTTTTCATCGACCGTGCTGATTGGTTACTGGAACTTCGTCGTCCCATTCCAACGCACTTTAACCCCCTACGACGTCCAAAAGACTTTTTTGATTAAAACCCCCCACCAACAGCCATTGGATTAAGAGCTGCCCGTCAGAACAAGCGAACGCAAAACTGCAAGGTGCATCGGCTGGAAAAGTAATCTTGTGCGGGGATGAGTCCCTTTTAATTTGGAATGAATCGCAAGTGATCAGTCGGAGACTAAAAGAGCCAATCAGCCTCGATGGAGAATCAGAAGTCTGATTCAGTTCACAGAGACCGAGCCCAGTGCACCATATAAAAAAAAAAGGTAGGTATACCGATCTGAAATCAGTGAAACGACAAATTAAGATACCAACGTATCCAAATGGGCTGAAAATTCTCCCGTAGAGCTCGATTTGGCTGTAAGTCCTGGATGGAGATAATTTGGACAGTTCCCAGCGAACTTCTTCACGTGTGTCCCATTAGAGGGCGGGTGCGTGTGCGATGAGGGAGCCTGTATAACGAGCGATATAATGAGCCCTGGGGATCTGCTGAGGGGTAAGGGCTTACAAGTTGGGTTTTCAGGGGTAGAAAAAGGGGCATGGACCAAAACGAACCCAGTTGTAACGAACATCTTCGACAAATCCAATTTCTTCTTCTACAGCTTCGGCATAGTGTCACTAGGGGGGCACTCCCTACACGCTACGCCAGCCAACCCACGCTCGTTCCGGCCTCGCCGGCCGCTCTCTTCATTTGTTCACTATGAAACATTGTTAAAATTTAATGATGCAAATTTAACACACGGGTTTATTTTTTCTTTGATATACCTAAATTATAATAGAATTAATTATCTACCAATAAAAAATTTTTACGTCAAGTAGGTATTCAAAAAACATGAGGGACCCCGAAGAATGGAATATGCGTCCAAAATTACTCGGAAACGACACCTCACTCGACCCTCTGAGATCCTTCAAAAGCCCCATTGTAGCCCCAAGAATGCCCCATAGAGCCTTACGGTGAGATCCGATGGTGCTGAGACCCCAAACTAGTATTTTTTGGGGGTCCCATATTATTCTACTTCAAATATTATTATTAGTTTGGGAGATCCGGCTGAAAACCTTGACGGCACAACTAGATTTCGAGTATTTAGTCAAAATTTCAGAATTAAAAAAAAAGCCAACTCCCAGAAACCGCTCGGACGGCGGCTAAAGCCAGCCAACCCCCGACCTTTCCCACCTGGCCTAAGACCCAACATTTGCTTTCCGATAATAATATATATATTATTATTAATAATATATATATTATTATTAATATATCTTATTAATAATATATATTATTAATAAGATATATATATTAATATTATTATTATTATAATGTATAGTTTATCTTCTGGTTTATTATTCTTGGAATAATACCTACACCTTTGTAAATCGCGATGGAGGTCGAAAATTCTGATCGGCCTCAAAATTTGACATTATCCGTTTCAACACACGTAGGCACCCGAGTTTCCAAAAACGAAATGTCCGTCGGAGCAATTTTGGTCAGCAGGTAGAATCTGAAATTTTGACAAAATTTGTAGTGTTTAATACTAGGTTTACCATCTGGTTGCTGCCCGCAAGTTTTTCAGCCCGATCGCCGAAATCCGTGGGGCGCAATGGGGCTTAAATGGGCTACGTGAGGGTTTAAAAAAAAAAATTCGGTTATGGGGTCGAGTTAGATAGAAGGTAGAAGTAGTTTTTGACGTGGAATCCGTTTTTGGGGGTTCCAGGACGATCCGATTTCACCGTGAGGATCTATGAGGCTTTCATGGGGCTACATAAGAGGGATTTATGAAGGATCCCAGGAGGTCAAATACGGTGTCGTTTTCCGAGTAATTAAGGACGCATAATCCATTTTTCGAGGTCCCAAATCTGCCCAAACATTGGACAGATACAGATTTTATTTTATTTATTTATTTTATTTTTTCAACTTTCCATAGATTTTAAGTAATTTTATAAATATTTTCTTAATGACACAGAATTAATTTTTTCGCAATTAACCAATATCAAAAAATAATAAACCCTTGTGTAAAATTGGCAGCGTTTTTAAGTGAAATAGCTTTCGACAGGAAACGAATTCTTCTCTGAAATATCAAATATTTTTTCAACGAAAAGAAACTTATACTATAAAACTTATACTATAAGAAACTTGTACCCTAAGTCTTATAGTAATCGAAAAGCGGTTCTGATTTAATTCTATTAGCCTGGGGGTAGGAATGGTTCATCCATTTGCAATTTTATCATTTTTATCACCCATGGTTTATTTTATCAATTATTTACCTACTCCTTCATTAAAAACGCTGCAAATTTTACACAAGGATTTATTATTCTTCGATACAGGTTACTTATGCATAAGTTGAATTCTGTCAATGGAAAACAGTTTTAAATTTTTTTTTTTTTTTCTTTCAGACATTTTTTTGGATTTTTTTTTTTTTCAAACATTTTTGTTTTTTACTCGAAAAATATTTGACCTCCTGGGATCCTTCAAAAATCCCATTTGTAGCCCCATGAAAGCCCTATAGAACGCCACAGTGAAATCGGATCGTTCCGGGACCCCTAAAAATGGATTTTATGTCCATAAATACTTCGAAAACGACACCTCACTTGATCCCATAGCCATAAGCTTTCAAATAACTCCACACGTAGGGTAGGGTGGGGTAAGGTCCCGCAGGTTCGATTCATTTTTGTTTCTATTGACTCCTAAGCCACTATTCCTCCCATTTCTGATCAAGGATGATTCATTGGAGCCTTGCTGAAGACATCTAACGCCCACAGCGCAGTTTGACCATTAATAGGATAGTTATACCCATTTTTCCAAAAATTGCATCTGCGGGGCTTTGCCCCACGCGATGGGGTAAGTCCCCGCAGCAATTGAAAAATGGGTCTATAACTATCCTAATAATGGTCAAACTGCGTTGTGGGCGTTAGATGTCTTCAGCAAGGCTCCAATGAATCATCCTTGCTCAGAAATGGGAGGAATAGTGGCTTAGGAGTCACAGAAACAATAATGATTCGAACCTGCGGGAACTTACCCCACCCTACCTTACGTCAAAATGCCAAAAAAATGAAAATCACCTCATTGTGAAGGCTTCACTTTGAGCAGCCTCTCCAAACTGATCATTCTGAGTAGTCACATGATTGCCCTTACCTGCCCCATGGCGGACAACGAAGAAAGTTTTTGTGGGAGAGAGTTTTTGCTTTGCAAAGCAGTGTGCGGGAACTTCCCCCGTGCGGGACCTTACCCCACCCTACCCTAGCCCCATTTTAGCCCCATAGCGCCCCACGGGTTTGGGCGATCGGGCTGAATACTTTGCGAGCACAACTAGGTAGAAGGTAAACCGAGTATTTTGTCAAAATTGCAGATTTAAAAAAAAATTCCTACTGCCCAAAACGGCCCGGACGGCCTACTCCGTACTGCGGACGGACATTTCGGTTTTGGAATCTAGACCTGTTGAAACGGATAATGTCAAATTTTGAGGCCGATCGGAGTCGTCGACCTCCGTCGTAATTACGTAGGTGTATTATTCCAAGAATAAATTGTCCCAAGGGACAACACCTTCTCCCCCATTCCTGAATTACCACGATTAACGCGACAAACGAAAATCCCTAAAACTCGCGTCTTATTTTTGTCATTTACTGGGGCATCTACCCAAAACGTCTCACCCTCAATTATCCGGATTTATCCTTCGGATCTGCTAATTAGCAGATGTTTAACTAATTCTCCGTCGGAAAAGGAAATATTAAGGAAGAAGGAAAAGCTCCCCTACCCACCCACCGCTGCCGATCCGGGTTTTCGCCTTGTAATTTCCAAGGGAGAAGGGTATATTAATTAAGACTGTCAATAATATTATTAAAGGGTTGAAGTTTGCCCTTGGGACACGTGGTAAGGTAATTAGGGAGGGCATTCATGCTCTTGGGGCCCATCCCCCTCCCCCTCCCGACCCTTCCGAGCTTATAATCCCCGGTATTCATTACTCCACTCAATACTCATTTAATTAGCTCATTAGTGTACTAATTGACGCTGCTAAGTTTTCCTCTGCTTTCTTGCTCTTCTCTCATCCCCTTCTTCCTTTTCCACCCCCTTTTCGCCCTATTCCGCTTTTCCTTCATCTTTCCCTTTCTGAGTAGATTCTGTCTCTCGTGTAAATAAACTTCAGCGCTTCCCAAACCCGCCTAATTACTCGGCCTAGAAACATTGCGCTAATTACGACGGTGTCGTTATGAGGCTTTGAGCCGGATTTTACGCGTCGCTAAAAGCCGTTCATCGGCTCCTAATGAGAGTGCCAGCTAACAGGGACGTGTCCCAACTGTTGATCCCGATATTTCACAAAACTCGGTATTACAGGGCACGAATTCGATAAGCGATGTAATCTTTTTTTCATCGTTAAAAAAATGAGTAAAAAGTAAGTTGAAACTAAATTGAATTTTTAATTTATTCATATGTTATAAAATAAAATTTAGAACGCTGCAAACTTAACACAAAGGGTTTATAACTCTTTGATGTAGGTTAATAGTGAAAGAATTAGTTCTGTGCTCTTGCGAAGAACGTTTTGAAACAATTTAGATATAATTTATTTCTCTGTAGGTAGGTAGGTACAATGTTTGGACAAATGTGGTACCTTGAAAAAATGGATTTTGCGTCCAAATCACACGGAAAACGTCACCTCATTTGACCTCCGGGGATCCTTCACCGGGGAGGCTACCATTTGTAGCCCCTTATGTAAAAGGGCGGACGGCGTACGGAGCATAGTATTTCGACTCTATGTATTATGGAGGAAAAAAAGTCATGATCAGAAGAAAAAAAATTATAACCAACGAACTGATGATTTCTTTCCATTAGCAACTGTTCGAATAAAATTTAGAATTCAGATTTCTTTTTATTAGCGAATTTTAGAATATATTTTAAAATATTTTATTCCTTGCTGAACAAAGTTTGGTTTATTGTTCTTGGAATAATATCGCCCTACGTCGTTCCCCGTCCGAGCCGTTTTGGGCAGTAGGAAGTTTTTCAAAAATCAGAAATGTTGAGAAAATACTCGGTTCACCATCTAGTAACTAGATAACATGTTACGCATAACTGTTATGCACGCAAGGTTTTGCCCGATCGCCCAATGGGGGCTATATGGTTCTAAAATGGGTCAACGGCAGGGGTTTTCTTATTGACAAAGAATTATTTCTCGCACTGTTAACCTATATCAAAGAAAAATAAACCCTTGTGTTAAATTTGCAGCGTTTTTCCACGAAATAGCGATTGTGGGCCTCAAAAAATAAAAAAACAAAATATCGGCGAAGTCGTTAACAAATTAAATTAAAATCCTCGCAAACGGCATTAATTTCTCTAAAAGATCCTTCTAATTTCATGTCTTGAAAAACAGGTAAAGTACTAGTAACTCCCATCTTTTTTCATTCATAACCTACAATATTATATTTATTCACTTATTCATATGGATGATTTATCTATTCATATTTTAGTTATGCATATTTAGATTCTTGTTCAATTATTTATTACTTATACATATTATTAAAATAAGTACTTTTATTAATGCCTATTATGGTTTATTATTCTTGGAATAATACACCTGTTTTCGCGTAGGTCGACGACTCCGACTCCTCAAAATTTGACATTATCCGTTTCAACAGGTCTAGATTACAAAACCAAAATGTCCGTCCACCGTACAGAGTACGCCGTCCGGGCCAGGAGGCAGTAGGAATTTGGGCAGTAGGAATTTTTTTTAAAATCTGAAATTTTGAAAAATACTCGGTTTCCATCTAGTTGTGCCCGCAAGGTATCAGCCCGATCTCCCAAACCCGTGGGGCGCTATGGGGCTAAAATGGGGCTACGGGAGGGGTCATTTGAAGGCTTATGGTTATGGGATCGGAGTGAGGTGTCGTTTTCGAAGTACTTTTGGACGTAGAATCCGTTATTGGGGGTCCCGGAACGATCCGATTTCACTGTGGCGATCTATATGGCTTTCAGGGGGCTAGAAATGGGATTTTTGAAGGATCCCAGGAGGTCAAATTTTTTTCGAGTTAAAAAAAAAACGCTGCAAATTTTACACAAGGGTTTATTATTCTTTGATATACTTACGTTACTTGTGCAAAAATTTAATTCTGTCAATGAAAAAAATTTTAAAATTTTTTTTTGATTTCATATTTTAAAAAAATTGTTTTTTGGATTTTTTGTTTCAAAAAAATTTTTTTTTTCATAAATTCTTTATTTTTTACTCGAAAAATATTTATCCTCCTGGGATCCTTCAAAAATCCCATTTTTAGCCCCATGAAAGCCCTGTAGATCGCCACAGTGAAATCGGATCATTCCAGGACCCCCAAAAATTGATTCTACGTCCAAAAGTACTTCGAAAACGACACCTAACTCGATCCCAAAGCCAAAAGCCTTAAAAAAAAACCTCCCATAGCCCCATTTTAGTCCCATAGCGCCCCAAGGGTTTGAGCGATCGGACTGAAAACCTTGCGGGCACAACTAGATGGTAAACCGAGTATTTTGTCGAAATTTCAGATTTTTAAAAAAATGCCTACTGCCCAAAACGGCCTGGACGGCGTACGGCGGACGGACATTTCGTATTTAGAATGTAGACCTCTTGAAACGGATAATGTCAAATTTTGAGGCCGATCGGAGTCGTCGACCCCCGTCGCGAAAACATAGGCGTATTATTCCAAGAATAATAAAGTTTATTTAGTGTACCTATATATTTGGTTTATTAAATAAACCAAAATGTTTGAAAAAAAAAAATCCAAAACAATTTTTTGAAAAATAAAAATAAAATGAATATGTAAATAAATTTAAAAAAATTTCCAAAAACTTTTTTCCTTGGAAACAGAATCAAACTTATGCACAAAAGTAACCTATGTCAAAGAATAATAAACCTTTGTGTAAAATTTGCAGCGTTTTTAATGAAGGAGTAAATAATTGATGAAATAAACCATGGATGATGAAAATGATAAAATTGAAGATGGATGAACCATTCGTACACCCAGGCTAATAGAAGGAAATCAGAACCGTTTTTTCGATTACTATAAGTTTCTTTTGGTTGATTTTGTCTTTTTCCCACCTAAATCCGTATAGGTAGACGAAACACTGCGGCATACGGCGAACAGACATGAATTAGAATTTAATGCATTCTCGTCTTTGGAATCTAGACCTCTTGGACCTATAATGTCAAATTTGGAGGCCGATCAGAATTTTCGAACTCCGTCGCGATTGCAAAGGTGTATTATCCCAAGAATATGTACCTACTAAACCAAATTCACATTTGAACTTGATTTTTCCTTCAAAAAACACAATGAGCGTCTTGAATGATTTTTTAAATCCCCCCCCCCCCCCCTTAAAAGGGTGCTGAATCCGAATATGTTGTTAGAAATTATATTTCGAACTTTTCAAGGAGCCCATTGTGTTTTTTTTCAGGTTTTATTGTGATACTTAAGTATCATACTGTTGCAACCGTTTGAGGGGTTTTGGACCATGGATCATATATAATAATATTATATATGATCCATGGTCCAAAACCTAGATAGTTATTATATATTATATAGATAATCAAAAACATGGATAATTATTATAATATAATATATAATAATTATCTATATATCATATAATAATTATATGAATGAGCCATTCTTGTCCAAAACCCCTCAAACGGTTGCAACAGTAATACTATGATACTTAAGTAACATTTATAATAATATTATAAATTATACATTTATACATATAATTTATACATTTATTCATAATAATATTATACATATTATGTATAATATTATTATGAATGTATGGTATACCGCTGGCGCGACGTTCGGTCTGTTTTTCAAACGGCCGTTGGCTTTTGGATCTTTCAAAACCCGAACCCCGATGGTAATGACGGTACAGATAGGGATCGGTTTCTTGGGTTTTTCTCGTCTTTGACTTTCAAAACTCCCCCCCCCCCCCCCCCCCCCCCCCAATACCATCACCATTCCCTCTCCCGACAGTTTCACCAGAGCTGCGAGGGGCCCTTGTCGGAGCAAACCCGGCAATTATTGATGATCCCCAAGGCGAAACCTTTACATAATTATAGTTATTGTTGTGGGACTAGTGGGGCGAAAGGGGTGAGGAGAGGAAGGTTTTCTGGGCAGGGAATGTGTGTTACCCCGAGGGGGTCTTATGTTTGGAGTCCTTCTGCCGTCGACGTTGTATCGATGGACGACCAACGATTGAATCTCTTGTTGGGTGCTGCCATACTTCGGTTTGGTCATTGATGTATCCAGAATGAACTTACTCAGAAAAAATCATACAGGTATCAATAATTAAAAAATTAAACTAAGTAACTAATTTATTTTTGATGACTAAATTCTAGGGGTTAGAGGTAAAAGTACGCAAGTCATAAAAGGCAAACTCGCGGGAAAATTGAATTCAACATTCTAGATGCCTGCGATTCATTTGTATTTAAGAAAAAAGGGGAAAAAATCAATTTTTGCAGGTTATACAGGCAAACTCGGTTTGGAAATGATAATGGTTTAATTTATTTTTAATGCCAAAACATGAAGCGTTTGAGGTATTTTTACTACAAAATTTGGTTCAGTCAAGTAGAACTCAGACAGGTCTTTACTATTAAAATATGTGGTTTCGGCACTAAACACTGATGAAATGATGTAAAATTATGGGGAAGATTATAAATAAACATTTATTTCAACTACAAATGGTTATTAAATTGTATACAATTAAGGACCTTAACGGTTAGATCCTTAATGGTGGCAGTGAATGTGGATCTACTAAGTGGTCCTTAACTCCTCCAACCAGTTTTAAGGCAATCAAAGTGGTTTTGATACCCTTTGAACCAGTTTGAGGCATTTATTTATTGGATCTGGACCCTTCGTACGGGGTTTGAGTACATTCAAAGCGGGTTTTGTTGCCTCAAACCGGTTTTAATCCAGCTTGAAACTGTTTGAGGCCCTTCATAGCGGATCTGAAACCTCAAACTGTTTTCATCGCTCTAAAACTATTGTGAGTCACACGAAGTGGATTGACACAATAATAATATTATATAGATGATAGTATATTTATATATGATATAGATATTATCTATTAACCATGAAGTTTTCCTTCTCTTCCATATTTTTTTATTTTATTTTTTCCTCCTTTGCGAACAACTCTCGCACATTCTCTGAGTAGAATCCGTCCGTTCAGGGGTGGTAATTTCATGTGTCTGCCCTGAGAACAAAGGCCTAACATTACCCCCACCTACTTGGTATGTTGTGAGAGACCTGATCAAAGACGTTGTAAAGACGGAAAGGAAACCAGCTAGTCTCTCCGTAAAACATTTTTGTCTGCTAACTAAAAGCTGCTTCTAATACTACTACTTCACTACTTTACAGTAAAGTTCACGTATTAAGCGACAGTACTGTCGCCGCATGGTCCGAACTCATCGTGCTTAAATTCACTCGCCCGCCCTACTTCGTTCTAGGGATGGAAAGACCGTGACCGGATATAATATATCCGGATATCCGGAGATTTCTTTTTAATATCCTTATAGGTTGTGACCGGATAGAAGTGGGTTGAAATAACTGGTCACCGGATATGTGTATCGGATATCCACACTATAAAAAAAATAAAGCAGAAGGCGAGATTCCGCCGTCCGAGCCAATTTGCAATAGGTACCTAGGAATTTTTTTTTAATATCTGAAATTTTGACAAAATACTCGGTTTACCATCTAGTTGTGCCTGCAAGGTTTTCAGTTCGATCGCCCAAACCCGTGGGGCGTGGAAAGTCAAGTGGTAAACTAAACCAGTAAGGCCTGGTTCGAATCCGGGGACGAACACCAATGTTTGATCAAAAGTCAATCACGTGTTGTAATCACCTGTCTTATCGGCAGACAATTCACCTCTGAACGCAAGTTTATGTGAATCCTTCTATGGAGCAAGAATTTCTAAAGCTTTTTCAAGTACAGTGTGGGTCAGCTCCTGCCCCAATAATTGGATTTCACAATTATTGTGAAATCCAGTTGGTTAACACAAAAAACCCACTTTACTTTTTTTTTACGTTAATAGGTAAATATTAACAATAATAAATTAGAATTATTCTAAAATTAGTTACCTATTTTATATTTTTCATTCGAAATCGATTTTCGAACATAAAAAAGTCCTCCAGTGTTTTATTGAGGCAAAAAACGCGGTGGAAAAAATAATCCCGGAACGAAATAATCCTGCCAACAACGATAAGAAAAGGAGGCTCTATGATCTTGAAATTGGAGTTCCTCGGAGATCCCGCCAATCTCATCAAATTAGCCCCAGTGCGCGATAAACAACCCGAACAAAGTTAGGTAATTCATAAGTTTTAATTCCCCGTTTCATTCCGTTTCGCGGCAGTGGGGACGAGGGGGCCTACGACTTTTATTGCCTTTTCCCCTTCCTCAATTCAACATTGTTTCAATTTCAAGTAAGTTGATGAACAAGGGAGAGGAGTGGAAGCTTCTCTTTTCAATCCAATCTACCCCTCTCGAGGAAGGGAAAACCTATTCCACACGTGTAATTCCGCTTCCAATTCTGAGGACAATGAATGCAGCTCTAGATTAAATTAGAGGCGAAAGGAATAAAAACTGTGGAACACAAATGAAACGGGGCCGGACCACCACAACCCGGTTATTACCCGAGCAATCGCTCGCTCTCATAAATAAAACCGAGCGTTTCCTCCAACTCTCCCTCCCCCGCTCGGAAATTTCCCCGTTTCGAGTAATTGTACTTAATTTTACGACGGCAGTTGGTATAACTATAGTTGGCGCCCACCTGGATGTGAACGAAGTTTTCAAAGATGGCGCTGGCATCCGACGTCGCGTCACATTTTGGCGGATTCCGCGGCGGAAAGAGTTAATGGTAAACCGATGGTAATTTTGGAAAACCGATGGCGCGATGGGATAATATTTTTTATTTATTGAGTGACAACTGCTATGGAGCCCATGTGCAGCGCCAGCCGGCCGACGTGGCTACAGCCTGGCTCAACCTCCTGCCACCCATGAAAAGTCAAGTCAACCAGCCGTCATCCCCAGTTAGGTCAAATGCAGCTGCTGCAAAGGCAGCAAACGCCCTGTATATCGACGGGCTGGAGACATACCTGCTTCAGTCCACCCCTACACGGTCAGACGAAACCTCAGCCTCCAGGACGATTCGCAAATACTGGACAACTCCCAGGCACAAGCATTGCCCAGCCTTCAGGGCCGCCGCGCCATGTGCTGCCAGGCGTGGCAGGTTAGCCGGTCCTCATGGCCGCTCAGCAGCTGTGAGGTCTTACGATCAGGGACCAACCACAGCATCGGCAACCGCTGAGCAGGGAAAAACTCAACCGTGGACTCAGTAGCCCACTCCTCCTTCTCTGGATAGGATGGAGTGGATGGAGGCCGATGCTCAGTCTCTTGCTGTTCCAGAGATTGTGTTGCTGACGAATCAGCGTATCAACCGTTGCATCCTATGAATGTGAATGAGCAGACCACAGAGACTCAATACGCTACCTGGGAGTGATGTTGTATAGTAAGCATTCTAGAGCTCATTTGTAGCAGGTAAAGCAGCAAGAGTAGTCGACAACTTGAGCAGGCAATGTCGGTGACCCCTCACCGATGAAAAGATGGCTCCTAAGAAATACCACAATGGTAATTAATTTTCCAACCGTCGTTAATTTTTTGGCAGTGTTATCCTTTTCGAACTGATTCCTTTCGTATTTGACGATGAAATATATTCGGGAAGACGTGTCAGGTATTGCCCGTAATATTCTGTTCAAACTAATTACTTTGGAAGGAAGCAGGAGACACCAAACTCCGCTTCTAATTAATTCTCCTCTCACGAGACACTCTGATATTAATTAATTTTAAAACTTTTATTAAAATGAAATATAGTCTAGTCTACCCGAGGCGCGCTTGAAGGTGTTTGTTCTGTTACTCAAAATTAGAAAACGGTGTCATTTACAAAGTGGGGTCGTCAGGAAGGGTACCTTCCTAACCCTCCCAGTGAAATATGTTATTACGTACTTGACTGGTTATTAAGCGCATATTAAACTTGTAGCGAACTCCCATCTTCGCCCGTGTAATTAATATTTACCTATTTGTTAACGGGTCCGAGGCCCCTCCCCCTTAAAAGATGAGAAATGGGCTTTGGTTGGACACGTCCGAAGGGGGCTGACCCCTTAAATCTCTGTCTTATTCCGCGTGTGGGGTTTTCGAGTTTCGGAAATGAGATTCCATTTTTCAACTCTTTCAGTCGAACACGCCAAAGAAACGGTCGGTGCTGATATTCACCGAAGGAACGAATTAAGAAACAACAGCGCAGCGAACTCTATGAATGCCAAGTCTGACAGTAGACGTAAGCGCTAGTAATTCTATAATAACGGGGATGCAACACGAGGAGAACGGGAGGATGAGGATGCTCATCTTTATTCTTGGGTACTTCTAGAAGCACCAACTAGCACTTGAAGAGTCTGAAAACACCGAAAAGTTGGATCAATGTCGCCAATATGAACCAAAAACTGTTCTTCCAAAATAGGATTAGGACCATTAAATGGTCCTAAAATAATTAAAATTCAATAAATTTTATTGAAAGGATGTTGGGAAAGCGTGATGGACGGGGCTGGCGGAGTTCAGGTGGGGATAAGCGGGGAAATGGTTATCCCCCCCCCCCCCCCAAGGAGGTTCGTTTGTCCCAATTAGGCGGAGCTCAGAGGGCATAAAAACATGTACCATGTTAAAACCCGCGCAATTAAATATTCGCAAACAACAGCAGCAGAATAAGGAACTTAAGTCTATTATAGACTGCTATTATAATAATAGCACGAGGTCAGATTGCTGCCTCATATACTAAGTCAAGTTTGAGCCACGTTCCAAGAGCAACAGGAGTGTTCAAAGCCATTGGAAATGCTAATGGTTTTTCAGCGTAGAGGAGGCAGGCCCAAAACCGATTCTGGCGTTGCTTTGAAGAACTAGAACATGTATGCACAGCGATAAATGAAAACCTTTGGCGATATTTGAATTCAGCATTAAACAGGCTATCTTTTGAAAAAATATAAAAAAATTAAAAAATTAAAAAAATCGGATTTACATGCAACATGACGGCTGATAATCAAGTCAAAAATTGAACTATTGAAAAAAGCATACGCAATCACCCCACTCCACCCTATTAATTTTAAGGTGTTCTTTGATTTACTTATTTTTACCTTTATATCATTGATTTATTATTAACTACAAATTGTACCAACTTTGATTTATTTACTTCTCCTCTATAATACTCCTTTTCATATACTGATATACTTTTTGCTATTATAGCCTATTATTTATAATTACGCAAATATGTAATAGATATATAGGAGAACTCTTGTGAAGAACGAAATGTTGTACACAATAAAATGTCGTCTATCATCTCACCTAAGACAAATCATAAGGAATGAAGACATTTCATTTATTATCACAAACAGCACCATAATTAATTATTTATTACGATTTTCATGTTTCTTCAGCTTCACTTGTATCAGTTTTCTCCGCATCTTTCGCTTTCCCGCCTGCTTTCTTCTTTTTGCCTGCTTCGTCTTCATCGCCTTTTTTCCCTTTCTTCTTCTTCTTCTTGGCTTCTTCTCTTTGCTTCTTACGGTCTTCTTCCTCCCATCGATCGAGCTCATCCGCAACCATCATCATCCTCAAGAAGAAGCAGAGCTCTTCGCTGACGCACGGGTCGTCTGGGTAGATGTACTGCGGATAAGGTTTACCGCATCGTTTCTCCTTCGTCGTTGGAGCTTTTTCGTGAGTACATGCCAAAGGAGGGGCGTCTTTACATCTGCACACATTTTCCGTCTTGACGAACTCGGTTACTTCTATTTCTTCTCCCATGTCTTCCGAACTGAAAACCTCAGCTATGGACTCTTTCCGGTGCTTGGTGCAATACCCCGGGAGACATTTGAGCTTCCCAGAAGACCAAGGTAGTCCCACTGGGAAATTCGCCGGGTCCGACGGCTCGTTGCAAAACGGGTGCGAGCATTTTGGCAATTCCGAGTCGCTGTCGCTCTGCCCAAAGTCTTTGTCTTTTCTGGTTTTGCCACTTTTGCCGCCTTTGCCTGTTCCCGGATCCTCCTTACCGCCTTTGCCTCCTTTGGCGCCGAAAGGGTTGTCCAAATGTAGCGCAGCCATTGTCGACGGGGTTCAGAAATTGTGGGCGATCGGAGGAGGAAAACTTGGGAAAACTTGTACTTGTACTTGTGCCTGATTGAAATTGTTTGGTCTTGATCAAATCATGAGTTAGCTAGTGATGATACAACGATGCATATGACGTTGTCAAGGGCCTATTAATGATGCGTTGTCATGGCTGTCAATTTGTTAGCCTTTTTGGCAGGGTAAAATGGCACGAAGAAGTTTTTTTGGACGTGTGCCTGCTCGTCCACCAATCTGAAAATCAGTGAGAAAGTGTAAAATGGAGACCGTCGAACTCGTCCATCCACCAAAGAGGTGTAATCGTCCAACTCGCCCACCGAGATCGTTTAGCTCGTCCTCCTGTACCTCTACACCAATCAGGAAAACAATTTGCTGGTGACGGAAGAACCGATTTTAAATTAACTAGCATCCCCCCCCCCCCCCCGTTGAATCCTTGAAAATTAACTCGTCGCCTAAATTTGCTCATCGTCGGAATGAATTTATTCGGTATCTCCTATTAAAAATTGGATCTCTAGGTAGGCTACGGACGAAACGCGAGCTGAATCCGTCTATTAACGACGGAATAAATCGAAAAAAATGGATTTCGCGATTCACGCACGCCAAAAAATTCGCGCAACCCGCTTATCGGACGTAAAATTAGGCGAGGAATCGGAATTCGGGAAAAAAATTAGGGCTTTCCATTTGAAATAAGAAAGTTGATGGCAAGTGCGCCAATTTGTCCTTAATGTAACTTTATCAGGCGGGAGAGAGAATAGTGTCAAGCCAGTGGTTCACTTTACCAGTTCGCTGTAACTTTGCCCGCTTCTAATTTAAGGTGGGCGAGTTCGACGATCAAAGTGGGCGAGTTCGACCATGGTTGATGTGGGTGAGTTCGACAGTCGAAGTGTGCCAGTTTGACCAAGTCAGGAGGACGAGTTCGACGTTAGTGGACGAGTTCGACATCTCCCGTTTATTTGAACGCAGAATCAATTTTAGGGGGTCTCAGAACGATCCGATTTCACCGAGGGGATCTATGAGGCTTTCATGGGGCTAGAAAATGGATTTTTGAAGGATCCAACGAGATCAAATAAGGTGTCGTTTTCCGAGTAATTTTGGACGCAAACCCCATTTTGGTTTATTACTCTTGGAATAATACGATTACGTAATCGCGACGGCGACGACGCCGCGGCGGTCGAAAATTCTGATCGCCCTCAAAATTTGACATTAAGGCCCGTATTTAGAAACGTCGACTTAACTTAAATCTAAGGCTCCCTTACGTAAGGCCGCCTCAACTGGTAAGGCGCCCTTAAAAAAATTTCGTATTTACGAAGCTTCCTTATCTCAAACTTACGGAAGGAAGCGACTTAAGTCAAGGTTAAGGAAGGTCGAAAATTCTGATCGCCCTCAAAGTATTCGTTTCAAGAGGTCGACATTCAAAGGACGGCTTCCGTCCGCCGTACGTCATCCAAGCCGTTTTGGGCAGTAGGCTTCTTCTTTTTAGCATGGAACATGCTTAAGCCTTGAGCTAACTGCCCGAAAACGTGACGCGAGATGGCTGACGTAGAAGTGTTACACGAGTATTAGAAGGTTAGGAGAACAAAGGAGCTTTTTTTTTATCAAACAATTGCCAATTGTTGATTTCTTTCTGCTTGGCAACGTTACTATGTTTCCATGTTCCATGTTTCTTGATTTTTAGCCAAAGGCTCTAAGCAGTACCCTGTGGTTTTTAATCTGAAAATTTGGAAAAATACTTGGTTTACCATCTAGTTGTGACCGCAAGGTTCCCGAACCCGATGAAAATCCCGATCGCCCAAACCCGTGGGGCACTATGGGGCTAAAATGAGGCTACGGGAGGGTTTTTGTACGGTTTGGGGTGGGGAGTCGAGCTAGGTGTGCAATTAATTTTTGCACCATTAACCGATATCAATGAATAATAAACCCTTGTGTAAAATTTGCAGTGTTTTTTACGTAGATTCTATATTCGGGGTCTCTCGTCGGTTCAATTTCTGTACGGAATTGGTTTTTTTTTTTTTTTTTTTAATGAGGTGGTTAGGGAGAGAGAACGACTCCTCCGCCGAACCAGCAGAGGAGTCGTTCTCTCTCCCTAACCACCTCATTGGATTAGACCTCTGCACCATCGGCAAACAACCACCTTGTGGTTTTTTTTTCCTTATATTTATTTTTTTCAGTAACTTTGATATCGAAGCAGGATTGAATCGATATCGGCCTTTATAGGAATCACTGCCATTCAAAATTATGCGCGTTTTCAATAATTGAAATACATGAGGACCCCAAAACACAATATCTAGGTAATAATTACCTATCGTGTTTTGGGGTCCTCCTTCCACCGATAATAAATCCGTGCCTACACATCAACCAGACGAACCCACTGGGTCATTATGTCGCTCATTCGAATCCCCCCCCCCCCCCCCACAACATCTACCAATTCCCCTCAAAACCGTGACATCTCCGGGAAGGACACTTCGCCAGCCTCCACCGGCCCAGACGAAACTGCTCCGATGTTTCTTCCTGAGGTCGCTCCTCCGCTTTGTCCCGTAAAAAAAAAAAAAAAAAAAAAAAAACTGGAGTGTCGCAGCCCCCCTCCACCCAACGCTCAACGTTCCCACCCACACAAGGCCACGGTTAGAACTGGCAACCCTGCTGGGCTCCCCCCCCCCCTTCCGCAACACAACGTCCTCATAGCGCCCTAACCTCATTAGACCAATCACACCCGCGCCTCTTACCTTTTCGGCCTCCTCCCTGGCATAATATTTATACCCATCGGGGACTTTCAAGTGTTTTTACTGCCAGCCCTGTCAATCCGTCCCGGCTTTAATTGGAATAAATGAAAAATTGTTAGCGTCTTGTTTCACGATCTCCCGTAAATAATAGCCCCGGATTTTATTAAACAAACATAGCTCTTTAATGATCCCTAATGAACGTTCTAAAGGCCCAATTTACTATTCAAGCCCTATGAGTATTACCATTAGTATTCATTATTCCTTATCGAGAATTTCCTTTTCTTGTTGGTGCACTGCAGGAGACCACTTTAAAGGAAACTATTCTGCGCGTTCACCCCATTTAAGGACGATAGTGTCTAAGCCTTTGAACACGTTCAAGTTTATTATTCTCTGAATATTTAACCTGTGTTTGGGCGACGGAGGGTCAACAATTTCGATCTGACTGGAATGGATACGTCCAGGTGTTAATGGCTAGGCCGAAAATCCACCAAAGATCGACTGATAATTTCGGAATTTTTGATTTTGATTTTTTGATGTATTTTGGTCTTTGGGATCTGGTTAACAATATTCTCTAATACAACATTATTGTTATTTTCTATATAATATAAAATGAACTTATGATCATGGGTCGAAAAAGAAGTTCTGATCGTTCTAAGTATGTTTTTTTTTTTACCCTTATGGTTTATTATTCTTGGTATAATACACCACACGCCCCAGAACGATCCGATTTCACCGTGGGGATCTATGGGGCTTTCATGGGGTAACACAATTTGATACCCAATTTAATGGGAAAGATCCCAGGAGGTCAAATAAAGTGTCGTTTTCCGATTAATTTTGGATTCACGATCCATTCTCCAGGTCCTACATCTGTCCAAACGTACACAATTTAAAAAATTTTTTAAATTATGTCAAAAACATTAACCTATATCATCAATCAAAGAATAATAAACCATTGTGTAAAATTTGCAGCCTTTTTCAATTAAAGAACCTCCCTCCATCATAAGGAAGGCCGTCTCGCCGGCAGGAGAAGAGGGGTTTCACGCTGTCGCGTCGCGACGATGGCGCGACCTGTCAGTACTACCTCTGACCTGCAGCAGCTGGCGCGAGTGATACACAGAGGGGTAAAAACCCCATAGCGTCGTTCTCATGTTACTTTTGATTGACCACCAGACCTGCCTTAGCAACGAAATTTGTATTAAAACAAAAAAATAAACCCACTCACCATCCAACTGTCAGCTTGTCGTGCATTAAAACGAAGCATGCGATTAAAACTGCGACATACCTGAAACAAACCATCAACGTAAATTAGACGATTTAGCAAAATTGTCGAACATGCATCAATACGCAACACAATTTAACTGTCTTCAGGTCAAAATGTGTGGGATGGCGTATAGAATAAATTTCCAGCTTTTGAGAAAAGTAAAAAAAAGGCAACATAAACCTTCTAAGCAGACAGCGGGAGGCGTCGTTTTACGGCTGAGGGAGGAGCGTTAACTTTGAATTATTGGTAAACTCAGTCTACAACACCCTTCTGGCATCTCTTTTTCTGTCCATATAATAATGAAACAGAAGGCATAAAGTAATATGAAATAACAATGAGTTTGAGAATTCCCCCCACTGTGTTTTTGGTCGGCATCCAAAGGATTTCACTCAGAGTTACAACTCGGCTCCTCCTCCTCCTCCTTGTGTGATTTACCCGAAAGGGAATCCCATGAAATAATTCCTGATTCTTGACTTTCCGCTTCCGCGGAAACGTTCCGGGCATGTTTACAACGTCGTGGAAAAGCGGGGATGATGAAGTTGAGGGAGGGAGATTGTTGTATATTAAAACTAGACCTTTCGGCGTGTTGGTATGAGAATTTCTGTTTTTCAGATGAGGAACAAAAAAGGTAGAAAACAAAAATAGCTCAAGACAGAGAACAAAAGTTGAGGATTATTTTTCCGGTCTGCTGACCAGGTGTATCGAATTAAATCAGAAAATTATTCTTCGGACCTGCTCAGTACTCGCAAACATTGGAATCTTGAGAAAGAAAATGAGGAAAATTTTACACAAGGGAATTTTTTTCTAATTATTAGATTAAATTCTCTGATTAAATTAAATTAAAAGCGCTGCAAAATTAACGCAAGGGTTTATTTTTGTTTGATGTAGAATAGGTAATGCTTGTGCGAAAATTAATTATGTTTCAAGAAGAAAGATTTTTGAAGAATTGTAGACCTCCGTCGTGATTACCAGTTTACCATTTTGCTCGCAAGGTTTTCAGCCCGATCCCCAAAACCCGTGGGGCTAAAAAGGCTACTAGAGGTTTTTTTTGGTGTGTGTGTTTTTTAAAGGGTTTCGGCTATGGGGTCAAGTTAGGTGGCATTTTTGAAGTATTTTTGGACGAAGAATTCATTTTGAGGGCCCCAGAATGATTCGATTTCACCGTAGGGATCTATTGGGCTCTTATGGGGCTACAAATGGGATTTTTGAAGGAGATCAGGAGATCAAATTTTGGGATGCATAATCCATTTTTCGAGGTCCCTCATCTGTCCAACCATCGTTCAGATTTTTTTTTTTTTTTTTTTTTTTTTTTTTTTTTTTTAGCAGAAGCAGAAGCAGAAGTCATTTTTGCGCATTTACTCTATATCAAAAAATAATAAACCCTTGTGTAAAATTGCCAGCGTTTTTTCTTTTAAATTTTTCATATGGGTCTGAACGACGAAGCATAAAAAATGGTAGCAAAATATTTGCCCGGAGAACTTTTGGCTGCAAAAAAAAAACACGATTTTTTCGGACTTTTTACAGTTTTTCGCCTATAAGTAACTCCAAAACTAAGAACCTTAGGCAAAAACTGTTCTATTACAAAGTTGAAGAGCCCATGATTCAGCGTCGAATGTCTGCCTTAAACATTTGGTTCGGTTGAGCCGTTTAGCCACAATCGATCGTCAAAATGCGTGTTAAATAAATGGCATTTAAACGTGGCCAAAAGCCCCATTAACTAGGCTAATACTGACACGACTATTACGTTACGTAATTATACGTACGATACGTGTTGCATTATCACTTGTTGCACAATATGTACTATTGCACATCAGTGTTGCACATTAACCTGTTAATTATTATAGTATTATTATGTTAAGGTGGACCCCCCCCCCCCTTGTTCATTAGACAAATACGTTATATTCAACGACCATTCCTTCTTCCATGTTCAACGACAAAACACTTTATATTCACACTTTTGTGAAAATGCTTCATTGCGTCCAGATCGGTGTAAAATGTATTTTATACAATTTAAGTGTATCCTGGTCGAAAGATATGGAATGCGCAATTGCGATGGTGGGTTTGCCGGGGTGGGGTGAGATTCGGTACAAATTGGAACGACACACAGATCAACCGATTATACTAGTTGGTACTAACGATTTGGAGTACAAGGGATCGTATAAAATGACGTTTGACGGATTGAGTCGCCCTCGAAAGCTCTGACGTCAGCCAATTATGGCGAGACCTGAACTCTTTGTCGTTCGAAACCATCAATCATCCCCGAGAGGGGGCCGAGACAGAGAGGGAAGAACATACCAGGTGTACAAACCTCCCTCGAAGGTCCTCATTGACTAACAGATAGCCCCAGGCTTCATAATGCGTTCCCTACGCCAATACCCTCGACATTCTCCGGTGGGACGATTTCGGTTGGTCCTCCCGGCATGCAGGCTGAGGCTTCAGGATAATGGAATGTCCCGAGAATGAATTGACCACCTCGTCACGGCAATTTTCCAGCGGAAATCACGTCTTCAATATTATGGAATACTCCTCTGCACACCTGCCACGGAATTCTGCTTGAAAAACGACGTCATACTTGAAATACCTCAAGTAAAGCTTCATACAAGTTGTTCACAGAGTGTCTTTGTAAAGCGCCTAAATTTGGTTTAGGTAGATCCTGAAAGTGTTCTTCACCAACATCCATTTTTATATGATACGAAACGTTTGACTTCACCTTTAGAAAGGTTTTACTGCACTTAGGGTCGCTGTATCAATTCCCTAGGTAAATCGCCAGCTAGCCAAAATAATTGCTTCAAAAGCTGATTAAATAAATTCTATCAGCTGTTTATAAACAAAAGCGCAGCGTTTATGACTTTTATTTTTTCATTTCATGACCTTTATTTTATGACTTATTTCCCTGTTTCATGACGCTTATTTCATAAAATGGCTCATTTCATGACGTTTTACCTCAAAGAGCGTGACTATTTTTTTTATCAACAACATTAAATGTGCAAATTCGTTAAAATGTCCAAATACGTTATATACATGTACACATATAACCTATAGGTAAGGAACCTACCTACATCAAAATTTTGATGTAGACATGTAGGTTATGGACATCCTATTCAGGTCCAACTGGCATTTTCTTTCGAAGTTATACCCTCCTACTACAACAAAAAAGAGAATTCATTTACAGGTAAGGATTTAGAAATTCGTATAAATCTTCAAATCTCGCTGCTATGCTACAGACGTTAAACGCGACCTCAACAAAACTAGCCCTGAACCATCTCAATTTGAGAAGTGTACCTAACCCCCTTTCCAAACTTGCAGATAAAAAACAACGATATTTTGATTTTAAAACGCTGCAAAATTTACAATAGGTTTTATTATTCATTGATATAGATTGCTTGTTCAGAAATGTAATTCTGTCAATGAAAAAAAATTTCAGAAAAAAAAAACTTTTCCCTTGAAAAATATTTGACCTCCTGGGATCCTTCAAAAATCCCATTTTTAACCCCGTGAAAGCCCTATAGATCGCCAGTGGAACAGTGGAATCAGATCGTTCCGGGACCTCGAAAAATGAGACACCTAACTCGATCCCATAGCCAAAAGCCTTGGCTATGAGCAAAAAAAAACCCTCCCGTAGCCCCATTTTAGCCCCATAGCGCCCCACGGTTTTGGGCGATCGGACTGAAAACCTTGCGGGCACAAGTAGAAGGTAAACCGAGTATTTTGTCAAAATTTCAGATTTTAAAAAAAGTCCTACTGCCCAAAACGGCCAGGACGGCGGCGTACGGCGGATGGACATTTCGGATTTAGATTTTAGACCTGTTGAAACGGATAATGTCAAATTTTGAGGCCGATCGGGGTCGTCGACCTCCGTCGCGAAAACATAGACCTAAAACACCTGTGTTTTATTCCAAGAATAATAAACCAAAACGATATAGAAAAATAACGATATTTATAAAAATCCTCGAGAAAGCTTATTTTTATTCTTCAAAATTACGTCCACAATGAAAACCTCATTTCCGCCCCCAAATAACCCCGTGCGGTTGTTCGATCGAGCAGTAAATTTTGCGAGGTAGACATTTAACGTAGGTAATGTCAAAATTCCAGATTCTATGAAAAATGTTTACTACCAAAGTTGTTCTAGAGTGGTCGGATTGGTTTGGGATCCCTTTTAATTGGTCCTACGTCCAAAAGTACATCGAAATTCACACTCCACTTGCCTCCCTATCCAAAATCCTCCTAAAATACTCCTTTAAAGAACCAAAGGAAACGGTCTGATCAAGCTGAAAAGTTTGTCTTGATGGAGACTCAATACTAGTGTCAAAATTCCAATTTTTTTTAGATTTTATACATTCGTATTGGCAAAAGTGGCGTGGGCGGCGGTGGGACTTTTAACTTTTGAAACTTAAATGTTCTCAAGCGTAAAGGTCAAATTTTGTGGCCGATCAAAATGAAGTACCCCCGACGAGAATAAGTACATAGGTGTATTATTTAGAGAACCGGTCAAGAATACATTCAAATGGTGCAAGCTTGCCTGTTTTCCCACGGTTTGCAGAAGAACGTTTCGTCAACCAGACATAAATCCTTTTCTGCTGACACCCACTTTCGTACAAGCACTGCCCAGCTGGTTTGAATCTTAGGCACGATTTCACGAGCAGAGTCTAACGAAAAATGGCAATTTCTATTCCCTAACTAGGTGGCCAAGGGAAGAGCTAACCAAATGGCCAACTTCGGGAAATAACCCAGTAGAGTCCCACATTTTCACCAAATTGTGCCTACTACTTTGTGTTCGAGTACACTAACGTACCTTTCTCTACCTGACTTCTGGAGTGTACAAGTTATTGTACGACTGTTGCGGGTAAAATTATTTTATTCCTGTCCCAGAATTAGCCGAAAATGTCAGTTTCATGACGTTTATTCCACAATGTCGCATTTTATGACCATTTTGACCAGATTTTTAATGATAAAAAAATGACTATGGCTTTTTGGCGTCTCTGCTGATAAAAATAAACCTCAGCTCCATCAACAACGTATTCTACGAACAAATAATAAACCCTTTGAGTGAGCATTGGAAGATATTTTCAAGTGGGCATGTGACGTATTGGACGTGAGGCGCCTGTTCGGAGGAATGGGTTTTTTCGACTTGATCCAAGACGCATGACGACGAAGACCGATAGTGTTTGTAAGCCTGTGAAGGAGACCACCCAAGCGCAGACTATATGTAAACACTTAGAGGTGACGGACTCCACTTTTATGACGTCTATTGTGAGGGAAAAGATGACGGTCGTTTTGTGCATCGAACCATCTCGCCGTCCTCACGAATGGGTTTTTGAAAAACATCGCGGGGTTGAAAAATCCCGGAATTCAAACGTCGTCGGCGTTAAAAGTGCTAAAAGCGCGGAGTTCACGGAAGAGGACGATTCGAGTCGTAAATTTGATGTATAAATTATGGGGGAATGATGGGACAACGTGGTGGTCATCCAGAACCGCGAAAAATTCTTTTCAAGATTTAAAAAAAAATGTGAGGTACCTATCAATAAATTGAAGGTTTAAATATCGCCAGAACAAATTTTCTTCTCACAATTAATCGATACATCAATTTTATTCAACGATATCGCAATCGATATTTATTTTTCTCTACACAGGCTCAGAAACTCCAACCTGCTAATCCGCCAAAACATGGATGCGTCACTTAGTTTTGACACTTAGAATGTAATCGCGACGGAGGTAGAAAATTCTGATCGGCCTCAAAATGTGACATGATACTTTCATGAAGTCTAGATTCCTAAAACAAAGTGCCCGTCCGCCGCACGCGGTCCGCGCCGTTTTGGGCAGTAGACTTTTTTCGGAAAAGTTGACAAAATACTAGTGTTGTGCCCAAATTTATCTAATGGAGCCTAATCAGTGCCTAATGGAACGTAGAGAAAATGAAA
Organism: Pilophorus perplexus; assembly: GCA_955831195.1. Classification (NCBI taxonomy): domain Eukaryota; kingdom Metazoa; phylum Arthropoda; class Insecta; order Hemiptera; family Miridae; genus Pilophorus; species Pilophorus perplexus. Next base: position 18,154,594 of record OY037011.1, on the reverse strand, counting down.
TTTACTTGGAGTGAAATGTGCACTGTTGAGGTGGATCTCGCAGCTATGGGGAGCCGGCCTGTTTTAGCAAAGGCATAGTAAGGCGGATCTCACAGCAATGGGGAGCTTGTCTGATATGAGGCGGATCTCACAGCTATGGGGAGCCAGCGTATGTTAAGAGCCCTAAGGAATATTGATATCCTAAAGTGATAAGTTAAATACACACAAAGCTTGGGTAAAGTAAGGATAGAAGAGAGTACTTGATGGTTTCAAGAGGAACACTGGAATGAAGTCCTCTGACTGGCGGCAGGGACTATATACTACCTGCGCCCCACTTTGGCAGTTGCCAAGAAGGGGGTTGAGTCCCCTTGGTGGGAGGCCCTCTTAGGGAAGGCCTGCGCCATCTCCGAGAGGTGAGACCTATCTTTTCCTCTCTGCATTCCTTTTCTTGATCTATCTGAAGTTATTACAAGTTATTTACAATCGTTATTAATTGTGGGGGCAGTTACTACTGTGTAAGAGAAGAGAGACATAAATTACGACATTTATGCCGGTTTTGTCGACTATCGCAAGGCCTTCGATTGTGTGCGACACAACAAAATGGTTTGTGTACTGAAGTCAGCCGGTGTTGATCAACGGGTTATACAGATTACTGTTAATCTGTATTGGTCCCAGACTACGGAGTTGAGTATGAACGGTAGGACTTTGGATGAAGTTTTGATCAAGAAAGGGGTTCGGCAGGGCTGTATCCTTTCGCCGTTGCTCTTCAACATCAGATGTAGAAAAGATTCTACGTGAATGAATGAATGAAAAGATTCTATTGAGGCAGTTTTTTGGGAAGCGATCGGCGAGGTTTTGGATGGAGTCATGAACAATGGACGCCCTGTCAACAACCTACGATATGCTGATGACACGGTCATTCTCGCTAGTAGTTGGGCTGAGCTTCAGACAATGGAGGCGGTAGCGTACTACAGTGCTCAGTGGGGGGGGCCTCTTCATCAACATCGCCAAGGCTATAACGATGGTTTTCGCTAAGTCACCGAAAGCTGTTTACAGCTTTACAACCACTGTGGTGGACAGCTCTCAGGTCGAGCAGGTTGGCTCCTTTAGGTATCTCGGAGAACTGGTAAACCAGTTTTGTGATCCCAAGAAGAAATTTCGTTGCAGAGCTGAGTTAGCACGGCAGGCATTCCTCAACATGAGAAACTTCTTCATGCGTTTTGATCAGAATCTGGATTTGAGAGTCCGGATGATGAGGTGCTATGTTTCCGGATTTTGAGGTGCTATGTGTTCTCCATTTTCCTCTACGGATGTTAAAGCTGGAAGCTTGATCCGGTGATGGAGGATAAAAACAATACTCTGTGGAAAAGAATGTCTAACGTCGGATGCTCAGAATCTCTTGGGTCCAGAGGGTAACCAATGAGGAGGTGCCCGCTAGAATGAGAAAAAACCGTGAGTTGTTGTTGACGTTCAGGGAGAGGAAGATCCCATATTTCGGCCACGTGATGAGGTGGCAGCGATATGAGCTTAAGCCGAATTCGGCTCATGGTACAAGGCAAGATAACCGGACGAGGTCCATTGGACGGGTACGAATTCGTGGGAGAAGGACCTGCGCCGGTGGCAGGGTTGTTCGTCGGTGGACATCTTTCGATGAGCCGTCTCTCAGGAAACCAGTGCCATTTGGATCGCTGACCTCCGAAAGGAGATGGCGTAACAAGAAGAAGAAGTAAGAGTGGGCCACGAGTCCTAATCTGTACAGAACAATAATCTCATTCCAATCTAATCCACTGCCTCCCACTCAAGACGTCCCGAAATGGCAAAACGCGCCTATCATTTGGGTGTTTTCTCACTGAATTCACTCTTGTTTTAAATTATTTGTGGCGGATCCGTTTCGTTATAGTCGAGCGATCATTGCATCCGGAGGAAGTCGAGTTGCGATCAGATGAAGTCCGGAAGTTATTTCCATCGAGGCGTTTTGTCGGGTTCCGGCTTCGTAAAACTATCGAACTCCACAAGTGGCCCGCCGAAATCCGCTGGATGATTCTCAGAAGCAAAACTTGAAACGATCAGAAGTGTCCGTTTTGGAGTTAATTTCCAACGTGGGTCAACGGCACAGGAGTAATGTTCCACTTGATAAATATCTGGCCGTTTGTTCTCGTCCAACATGAGCAGATTGTCTTAACATCAACCGCCGCATACTTTGCTTCACATTGTAATTTATTTCGTTTGCCGATTCCCCGCGCCGGCTGACCCCAAACGTAAAAAAAGAAAAACCTCGCATTTCCTTTTTCTGTTTTTACACGAAGACCAATTTGCCTAATTCCACAAATCACCTCGTTGCCCCGCGATGGACGATCTAAGACTATCTGTTTGTTCCATCTCGCCCTGATAATAATAACGCGAGGTTGCAAACTATCCCTCAAGGCTTTTGGAGGGCTTCGAGTAATTTGCGGGAAACAATCATTTCCTTCCTAGTTTGCACGCCGCGATGGGCCTCCAATTTAGCTCCGGCGATTACATCTATGCGATACGGTTTCAGGCGGATTTCAACGTTACTTGATCTCGATGGCTAAATGGGTGACGGTTTCGCGTTTTTCCTAATTATTTGACCGAAAATTTCCCGCTAGACGAGATAAGCCAGCTTAGTAATCTTCGCAATTACAACGATAATTGTGTAGGTATATATAACTTTTTTTGGGGGGTGCCTTGGAAAGGCAGCTCAGGTGCTGATTTCAGAGTAATTAGGATTAGCCGAGCGTATATGGGTCGAGGGCAGGTTCTCATAATGCAGCTAGGATAAAAAGCAATTGCAATTTCCAATTGGGAATTAAATTCGAAAAACATAAATAATTCATTGAAAAAATTAACATTAAATGGAATAAATTTTAAAAAATTTAAAAAAATAAAAATGGAAGAAAAAAAGGTAACGTAGTTACTTAAATTAAAAAAAAAAGAATAAATAAGAACTAAAATTAAATTTGAAAACAAAAATTAAATTTGCAGCGTTTTATTTAATTTTTGTTTTCAAATTCAATTATTGTGCAAAAATTAATTCTGTGTCATCATGAAATAATAAATATTGTTTATTATTTTATTTTTTTCATAAATTTTATGAAAAAAAAAAAAAAATTCTACAATGTTTAGAAAGATGTTGGACCTCAAAAAAACAAGCCATCAATTGAATTGAATAGATGAGCGCAACCTTTTTGTTATTACGATATATTTAATGAGCGAGAGAAACTAAGAAACAGTAGGTATCTAGCGACTAAACTATGCCACACAACACATCATCCACGTGATGCTCATTACGTAAACAACTGCACCCTAACGACCGATGCGTAATAAAACCTTATGCCGATCAGAGGTAACGAACGGCTCAGGCTGCAAAAATCGTTTTAGAGTCGTTGGAATCAGCCTGAAAAGCTCATTCCATAGACCCTTGTACCAACGAAATCGGACAAAAACTTCCGTCCCCCTTTTGAGGCCTCCTTAGTTACACATCAGAGATAAACAACTTTCGTCGTGAAGGACCTCCCGAAAACCGATGAAGGGGATGAGGGAGGAAAAATCAAGGTAGCCTATAACCACCCCCGGAACTCGCTGATGACAATGAGACCACCCTCATGAAAATCTGTTGAGCCGCTCGGGCGTGATGCTCTGTACACAAACAAACAAACAAACAAAAAAAAAACAAAAAAAAACAAGCCATCAATTGAATTGAATAGATGAGCGCAACCTTTTTGTTATTACGATATATTTAATGAGCGAGAGAAACTAAGAAACAGTAGGTATCTAGCGACCAAACTATGCCACCCAACACATCATCCACGTGATGCTCATTACGTAAACAACTGCACCCTAACGACCGATGCGTAATAAAACCTTATGCCGATCAGAGGTAACGAACGGCTCAGGCTGCAAAAATCGTTTTAGAGTCGTTGGAATCAGCCTGAAAAGCTCATTCCATAGACCCTTGTACCAACGAAATCGGACAAAAACTTTCGTCCCCCTTTTGAGACCTCCTTAGTTACACATCAGAGATAAACAACTTTCGTCGTGAAGGACCTCCCGAAAACCGATGAAGGGGATGAGGGAGGAAAAATCAAGGTAGCCTATAACCACCCCCGGAACTCGCTGATGACAATGAGACCACCCTCATGAAAATCTGTTGAGCCGCTCGGGCGTGATGCTCTGTACACAAACAAACAAAAAAAAAAACAAAAAAAAAACATACATGTCGAGGAGGTGAGCGCACCTTTCCATTTTTTGGAAAAAGGTTGCGCTAAAAACATACATGTCGAAGAGGTGAGCGCACCTTTCCATTTTTTGGAAAAAGGTTGCGCTAAAAACATACATGTCGAAGAGGTGAGCGCACCTTTCCATTTTTTGGAAAAAGGTTGCGCTAAAAACATACATGTCGAAGAGGTGAGCGCACCTTTCCATTTTTTGGAAAAAGGTTGCGCTAAAAAGGTGACTTATGCGTAAAAAATTACTCAGAAATTCTAACACCTAACTCCTAACTCTAAAACCATCAAAAACTCCTCCCGTACACCCATTTTAACCGCACTGAGCCCCACTGGTTTGGGCGATCAGGCTGAAAACCTTGCAGGCACATAAAGATTGTAAACCGAGTAATTTGTCGAAATTTTAGATTTAAAAAAATGCGGGTCGAACGGTGGACGGACATATCGCTTTTAGGATGTAGATATCTTGAAACGAATGATGTAAAATATTGAGGCCGATCAGAATTTTTACCAACGTCCCAAAAACAGAGGTCAACTATTCCACAAATAATAAACCAAATAAATAACTGAATAAATAAAACATTTTCAGTGAAATTTTTGGACAGATATGGAACCCCGAAACATAATTCTACGTCCGAAATTACAAGGAAAGCGACACCTCATTCGAGCTTCTTACATCCATCGACGAAAGTCCCTTTACTAGCCCCATGAAAGCCCCCGAAGATAACCACGGTGATGGGTCCCCCTAAAATGGATTCTACGTGCAAAAATACTAAGTTTTTTTTTTCTAAGAAAACAATACTAATTCGACCTCATAGCCGAAAACCTTTAAAAAAACTCACAGCCCCACGGGTTTCGGCGATCGAGAGCTGAAAACCTTGTGGGCACAACTAGATGGTAAACCGAGTATTCTATCAAAATTCCAACTGCCCAAAACCGCCTGGATGGCGGACGGACATATGACTTTTGGAATCTTCAATCAACAATTTTGAGGCAGATCACAAAATACGCGATTTCAGCGTAAATTTGGCGGCCTGATGAGGATGAAACCTGTCCAAAATCTTTAAAATCATCCAACGGTGAAAGGAGAAAGAGCATGCGGGACCACTAACAAGTAAAACCAATCAACATCGCGGTCGGTTACTCCGAAGGCAATCAATTAGGACAAAAATTGGACCTAATGGATTTGAATGACGGTCAGCAATCACCTAAATGAGATGCGGGAGGTTCACTTTTCAATTAAAAACCTGTTCGGCGAAGGGGGGAAGGTGGGCCATTACTTTGTGATATTTATCAACATATGATGGAAAAAAGCAAAAAAAAGTGGGATGTGCACTAACGGCACTCAAAAAGGTCCTTTTCCACCTCGACCCCTCGATGCATTAAGAGAATGCTAATGATCTTCTATCAGCATGAGGGAATTGACCTTGTGGGTGGTTGGTGAGCCTGTGTGTGTTCTGGACAGAGCAGTTTTGTTTTGTGATGTTTTGTCGTAAATCACTGCCCTTCGAGGCCGATCACACCTCATTTCCCAGGGTCCAAACGTGAGATGTCGAGGAAAAAAAGCACAATATGGGAAAACGAGTTGTTGGGTCTGAGGCCAGGCAGTATACGGTCGGGGGTTGGCTGGCGTAGCCCCCTAGTCATTTAAAAAAAAAATTTAATCAATGATGTTACCAATTTTAATTTAGTTTAATCAATTGAAAGATAGAACTATTAAGAAAATGACCTGTTGATTCAGTGTAGGGCAAGTTTGGGTGGACATACGCCCGAAGTCATTTTTCATTCTTAAATCGGGGGTCATGCAAAACATTTTTCAATAACATTTTTCAAATTGAGAGGAAATTGCGTTTTTTATTGAAGTTTAGAATTCGGCGCTTCTTATGGAACATCTTGTACTTCATAGACGTTTACTTACATTGTAACTCACGGTTACATGACTTATAATTTACAAGGAACCAACTGACCCAAAATATTCACAAATTGAATCGCATGTAAGACTTGACTCCGACACTTCGATGAATATCAACTGTTTGACACGGGAATCCGCTAATGATGGTTTTCCTTCGCACGCCGACGTGACGTCAAGGCGTAGAAAGTAAATCCACTATCCGCGATCTGATTTTCACGTTTCACAGACTTCAAGTTACGTTAATTAGCTTCTCCCGTTTTGCCGATTACTTCACACTCGTCGGGAAGGGGACGGGTTTTCCAAAACGGCCTATTGGTATTTCAAAGTCGTCATTACGACGATTGTTAACAAGCCGTGCGATTAAAATTCATAAAAGCCGCAAAAAAAAAAAAAAAAAAAAAATCTAACAATTACTGAGCAAATTATTAGCTCAAGTGATACATACAGGCTTTAGATGATTCCGAGATTTCATAAACGACTCAAAAGAACGATCTTTATTCGATAACTTTGTGCTGGTGCTTCCTACGTCATTCACGGGCCGTTTTAGGCAGTAAATAAGGTTTTATTATTATTATTATATTTTTTTTTTTAAATCTGAGGTTTTTACACAGCGCTCGGTTTACCATCTACCCGATCACAGTACCAGTGGGGCGCTGTGGCGCTAAAAAGCGGATACGGGAGGGGTTTTTGAAGGGTTCCGGCGATGTGGTCGAGTTAAGTGTCGTTTCTAAGACGTAGAATCCATTTTCCGGAGACCCAGAACTATCTATAGGGGGAGATCTATAGGGCATTCTTTGGACTATGGGAGGGGTTTTTGAAGGTTAGGAGTCGTTTTCGAAGTATTTTTGGACGTAGAATCCATTTTTGGGGGTCCCGGAACGATCTGATTTCACTGTGGCGAAAGCCCTATAGTTTCATGGGGCTACAAATGGGATTTTTGAAGGATCCCAGTAAGTCAAATATTTTCAAAAAATATTTTTTTCAAACAACTTTTTTCAAAAAAATGTTTTTTATTGAAAAAATTTATTTTCGCACAAGTAGCCTATATCAAAGAATAATTAACCCTTGTGTAAAATTTGCAGCTTCTTTATTGACAGAACGAATTTCTGCAAAATTTGTACCACTGAACTTGGACTTTTTTCCCGTCGTACGGGGATTTTTTTCGGGGATTTCTGTTCCTGGTTGGTAATTTTGGGGATTTTTCTCTACATTCGACTCGAAATGTTAGACGTTTTCATTTCGAGACTTCAAGATGTTATCCTGATGGCGTCATAAGTCGTTAATCCGGCCCTGCATTTCCCCTTTTCTGCCTTTAATAGGACTATTTTGTGTTCGACGAAAGATAACCGACGCAGCGCAAAACCGAGACATAATCCGTCCCCAACTCCCCCCCCCCCATCAATTATTTACCGACAAATGGGGAGGGCGGTGGAGAAGGCCACTCATCTAAAAGTGTACAGATAGGTAATAGCCTTTGGCTACCTCGAGCCCTGTGAAATATTAAACGAGTTTCACTGCAATGTAATGGGAGGGAAGTGGGATCAATACGTGTAGTTGTGCCGTTGGGGGGGAGGGGGGTTGGCACTACGAGTAGGTTTTATAGCCCAATTACGGGGGGTTCTCCCCCTTTTCCCAATAAGAGTGCTGAGGGCTCCCTCGACCTTTCCTCCCTTTCGATGGACTGGCACCCCCTCACTACCCCCCATCCCACCCATCAGCCCCCATCGCAAGTTTCATTCAACAGACAGTCACGTAATTAAACAAATAATACGACCGACGTTTGATAGATCGGAGGGATCGCTCATTCCACGACGATGTCACTAGTGACGGAGCACGTTCTGTTTTTCACCGAAGCACCGTATTAGTGCAACAACAGGTTCAAATACAGACCTGTAATTAATTACCTCAAATACAGAAAAAAGCAACTTTTACACATGGGTTCATTACCTTTTCATTGGCATAAATTGAGCAAAAATTGATTTCATGTCAGTACAAAATAATTTTAAACAATAATGGGACCGGGAACGGAATGTCGACTAATACTTTTTTCTGAAAGTACTTCATAATTTGAAGCCATAGCAGTGAGTTTTGGGCTCCTACGGTGTAATACAAATTTCCAGGGCACTTTAGAAAATTTCAACTTTGAATCTGGAGGGAAGAGTGGCGCTTACAAGAAGTGCTCTCTGGTGGTCAGCCAATGAAGTAAAAGCACGAATTCAGAGAGATTCACGAGATCAGAAAAGGTAAGATCGCAAGGAAAATTATTTTCCTATTATAGTCGTTCGGATTTGTTCTGACGCTAGCGTGACGGGACAGACCATATTCATGTTGTGTGGTGTTTGCCGACGGTGCAGAGGTCTAATCCAATGAGGTGGTTAGGGTGAAAAATGACTCCTCTGCTGAGTACTAAATTGTTTATTTAAATAAACAATTGTAGCGTGGGGACCGGTTTCGAGCAACTAAGCTCATCTACAGCCCAGAGTGACTTGAGGTAGGTTGAACATACAATCAGTTCTGATTTGTACGATCAGAACTGATTGTATGTTCAACCTACCTCAAGTCACTCTGGGCTGTAGATGAGCTTAGTTGCTCGAAACCGGTCCCCACGCTACAATTGTTTATTTAAATAAACAATTTAGTACTCAGCAGAGGAGTCATTTTTCACCCTAACCACCTCATTTCATATTCATGTTCACCAACATAACATAACCAAAACTAAAAAAGATTTTTGTACACTTTCTACTTTTGTGCGAGTGCACTCTGACGGATTAGTTAAAGTGTCACCGCGGGAAAATTCAAAACGCCAAATATTCACTAGTGATTTCCTCTGCTCAGACACCTAATTTCTCAGTGCTAACTGTGCTGAGTACTTTGTTCATTATTAGGTAGTTCAACTATGTTCGGCCGAATTTTCCCATTTCTCTGACCTTGTTCCCTAGCCCATTGTTTAATAATTAAACAAATTCAATGAATTATTTGACACTATAATATTATCCATTTTGGTGAACTGCGGCAAAAACGAGAAAACCATTAAATTTTCTGACTTCCTCTTGCTTCGTCTACTGGAAGATCCCCCCCCCCCCCCTAAGGGTACACAATTTTCTGACTTCCTCTTCAATTTCCTCTTGCTTTATTGTTTATTGATATTGAAAAATTGTGAAAAAATACATTTTCCTGTTTGGACAATATATCGTGTCGTCTGGTTACAGACCGGCCATCTCCAAAACTGAAAAGTTTTCAGGAAAGCTGATTTTCTGTCACGCCGAGGGAAAATGAAATAAAAACCAAAGCTCTTTTGGGTTATGTGTCACTAAAATAGTAGGTACTATAGCACCAAAAGTTAATCTGGGTGGACCTGCAGAGAGGGGGTTATATTGTCGATTTTATTTGGGATTTGACCGGTTGTGAAACAAACCAGAACGAAATTTATTCAAATGGCGGGATTTTAGTCGAGAAAAAGTAATCAAAAACGTCCTTAACAACACTCAATTTCATCAAACAATAACATTACAATAATTGTAATGTTTAATTATTAAACCTTGAAAATCAAGTCTGAAACCTATTGAACTTTATACCAAAACACTTTCAAGTACATAACTCTTAAACATAGCACTGTAAACTATATCAAACATAACTCTTAAACATCACCCTCAAACTCTTTTAATAAAACGGCTTAATAACCCTTAAACCACTAAAACCCCTAAATCCGACTTGAAACCCATTAAAAATCCCTTTAAAAGAAAACCTGAATAGGACTTGAAAACCCTTGAACCGTTAAAACCCTTATACCCCTTAAAATCTCTTTCACACCTTGAAATCCCGACTAAAGAAATTTTACGCAAGGGTTTATCATTCTCTGATGTAGGTAACTTGTGCAGAAATTTATTCAGTGTCAATAAAAAATTTTGGGAAAAAAGTTTGTTTTCTAATTTTTTTGTTTTTTACTTTTTTTTAGTCGGAAAGTACGACGTATTTTACGTATTAAAAAACGCTGCAAATTCTACACAAGGGTTTATTAATCTTTTATATACGTTACTTGTGCAAAAATCTAATACTGCCAATGAAAAAATTAAAAAAAAATTTTTTCGATTTTTATCTCAAAAAAATTTTTTTTTTGATTTTTTTTCAAAAATGTTTATTTTCAAAAATTCTTTATTTTTTACTCGAAAAATATTTAACATCCTAGGATCCTTCAAAAATCCCATTTTTAGCCCCATTCCTACTGCCCAAAGCGGCCTGGACGGCGGACGGCGGATGGCGTACCGCGGACGGACATTTCGGACGGACGGATAATGTCAAATTTTGAGCCCGCTCGGAGTCGTCGACCCCCGTCGCGAAAACATAGACCTACACCTGTGTATTATTCCAAGAATAATAAACAAAAATTCACATTTGACCTCCCGGGATCCTTCAAAAATCCCATTTGTAGCCCCATGAAAGCCCTATCGATCTCCACAGTGAAATCGGATCGTTCCGGGACCCCCAAAAATGGATTCTACGTCCAAAAATACTTCGAAAACGGCACCTAACTCGATCCCATAGCCAAAAGCCTTCAAATAACCCCTCCCGTAGCCCCATTTTAGCCCCATAGCGCCCCAAGGGTTTGGACGATCGGGCTGAAAACCTTGCGGGCACAACTAGATGGTAAACCAAGTATTTTGCCTAAATTTCAGATTTAAAAAAAATTCCAACTTCCCAAAACGGCCCGGACGACAGACGGACATTTTGGTTTTGGAATCTAGACCCTTTGAAACGGATCACACATTAATGTCACCTCCGTCGCGATCACATAGGTGTATTATTCCAGGAATAATATACCAAAATAAATGGTGGGTCCACGAAAAATGGATTATAAGATCCAAAATTACTCGGAAAACGACACCCCATTCGACTTCCTGATATCCTTCAAAAGCCCGATTTGTAGCCCCATTAAAGCCAAATAAATCCTCCCCGTGAAATATAACAGTTCTGAGATCCCAAAAAAATTGATTATACGTCCAACTTCGAAAACGAAACCTAACTCGACCTCATAGCCAAAACGGTCCCACGGGTTTGGGCAATCGAGCTGAAAACCTGGCAGGTACAACTAGATGGTAAACCGAGTATTTTGTCAAACGTTTAGACTTTTGAACAAATTCCTACTGTCCCTAACGACCTGGACGGCGGACGGACGGTTGATTAAATAAAATTTTAAAGTAAAGATCCAATTTGACTTGATAAAATCAGATTTCAAATTGGTTTTTAAATCTACACGTGATGAATTCAACAATATATTATTCCACAAATATCCAAAAGATCCAAAATCGGCGTCCACATGAGTTACGTATAAGGGAACAAAGGTTGGGCGGAGAGGGGTTTTTGCATATTCAAACCTCCGTAAATAGCCTCACTTAATGAACCGGAGACGCTATAAACAGATGTCACTAAAAGCAATAAAATAACGTTATTTGCAACCACAGAGCGGGAGAAAACCCCGTTTGGGAGGAACTCTATTACTGCGCATGATGTTATGTAAATGAATTCTTCCTCATTACATATTAAGAGCACCTTTCGCGTTCTAATGGAAAAGATACGGAGGATAAGAAACCTACATGCCACTGAAGCGACAACGGCTCTTTTAATTGTTTATGATAATGTTTCGTCGATTAACAAAAGAGAAGGTGAGGCTGGCAATCTAGCAGTGAAAACACGTGGGGTCCTCGTTCGGGTTCGTCACTTTGAAAATCTTTGAAAAAACCTCAAATCCAAGATTTGAGACATTTAATTTAAGTTGAATACAATGTATATAATTATCAATTATGTCACAACAACAACAAAAACGCTGCAAATTTTCCACAAAGGCTTGGCTTAGATATCACTTTTCGACAAAATTGTGCAAAAATTATTTTTTGGTAAAATTTACGAAAATTCCACAAAGGCTTATCATTTTTCGACAAAAATTGTGCAAAAATTATTTTTTTGGTAAAATTTTCGAAAATTTACGATTTGGTATTTAATATGAAAACGAACAAAAAACGCTGCAAATTTTACACAAGGGTTTATTATTCTGTGATATAGGTTACTTGTACAGACATTTAATTCTGTCGATAGAAAAAATTAAAAAAAATTTTTTTTGGATTTTTATATTTCAAAAAAAAATTTTCGGGGGGATTTTTTTTTCAAAAATGTGTTTTTTCAAAAATTCTTTTATTTTTACTCGAAAAATATTTAACTTCTTGGGATCCTTCAAAAATCCCATTTTTAGCCCCATGAAAGCCCTATAGAACGCCACAGTGAAATCGGATCGTTCCGGGACCGCCAAAAATGGATTCTACGTCCAAAAATACTTCGAAAACGACACCTAACTCGATCCCATAGCTAAAAGCCTTCAAAACACCCCTCCCGTAGCCCCATTATAGCCCCATAGCGCCCCACGGGTTTGGGCGATCGGACTGAAAACCTTGCGGGCACAACTAGATGGTAAACCAAGTATTTTGTCAAAATTTCAGATTTAAAAAAAAATTCCTACTGCCCAAAACGGCCCGGACGGCGGACGGCGGACGGACATTTCGGATTTTGAATGTAGACCTCTTGAAACGGATAATGTCAAATTTTGAGGCCGATCGGAGTCGTCGACCCGCGTCGCGAAAACATAGGTGTATTATTCCAAGAATAATAAACCAAAATTAGGTATTTGTATTGAATATATAATTTAATTTATTGAAAAAATGTAAAAAAATAAAAAATAAATAAATTACATAGTACTTGAACTACCTTATTAAATTAGGTAATTAAATTACCTAGTACTTAAATTTGATACAATGTACCTTTTACATGTAATATTTACATGTAATAATTTTGATACATTGTAATTATTACAATGTATCAAAATTGCATGTCATGCTGTCGTTTATAATATAAAATGAACCATAATTTTTTTAATTGGCAAAAAATTGGTTCTTACTACCTAATAATCAATTTTTGTGCAATCGATTGTGAGCTTTCGATTAAAAATTGATTTTTGGCTTCCGATTCTGCATCCCTACCAGGATCTCCGCTTCGGATCTGGGTTTCCCTCCTTTCAGCTAAAATATTACAGTCGGACATAATTTGGATGCTGATGACGATCATCGATCCATCAATCATCGATGAGTTGTAAAATTTACTCAGTATTGAATATATATAAAACCCCTAACCAACCCCCAAACCTTTCCAAAAGTCGGCACCCTTTGAAAAAGCGAAAATGCGCACGACTTTTTTGCGCGCAACTTTTTCACATTTTTATTGGTCGCGCGTCATCGACGGATACCATAGAGCACATAGGAAAAAGCCGCATCTCTCTAGCTCTAACGGTTTAGGGTCCAGCCTTGCAAACAAACCAACCAACCAACCAACCGACCAACCAACAAACGCCGTTACTCAAATATATAATAGATTTTAATACCAAGCGCTAGTGAGACCGACCAAACGGCTGTGAGGTGTGAAGCATGGGGAAGGAGCAGTTCCCGCTTTCCCGCTCTCGGAAGCGTGTGGGTTAGTACCCCCCCCCCCCCCCCCCCCTCTAGCGCACACACGCACACCAGTTCCCAATCTTGTTTTTCCCCCTCAAAAGACCACTCAACCCGAGTCCCGATTCACTGGACTTAACGACACAGCAACTATAACCATCAAAACAATGTCGTTTCGTTTGAAACTGGATTTCCTCAAAAAAGACTCCCCCCCCCCCCCCACAACCACCCTCACCCTCACCAACGAAACGGTGGCAACTTCCCCAAATCACATTCTCAAACTCGAAACTAATAAGAAGGCTAAAGTTTAATTAAGGCCGGATTACGAGTCCGGTTTCCAGGGCAACAAATCTAAACTAATTCCACCCTCCTTGACTTTATTACCGCCGATTTTATTACAACCAAAGCGGAGACGGTTTTATTATTCATAGGGGGAAACGAAAGGGTGAATAGAAGCGGAGAAGACCAGGAAAGATGGGAGCAATCAGTTTTGATTAGAAGTTTTCCATTTGGAGAGTCTCCGTGGGAAAAAAAATGCCATGGACAAAAAAGAGGGTGGATGAGGAAATAATTACTTTGGTTATTGTGGGGGGGTTTACCCCCCTGTATGTCACTCTCGCCAGCGATGGCGTGAAACCCCTCTTCTCCCGCTGGTACTACCTCTGGCAGGCTGGCGAGAGTGACTCACAGGGGGGTAAAACCAGCACAATAACCCAAATAATTGTGGTTCGCTCAGCAAAGCCGAATCAGTAGTGCCACATAACACCAGGTGAGAAATGAGAGAGGAATCAGAATAGAAGTGAGGCCGAGAATCACAAAACGTTGGGATCTCGTGTGAGCACCTTCTTTCCCCTTGGCAACATTTTTTGGTTTAAAATGGACTTTGAGTGTACGTTATAAGTAAACGTTTTCTGTAGGAGGTAGTTCATTCGACGCCGAATTTCGTGCTCCTTATTTTACTGTATATACCTATACAGCGAATTAAGGAGCAAACAATTCCGTGTCGAATGAGCTACCTACCTTAAAGTTAAAATTAAGCCATCCGTAAGGGAATATGTAAATCTATAAATAGAGACATGCAAGAGGCTCAAAATGAGTAATTTAAGGCACTAAACAACAACAACCTCAACGATACATGATGGACTACGAAGGCAAGCAGCCGCTCAGGAGTACTTCCGAACATTAATACATTTCTGAATTTTCGTTTAACCAAAAGTAACGCTCTACAACTCCAATTCAATCAGTTTTTACGTGGGAGTAACCATTTTTGAGCTACAGACATTCAAATTTGAAGTTATCTCGATTTTTCGAAAAGTTGGCAAAAATCGTCATTCTTTGACGGCCCGTAGCACCTCTACGGTAGGCTCAATTTTAACGTTAAGGTAGCTCATTCGACGCACAATTTTGTGCTCTTTTATTTACTATACAGAATATTTGTACCTGTAACGCACCCTTTCAAAGTAATACGTTAAAAACTAAAAATAAGTGCTTGGTGCCAATATTTCGTGGTTTTTTGCGTTTTTGACGGTGAACGATCCACAAATTTTGTTGGGAAGCTTCGGATTCGTGTTCAGCACCTCCCCCCCCCCCCCCTCCCAAACCGTCGTGAAAAATTCCGATGAACCGATTACCCGGTGCGAACGTAATAGTGAGAAAATAACAGCAGTGCCTCGCTTCGCTCGCCCATTTGTGCTAGGTTGCACCCGATCCAGCTCCGCTAGTCCTGAAATTACCCCAAACCACCAAATGTATCCAATATGAGTGAGAGATAATCGTCCCTAGCCCCGTTAATGTTCGTCACGGAAGAGGAAAAGACGGGGCCTAACGGGAGTAACTGGGCCTAAAACCCAAGTTAAAACAGTAGTAACAGAGCAGGTGATGATTTATTTGAATATTTGAACTTTAAGATTTCTTTAATTCTCGATCGTTGGAATTCCAATCCGACCCCGTGGATGTCGAAAATTCCTGAAACCACAGAGAATATCAAAAATTAGCGAGGAATAATATCGTCTCCCGAGTCTTTGACATTATAACAATATAAAATATTCAACAAAAAAATCCTGTACAATGTTTAGACAAATATTGGTCCCCCAAAAATGGATTATGCGTCCAGAATTGCTCGGAAAATGACACCTTACTTGATCTCCTGACATTTTTCACAAGTCCTATTTGTAGCCCCACGAATGCCCCATAGATCCCCACGAAGGAATCGAATCGTTCTGGGACCACCGGAATCTACGTTCAAAAACACTTCGAAAACGACACCTAACGCGACCCCATAGTCAAACCTCTTCGAAAACCCTTTCCGTAGCCCCTTTCCAGCCCCACCTCGCCCCACCGTGGACAACTATTTGGCGTACTTTGGCGGTTTGATAAAAACATTAATTTGGTTTGAAAAGGTTTCGATGGTTTGGAAGAGGAATTAAACAAGTTTGAATCGGCTCGACACCAATAACGGTTGGAAGTGGCTCGAAACCGGTTTAAGGGGATTGATACCAGTTGGAAACATCTTGATACAGGTTTAAGGGGACCCAAACCGCTAGAAGGGGAATCTAATCGGTTTGATTCGGCTTAAAACCAGTTTAAGTGGACTGACCCCGCTTAAAGGTGTTTAAACTGGTTAATGTTGGCTCAAACCCGATCGGAAGCGACTCAAATCCGCTTGGTACTGATTCGACTGCGCTTAATGCCAGTTTCAACGGTTTGGTAGAGTCAAAACACGGTTTGAAATCTCAAGTTACAAAGAAATTTCCAAAAAGCGTCCAAGAGTTACACCAACTGTTGGTGTTCGGGAGTCAAGTGAGGTGTCATTTACGAAGTGATTTCGGCCTAAGCATTGAATCGTAGACTTAGTGTTCTCACCACTCAAAGAAATGAAACTCAACGATATTCAAATTTTTCCACTCTTACTTTTCTCCGAATATTTTTAATTTTGTACTTTTTCGCATTAAATACCCACTACCATTATTATCTCATGTTACACACCTACGTGAGGCCCCTGGTCAGCCCCACTAGTTTAGTTCCGTAGCGGAAAATTGGTGAATCGGAAGGAAGCAGTGTGTCGACGACTAGTTGAAAGTTGGCTATTTTTTCCGGCAGCTTTTTTGTCGGTTTCGCGCGTTTATTTCAGCTACATTTTGGCGCTTCCCGCCTCCGATCCCGAGAGTTAATCCCCTTGTCCTCAGGTTTCAGAGGTCTTTCATAAATCACCAGCCAGCCCTCTGCGGCCCAGATGGACGGATTAGACATTGCAACGCTTTTAACGCCACCGGTTTATTTAGGCTTTTAGAGGAGGTTCACAAACTAATTTCAACTCATTTCCAAAGTTTAAGGTTTCTGATGGAAAGGGCGCGTTTGCTACTGAAACATTCATGCTTTTCCATATGCTCCGGGGTTTGCATATTGGATGACTTCAAATTTATGTTCCCTAAAACGCGAGAGTGGGCGACCAGATTCCTCCTATTCTTCTAAATTCATTACGCTGATTGCTTTTGAATAATTTTCAAGCACTATCATCCAAATGAGAGCCTTAATGGAAGTTCTGGAATTTGAGATTTTAGTAAACCGTTCATACCAATTATATTGATACCAAATTCTATCAAAGTTTAATTTTTTTTTTTTTTTTTTTTTTTTTTTTGAGTGGTGAGAATTCCAAGTCTAACATTCAATGCTAAGGCCAAAACCACTTGGTAAATCACACCTCACTTGACTCACGAACACCAACTGTAACTCTTGGGCGCTTTTTGGAAATTTCTTTGCAACATGAGAATTCAAACCGTGTTTTGACTCTACCAAACCGGTCTATTCCACCAAACCGTTCAAACTGGCATTAAGCGCAATCAAACCAGTACGAAGCGGATTTGAGAGCCAACATTAACCGGTTTAAACACCTTTAAGCGGGGTCAGTTCACTTAACTGGTTTTAAGCAGTTTACAACTGGTTTTAAGCCGATTTAAACCGATAGATTCCCCTTCTAGCGGTTTGGGTCCCCTTAAACTGGTGTCAATCCTATTGAAACCGGGTTGATTCCTCTTCCAGCTGGTATCAATCCCCTTAAACCGGTTTCGAGCCACTTCCAACAGTTACTGGTGTCGAGCCGATTCAAACTTGTTTGACTCCACTTCCAGCAGGTATCAGTCCCCCTATTAAAGGCGTATAATACCAGTTTTGAGCCGCTTCCAACAGGTTTCTAGCCGATTCAAACCTATTTGAAACCCCTTCCAGCCAATATTGGCCCCCTTAAACCGGTGATGAGCTGCATCCAACACAAAAACGTGGGGTCCAAGTCAAGTTCATGGAATTAATTGCAATTACCTATAAGGAAATAACACTGCAAATCCGGATCTACTTTGGTGGATAGGCGAAGGATATTTGAAAGGGCTCAAAATGACACCGAGAAGACTGGACCCCCAGGTCGGGGATCACACGTCACAGCAGGAAGGGGCGCATGAGGCGGAGCGCGATCTAGCGCATAACTACATAACTAATCGATTTCTGTGCACTATGGTTGCACAGTACGTTCAAACTCCGCGTATTGGCGAGTGATTTATTTCGAGTGAAAGTGCCCGTATTTTCTCAAGTTGCTCGCCGAGACTAAAGACAGAGCTAATTATAATAAATTAAGCCGCGGGCCATATCCCCGCGAAGGCGATCAAAAGCGTAGCCGGAGACAAATCATATTGCTAAACTTACACCCAAGTGTGGGTGTGTGAGGGGCGGAGGTGAGGTGCATGAGAGGGGGGACGGGGTCTCTCATTAAAAACGCACTCCGTTTTTCCCTCGCGACTGGATACTTGGCAAAGTCGGATCGTTAAGAACGTCTAATAATAGAGCCGAGTTAATTAAATTGAATGAACTTTTGATGCGCTGTTTGAGTTGGTCGAGGCCCTGCAGTAAATTACTCCCGATAAATTACCGACAGGGCTCTAAACGCCATAACGAGCCTGTTTGAGGAAAGGGTCAAACGGACCAAAGGCACCTCGCTGATTGAGACGTATAATAAATATGACCATGTTTTTTATTTTCCTCGCCGATCGATTGAAAACTTTTTAAGACGTAAAAAGAAAAAGTGGGCAAGGCGAGTGACCTACACCGTCCATCTTCACGTGGGAACTTTCCCACTTTCACCCGTCCGACTTTTGCATAAAACACGCCTAGTGGAGTCAAGAAATGAAAATTATTCGCGTATTTATAAACAACATTTTCTCATGGTGGAGGGGACCCAAAACATTATCAAATGACAACACTGGTTTGCAGAAAACAATAATTGGGGGATTTTGAGGGTCACGAACTACATTTTGGTTCATTATACAACTTTTTTGAAACTAACAAGAGAAATTTTTGGGTTCTTCTGCGAAAAAATACCGTAAAAATTCCATTTCACTCTTTTTTTTTTTTTTCTTCGAAAATTCAACTTTTAGTTTTGTCGCGATGTCATTTTGGTTTATTATTCTTGGAATAATACACCTATGTTTTCGCGACGGGGGTCGACGACTCCGATCGGCCTCAAAATTTGACATTTAATGTAGACCACTTGAAACGGATAAATTATCATAATTTATCCGTTTCAAGTGGTCTACATTCTAAATCCGAAATGTCCGTCCGCCGTACGCCGTACGCCGTCCGCCGTCCGCCGTCCAGGCCGTTTTGGGCAGTAGGAATTTTTTAAGAAATCTGAAATTTTGGCAAAATACTTACTTGGTTTACCATCTAGTTGTGCCCGCAAGGTTTTCAGTCCGATCGCCCAAACCCGTGGGGCGCTCTGGGGCTATAATGGGGCTACGGGAGGGTTTTTTTGAAGGCTTTTAGCTATGGGATCGAGTTAGGTGTCGTTTTCGAAGTATTTTTGGACGTAGAATCCATTTTTTGGGGTCCCGGAACGATCCGATTTCACTGTGGCGATCTACAGGGCTTTCATGGGGCAAAAAATGGGATTTTTGAAGGATCCCAGGATGTTAAATATTCTTCGAGTAAAAAATACAGAATTTAAATTAAAAAAAACACTTTTTTGAACAAAAAAATCCAAAAAAAAATTTTTTTTTTGAGATAAAAATCCAAAAAAATTTTTTTTTTAATTTCTTCATTGACAGAATTAAATTTCTGCACAAGTAACGTATATCAAAGAATAATAAACCCTTGTGTAAAATTTGCAGCGTTTTAGAAAGGATGTAGCCCCATTCTCTTTTTCTCAAATTTTAGGTTTATTATTCTTAGAATAATAAATCTGCTTTCGCAATGGGTCTTAACGATTGATCGGCCTCAAAATTTGTTATAAAGTACGTACTTTTGACAAAATACGCAGTTTTCCATCCAGTTGTGCCCGCAAGGTTTCCAGCCAGGGATGTGGGGATAAAAAAGGAGCTAAGGTAGGGGTTTCTGAAGGTTTTCGATCAGGAGGTCGGGTTACGTGTCGTTTTCGAAGTATTTTTCGACGTAGAATCCATTTTTCGGGATTCCAGAACGATCCGATTGGGATCAATTGGGCTTTAATGGGGGCTATAATGAAGCTTTTAAATGATGTCATGAGGTCAAGTAACGTGTCGTTTTCCGAGTAATTTTGGATGCATAATCCATTTTTCGAGGACCCACATCTGTCCAAACATTGTAAAGATTTTTTTTTTTTTTGAAAAATATTTTTAAAAATTATATCAAAAATTCGATTGGCCTCAAAATTTGACATTAGGTATAGGGGAGAGTGGGGTATTGGGGCTCAGCGGGTAATGGGGCTCACCAAGTTTTTTCATATATGGCGCCTTCCACAGGATCCCGAACCCCTAACGCCATCCAAAGTTAGGTGAGCCCCAATACCCCACTCTCCCCTACGTTCCCAGATGTCTGGATTCCAAAAACCGACCGTCCGCTGTCCAGGCCGTAGGAATGTTTTATAACATCGTACATGACATAATACTCGGTTCACCATCTAGTTGTGCACGCAAAGTTTTCAGCCCGATCGCCCAAACCCGCGGGGATCCGTGGGGCTAAAAAGGGGCTACGGAAGGGGGTTTAATAGGTTTTTGACTATGATATCTAGTCGTTTTCGATGTATTTTTGGACGTGGAATCCATTTATGGGGATCTCAGAACGATCCGATTTCACAGAGAAGATCTGTGGGGCTTTTATGGGACTACAAATGGGATTGTTGAAGGATCCCTGAAGGTCAAATAAGGTGTCGTTTTCCTAGTATCTTTGCACGAGTAGGTAATCCATTTTTGAGGTCCCACATCTGGCCTAATACTGTACCTATAACATTTTTTTTTTTTTTTCAATAATATTTTCTTAATAATATTTTCAAAGAATAGCTAATAGCTGAGATGCGGTAAATGAGAATTTCCGCGGTTCCTTCCACACCACGGAAACATCTACCATTTCAATCCACGGGCCCAATTATGAGATATTCAATGTGGGCATAATATATTAAGAATGCAATTATTGGCCCTAATAACAGGGTATCGTGAGGCATGACCTTTTTGGTTTGAGCGATGACGCCAGAAAAAAAGTGGGGGTGGTGGAATATCCCGAGGGACAACTCTAATAATTGAGAATTCGTGATCATCACCTGACCCCAGGTAATCACGGGGTTTGACCCCTTAGGACGGCCTTTGAAACTAATTAACTTTACACGTGACGAAGTTGAATAATCAGGACGAGGGAAGTTGGGGAGGTGTGAGCCCGAGATGTGTCTTTCATTTTTTTCCACGGGTTTTCTTTCCCTACATGGAACACGCGTTCGATCGTTTTTGAGTTATGTCTTAGGTATTAGATTAGATTAGATTATGTCCACCTATGTATTCGTGGAGAGGGTCGAAAATTCTGATCGGTTTCAAAAAATTGTCATTGCAGGTTTCAAGATTTGTAGTTTCCAAAAATGAAATGTCCTTCCGCCGCACAGAGCGTTATTTGAGCAATTTACGGGAAGGAAAATCGAAAAATGAAAGTTGCAATAAAAAATTGTGGACCCAATGTATGTGTACAATGTACATTGTACATGGATACCTAAAGTAAGAGAAACTGGATTACAAAACCTTCAAGAACGACTGAAAAGAACGGCGAACTTGCCCTAACATGACGATTGATAGTCCGATTTCCGAACTTCTTCAGCTAATGGACGAGTACGTCTCAGGAGCAACCAAATAAGCTAATTGCGAGGTTGTTTGTATTCACCACGTTCTGAAGAAAGTGAAAGACATTTTCGCAAATTTTAGAGCCTTTCCCTATGCTCATTTTCGATTTGAAGTCAAATTAGCAAGTTTTTCTTGGGATTGTTGGGAATGAAAATTCATTTATTGTTATTCTTGTCCTTTTTATAGTATAGAATCTGATGCCTCATCACCAACGAATTGAGAACTTTACTTTTAAGTTCCTTTCGTATGGATAAATTTATGTCACAATTTGTTTACCAACATACTAATTGGGCTGGAAATTAGGAATAGGAGGAAATGAGGTATTTTAGATAACTTCTACAGATTAGATGACGACTACAGGTGTTACATACAGACTTGAAGTGATAAATTTTTACAGATTAGGTATGTTTTCATCTGGGTGTTCATTTTTGTTGCCAATTTTTGTAATGCTTCCATAATGATATATATGCTTCCACAAAAGTATATATACTTTTATAAACTCTGCAAATTTTTCACAAGGGGTTATTATTCTTTTATATAGGTTACTTATGCATTAATTTAATTCTGTGTCAATGGAAAAAATGTTTGGGAAAAATGTTTTTCCAAAATGTTTGACTTCTACTCAAAAATATTTGACCTCCTGGGATCCTTCAAAAATCCTTTTTGAAGCCCCATTAAAGCCCTATAGATCGCCACAGTGAAATCGGATCGTTCAGGGCCCCCAAAAATGGATTCCACGTCAAAAAATACATAGAAAACGACACCTAACTCGATCCCACAGACAAAAGCCCTAAAAAAAAAACCTCCCGTAGCCCCATTTCAGCCCCATAGCGCCCCAAGGGTTTGGACGATCGGGCTGAAAACCTTGCGGGCACAACTAGATGGTAAACCAAGTATTTTGTCTAAATTTCAGATTAAAAAAAAAGTCCAACTGCCCAAAACGGACCGGATGGCGGACGTCTTGAAACGGATAATGTCAAATTTTGAGGCCGATCGTGTATTATTCCAAGAATAATAAACCAAAAAAGAATAAATGTTGATAATTTAAAGTCAATGGAGGGAATTATTATAAATAGGTATAGTATTTTATTTGGTAGAAATCCCGCAATTTATTATTATCCTTACATAATGTGAAAAAGAGGAAATGTAATTTTCTTTCCTACTTAACACTAGAAATAGTGGGGTCATTTCTATTGAAACCCTTGTTAAAGTCCATTGAGATAGTAAGATGACAAATCAGAGTCTACCCAAAAAATGTATACATTTTTTAGACAAAATTGCAGATTGTAATACCAATAACGAGTCAAAACATACCTACAAAATCATCCTCTGACTTCTTTTTGACCTCAGTTTCGGATTCTACACAACCAAAATCATAAGCCTACCGATTTTCCTTCCCCTAAATTGCTCTAAATTTAATAAAGCACAGTGCGTCGTCCGCCGCAAAAAAAAAAAAAAAAAAAAAAAAAAAAAAAAATTACACAAGGATTCATGATTCTTCGATATAGACACCTAAGTTAATTGAGCAAAATTTGCACGGTGCAGAATTAATATTTAATATTAATTCTGTGACATTAGTGTCTGGGGGGACAGGGAATCCCATCTGAGCTCGGAATGATCATGACCTCACAATCCAAGGGAATCCGAGACGTAGATACTTTATGATCAGAATTTCACATTTTCAATCTCCCGCACGTCATATTTTGGGTTTTGTGACCCATCAACTTCAGCAAAAACCCCTCTCAGCACACTGTTGCCAGCGACGAAGACCCACACGTCCCGAAGCCCCGCGCCTTTCGTAAAACCACAAACCTGCAGTTTCATCTCCCCTGACGACGATCACTTGACGACGTTTATCGCGCGGTCTGCGGTGTGGATGTTACTCACAGTTTGCCACATCCTTAACATTAAGAGCACTTAGCCTCATCCTCGATGCTCGTCGAGAGCTCTCAGCTTCAACCGAGAGTTAACCCTCAGTGCCATCATCCGGTTTGTGGCTCGTACGAGTCGAAAAGGATGGAAGATTAAAAAAAGTCCCACTTTTCAAAGTTAATTGCATAGTGAAGAACAGTTTCTGAAAGTGCGTTCAACTACCGATTGTTGTGAGTCAAATTTGAAAAACAAAAAAATGACGTACCTGATTGACAAATTCAGAGCGAAATATATGTGGGTCCCGCCCGTCCTGGAAAAAAAATTTGATTTCTTGAGTAAGCGATTAAGAGGAGTTTGGCGCATCTTGAGTTAAATTTCTTGATGCATTGCTAATTGGGAGACTAGAACATAAAACGCTAATCAGAAGATTAGTCCAGGCAACGAAGCATTTGAGGTAGAAAAAAAATAGGGTAAAAGCCAAAATTTGCACACGCGTAGGAGGACGTGTCTTGAATAACACATACTAAAAGTCCTGGGGGGTGGGGGTGCAGTGTCAGGAGGGGGAGGGGTCTCCAAAGGTCCCTTTTTCAAGTTTTTCGTGAATATCTCGAAAACGGCGCCTTTTCGATAAACCATGCCCTATAGTAATTGAAAGATGATACAATTCTGTACAACTTTGAACTATAAACACTTTATCCAAATTCCGAACCGTTTTCGAGATATACGCATCGGAAAATCGGTTAACTTTGGAAATGAGATTTTTACCTCACGTTTTTTGGAAAACTTTGTTGATTGGCGTCTGAACGGTTGACATGAGAGAAAAGCTGTACAAGTAAAAGATGTAGAGCATTAAGAACATATGGCTAGTCACGAATGTATCGTGTTGGGCCGCAACTCATATGTCTCGAAGGGGATTGGGCCGCAACTAACCATCTTCGCTCAGAACGATCTGATTTCACCGTGGGGATCTTTTAGGCGATCATGGGGCTACAAATGGGATATTTGAAGGGACCCAGGAGGTCAAATAAGGTGGCGTTTTCCGAATAATTTTGGACGCATAATCCATTTTTCGAGGTCCCACAATTGTCCAAACATTGTACAGGAAATTTTTAGCGTGTTATTTTTTCAAAAAATTCTTTCCTAATGACAGAATTAATTTTAGCACAATTAATTTTGCACAAAACGAAGAATAAAAACTGGGGTGTGGTTTTATGAAACCACGGTAAAAGTGAAACTTTTTTCCCACTAGTCTCTCCGGCTCGCTTCGCTCGCTCCCCTAGTGGGGTACGTAGCATCGATGGACACGTTTTTTATGTCTAGTCCCCCCCACCGTTCCTACTCATTCACCTACCCTTGTATCTCTACCCACGGCTTCATTTTGGCGTTTTCTCAAATTGATTTCTAACGTGGCACCTGATAACAACAAAACAAGCGGCATTGTTTACTGCATCCATTAATAACATCAATAAATATAAAATAGGGACATAATGACAAAGGACAAGTACGAAAGAAATGTGTGATAAATCGAGAGCCTTCCAACGAATGGTGAACGATTTTTGTACGATTATAACTGGCGAAGATGAAGTTCCGTAGCAACGAATCGGTTGTAAGCGAAAATCAACGGTAGCGTGACGGGACAAGAAACGACACACAGACCAAAAAATTTGGGACGATGTAATAAAAGTTTCACTTTAAAAAACCCCCTGTGTAAAATTTGCAGAGTTTTCATGATTCGAGGATTTCTTAACTTTCTGTCACCAATTGAAATCGGGTGTCGTGCAGTAATTCCGCGGTTGTTATTTTTCAAGGCAAATCCATCCTGGTGGGCGAGACCTCAGGTAGGTACTGCAATAATTTTACACAGATGCATTCGTAAAATGGCGTTCGTCCCGGGAGAAAAAAATGTTGCTTGTTGTTGGAACGACCGGCTTTTATGCGACTAGGGGGTTACAAGGTGCACTAAAACGTTGGCATTTTAAAAGCTCCCATGTTCTAGAAGGTTAACCTGAGGGCGGACGTTTTACGAACCTGAAGGATACCTTTCACGGCACTCGGAGTTTGAATTATGCGATGCATTTGCTTTTCAAAAAGGTCCACGTGGTCGATGCATCCGCCGAAAATGATGGGAAAAATTAATAATCCCCCCCCCCCCCCCTCGCCACTACTCGGCACGAGCAATTTTTTCGTTGTATTTACAAATCTCGTTCGATCTGTGTTTCAGGCTCTGGTTTTTCACTCTGAAGAGAAAGTATAATGCGGATTTTAATGGAGGTATTGTGTCGCTACGGAAAGATTAACCCTGGTACAGAACATCGCGCTTTGGGCCCTGATGTGACGAAAAACCAGACCCCGAGACGAGTCTTTTTCCCTCCCCGGACGGTGTATTTTTAAACGAAGGTAAATTCATTACATGGCTTTACTCGGGGGCTTTTTACATGGTGTAAAACGCCGGAGGGCGAAAAGGGGTGGTCGTTGCCATGGAGACCTCCCCGACGCTACTACCCTTCATAGTAAAGCCCCCATTCATGCTTTTTTTTTTTTTCTCCTCGCCTGCAGAATTTCCCTTCAGACGTCGTTTGGCTCCCCTTTTTTACCATTCATCCTTCGAGGAGAATAATGAAGACAAAAAATCAGCCGTAACAAACGGAATGATCCAGTACTTAATGTAAATAGAAATATCTGAAAAAAAAATTTAAAAAAAGAAAATTTTTTCTCTACAAAGTTTAGACTGATGTGAGACCTCGAAAAACAGCTTTTGCTTCCAAAATTACTCGAAAAACTACACCATACTTGACCTTTTGAGATCCTTCAAAAATCCCATTTGTACCCCCATGGATGCCCCATATACGGTGAAATCATATCGTTCTGGATTCTTCTACGTCCAAAAATACTTCGAAATCGACACCTAACTCGATCCTATAGCTGAAAACCTTCAAAATCCCCTCCCGTAAGCCCATTTTAGCCCCACAGAGCCCCTCGGGGTTTTATTTATTTATTTAATAAACAATACGGGTCGAGCCCAATATAACAGGAAATAGAATGTAACGAATATAATTAATATAATATGGCAGGCATAGATGATGAGAGGGAAAGTAGGGAATGAGAAATTGGCATTATGGGGAAACAACAACAAAAATTCAAAACTGGAGGCGGTGCTCTAGGAGAATATCGTATAGGCCGGACCTGACCGCATGAAGTGGCTGGTGAAACCAGGAGACCATGGAAAAAGGAGATAAGTCTGATGCCAAAATTTGGATAATAATGGATTCCATTATTTAATAATGTTGCACCTCAACAAAATGTATAGATACTATAATATATTATTATTAATTAATAATAGGTATTAATTAAAAATACACTGCCAAGGCAATGGCACATGAGCTTCCTCGTGCCAAGTTCAAAATGAACGTAACAACTGTAACAAGAAAATTACGTTCGCGCATGCGCAGGGAGTACCACTGATGCAATCACGATGAAACTGATAGGGGACCATCTAGGGCTATACCTACACAATTCCTGGAAATTTAATGGAAATCCTATCAAAATTGAAGGAGTTATGGCTGTGGCAAGGAAATTACGTTCGCGCATGCGCTGAGCGTACCGCTGATTCAATCGTGATGAAACTGACAGGGGACCATCTAGAGCTATACGCACACAATTCCTGAAAATTTGATTGAAATCCAAAATGTGAAAGTTATGCCTGTTTCAAGAATTTCACGTTAGCGCATGCGCAGAGCGTACCGCTGATTCTATTGTGATGAAATTCCTATGGGACCTCAAGGAGCCTTATCCGCATAATCCCTCAAAATTTGAGCTAAATTCAATCAAAATTGCGGAAATTATGGCTGTAACAAGGAAATGCGGACAGAACGACAGACACGGAACCAAATTTGTTCAGTAGGCTATGAAACGCAAAATGCGAGTGGAAATTTTGAATTCGGATAACAAAAATTTTTTGGCTCCCGAAAGTGAACACAAGGCTTCCGCTGCTTCGCAGACTCGGAAGCAATATTCAATATCGCACCCACGCCATGACAGTCGTAATGAAACAGCGTTATGTCAGCGAAAATACATCCAAACCTCTATTTCCCACTTGGAAAATCGGTTTCATTCAAAGGAAGTTCCGTTTTAGAGCCATAAATATTCTTTAAATTGGCCTCCAATTAGTGTCACGTCTGGTTTTTATGTGGATCTCTTTTATAGCGTTATACACCTTGCTCTCAGATGTATTTCTGGACCGGTAAAATAACCTATGAATAGAAACTGAAATAAAGAGCCTTGTCTGTGTTCTAGACGGTTTACGAACTGCTTTCTTGGTCATTCACATAAATTGAAACCATTATTAACATCCATCTTTCGTTTTTTTTTTCTTGGCGCGTCCACTTAGCTCTGGTGGAGCAGTTCTTTCACAATACAGTCGTAAATTGTGCGGAGCTTTCAGCGCTTGATTTCCTGTTGGTTTACAAGTCATTGAACCGAGCGAAAGAAACGTGACGGATAGATCATATTTTAGCACCTTAATGTTGAAAATGTATGGTTATGTATGGTTTTAGATCATCGGAAAAGGTCACATGGTTGGAGACTCCAACTTGGAGTATTTTTCTCAGTTTTTTAGGGTGCTGAATCCAAATCAGAGGGGATCCGTAGGGATTCGCAAAAAACAAAAACAAAAATCCAAATTTTGTGACTTTTCCGGTGTTTTACCATGCTGCCATTATCAGAATGAAATAACATTAAATTTCCTGCAAAATTCACTAGTCACCTTTGACTTTTGACTCACTTGTACTGGAGCTAGAGTGAGTTGAAAACTTACCGAATTTTCCCCACTTCCGTCAAAACTCATTCTGGGGGACAAATGTCACCACTGATCCTGTTTTGGATTCCTCTAAAAATCATCATCCATCTTCTTGTTCTCGTGAACCCTCACATTCGAGCACAAATTAGAGCAGTAGGTGAAGGCCCGCCTTCTTGCATCCAGTCCTGCAGGAGCATGCTCTCTTACATTTTCTACATTTGCATGCTCGAGGCTAAGCAAGGCACCAGGGGCTGGCGGAGGTGCGGTTGGAATGGGCTGCAGGCCAACCCAGTTGCTCAAACTTTGATTTTCGACCCATAGACCAGAAGCTCCTGTTCTATGGGTCGAAAATCAAAGTTGACTAGAGCATTTTATTGAGTATTTAATGGTCTTCCATTTTGATAGTGGCAAAATTTGCCGAAGAACGCATAGTTTCGGAGTTACAAGAAAAACACTGTAAAAGGTCACACAAAAAAGGGTTATTGGGCCCGGGAGGTGGATAGAAGTACGAGGGCCCCTCGTTTGCCTAACTCCAGCTTAAACCTGGAGAATTCTGACTCCTTCAAAGCTTGCTTGCAGGTCCCAGCCGAGGACCTTGAATGAGAGTCGCATCGCGACGTCTCCAGGGAAAACCAACTCGGATCAGATCCTCCGCGTTCAGTGGAGAAGCTCCAGAAGACACTCACTGCCTCGAGCGGTTCCTGGAAAACCTTCTGGGACGCCCAGTCATTACCACGAACACTACCGGTGGCGAGAACATGGGGCATGCCCCTTCAGATCTCCAACCAAAATGCAAGACTAGTTTAAATTGCTGGTGTTGCTTGAGCCCTGGTGGATTTGAGTTCCTAACGAGTTACTTTTTTTTACGTCATGAGTTCGGCAGAGTTCCGAAAGCACTCCAAGTTCAAAATCACGCCGCCGCTTGTTGATGGAGCATTGGGAGCTCCTCCAGACCTCAACTCACCAGCGGAATAGAGCGACCAAAGAACGCCCCACCATATTCCACCCAAGGACCCCAACTCAGGCTCCACCAGAGGACCAGGGGACGGTCCTCTCGAGACCAGAGACCAGACATCAGAGACAGAGACTAGAGACCAGACATCAGAGGGCGCTCAACCAGTGATGCTCCATGAGACAAGGGTGGCAGACCTCCACTCTGGTCCGGGATCGCCACTTTTTTCAGCAAAAATATTATGATCGGACATAATGAAGTTGCTGATCAAGTTGTAGAGTAGCGAATACTACCGAGGGAGCATAATATGCTCCATAGTTGATATTATCAACTATGCCGTACCAGGAAGGACGAGGTCGCACGCTTATTCCGGGTGCAGAATACCTACCTGTGCGTGGGGAGATTCCCCTGAGAGGATTTCCCATTAGGTACCTATATGCAAAATATCCCTGGTCAGACGCGATTTCACCCGAAAGGAAACTACTCGTCCTCAGATATTCCTGCTTCTTTACGGGGGACACCGGTGGGGAAACAAAGAATCCCCAAGAAGGAGGTGATGCTCCGTGAACCGAAACGCTCTTCAATAGAGGACCCCAATTTTTTTTTCTATTCCAATCACAAGCCGAAATAAGGTACCTCGATCCCCCTCTTCCTCTTTTTGGTTCTTACTCTTTTACAACGGGTGAACCGGGTCATTTTCATGATTGCTTGGTGATCTTATGATACGTCACGTCCTGGCGTTCTGGCCGGTGTGAAGTTATCTCCTTTTCGATTACACTAACATTCTTTGGTTTGATTTAGGGCTTTCGGCCCTTTCCAATATTTCACTTGCAGGGTCATAATGAAGATGTAATGATACTTCATGATGCCTATTATATTTTAGAATTTGGACTACACACTTCAAACAAATTATGCATCGCCGAAAATCTTCGAAAAATTAATACCAAATTAATACCTACACCAGTTGGAATGAAATCCACCTATCAATGAACTCGAAAGGCAAAATTCAACAAACCAGCGATAAAAAGCACCTGCACCCGTTAATTAACCACCTGGTAAAAGCTTAATGGCCGGGACTATATTTTAGGCGAGGTAACACAACTACTCGGCCCATTGTACTTAATTCATCAATGAATATTTAAAGGTCGAATGTTACCGACAGGATGGAGTACCGAAAAGCCCTTAATGGTCAATCAGGGCCAACTCACTCTACCGAACAAACAAATGAAAACGATCCGACCATTAATTGACAGCGTCCCGGCAATTTGGGAGTTTCAGGTTGAAAATCCGTTTGAATCGCTAGCTCGCTTTCTTTCCGTTGAATTTCCTCACTCATTAAATGGAGGTTTATCTTGCATAATTTAGGGCTCTTGATATTAGATTAAACGGGAAACATTTTAAAAATTACAGTGTCAAAGTTGGCCTCAAGCAATCGTGGGAGAAATCTGCTAAATACTTAATGAGGAAATATACATTTCTGGATGATGGGTTCTCCATCCGAGCTGTTTTTGTTAGCTTTTGTTGGTTTTGTTTGAACTTCTTCTTTTTAATTGTCTCCTTCTGGTCATTTCCTTGAGTGATGGTCTTCTTCTTTTCGTGGTGATCGTTTTGAGCGTCTCTTTAGTGATGGTCGGCTTCTGGTCAGTAGGAATGTTGTCCGTGATGTCGTTTACCATGACATGGTAAGACACGAACAACATTCCTACTGACCAGAAGCTGTGGCCATTGGGGTCCTTGACTGAAGCATCTTCCCGTTTGATGGTCTCCTTCTATAGCATTAAGCATCTTCATGGGTGAGGCTCGTCATCTGGTCCCCATGAATGGTGTCTTGAGCGAGTCTTCAAATTATATCTTGACTACATCTCGTCTTCTGGCTTTCTCCATGGGTGTCTGCTTCAGCGATGATATTCATCCGGTCTTCTTCGTGGCTTCATTTGGCTGAGAGATTGTTGCCTTCTACAGTCCACAGTCCGGATCCCGTTTACAGACCTACGAGAGCCTCCCCTTGGAAAACCATCCCCGGCCTCATCATGCCCCTAATGAAAACATCTACTCCACCAAGAAAAAAAAAGAAACACTCGTTTAATCGACCCCCGAAAAATCACCCCTACCATGTACCTAACTCAATCTTGACGATATGAGTCAAATTATGGATAATGCGGACCCCATCAACAACAAAATTGGGCGACACTAAAAAGGCTCCCCACATCCTCGTGATTACACGAAACCCGTGATTCGTTTCTGATTGGATTCCTCTCGCTCTAATGAACTTTGCTACTTAAAGGTCATCAAAAATGCTCATTTCATTTCATGAGTCCACTATAATTAAATTGATTGCATGTAGATTCCCCGAGATGAAAAAGAACAGGTGCTATTATGACATCGCCGATTGGGTTACAAAATTGCTACGAAGCCTTCGAGATTGCTATAATAAAAATGATTAGGTAGTATTATTATTTTTTCAAAGGAGAACCACCACTAAAATTTTCCTCGTTTACATTAAATGTAAATGAAGAAAATTTTAATGTAAGAAATAATTACGAAATTTCCATAAACAGTTTTAACTAATTAAGCAGCATGAAATTTAAAATACAGAAATATCAAGTTTTGAAGATCTTAATTATATAAAATTTAATAAATGATATTTATTATTATTTTCTCAATTTTGGTTACATTGGTTACATAATACACCTGTTTTCGCGACGGAGGTCGACGACTCCGATCGGCCTCAAAATTTGACATTATCCATTTCAAGAGGTCTAGATTCCAAAACCGAAATGTCCGTTCGCCGTACGTCGTCCGAACCGTTTTGAGTAGTGGGAATTTTTGAAAAAATCTGAAATTTTGACAAAATACTTGGTTTACCAACCATCTAGTGTACCCGCAAGGTTTTCACCCCGATCGCCCAAACCCGTGGGGCGCTTTGGGGCTAAAATGGAGCAACGGGAGGGTTTTTTGAAGGCTTTAGGCTATGGGATCGAGTTAGGTGTCGTTTACGAAGTATTTTTGGACGTAGAATCCATTTTTTGGCCCCGGAACGATCCGATTTCACTGTTGCGATCTGTAGGGCTTTCATGGGACTACAAACGGGATTTTTGAAGGATCCCAGGAGGTCAAATATTTTCACGTACGAAAATGCACAAAGAGCTGGAACAGAAGGAGGCATCAGTGAAGATAATGCGCAATCTTATCAAGATATCAAGAAGATGGATATCACTCGAAAAGAAGCAAAAAGAGATGGCAGGAAGAAAATCACTCAGGATGGTGCACATCAAGATCACAAGAGTAGAAGAAGGTGATCAAGAGAAGACAATCACTTATCAAGTTGGCTGAAAGAAGACTATCACTGAAGGAGATTCTCAAATCCAGGAGAAGAAGAAGATGAACATCGAACAGAATCTCCTGGTCCTTAAGCATCTGATGCTTAAGGACCAGGAGATGACAATCACAATGAAGAATCTCAAAAATGTAATAAGAAACTACCTATGTCAGGCGAAACCTATCTGAAGGCTTTGGCAGTTTCTAGTGAAGCTGGCAGACCAGGAAGCCTCCTCGACATTTCTAGGGAGCAGCATGGGAAACCTCCAGTTTTCCCCTCCTGAAAACCTCCAAAACACAACAAGAACGTGGACGTAGCGACTACCCTTCCCACTAAACCGCAAAAACACTTACCTTTAAGGCCAATTTCAATTTGACGAATTTGGCAGTTTCCCATGACTGGCTTGAAGTACTACCAAAACCGTTTCAAAATTCACTTGAAATATTTTCAAATTTCAAAATTCCAAAGGGCCTTGAGCGAAATTTTGTTCCAGGCTTGGAGGCACCTTAAATTGGATTGGAGCGGTCTTCAACCGGTTGGAGAAAATCTAAAACTGATTTAAAACTTAGTTTGGTGTAGTAAAGTGGTTTTGAAAGCGGTTGTGAAAATCAGACTTGAAATTTGTCCAAACTCGGTTGCTCACAGTTGTGCTACTATGAATTACAAACCCTTCCCAAAGGCTCAATTTTTTTCTGTCTTTTTTTAATTTCAACGCCGTAACAGTGGGGGTTTTTAATTATGATTTTCTCCGGTTGATTGGTTTGTTTCCAGATGATGACCTGTCCGGTGGGTTTCAGGTAACACGTCGGCCCGGTCTAGACTTCATCAATCAAAAGCCTTTTTTTTCTGTTCGTTATGGCACTTTGTTATGCCACATTCGTTTGCGCGAAGGCTCACAAAAGTTAATCACTCCTCTGGGAATTTGCGAATTAGTCGATGGACGTTGAAAAATGTGGAAGGGGACCGGTTTTATTCGCTGGGGCTTTGGCTTTTTTCATTGACAAAACCTGAATCCGCCACAATGGGGAACAAGGTCAAAGAAATGAAGAAATTCGTAGTTAAAATATTAACATACATGGTACTCAGTGTGATTGACAATGAGATAATAGTATTAGGGGTCAGAACTGAGAAAACGACTAGCGAAAATTTGGCATTTTGAATTCAGCCCTCTCCCCGTTAAAGCTAATCCGCTAGAATTTGAAATCCCACCAAAAATACAAAATTTGCGTTTTTTTTTTTTTTTTTTTTGGTTTGTTATGCAGGTGGCAAGTCTGTCCCAACCGACGGACGGCCAATGAGAGAGCTCGTCCTGAGATTCCCATTCAAAATTGAAAATTTCTTGAAAACTTAGGGGAAAAAAATTGTGTTGGGGCGTAGATTCGAGAAAAATCTGAAACCACTAGAACGTTGCCAATGTGTATAGATAAGTATCTGTACAGATTCTGTACTCCAAAAGTTGCCTAAAATAGGGTATCAAAAAAATTTGAAAAAATATCAAAAATGTTAGTCGGAGAGTTAAGTCTGATCGTCTCGAGAAAAGTCTGAAACCACCAAATCGCTGGTCCATCTGGCGTATGTGAGTCCCGAAAGGGGTGAACGACTAGGTCAGCCGTATAGTAACGAGCAAGGGTAGGCTGGCGAAGCCTAAGGTTGCTCCCTAGTAATAAAAATAAAATCTACGAAAAAATCACGATAATGTAATTTTACGAAAATTCGTTAAAAATAGTACGTTATTTCTACGACAAGAGAGCATTTAAGGCGCATCACGTGTGGCATATTGATGTTCGTCGTTAAATTCCACAATATAAAGGGACACTTAGAAGAGCGGAATCAAAAGGGGTGCATCACGTTTGGTCATTGAGGGGTGAAGACGTAACACGTTTGGCTACGCGTGGGGAGCCGGTTAGTTGGCCGTTCGGCTCTTTTGGTCATGAACTGCTATCATCAGAGAATCACTTACCAGTGGGCTTCCAAGGTTTGCCAAGATGGTAACGAGCTGGATAAGGGTTTCCAAGTCTTGTCAACATAGTGCCAAGCTGGATAAGGGTTTCCAATGCTTGCAAAGTTGATCCCACGCTGGCTAAGGATTTCCAAGGCTTTCCAAGCTGGACCCAAGTTTCCCAGAGCTGGTCCCAAGCTGGCTAGGTGGTTCCAAGGCTTGCCAGGATGGGCTCCACGCTTTCCAGGCTTGTCCGGGTTGTTTCCAAAACAAGAAGTTGATCACCAGTAGTACATCACATCGTGAGAGGGTTGCAATGCCCCAGTGGCCAAACGGGTCTTTCTTTGTGTGGCCAAACATGTTTCCTCTCCAGGCTCCCTTCAGAGGTCTCCGTGGACAAACGTGTTTTCCTGATCGAAAGTTGAAAATCTCGCACGTTTACAACATTTTACGTGGCTGTATCTCCAAAACTTGATTATCTAGCGACAAACTTACTTCAGATTCGGATTCAACACACCAGAAAACATGGAAGGCTGATGTTTCGTGCCGAAAGAAAATTGTTAAGCGTCTGAAAATGGGATGTCCGCGGAATCGGAACATCAGCCCCACTGCGAGATGTCCAAACGACGCACAACCGTGCTGACAAGCGGACCGGCGTTTTTCCCTCACTTCGACTTTAGCGCCATCTACCAACGCCAATCCATATTCCATCTCCTGCTTGTACTGTGGCGGGAATCTCTAGGACAATGATTTACAGTCGAAGAGAAAACCCCCCTAAGCGCAATCGTGTTGTTCCGGATGTGATTAACCGGGATCACTCACTGGGGGTACGACTTATTTGTAATTTAAAATAATAAGAATCGTGACAACAGTAGATAGTTGGGTTTGTTCTTCGGTCATCAGGGTCAACACAGGCACGCTCACCCTCAAGGAATTTTCTTTACGAAATCCTTAACTGTGATTGCCATTTGGGTGCGTTTTGAGCAGCGAATGCTGAGGGCGATTAGGGCAATTGAATGGAGGAGCTGGAGGTGAACTTTTAAACTAACATTTGGAAATTTTAAAACGACTAGCAGTTTTTCTTCTAGCCGCGTTTTTTCAGATTGCAATTTGGCTCTCTTGTTATTCGTCAAGTTTACTACGAGTGTGTTTCCGTCTCCTGAAAAAGTAGGTACCTACCCAACAACGTGCAGCCAGTCCAAGAACAGAAATTTACTATTCCCCCACGTCGGGCCGGGAAGATTAACGGGTTTGGAAATCATTAACTCGCCCATCTCTAAATATCCTCGCAATTAACGCAGCAAAAGTGACAAACTGCCTTGAAAAGTGAATGCCCCGTTCTTTGGGTTTCTCCTCAAACCTTCCAAATATAAACTGATTTATTTTAAGCGATAGGGCTCCCCCCCCCCCCCCCCCTGTCCGGTTTTCTCTAGTCGGGTCGACATTTTATTTTCAATTACTTCCGACGTTTGTAAACTCCTCGTCGGGGTGTGAAATTCTGGTTTATTGGGTCATTTTCCTCGGCGGCGGCGTATCAGTTTGGCGTCATTTCCACAAATACCTCTGACGTTGTCCCTCGGCAGTGACTGAGTAGGCGACGGTTGGGATATTTCCGTTGTTTGTTGTACCTGGTTAGAAGCATAGAACACTAGCTGGTCTTCCAACTTGTCTTCATTTGCAGCATCCTACTGAGTCATAATCTTTCGCTGTTCACATTCTTGAATCGAGCACCTTTTAAATTCTAGACCTTCCATTCTTGTTCTTGAGTATCTTTTTAGTGGCCATTTTTTATGTCATCTTGAATGGTGTCTGAGATGCATCTTCTTAACTGATGGTTTTCTTGTGCCCCCCCCCCCCCCCCCCCCCGAGCGATTATTGTTATTGTTATATGTTATTTCCCTGATAGTCATCTCTAAGAGCTTCTCGTTGAGATTTCTTGTTGTTTCTTTTTTAGTGATGACCCTCTTGTGGTCTACTCTTTGAGTCCATTCCACATTCCTCTTGTGATCTTTGAGCTTCCTCCTGAAATATTGTCCTCTTCCAGTCATCTCTTTGGACATATTTTTGATCTGATGGTCTGTTCTTGTTCTCCTGGTGAGATTGTGCATCTTCTTCATGGAAGAACTTTTTGACTCACCTTCTTGGGTATCTTGTTGAGTGATTTGAACCATGAAATATACACTATGTACCTACGAATGAGGTGCGAGCAAGGTGAGATTCGTTGAGAGAATCGGTGGAACTCACTTTATAGACTCAACCAAAAATAAAATTAGTTAATATACCTATTGTTAGGTCTGATAGGTCTATGACCAACCTGCAACCTTCCCATGTTTACTTGAATAAATTCATTCCGGAAATACTAGTCACGCGTCTCATTTCAGCTCCCGATTCCCATTTGATTTACGATTTAATTTTAATATAAATTCTAAAACATTACAATTGGCGACGAGTATTTCGTTTAAATCTCGTATTCCGCTCGCGATTCCGAGCTTTTTTGTAGTGTTTTCTCGCGAAAATGCCCGGCGGAGGTGGAAGCTCGTCGGAGTCCGGTGCCGCTACTTTGGAGCAGCAAATAAAAAACCTCACCGGTATTGTGCAGCAGTTGGCCGAAATACAACTTGCTTCTAGTTCTCGGCAACCGATTTTACGTGCGTCTACGGGACCGGGTAGAGCTACTTTTCGATTCGAGGAGTTCAAAAGTTCGAGCGGTGAACCAATTTCGTCATACTTTGACCGGTTCAAACTTCAATTGACTCTCGATGAAATCGACCCAACCGAATGGTCCGGGTATCTAAGAGTCCACATGGGCAACGAGCTGAACACCGCCCTGAGAAATCTCGTTTACCCCGTCGAACCCAGGGACAAATCTTTCGAAGAGATCACCAAGGTACTTGAAACACATTTCCAGGTGACCCGTAATAAATATAGCGAGGCAATCAAATACAGGAAACTCATACAAAATCTCGATGAAAGTATTAGTGAGTACGCCATGCGACTCAAGGCCGGTGCTCGACACTGCGAATTTGGAAATTTCCTTGATTATTCGCTGATTGTACAATTTATCCACGGGGTCAAGGACGACTCTACCCGAGATGCGATTGTTCTGAAGGGACCCTCGAAATTCGAGGAAGCTCTGACACTCGCCCTCAGCATGGAAGCGACCCGGTCAGCTTCTAATGACATTAAAGGGGAAGCGCAAAATTCAGGTGGTTCGGAAAAGCTACACAAATTCACCCATGCCAGTCGTCCCCGTCAACGGAGCAAATCCATAGGAGCAAATCGTTCCAAACCCTGTTCCAAATCTCGTTCGTCTCGCAGTCGCAGTCAGAATGCCAAAAGCCCATCTGGCAAATCACCACCATCTGCGTGCGCCGGGTGCGGAGAAATGCACTGGAGAAAATTCTGCAAATTCCGAAATTCGGAATGCTCCAGGTGCTCCAGAAAAGGCCACATAGCTAAGGTATGTAGATCGACGGGTACCGACAGAAATAGCACTCACCAGACCAGGGAAACCGAAGTGACAAACTTCGTCGGTGATGAATTAAATTCATACACTCCGCCATCAAGGGTAACGTACCTCAACGATTATACAGTCAACTGCATTTCCGAGACTGTGATTACAAAGAGACCTCCCCCTGCATTCATCACTGTTTCTATAAATAACAAGCCTGTTCAGATGGAGTTGGACACAGGTGGTGTGTGTTCCATGGTGAATGAAGAGACCCTAGCTAAAGTCGTACCAAAATACAAGCTCCACCCATCCAGCCGAACGTTCGTGAGCTACACCAAGGATAAGTTCCAGTGTCTTGGTTTCCTGCCGGTCGACGTCACCTTCAGAGGTCGCACAAGATCACTCAACCTCTACGTCACCAACTTCGGCACGGACAGTATTTTTGGCCGGGAGTGGATCAAAGAATTCTCCGACCTACTCTCCTTCGAGGAATTTTTCCGAATCGAGGCGACTGATAGTGACCAAAATCCTCAATCTCTCCAGCGCCCTCTGGCTCTCAACGCCCTACTTCAAAAATTCGAGGGAATATTTGGGGATAACGCTGGAACACTCAAGGGTCCTCCAGCAGAGATCAAGTTACGTCCGGGAGCACAGCCAGTCTTCTTTCGCGCGCGTCAAGTTCCATTTGCGCTCCGTGACGCCTACGCCGCAGAAGTGGAGAAGAAGATTCAGTCTGGTCTATACAAGCGTGTCAATTCGTCCGAGTGGGCATCACCGACACATGTGGTCATGAAAGGTTCCAAGATGAGAATCACTGGTGACTACAAGGCTACATTAAATCCGCAATTAATCGTAGACGAGCACCCAATCCCTCGTGTCAGCGACCTTTTCCACAAATTGCGCGGAGCTAAATTCTTCTCGAAGCTCGATGTAGCCGACGCCTTCATGAGTCTCCCTTGTACTGAGAAATTCTGCGAAGCCATGACGTTGAATACTCCATCTCACGGCTTAATCCAACCAACTCGCGCTCAGTATGGCGTTGCCAGCATACCCGCCATCTGGCAGCGAAGGATCGAAGAGGTTCTGCAAGACCTCGATTGCGCCATTTGCTTCTTCGATGACATCATGGTATTTGCCCGTTCAGAACAGGAAATGCTCCAAGCCCTCGAAGCTCTCAAAAATTCGAGATTCTGGCCTCAAACTCCGTCGTTCGAAATGCGCCTTCCTTCTGACCAAAGTTCAATTCCTCGGACATACCTTTGATGGAAATGGACTACACTGCCAGGACAAACTGGTGGAAGCAGTCCTAAAGTCTCCAATTCCAACTACTGCGATCAAACTTCAATCATTTCTTGGTAAAGTCACATACTACCATTCCTTTATTCCCAATCTGTCGTCCATCACTGCACCCCTCCGGGAAATGCTCAAGCACCCGAAATTCGCCTGGACTGCTGAAGGAAGAAATGCCTATGAACACCTGAAGAAAGAATTGGCCTCTGACCGTGTGCTGATCCCGTACGATCCCGCTCTACCGCTGATTTTAGCTACAGATGCCGGCCCCGACGGAATTGGATCGGTACTCTCACATATAATGCCTGACGGTACCGAACGCCCGATCGCCTACGCCAGCAAAGCTCTTACCGAGACGGAAAAGGCGTACCCGCAAATCGACCGTGAAGCTTTGGGCATTGTCTGGGGTGTAAAAAAGTTCTTCGAGTTCCTCTACGCCAGGAAGTTCACGTTGTACACAGACAACAAACCCCTTTATCACATCTTTTCTCCGAAAGCA
Organism: Pilophorus perplexus; assembly: GCA_955831195.1. NCBI lineage: Eukaryota > Metazoa > Arthropoda > Insecta > Hemiptera > Miridae > Pilophorus > Pilophorus perplexus. The sequence continues at coordinate 18,114,735 of OY037011.1, read as the reverse complement.
TCACTTCCTCAATTCACGCTGTCGAGATGTGCGAACTACGCCCACTACCTATCGAATTTCACATACGAGATCAAGCACAAGTCTAGCAAACAGAACGCCAATGCTGATTTCCTCTCGCGCGCTCCTCTCTGCAGATCTGAAGATCGCCAACTGTCATTCCAGTTTGAAGACGACGACAAAGACGCCCAACTGGATGAGTTCGACGAGTTCACCCAACTCCAAATCCGCCAAACTCCACTGACCTCAGAAGAAATAGCTGCCGAGACCCGACGCGACCCCCACCTCTCATCAATTCTCGCAGCACTCCAACAAGGGAAAGACCTTCGTTCTGTGGGATGCAGTGGAAATGAAGCAGACTACTCCGCATCAAACGGCTGTCTCATGCTTGGCCATAGAGTCGTCATACCTCCAAAATTTTGCCCAGTCATCCTGGAAGAACTTCATGTGGCCCACATCGGAATTGTGAAGATGAAAGGACTAGCTAGATCTCTGGTCTACTGGCCATCAATAGACCAGGATATAGAAAAATGCGCCAAGTCGTGTCCAGTCTGCCTAAAAAACAGCAACATGCCACCGCAATACAGAGTGCACCACTGGGAGTATCCTAGCGGACCAATGGAAAGAATCCACGTCGATTACGCTGGTCCTGTCCTCGGCAAATGGATTCTCATAGTTGTCGACGCTTTCTCGAAATGGATGTTCGCTGAAGTCACTGGATCCTCGACGGCCCAAGCAACCTGCGATATTCTAGCTAAAATCTTCGGTCAATTCGGCGTTCCTTCGATTCTCGTGTCCGACAATGGACCGCAATTTTCCTCGGAATTCTTCCAAAAATTCCTGAAGGAAGAAGGAGTTCGTTTCCATAAGACCACTGCTCCCTATCACCCGTCAACAAACGGTCAAGCAGAAAGAGGAGTCCAAACTTTGAAGAAGGCTGTCATCAAAGCTGGAGCCACATCTGGTTCCCTACAAAGGTGTATCAATAAATTCCTCGTTCAATACCATAAAGCACCTCATCAAACTACAGGCCAGCCACCATCACTGCTTTTTCTCGGAAGAACCCTTAAGTCAAGATTGGACAGAGTCGTCCCGGACCTGAAAACTCGAGTTCTGGAACTCCAATCGAAGCAATCTTCTGCATCGCCCAAACTCCGCTCGTTCTCGTCCGGCGACCAGGTACTCTACCGCTCGTTCAACAAGTACACCGACCCGTGGATGCCTGGAGTAATTGTAACAAAGTTAGGAGACGCTCACTACGAAGTCGACTGCAACGGGATTCGTATGAAGAGACACATCGATCAACTCAAATCCAACCCCGTGACTCCGTGCCAACCTGCAGCACCAACTCCGGAGAAACGAAACGTCCGAATTTTCGAAATTCCCTCACCCGTTCCTAGTTCTCCGACATCGCCAAACCGTACCCCACTCCAATCCTCGACTCCAGCCGCTGCAACCACTCCACGTCAAGGTTCTCTTGGGATTCCAGCCCCAGAATGTAACGAAAACCCTGCAACTTCTCGCTCATGTGACAGACGCTCGCTCTCAGCCAATCAACCTAGAGGACACGCTGAGGCAAATCCCATATATTCTGCCCCTCGACGATACCCTCGAAGAGAAAGGCAACATCCGAAACGTCTAATCGACGAAATGACAAAGTAACATTAGGAATCTCGATGAATTTATACTGCTAATAACTCATTACTTCTAATAATCCGTTACTGAATTCTTAAACTCTTGAAATGTGTAACATTAGGAATTTCGATGAATTTATACTGCTACTCACTCGATAATGAATTCTTAAAATTTCGAAATGCGTTAAGTGTGAAGTCTTCACACATAGTTCAAAATTACCCGTGGAGGATGTTAGGTCTGATAGGTCTATGACCAACCTGCAACCTTCCCATGTTTACTTGAATAAATTCATTCCGGAAATACTAGTCACGCGTCTCATTTCAGCTCCCGATTCCCATTTGATTTACGATTTAATTTTAATATAAATTCTAAAACATTACACCTATAATAATACCTTCTTCATTTTCGTTCATAGCCATTTTGATGCATTTCTTCCTAAATGTTTCCTAACTTGTCATCGTAAGTACTTTCAACCCCTCAGGTTGCTGAGTTCCTCATTTCTTAGTTTCACATTTGAATTCATCGAAATCAAAGGAGCTTCAATGCCGAAATGACAACTGCCGAAGAAAACGACGAAGTGCTTCCCTACACTCATGACGAAATCTTGAGCCTGATCCGTCAATTCGACGACGAAATCAAAACCATGAAGGCTCAAATGGGCCTCGTCTCGCACGAATTGCTGGTTGAAAACGAGAGAATCAAAGAAGATACGGAGAAGATGCGAAGGAGTCAAAACTCACCGGGATCGGTTGAGCCGCCTGACGTTTGGCCAATACTTGAAGAAGACAAAACGACGAATTTTGACGACTTAGATGAAGATTACTCACTGTAATGCATTAAAAAAAATTCAAATACTTATGGAATTCTTAAGGTTTTTTTCTTAGTGACTGTCTTCTTCTAATAATTATTTTTGATGATCTGTTCTGATCTTTATAAGCATCTACCTGTGTGGGTGTTGGTTCACTTCGGCGCCCGGCCAGTTTTTACCCGTTTTAACCTTTTTAGCGCAACCTTTTCCTCAAAAAATGGAAAGGTGCGCTCACCTCTTCGACATGTTTTTTTCTTTCTTTTTTTTCCACAGCATCACGCCCGAGCGGCTCAACAGATTTTCATGAGGGTGGTCTCATTGTGATCAGCGAGTTCGGGGGGTGGTTATAGGCTACCTTGATTTTTCCTCCCTCATCCCCTTCATCGGTTTTCGGGAGGTCCTTCACGATGAAAGTTGTTTATCTCTGATGTGTAACTAAGGAGGCATCAAAAGGGGGACGAAAGTTTTTTTCCGATTTCGTATGTACAAGGGTCTATGAAATGAGCTTTTCAGGCTGATTCCAACGACTCCAAAACGATTTTTGCAGCCCGAGCCGTTCGTTACCTCTGATCAGCATAAGGTTTTCTTACGCATCGGTCGTTAGGGTGCAGTTGTTTACGTAGGTAATGAGCATCACGTGGATATTTTTGATGTGATTGGTCGCTAGATACCTACTGTTTCTTAGTTTCTCTCGCTTTTAAATGTTCGTAATAATAGAAAGGTTGCTCTTATCTATTCAATTCAATTGATGGCTTGTTTCGTTTCATTTCGGCGCCCCCAGGGAAAATTACCTGCTGAACCCCACCAACTCGTTTCAAATCGGCGCGCATCATAAATCAAGATTTGGTAGCTTAGTCGAAATCCGATAGGTAAGTAATCATAATGAGTGGAAGTCGAAAAGGGAAAAATACATCATTTTTGTGACAAAAAGTCTTTCACGTAGTTTATAATCATCTTAAGATGTTCTGGCCGATTCAAAGACCGGTTTAGGTGACGTCACCTACACCGGTTCCAGTTTCCAATCAAAGACACCAGAGTGCAGGTCGATTTTCAATTTTTTTCTTGAGTTTCTTGGTGGTTGGCACTAGTGATACTGGAATAACGCGAAAATGGCCGTGTTCGCTTTGTTGTGAATGTGACTGTGCTTATTGACTCAACTTATTCGTGATATAAATTAAGTTATTCGACGTGACCGATCCTTCAGTTTTTAGTTTTTTAATGGTGGCCAACTCGTCGATCAATAGGAGCTGACCTCGGGTTTCCGCCAAAATTCAAATCGCAATTTTCCATCAATTTTATAAATTTTCAGTATTATTGGGACGTCAAATTAGTTTTAGAGAGTAGATGACTAGGAAAGTCTGAAACCATGTTTCTCCATGTGACGTATCTGAAGGGTAAAACTATACCTTCCAAATTATTCCTTTCACATGCACAGCATTCATACGATCACATGAGAATCCCGCCAGACACATGTGCCTGTATGAGAAGCCCACCAGGCCGCCACGAGCATCCCGTCATGGCGGAACGAACAGGGGTTGGCTGGCGTAGACAATCGGGGATAGCTTCCTAGTAATAATAAAATCTACACACTCAAAATCACAATGATTATAATTTTTACGACTTCAGCGAGGACAGCAATCCAATCCAATCTCACCGACCCCCTTTCTCTCTTTCTCATTCCACCAAAGTCCGATAACTTGGGGGGATCCCATTACACTCTGTTTGGGTAAAAGTTGTCTAATTAATTCCAACAGTGGGGGTCGGGGGGACGAAGGGGGTGTAGGTTGAAAAGCGTTGGGGGCGGTTTGAAAAGGAGCGGGGAGGTCGAGAGAACAAACAATGGGGGCGAAGGCCATAATTCGTCAGGAAGATAATGCACGGCGGGGAAGGAGGGGAAGCTATGGAGCTGATTACAATGTCAGCGAGGCCCTTAAGCGCAAACTCATTCCACAAACACATAGTTCTATAAGGGCTCGATGGGCGAGGGTGGAAGAGGTTTTAAGGGTAATTCTCAGCTGAATTACACAACTTGGCACATTACGGGGAGCGGAGGGCGTCTCCGAGTATTAGGAAAAGACAAAAGAACGGAACGCAAAAAGGGAATATAGAGGGTGGCTTTCGGTCTGGTCGTAATCTTTGAAAATTCACGTCTACCAAAAAATTAAATTTTTGTGGCTGATTTTAACGCCATGGCGTTATTCGCGCCAGTACACCACAAACTGTCAAAATTTAGAGAGATGGAGGTAGCTACTAAGTATACCTCTTTACTTAATAGTGCATGAATAATATTGGTATTTTGAAATGAAGATATAAATTTCGATATATCGAGTTCAAATATCGATATATTATATCGATCCGGGGAATACCGATACGAGGCATATCGATATTTAAAAGAAAATAATAGAAACAAATTACAAGTACCTAGAGTTCGACGCGATTACTTTGCGTATTTTGCATGGAGAAGCGGTTCCCACCATGCCACCCGGGTAACCGATTTAATTGATCTCGGTATATCGATTATTAATATCAAAAATTTTGATTTGATATTTAATAATAATTAAAAAAACTTGTTAGTTATAAGCAGAAACGGCGAGTTTATTACTTTCCTTTTTTCATTTCATGATCTGCAAATTGGATCACACTTGGTTTTATTATTATTTTTTTATGAAACTTCGTTCTTAATGATTGGACAGAATCGGGACCTCTTTTAATCGATTCTACTTCTAAAATTATTTCAAAATTGACCACCCCACTCGCCTAACTAGTAGGTATAGGTAAACCCCTTGTAAAATCTCATTTCCGCCCAATAATATCCCCATAACGATCGAACCCTGTGGGGTTGTTCGATCGAACTAAAACATTTGCGGAATCAACTAGAATGAGTCCCTAATGTTGTGTCAAAATTTCAGATTCTTTGAAAAATTCTACTACAAAATTGTGAATAGAACGTTGTTGTAGAGTGGTCGGACTGGTCTCGTCGATTCTTCGTCCAGAATTACCTACATCGGTAGAGAATAATTCTTTATTAGTTAAAAATGATAATAATAATTATTATTCGATGTAATTATTACGTTTGTTCCGGGTCTGACTGCGTCTGTCGACAGAAGTTGGACAGCTGTCGACAGAACCCGACCACACCTACTCGAGCTATCGGTTTCCGTCCAACTTACGATCGACCTGGAACAGCAGTTTCTAAACTGCGCATGTCTCTGGCGATTTCTGTTAACATTCCGTCAAAACTGGAACAAACCTATTATATCGATAATACCCCCATAAAAGCCACATAGAACCCAGGGAAATTGTCTCATCTAGCTGAAACGTATGACATACATTGTGGGACCAACCAGGTTGAGACCCAATAGTAGGGTCAAAATTTAAAACTTTTAAAAACATTCCAACTGGCAAATTTTACGTGGGCGGCGGAGGGACATCCTACCTATTAATTTTTGAAACATACAGGCGCAACCCCCGTCGCGAATTATAGGTGTAGTATTCAGAGAATACCTATTAAAAATGTCCTTATCATGACGTTTATCCTGTTAAGTTGCTTTGATGACCTTTTCGACAAAAATGGCTATTGTATAATAAAAACCTATGGCTATGACGCTTATGACTTTTTACCGTCTCTGGTTATAAGTAATTATTGTTTTTATTACTTAACTGTTTTAATAATTATTCTAAAAGTTAGATTGACAAATTAATAAATAAACAACTTTAATAAATAAATGCTTGTGTGAAATTTGCAGCTTGTTGGCCCATTTTTCAAAATTTGAATTATTTAATGAAACTTTCGAAGGATCACATTAGTTCAAATAAGGCGTTGTTTTCCAGGTAATTTTTGACGCATGATCCATGTTTCGAGGTCCAACATCTATCCAATATAGTGCAAAAGGAAATAAATATTATTCTTTGATATAGGTTAATCATTACTTAACCTTTAATTATTGTGCAAATATCAATTCTGTGTTAATAAGAGAATAATTTTGGGAAAATTAAAAAAAAAATTAAAAATTCTGTACTACATTGGATAGATGTTGGACCTCGAAACATGGATCATGTGTCAAAAATTACCTGGAAAGCAACTCCTTATTTGAACTAATGACATTAGGATCACATTGTGATCCTTCGAAAGTTTCATTAAATAATTCAAATTTTGAAAAATGGGCCAACAATCGTAGCCCCCATGAAAGCGGATCGTTCTGGAACCCCAAACATTTTCGATAACGACACCTAACTCGACTCCAAAGCCAAAAACTTTCAAAAGCCCCACCCGAAGCCCCATAGTGCCACACAGGTTTGGGCGATCGGGCTGAAAACCTTGCGGGCACACCAGATGGTTAACCCAGTATTTTATTAAAATTTCAGATTTTTTCAAAAATTCCCCCTGCTCAAAACAGCAACGACTCCATAGCAGTCTCCACAGCACTAACCTGCTCAAAACGGCTCGGACATTTAGTTTTTGGAATCTACGTCATGTACATAACGTATGATGTCAAATTTTGAGGCCGATCAGAATTTCGTGACCTCCGTCGTGATTAGATAGGTGTATTATTCCAAAAAATAATAAACCAAGATTAGGTAAAACAAAATAATAAATACCTAGCTAACAAAAATTGCCTATTGAATGATTCGAACTGTCCATAGATGTGTTGCAGCGTCTTTGTGCACGGTCAGTGGGGCCTACATCCTTCGATACCTTCCCATGTCCCTTTTCTCTCAACCTCTCCTCATCCTGAAAAAAAAAAAAAAATCTTTTCTTATTCCACGGATTGACAGAAGGCCCTCAGGTACTTTCCCTACGAACTCCATTGTGGTTAATTCCTCCCTCCCCCCAGCCGGGGTCGGCTTGGCTCTTTTCAAACTCGAAATCTTTGAAAAGGTTTGGCCATAGTGCTCCATTCATCCGTCGTTATTCAATTGCGTTCAGGAACTTGAGAAGACGTATTGGGGTAGGCGAGACAACAATTCAGACAGCCAGCCCGGTCTGCCTCCGGTGTATTATTTCCATCCAAGGAAATTTGAGGAAATTGTAGAAGAAAAATTGAGGGATAAGTAAAAGTACAATTAAATAGGAATCTTAAGTGAAATCTATGAAATTCATTAGCCACCTTACATTGTGCAAAATGTAGTTATGATTACTAACTACCAACTACAATTATTGTAGTTGGTAGTTAGTAATCATCATCAGACTAATAATTAGTCTAATCAAAATCTAGTTGCAACTACATACTAACTACATTTATGGTTGGTAGTTGAAAACTGAACTACTTTTAGTCAACTATTAAGTAGTACTTAACTACTTTCTATAAAAGTAAAGAAGTAGAGCCGACAGTGCAATTTGTTTCATAAATGGGAATGGGAGGGTGGTAAATAAAAATCAAATATAATAAATAAATGCAAATAAAATAATAAAGGCGATTGGAAATGCAATTTCAAATTTGGAACCAGCCTGAAAAGATGTGTTGGAAAACGATTATTGGGAGAATGGTATGGAACATGACAAATTTGAAATCGCCTTTCCTATTGCGTTGTTATTATTCTTATTCATAAATTAGTATTAAATACTAATTTGATTACCTATTTAATTATTTGATTTGATTTATATTCGCCCTAAATTTGTATTTTTACTTTTATTTTTTATAATATAAAAAATAGGGATTATTTTTTGAAAAATAATAATTATTATTTCATTTTTATTAAGTACTTTTTATTCCCAGTAAAATTTAAAGTAGTTGACAACTTTTGGAGTTAACTATCAACGAGTAGTTCCCTAAAAGTAATTAACTACTACTATGTACTAGTTTACAACAAAAAAAAGTTGATAGGTAGGCATAAATTTCAACTACTAACTACTGTTTATAAAAAAAAGTACTTGTTTTTCTCACTAACTACTATTTTACTCCAACTAACTACTAGTTGGTAGTTGCTCACTGTTTTTAACTACTACTAGTTGAGTAGCCTAGTTAAAAATGTAGTTAACTGCTGCCCAACTTGAACAACAACTTCAATGGTTTTACGAGGACCAGAGGTCCAACAGCACCAGTAGTTGGACCACTGGTACACGTAAAACCATTTAACTTGTTAATTCTTTACCAATAATAAGTTCGAATTGATTTATTGCGGGCACCCCAATCAAAATGCCATAGAAACACTTACAAAGAGTGACGATGTGCTGTGTCTCATTCATCCCGAAAAGGGAAGCTATTGAACGCCATCTGCTGACCCTCCGAGGGGCTTCTTTTATGTATATTTATTGCCCGTAGCTCGTCCTAGGGTGGACCCTCCTTTCCAAGACAGCCATCACGGTGTCGAACAATAAGTGGGATAGAATCATCATCGAACATTCACAACCGGGTGAAAAATAGGGCGATATTTCATCGTGATTTGATGCCGGAGCCAATTTCATTAACGATGTTTTTCGCAAAGATGGAACAAAAACGCTGCAAATTTTACACAAGGGTTTATTATTCTTCAATACCTTAGTTGGTTCAATAGGTTAGTTGTGCAAAAATTAATTTTGTATCATGAAAATCTCTGAAAATCTATCTTTGAAAATTAAAAAAAAAAACCTTTTCTGTAAAATGTTTGGACAGATGTGGGACCTCGAAAAATTTATTATGCGTCCAAAATTACTCGGCATACGACACCTAATTTGGCATCCTGGGATCCTCCAAAAACCTCATATGGAGCCCCATAAAAGCCCAATAGATCCCCACGGTGAAATCGTGTCGTTCTGGGACTACCAAACATGGATTCTACTTCCAAAAATACCTACTTCGAAAACGACACCTAACTCAACCCCATTGCCGAAACCCTTCAAAAACCCCTCCCGTAGCCCTATTTTAGCCCCCACAGAGCCCCGCGGGCTGATACTCCAACCAAACTTTCAGACGGGAGATCATTGAGGGGCTGCCACAGGCCGGACAAAGTGAAACTTTGTCATCGCCACTTATTATCGTTGCTTACGTCTCTTGGGATCTGTGGATCATTGCACAAGTGGCTCCAGCTACAGCAGTTTTCCACTTTTCAAATATATTTGAAAAGTGGAAAACGGTCACGTAGGGATACCGTAGAGTAGTCATCTTGGTCCACTTGTGTATTCTTTTTGTCTAACAGCGTCATTGATACACTGGCTCGAGGAACGCACTACCTGCTGTTTGCAGACAACATGAAGCTTTTTAGCCATGTTGGATCTCGATTCGACTGTGTTGCTCTGCAGTAGTTGGTGAGGCAGTTGGTATCATGGTGTGCCAGATGAAGGACGAGAACTCGGAGGATGATCGAGACACCACCAGCCTCTCCAGGCAAAACCAGGGAGCTCAACTACCTCCCGTCTGAAGGTTACGTTGGAGTATCAGACGACTGTTACAGTAGTAAACATAATCTGAACGAACACTCTTCCCACACAAATTTCCCTGCCTCGCCCAAAGATAGATCATAGTAAAATCAAGGCTTTCCTTATAGAAACAAGAGAATTCCATCAACTACTCGTACCTTAAGACAATAGTATCATCGCCCTCACGATCCAGACACTCTTCGGACACTTACCTGCAATGAGAAAAAACACGTTAATTTCATTAACTTCAATATATATTATATATATAATTATATACTACCTATATAATGTAAATTATTTACAAACGTAAAAAAGACATTGAAGGTACAATTTCAACCAAACAATGTTTCCTGGAAGCACAGTTTCGGAGGTATACGCAAAAAACTGAAAAAGTGCCAACATTTTTGCAAAAACGCACATTTTCTTGTACCCACCATTCGTACAGGTACCTAGGATTTTTTCGACAAACTTTGAGGGTAAGTTTGTGGGTAGAACCTGTCTTATAGGAAATTTAACGCTCTACAACTTTTATCATGTAACATCGATTTCGAAACTTTGATCCGATCTGAAATATGGAATCGAAGGGTAGGAATACAATATCGTCCCCTTAAAGGTAAAAGTGACCAAGTGACATTTGGTCAGTTTTCTTTTTTTCTGCTATTTAGATCCGAAATTAGCTCAACTTTATGGGAAAAATTTAAAAAGTGGGAATTTGTCAGCAGTTTCACGGGAAAATGCAAAAAACCATTTTTACCTTTTGGACAATTGCTTTTCTGAGTGACCAAATGGCAGTTGACAATATTTACCGAATGACTGTGGTTCGAAAGTTTAACTGATCAAATGTCAAATAATCAATTTTACTTGACGAAGACATGAAAAAAAAGAAATTGACCAAGTGTCACTTGATCTATTTTTTTCGACGCCTTCTTTGAAGAAAAACTGACCAAGTGTCACTTGATCAATTTTTCTCGACGCCTTCTTTGAAGAAAAACTGACCAACTGATCAGCGCTCGCCCAAGCACTTCAAGTAAAAATGACTAACTACCATTTGTTCAGTTTACCTACAACAGTTATTACGAACCAGCTGAGTTCCGAAGTGATCAAATGGCAGATAATCACAAGAGTGACGTGTCTTTTTTGCCCCAGTCTACTTTTATCCTTCGTCTTTCTCCTTCAGTCAGCTTATTTTTTTTCGTATCGTGGAAATTTCGTCCGTAACCACGATGTCCGGCCGGGCCACAGCCACATGGAAGCCGATTCAATGCACAGTAGCATAGAATCAGCTAAGAAATACGTGCCTGTTTACACTTTGGATGACTGGTTAGGTAAATATAATGAAGGCAGCTCGTTCCACCAAACATAACAACAAATCAAAACCTTATGAGGTGAAAGAGTTGAACTTTTATGAATTCGTCGACTTAAAACAACTGGCTACATTAATGATAGCAAATCGAACGACCGACTCTGAAGGTGAAAAAATTAATTGGCTGAAGATGAAACGTCTCAAATTCGAAAAGCATTCACCTGGGGTCATTTACTTTTCTTATGACTAAGTACGACTCTCAGTACCAAGAGCTATGGGTTACCTTGAAGACGAAAAAGGGGGGAGTCACTCCTCAAAATATTCCAAAGAAGCTTCAGCCCCTGTACAAAAAACTGGGGTGTGGTTATATGAAACCACGGTAAAAGTGAAACTTTTTTCCCACTAGTCTCTCCGGCTCGCTTCGCTCGCTCCCCTAGTGGGGTGCGTAGCATCGATGGACACGTTTTTTATGTCTAGTCCCCCCCCCCCCCCCCATTTCCTACTCATTCACCTACCCTTGTATCTCTACCCACGGCTTCATTTTGGCGTTTTCTCAAATTGATTTCTAACGTGGCACCTGATAGCAACAAAACAAGCGGCATTGTTTACTGCATCCATTAATAACATCAATAAATATAAAATGGGGACATAATGACAAAGAACAAGTACGAAAGAAATGTGTGATAAATCGAGAGCTTTCCAACGAATGGTGAACGATTTTTGTACGATTATAACTGGCGAAGATGAAGTTCTGTAGCAACGAATCGGTTGTAAGCGAAAATCAACGGTAGCGTGACGGGACAAGAGACGACACACAGTCTAAGTTTCACTTTAAAAAGCAATTCCTTTGAGTGACGTCAAGAAAAAGGACTTGCTCAAATTATGCTCCACGGGTGCCATCCCCACGGGGTACCACGAATGGTACAAGAGGCTACCTTCAATGAAGAAAAAAATTACAGAAAAGTGTCCCGAGCCTTCGATCTCAGATGAAGATGACGAAGACAGTGAACCGTGAGACGTGAAGCAATACTCCGTTTATTTGTTCCTTTTATTTCAGCAATTTCATTTCCTTTAATTTCAGCAACGTTCTGCCATTGTGTAATTATTAAATTAATGAAAAAAACTGGGGTGTGGTTTTATGAAACCACGGTAAAAGTGAAACTTTTTTCCCACTAGTCTCTCCGGCTCGCTTCGCTCGCTCCCCTAGTGGGGTACGTAGCATCGATGAACACGTTTTTTATGTCTAGTCCCCCCCCCCATTTCCTACTCATTCACCTACCCTTGTATCCCCTACCCTTCACTCTACCCACGGCTTCATTTTGGCGTTTTCTCAAATTGATTTCTAACGTGGCACCTGATAACAACAAAACAAGCGGCATTGTTTACCTACGGCATCCATTAATAACATCAATAAATATAAAATGGGGACATAATGACAAAGAACAAGTACGAAAGAAATGTGTGATAAATCGAGAGCTTTCCAACGAATGGCGAACGATTTTTGTACGATTATAACTGGCGAAGATGAAGTTCTGTAGCAACGAATCGGTTGTAAGCGAAAATCAACGGTAGCATGACGGGACAAGAAACGACACACAGACCAAAAAATTTGGGACGATGTAATAAAAGTTTCACTTTAAAAATTGAAAAATACTCGTGTTTTTACTGTAAAACTTTGTTTCTCAAGTGCTGGCCATCTACTGGATTAGGGGCGAAAGAATAAGGTAAAAATGACCAAGTGCGTGCAAACCTAACCTGGAACGAGAGACCTTCGATTCGTTTTCATTTATTCGGAGTTCTAGAAATCTACCGGCATTCATTTATCTTTCATCAATTTTCTACAACGTTATATTATTTTCTAAATTAATGGAAAATTGAGGAACAGTTATGTTTTAAGTAAATTCTAAGTTTTTATGGAAATGAACAACTGCTGAAGCATGGTAAAGTCGAAGAGGTAAAAATGATCAAGTGCATCGGAGCACCCCTAACGTTGGAAAATGATGTTTCGACTATTGTGAATGATTAAAAATAAAACTTAACAACACTTCTTTGATTGGGTAGGACAAACAAATCAATATCGCAGATTTTATTGGAAATTTCGTAACATTCCTAAAATGACCAACTGCTGAACCCATCCTATCTTCCTAGAGCCAAACCTGACCAAATGCAATTTTTCGCCAAAATGATGGGATTTCAACAGAAAACCAGGCATTTTGCTATTGATACTATGAAAGTAGAGTGTCTTTATCCTTAAAAAAGAAAAAGTCGAATCCACAGATGGAAAATAGCGACGGACGAAGCTTTTTTATGAGAACTGTCTGACCCAAAAACTTTGGGAGGCCATACTGAAAAATCTCCGAAATGTAGATGGTCACTTTTACCTTTAAGGGGACGATATATTCAATATTACTGCGTCAATATATTATTGAGTCGTCACTACTGTAGGTAGCGTTGAGCTGTTGATGAGCTTAACAGCCTCTGGTCCCAATGCTAGGGTTTTTATATTTTAATAAACAATGTACTTAGACCATCAGCAGAGGAGTAGGTACGTAATTATTTTTCTCTGTAATCTCCAAATTTAATTGGTCCTCTGCACCTTCGGCAAATAACCATTTCATATTCACATTTATTGCAGTAAGTAGTAATTTTACGTATCATTTGGCCAATATACTTGACGTTGAAGTCGTTGAAGGTGGTGGTAGAGGGGGGGGGGGGGGGGGGGGGGGTAATGGGTTGAAAGGTGTAGAAGTGGAGCACTTCCCAGAGGTCGGTAGAATACTCAGTAATGGCAAGAGTTGAAGGGGAAGTAAAGGGGTCGAAGCTGTGTACATCTGTAGAAGGGGGGGGGGGTGTAGCCTAGCATTAAACTTTTCGGTCGATTGAAAGTGTTTTAAGGTAACGGATAAGTACAGCCTTGAAGTAGCCATCGCTCCAAAGTGGACTCCCCCCCCCCCCCCCCATCTTCTGAGAAGGAAAAACCTGAAAGCTTTTCAGCGAGTGAAGCCAATAACATCCCCCACCCCCCCATCCCAGAGCCCAATTCTCCCCCCTCCGCCGGGTTTTCCCTCCCGGAAGAATAAGAAGTCGGCTAATAGCTTCGGAGTGAAATGTCTTCGAAGTGAGAAAAACCCGATAGACCGTAGGCCCCGTCTATTTACCGCCCCGGTAATTTAAAAAAAAAAAAAAATTTCTCAAAGGCTGTAATTTATTTTTCACGCATAAGTAAAAAATGAAGTAGGTATGGCTAAAAATGAGGCCTACATTGAAATTCCCTTCAGAAGAAGAGGTATATTTTTTCTGTTTTTTGCGGAGGTGAAACAGAATCTAACAAACTCTGCTATCATCCAGTCGAATAAAGAAAAATAGAAAAAGTTTTGTTATAGTTCTGGAAATTGCCATTCAAAATGTACTTTGGGCTGCTGAACACGAATCTGAGGTTTGCGACAAAAAATGTTGCCCGGATTTTTGTTTTCTTTTTTTTTACCGTCAAAATTTTGGGAATTGTCAAAGTTTTTTGTAAATAACTCCGAAACTACAACATTTAGGTGAAAACCCCCATATTAATATTATGGCATAAATATTATGACATACAAACATTGTATATGATACAAAATGAAAGAGCAATAAATTTCTTACATTTTACGTGGGAAAAGATTTTTTGTATAATTAACCATTTAGCCGTCAGAGGATCCGGATATTATTATGCGCTTTGAGATTTTTGCGGAAAACTCCTACATTTTGGCGCTTTTTAAAGTGCTTTACTTATAAATCCGAAACTAAGGGTAGCGGTCTCGGATGCGGTACCTTAGCTAAATTCTCTTCATTGGGGTCCAGAACCGTGTTATTTTTCCAAGAAAGAACTTCACGTCAGAATACGAGAAAAGTGGGTTTTGCCCCCCCCCCCCCCCCCCCCTAGTGCAATTTGAACTTTTGGCGAGCCACCAAAAATTAAATTTTTGAATGGAACGCGGATTCCAAGCAGAAAGCTGTGTGATTGGCCACTCAGTGACCAATGAAAAATTGGATTGGAGGCTGCAAGCTCCCAAGCGGGTTATCTGAGCATAGGTTAGATTAAGGTTATTCTAGCAGATAACGTCCACTCAGGAAACCTGTGATTTTCGTAATTGAACGTTTCTCATACAAAAACAAACATTTAAATTCACTTCTTCGCTTAAAATCCGTCATAGCTTTACTGGAATCTTTTCTACCCATTGATTCACTTAAAATGTAGTCCGGGTTGTTGGCATAAAATTCAGCAACCATCTCAGTCACTACTTCGGGTAAGTTGTCGTCGTTTCCCTCGTAAAAACGCTCCTCGACTGTTCTCCGCGGCATGGTGACGGAAATCCAGATAAAACAAAGGGAAAATTCTAGCGATTCGAATACGAGAAATTCACTGAGCTGTTCAGTAGGTATAAGCGTCACTCTAATGTGCATCGGCGACTCTAAGGTCGTCGAAAACCAAGTTGACCAACAAAACAAACCTCAAAATTTGATTAAATCAGGTCTCTTTTCTCATTTCAGTGCTAGTGTGCTCTGGCGGATTAGTTTTCGCTCATCTGGAAAACTTCCCGGAACGGTCTGAATGCAGGCATTTTCCTTCGGGATTTTCTCTTCACTGAAGATCTATTTCCTTTTCGTGACCAACCCGTGACTTTTATTTCGAGCCACTGGAAAGATTTTAGGCCAAACTTGTTTATTTTTTCGATATAGGACCAGACCCCATTTGAAGAAGCGTCTTGTAGACAAGTGCAGTCAGCAAGCTGTCATCAAGGAGGTGGTCCTCATGTCGTGGAAACACGTTTATTCTCATATTTTTCCAAGCGTATACAATTATACCTATAGGTACCTACTGTTCAATATATTTTGGCAACCCTATGCCCAAGGGGTGGTGCGTTTGACGAGCGTTATCGTCGATAACTTATCGACGTCCGGCATTTCCCTCTCCAACCACGATAAACAAAAGAAAAGAAAAACCACGTAAATCTCTGCCAAACGCCTTCTCAAGTGATGAAGTGCCTTCGAGCCAATTGGCGGGCATCTAACGGCCTTCCAAGTCCGGTGGGGGGGATCAGGTCTTCGGGAATTACCTGAGGAATCAAAGATGGCCGACTCGATATGCAAATGAACAAGTGTCATGTTGGAAGCTGACGACAAAAAGGATTCGCCTGACCACCTCCTGAACCTCGTAGGCCGAGTAGGCCCTTCCACGTAGTCATCATTCACATTCTACTATTCACTTTTACATTTCTAATAAATCAGAAAACGATCCATATCTCACAACTATTCTTCTTGGCGTTATTAATGTACCTAAAGCTAGAATATTCAAATCAATATGTATAATATAATATATTATCACCACCATCCTACCATTATCACCACCTTTTACGGTATATACCTATTATATACCGTAAAAGGTGGTGATAATGGTAGGAGGTCACACTTTTTGAGGTTTTTCCGGTTTTTCGACGCTACAGTTAATTTTTATTGTCTTCATCTTATTTTATCCTGGTACCTACATATCGGATGACTCATCAGTGATGAGTATTTCTAGGTTTGGGGGGATTTTTTTTAGCTCGAAAATTGAATGAGTTATAGAATTCTTTGTTGTGAACCATTTTCACCCCGCAACTGGGGTGGAAATGGTACACCCCATTTTTGGTGATATAGACTGCGTTGAGAAGCCCTGTTACATTGCCACCCCTAAAGACCATCTTCAAAACCTTATAAGGGGATTTTTTTTTTTGAGCCAGCAATCTGTATAAATAGGTACAGATTGCTGGCTCAAAAAAAAAAAAAAAAAAAAATCCCCTCGCAAAATTAAAAATTATTTGACTTCGATCCCTCCACAGGTCTCTTGAACCTTTCCTCCTAGATAAATCTGTTCTAATAGAACTTGTGAGCTAATTAGGGGGCATATACCAGTTTTACTGCGCTTATATTCGTTGAACGCAGATTTGTGTCCTGAGAAGGCATTTTTCAAACAAAGGCGTTCCAAAACATCATCCATTTTTCCGAAGCTGCCATACGGTCGAAAAGGGAATACGTGGTTTTTGAAACATAAACGTAGCTACCAACGTTTGTGGAAAGGGTTTGACAGGTTTAGTTGGGAAAAGCTCGAAACGGACGTAATGAGAACGCGAAGGGCAAATGGTTGCTAATGGAGAAACAAGAGCATAATGGAGCATTACCCGGCTCTTACTTGGAATGACGCAACGCGAAAGGAGGATTATCATTAAAACAATTTGAGTAACGTTTTCGAAGGTTCCATTATCGGATTTGTAGGAGGATCAATAGGCCTGGAAAGGGTGGACCTTCAAAACGGCCAACTTGTCCGAGCAAAAGCGAACAGTGCTCGATTGTCCATTGCAGCAATATTCTCAGCGTATAAATACTGTTTGAAGAAGGTTCTCCGACAGACATTTTTTGTTCTGATTACGAGAAATAAGATTCGGACTAAGACTTAACTTGAGACAATGGAGTGGTTTCGCGGTCTGCTGGTTTTCAACGTCTTCGGAATTTTTTTTTTTTTCTCTCCCTCGTGGAAAATAAGTGAGTTTTCCTCGATCGGGTTCACTGGTTCGCGGAAGTGCTGACGGAGTTTGAGATCGTGAGTGTAGGTGATGAAAATAGGGGAGTCAGGTCGATGGCCGATCTCTTCGATTTTCGATCGCTGCTTGCAAGCTACCGCGTGGGCAACTGTAAGCAAAACGCCAAGAGATGGCGTTAGTTTTGGCATTGCCGTTCTGCTCTTCGTAGTTTTAGGTCTGCCCTTTGTTTTGAAATAAACCCCCGTTACTGCGGATCTTGCATTCTACTTCGTCCTTGAGATAGCAGCTGTGTTATCATACTAAAATGAGAAAAATCAAGGATTTTTCAGAAAAACAGCGGATATCCGGATATCTGGATTTGAACGGCAGACATAGGATAGATTTTGGATGCTTGACATTCATCCGATTGGATCTCCAACCTAATCAGATATCGTATTCTCAGATATCAGATTAATATCCAAATTCTGGTTATTAATTTTGGTTTTCCATCCCCCACCGCTTTGCTACCGTAATGTAGATTTTACATTATGCTTCTCAATCTTAAATCCTAAAATGAAATCGATATCTAATGAATTGAATGGGAATGGTTTTCTTTTGCTTCAGACAGTGAAAACAGTTCAAAAGGTTTTTGGAAAAAAGATCCCCCTAGGAGGATCCCCCGAAGGTAGAGCAGTACATACCAACATTTAATATCATATTATCTTGTTTTTGTTGTTGTTGTATGTTTATGTAGAATGAAACCACGTACAAGCGAGAAAAAAACATGTTCTTTCTGCATTGATGAGAATAATCAATTATTGATCATCTTCCCGGGTTGCTCGGTTCTTGGGGGATCATAATCCATTTTTCGGAGTTTCCAATCCATCCACTAACTTTACAATAAAAATAAATAAAAAGTACATAAGACTTTTATAAACTTAATAAAAGGATTTAGTATTGATGTTTTTAATATTGTTTTTTAATATAACTATATAAATAATTAATTTTATTTGACCAAACACACCGTCAATGCAATAAATGGCACGGAAAAGCCAATGCTAAAAATGTTCAAAGAAAATAAAAGGACATACAAAGCTGGACAATCTGAAATCGAGTGGAGGTAGCAGTAAAAGGGAAGTTTCAGCCTTCAATCGCAGTCACTTTTTTTATTTTATCGAATTAATTTCTGCACAATTTATATCAAAGAATACTAAATCCTTTTATAAAATTTGCAACTTATTTTTTGTCCCTCGAGCCAATAATTGGCTATTTAAGGTTTTAAAGAATTATTCTTTAAAACCTTAAATAGCATCAATATTAATCAATACACAGGTTTACAAAAAAAAAAGGTCAATCTCAGGCGCCGCAGAAAAAACCATCAAACTCTATGTTTTTTGGGGTGCTGAATCCGAGTCCGACCCCCGTTTTTTTCCGGTCACGTCCAAATTTTCGAGATATTGGCGATTTTTCGTTTTTTCGACCTTTTTCCGTTTTGGAAGTCACAGCTAAACGTGCGGATACCACAAAAACTCTCTTCTTACTGGAAATTTATCGCTGATTCCGAAAATATAAATGAGTTGGTGTCTAAAACCACGAGAAATGTGTGCTTTTGCCAAAAAATGTTTAAAAAACGTGTTTTTTTTTTCAAAACCAAAGTCACGTTTTTTGATACTTTTTACCTTCTAGCGTGAAAACTAAGGCCGTTAATAAAAATTTTCCAACGAGGTCTTGTAGGTAGATTGTTTCTGCGTCGAATGGGATCAACCGTGATTCTTTACCTTCCATAATAAGGGAGCTATGATTTTTCAAAGTTTCTACCCATTTTGGCCATGTCGTAGAACATGAACTCCTGGAGTCCGCAATGCAACTTGATCACAACAAAACTTTGTTCCGAGGAATATATTGGACTCGGAGGCATCAATTCAGACCGACTCAAAGATGGTTTTATTCATCAAGAACTCACGGAATTGCACTTGAAGCCCTGAAAAACAAGCGCCCAGAAACTTTGAAAAATCATAGCTCCCTTATTATGGAAGAACATAGAGGAAACATAGAGTTTGATGGTTTTTTCTGCGGCGCCTGAGATTGACCTTTTTTTTGTAAACCTGTGTTATTATTGATCTTAAATAGCAGCAATAATTATTATTGATCGGAGTTTTCCAAATTTTGATAATAAGTTATTCTTAAATTCCGATAAGAATTCTTCTTTTTTTCAAATTACGTCCACCATCGTGGCGATTCGCCATTCGATCCGATCACTCTCAACCTAGTATAAAATTCCATCTCTCCCCCACTGAGAGTCGTCATCAGAAAAATGAGGCGTTTTTAATAAGAATAAATCTTATTATAATTATTATTTTTATAGAATATATTATTAGTCCACAATATGAAAATTCTCTCCTAAATACTAAATCCTCCCTCGCAAGTCCAAAGAGGAGGAAAGACCTCTGAAAAACGGTTCCAATGATACATTTTTCGTAGCATCGCCGCACAAACGTCCTCCTGCGGTTCCACTCAGCGCGATATATCATCGCAAACGACCCCCGAGAAGCCTCCTGGCAACGCTGGAAACAATGCGACGCCGAAGCGAATAGAACAGGAAGAGAGGGGGTAGTGGAGCGGTGAAGGGGGGGGGGGGGATTCGCTCACACATTTTTGAGATGTAGTGCTGCCTTACAAAACGCAATCCATTCCACAAACTTCCCCCATTTCATACAAAGAAAACGATAAATCCGGCAGCCCTTTCGGGCACATTCTTTTGTTTCAAAAATTATTAATTTTTTTTTTTTCTTCTTTTCACTACAACACAAAAGTCACAATAAAAAAGTGTTTCGTTCGGAAAAGTCGTCGCTTTTGAAGAAAACCAAACGAGTGCGTGAAGAGAAAAAAATTCAAAAAACGTATATAAATATTTCATTAGGGGGCGATTCTCGAAACAAAGACTATTTACGAACCAAATTTGTCCCACTTTTCTACACTTGTTATGCGATGAGAGGCAAATTTTGGGCATTTAATCAATGTGAACTACCGTTTCCTGTTCAATTTCTTCTTCATAATAATAATAATAATAATAACTTTATTATTATTATTATTATTATTATTATTATTATTATTATTATTATGAAGAATTATGACAAAATCTTGCTCGACATTATGACTAAAACTCTAAAAGAAGTCGTCCGAACGGGAATCAAATCAAATAATCGTGCTGGTGATTTAATGGGATTGGCTCAAGTTGGCTCCTAATCGACTAGAAAATTTCTAGGTTAAATATTTAATATTTTTCCTCGTGCCTTAGACTGAACCTAAAAGTTAAATTTACGTTATTAAAAAACCAATTACCTCCTAGTTGCCGGATTCTTTTATTTGTTCTAGGGGTTTTTGAGGCCGTTGAATCCGAAAATAATAGTTTTTTGTTGTTGTTGTTAATAAGGCTGGATTTTTTTTTTTTTTTTTTTTTTTTCGTCGTTCACATCAATCGAACTCGAAGCAGTACCGCACTGCCACTATATGTGGGTAATGTAAAAATGTTCAAAATCTGCTAAAATCTCTCCGGTTCACCCTTGGACATTGAAATTTAAGAAGGAGACCTTATGGGAGTACAAGAGACGATTGAAATGACGGGTATTCTCCTGGTCAGCTGAGTGAGCTGAAATCTAGCTCAAGGGGGGGGGGGGGGGGGGGGGTGGAGCTAAAATCTTGCTAGAGTTGGTGAGCTAACAGCCATAACTTGTGCCCTATTGATGAAAAATTCCGTTCAACATTTCATACAATATCCGAGGAAGCTATGGGCCATGTCCCACTTGGCAGTGTATTTTTTCTGTTTTGATGAATTAATTTTTTTTATTATTTTGTATTTATCATATTATAATTGTTATTTATCATCATCGTGTTTTATTTATTATTTTGTTCATTATTCATTTATTTATTAGGTTACATTAAATGTAACCTAATAATAATAACCTAATGACATAAATTGTATGTCATTATTTTTCATTTTTATTTAGGTTGTTTTTTTATTTACATAATTGAATTTCATTTATGTATTTATTTTTTATTATCTTGTATTATGTATTATTTTGATGTTTGCTTATTATTTTCTAAGTCTGCTTAGTGCCTTTTCCTGGTAGGGGGTTTCAAATGCATTTCATTCAGATTCCCAATCTCAAAATTGAAAACAGTCTTATCGAAAAATGTTATTTGGTTGTACTTTAATGACCGAGGAGCTGTCGTAGAATGAAACTGAAACATAGTGAAAAATTAAGAACGAATCCTTGGAAAAAATAGGGATCGCGAGCAATCGTAAACGGGAATCAAATTTACTTCGCCTCCTTTACGTGCAAAATTACTTCTACCTGATTTATTAAAATAAGCAATCTCAGTCCGGAGAGCGGTTTTACGGCTGAATTCGAACACGTAATATAAGCGAAGGAGACGGAATCATACGGTTGATTAAAATTTAAAACAAGTTCGAGGGCCCCGAAGAAGGAATTGCAAGTAATCCTTGAATAGCTAAAAGGTCGTAAAGCAAAAGGCACGGAACTTGCTCAGGCTGGGGGGCCCTTAACTTTTCCAGGCCTTTACCCCTCTTGTATACCTATTTCAAGCGTTTTAAGTTTTAGTATTTAAGTTATTTTGTGAAAAGCTTGAATGAGAAAGGTCTAATGGGTAGAAACAGGTTTTTGTAGAGTTGTAAAACGTACACACCCGGTTTGAAGTTGATCCTTTCCAATGGGCGTCCGATTCGAGACGGAAATTTTATTGCGCGTCTCTTTACGCTGGAAGTAATGAGATATAAAGCGTTCAACTTTTGACTGTTGGCAGTTTTCGAAGTGCAGAGGCCGAATGAAATTTGGCAGTTGGAGTTATTGGGAATTCGTCGAGAGTGGCGCTTTTGTGAGCAGAGGTGAAAACAGCGAGAAAGTGACTGCTGTAGGGAAACTCCACTCATCCCCGAGTGGTAAGCTCGGCAAGACGACGGAGTTTGTTCCATGAGGAGCCACAAGTTATCGCTGCCAGAGCGGAGCGAGTTGGCGGGAACAAGATGGGCCCTCATTCCCCTACCAGCGGTTTTACCGCTACGGACACGGGCATGGTGCGATCCCTCAAACTATTTAGAACAGCACCACTTTGCACCGCTTTGGTCCATTTGGCTGGACCCTCAGGAAACTGAGGATCTAACGAAGTGTCCAGGATTCGCCAGTCTAACATCCGACATCCCATAGGAGCATGTGCACCCCAGCCAATACACACACACAAAAAGATTGTTATAATATTTCAAAATTCCTCCATATTCATTAAATGATCAAATCAAATCAAATTTTGATAGTCGCGTTAAAATCCTCACTCCTGAATAATATGAATAAGACCATTACAAAAATAAAATAAAAAACATATAAAAAAAGATATATATATTAAAAGAAAGAGAGTAAAACATCTAGAAATAAAAAAGGAAGGAAAGGAAAGGAAATCATGAAGTATGTAGGTATAACACGGAATAATGCTCGATTTATTCTAGAAACAGCATTAAATGCTCCATTATTTTTTATTTATGGATGAAATTTTTCCCATAGGTACATCAGAAATGGCCGCTCATTGGAGAATAATGGGATTTACCTAAAGGAATTCGATTACCGTGATTCGGGGTGAACAGGGTCAATTTTCGGGAAAATGTTCCATCACGTTGCCAGCATCCGCTAAATTTTTTCGAGGTCCCACATCTGTCCAAATATTGTACAAAAAAAATTAATTAAAAAAAAAAAAAAAAAAAATTTTTTTTCAAAAATACCTACCTATTATAATTTTTTTTTTTTTTTTTTTTTTTTTAAATAACCTGTATCAAAGACTTGTGTAAAATTTGCAGCGTTTTCCCCCTAATTATTCCTGAAAAGGTTAAGTATGAAATTTTTTTTTTAAATTCCCAGAACCGGAAGAATGAATAAAACCCCTTTGTAAAATGACCAATTCACTCTCATTATAGTTAAGATATCACCCAACTCCGCCAGCCTAATCTACGAAATGTGCATCAACTCCCATATTTCCTCCGTCAATATTTGTCAGCTTTCACCTAGCTTTTCTCCATTTCCAAATAAGGGGGGGGGGGAGGTCCAATTTATAAATTGCCCATAATCTCCTTCCCCTTTTCCCGCCGGGCCCCCTCCAATCCGGTTAAGAACTAATACAGTAATGAGATACGGGGGGGGGTCGGCAATACGTTTTCGTGGAGGCGGGAAAACCCCGGGAGTGTCAATCAATTCCCACCCAGTGTATTTCATTTGTTAATAGCAATTCTGCCGAGTGGATCATATTAGCCGGGCTGGAAGGGAAACCCATTACAACTGGACGTTTAACTCCAGATACTCGTCCCAAACCCTGATAGTAAAACTTCTCCCGCATTATAATTTTTCGACTTTAACGGCTGCAGGACTCTCGATGTTCGAAAGCGTGAACATAAATCAGATAACCAATTTGGTTTGAAATCGGTTTTTCCCGCCGTCGCAGTTGGCGCACTTCGTTTGAGGAAGGTTCTGGAAGGTTATCTCCTTTCTATTGTTTGCTTCGCCTTTCGATTTGGTCTTATTACCTCAGTGAGGGTTTGTATTGTGAGAGTTACGCTAAGCAGTTGAGCCCAGGCACCTTTTGGTATTCTAATTTTGGTTTATTATATTTGGAATAATACATCTATGTAGGTATTCGTGTCGGAGATAGAAAATTATGATCTGTCCTCAAAATTAATCACTATAAGTTTCAAGATGAGTAGGAGAAAGAGTTCTATTACGAGATACTTTTTTTTAAAAGTAGACACTAAGGACCACTTAAACGTAATTAAGAAATTCGATTTTTGTGTGAACATGTTTAAACAACAACATAGGTACCCTTTTAAAAATATAAATTCAAATTTCCGATAACTCTCATTAAAAAGCTCAAATAAATCAAGTTATCCAAAATTCCATGTTTACCTGTTCGGCCAACATATCGCCCAATATGAGATAAAACGCGTTCCCAAAATGAAACTGTCACATATTAGGTGAAACCACACAAAACAAATTTTTTGACCAAAAAAGAAAAACGCTGCAACTCGTGGGGCTCTCAGTGGGGTTAAAAAGGGCTACGGGAGGGGTTTTCGAAGGTGCTCGGCTATGGGGTCGAGTTAAGTGTCGTTTTCGAAGTATTTTCGGACGTAGAATCCGTTTTTGGGGGTCTCACAAACGATCTGATTCCACTGTAGGACGCTATAGGGGTTTCATGGTTGCTTCAAACATCTGTCTAAACGTTTTACAGATTTTTTTTTATTTTTTATTTTTCGAAATTCCTACTTTCTTCAGCTTGTCTTTCTTATCATTCGGTCGATGTATCGATCAATTTTGAGAATCATTTTTCTAATATCGACATCTCTCGATGTTACTGATACCGAATATCGATATTTCGCTGTTCAAAACCCATCCCTAGGCAATTCCATATTTTGATATTTTAATTATGGGAATAGCAAGGTTTTTGAGGTTAGTTAACGATGAAGGAAGCTTATCTTACAGCTCGGATTTTAATTTCCCGATCTGCCCTTCGAAAAGAAGTTATGTATTTGGTCCTGCCCTCATTCAAAGGGCGATCATATTACTTCTTGCGGAAAACGCAATTGAATGGCCCGAGTTATGAAAGGGTGAAGGGACCGAGAATGGGGCGGATTGTGTAGGTGAAAGGGTGGGTGAAAGGGACGGGGTGGAGGGACAGCCTCCCGGACAAAGGAACCGAGTCCGCCGGGAACAAGCTACGTGTGACGCATAGTTTCCACTCCTCCCCCTCTTGCCAACCTTTACAGCTTCCTTTTCATACCCCCTCGTCATACTACGAGGAGGGAGGGCGAGGTAGGAACAAAGGCGAGCAACAAATCAACCCTAGCGGAGATAAACCGGCCCCAGAGTAATTGTTTGTCCCTGTATCGCCATAGATAGGGATTAATTAATCCTGTTATTATGAAGCTTATTAATTAAGGTTTACCTCGTGTAAGGGCGGCCCTCGCGTACGGGGTTCCTCAGATAAGGAAAGGAACCGGTGGTGAAGGGGGTAGCAGAGTTTCCACGGTCGATTAACCCATTTGAGAAACATTCCCTCTTTCTCCCATTTCTGCATTCATTAATTGTCGAGATTTACACGGTAAATTGATTAATTAAATTGATTAAATAATGCCTACTGCCCGAAACGGCTCGAACGGCGGCGGGCGGATATTTCCTTTTTGTAATCTAGACCTCTTGAAACGTATAACGTTAAATTTTAAGGCGGATCAGAATTTGCGACCTCCTTCGCGATTACATAGGTGTATTAGTCCAAGAATAATAAACCAACATAGGGGAGAAGTTTTTCTGCTAGCCAAATAAATTATGGTGAAGATGGATCCGGTGGTGAAGATGGTAGGTACAAAGACGGATTAGTCAAATAAACTGACATTTGCCGGGCTATGGGGGTTCCCAAGCATAAATGGCCGTCGGGTTTGTGCACAAACACGTTTAGGGTTGGAAAGAAGCCAGATGTAGAAAATTAAGTTTTAGGTGGTGAATTTGTTACCGTTGGTACAGACCTTCTTAGCCCCATTTTCCCATCATCCCTCCACTTGTTTCTACAACCCCCCCCCCCCCCCCCCCTCTTTCTAGAAGGTAAAATTTACCTAATATTAAATATTAGGTAAACATTAAATTTTAATGTTAAAAGCGAGGGTCAAGTTGGTTCAGAAATCTCTTCAACCTGGTTAGAGGCGTAAAACGACGGTGTACCATCTTCACTGCCAAAGGTACAACTTCCAGCCATTGGGCCAAGGAACTAGGTCAGAGAAATGGGAAAATTCGGCCGATCATAGTTGAACTAGTAATGAACAAAGTACTCAGTACAGTTAGCACTGAGAAATTAGGTGTCTGAGCAGAGGAAATCACTGATGAATATTTGGCGTTGTGAATTTTCCCGCGGTGGCACTTCAATGCCATGCCTTCAAATTATGAAGTTCTTTCAGAAAAACGTATTAGACGACGTTCGGTTCCCGGGCCCATTGTGGCCGGGAGAGGAAAACTATCAAAACTGTACAAGCTTCACCACCATTTACGAACATTGTATTTGAAGGCTTTCGAAGTTCACCGCATCCCCCACTCCTCGTGTTACCATGCTGGGGTAAATAGAGTTGTTTAGCCCATTGTGACACGGAGGACATCGGACATCAGGTGAAATTTGGGCAACGCATTCGAATTTCTCATCAGAGTCAGTTTTGACGCCTCCACAAGGAAAATCCATTTCACTAGGCGAAAATTGGTGGATGTAAATCATCCCCTTTCCAGGCTAGAGCGGATCTATCCGGAGAGGGGATGTTTTGCGAGGTTAGTTTCCCTTGTCATATAATACCTTTGGTGTACGAACGAACTGAAGCGGGAACGGGGGAGGGGGAGGGGGGGGATAACCAAAAAGGGGTGATGGCGTCTATGGAAGTGCTCCCACCAAGTCAATTCAATCAATAAGAGCTTTCCGAACATGTCCAAGTTGATGCTGCCCCGAAATGAACAGTACTGGGAAAGTGTGAACTCGTGTACTGCGCGGGTTACAAAGTTTCGAAACTCGGGGCGGGGGAACTTAATTTAGTTGTTAGCATTTCTAACTCTGGAAGGACGTTCATTGTTTTCGCCAGTGTTTCTTGCCAGCGTGCGCCAGAAGTGATTTTAGATGTTGGATTTAATGAGGGGAGATTGATGTGTTGCCACCCACGCCATGAAAGCGCCCACGGAAATTTTACCCATCGGATGAGCGGTTTCATATGAGCTTGCTGAAAATAGGAGGGAAGGAGGGAATTCTGAAAGGATTTGACCGGAGAGTCGAGGATGGCGTGATTTTAGAAGTTAGGTACCTATTTTTCAGACGCATAATTATTAGGGGTATGAGATTTAAACGACTTCAACAGAAATAGGTATTCTACCTAGTAGAGTAACACAAGGCGAGGGGACATTGCTTTTCTCGACTATCAGAATTACAACAGTTACTGTTAAGAGTAGAACTAAACCGTCAACAAGGGATGAGTCGATAAACCGATGTTTAAGATAGTTGGTTTGAATGTTAAGCGTTGATTATTGATAGTTGGTTTGATAGTTTTTTGAATATTAAGCGCGTTTTCGCTCTACTGTGAAGCGGTGAACTGCTTTGGGCGGGTGATTTTTCCACATGTAGGTAGAAGATAATTCGAAGGAACGTCGACAATGCGAAATTCCCGTCTAGGAAAGCCGATAGGCGTTTGCAAAGGACTTTTCAATTTATAAATAGAAACCCCACAGGCGGAGGAACCCGACAAATATTGACGAAGGAAATATCAGAGTGACGCGCATTTACTAGATTAGCCCGGCGGAGTTGGACGTTCTTTTGACTAATTCTCGAAGCAAATTACTATTTGTAATTGGGGAAGTAGAAAGAGGTTGGTGTGGGAAGTGGGGGAGGTCTGGTAATTACTCTAAAGCGATACCTTGATTCAGGAGGGCGGCTGTAGCCATCAATTCCGGGCAGGGCTTAGCTCCACAAACCTCCCTCCACTGTAAGGGCCGGCTCTCCGACATCCAATTTCAGGAATCCATTTCATTTCGAAGGCCCGAGTGAATGAGAAGGACCGGGAGAGGTTTCATAGTGGAAGTCCGGGGAAGGGGAGAGAGAGAAAGAGAGAAAATGGGGGACTTGTGAACAATTTAACAGGGTGCCGAGTATATCAAGAGGGAGAAAGAGAAAGGGTGATCGAAGGTGGTTAACTAGAAAGAGAAAGAGAAAGCTACGACTTGAGGGAACTACTGACCACCCTTTTGCCGCCCCACGTCATTCCGCACATAACTCCTCAGAGCTCACAATGTTTTGATCGAAAAGAGGTAGAAAAAAAGAAGTGAAAACACAACAACAACAAAGGAAAAACCCTCCTTTTTGCTCTTTTATTTTCAACGGAAGATTGAAATCTGCCACTCGAACCCTCCACTTTTTTTCCTCTTTTGTTGGAACGAGAGTTGTAATAGAATTCATGAACTTATTCCGCTCTGAAAGACATCCAACTGACCCTTTTACTTACCGATAGGGCCTTGAACGGTTGTGAAAATTGTCCTGAAACTTAACAGTTGCAAACTCGACCAAATTAAAAAGTCTGCAAATTATGTTGAGGTGTGAATTCTCCCTCTGTCGCGCCATTCTTTAACGAACATCAGCGAACGGAAGACGGAAGTAGGATGTAATTATGTCTAGTATAGTATTTAATACTATCGATACTTTTTCACAAAAGTGGAAGAAAAGCCTAACGGGGGAACGTGAAACTAATTCCGAACCAAACTTTTTTTGTGTTTTACATCCCCAACCTCTTGTCAGGTGGTTTGTTTATTATTCTGGGAATAATACACCGATGTTTTCGTGTGGGAGGTCGACATATTTAAGGGATATTCTTATCGGCCTGAAAATTTGACATTATCCGATTCATGTCGCGTAGATTCCAAAAAATCGAAATGTCCGTCCGCTGTCCGAGCCGGGCAGTAGGATTTTTTTTTTAATCCGAAATTTTTGACCAAATACTCGGTCGTATTCGAAGTATTTTCGGACGTAGAATCCATTTTTCGGGGACCCAGAACGATTCGATTTCATCGTGAGATCTAAGGGGCTTTCAAACGAATGGGATTTTTGAAGGATCCCTGGCGATCAAATCAAGTATCGTTTACTTGGGTAAAATTGGTTTACTTGACTCGAAAAATGGAGTTTACGTCCAAAATAATTATTATTGGTAATTTTGAACGTAAACTCTATTTTTCGAGGTCCTACATGTAGGACAGATGTATCTGTCTAAACGTTGTACAGATTTTTTAATTTTTTTAATTTGGATTTGCTAGGATGTCTTAGTTGGATCACTCTCCTCCTCCTCCTCTTCCTTGTGTTGCAGCTTCAACGAAGTAAAACTGGGAGCCACTCCTTGCTGATCCAATAACTCATTTTACGATCATTTATAGCTTCCTCTTTTAAGAGAAGACAATTTCTTGTATTTAATACAAGATGAAAATGGAATTAATTTGGTAGCCCTTTAACCATTTTTTGACGTACCTACTTTAGGCTTTAAGAGTTCAGATACGCCGTATGGGGCAACTTTTCAGCGGTTTCAGACTCTTCTCGTCATCAACTGGCCAAACTGAATTTTTCAAAATTTTCCGACGCCCGCGATAGGTAGATACGGGTAGGTAAGTAGGTATTAGGGGGCGTCGGAAAAATCTTGTCGGAAAATTTTGAAAAAATCTTAAAATATTGATATTATTAAAATAAAATAAATTTAAATATAAAATAAATAAATAAAATAATTAAATCAATTAATTAATAAAAATAATAATTAAATAAATTAAATTAAATTTTACTTAAAATACTTCCTTTAAATTTTAATTTATTAAATAAATTTGATTTTTATTTTATAATTGTTTATTTTCATTTTATAATTACTATTTAGTTTTATTTTATATTTTCGTTTCAATCATTTATCGTAACCAACAGTTTTTTGTCTCTCCTGAAAAATTTGGTATTTTTGAGATAGGTGCAAGGTTATCATGTGATACCATATCCTCCTCCTCTTTCTCCTCCCCGTGTTGCAGCTCCAATATAATAAATTCGAATTTAAGCCTATTGTCTTCTTTAAAATATTATGGATTCAAAATTTGAATCCATAATTTAATAATGCTCCCCGTGTAGCAACGAAAATTCGGAAAATCGCGAACATGATGAATACCGCCTTGCAACTTGGCGAATTGGGCGTTTTGTAATAAAACGATTATGAAGAACTCTCGTTGGCGAAGGAATCCGACAATAAAGGAAAAGCAATAATATATAGAAAATATCGGAGAAGGCCTCGTAGCGGAAGGGGTCCCGTTTTTAATTTACAACGCTGCCAACAGTGAGGCCACTAGGAAGGTACCATTCCGTCCAAACGCCACAGGAGAAAACAAATTACTTCACACTTGCAATAAACTGTGACACGTTCCCCCCACCCTGAACCCCCCCCCCCCCCTTTCTTGCCCCAGAAAAAAAAACGCTGCTAGTTTTAATTAAAAAAATTAATTAAAAAACCAAATTAACTTTTCTCAATAACAATAAAAAGGGGGTAACGAATCTGAAAGAAATTAGAGCCCGTTGGGTAAAGGGGGTGTGAGGTGGTAAATATGTTGGGGAATGCCATCTCACTGGGTGCTCCCTTAATGAGAAACCTTGCCGTAATTGCTGTAGGTTCCCTCAGCAGTCCTGAGGATTTTTAGACCGCATACCGACACTCTCTGATAGTATGATGCTGCAGGTAATGGTATTTATTGTATAACGTGGTTAATTTGAGCGGAGGAAAAACAAAGCATGAAAATTCCTGCGGAAATGAAAAATACCGCTTCAGGTTCCGCTGACCAGAGACACCAACTCGAATGATTGTTTAAATGTACAGTTTGAATGTACAGTTTGAATGTACAGTGAAAATTTTGTAGCAAGATTTAGGTACCGAAAAAACACAGAATAGGAAGGAATTTTTATTCCGGGGCAAAAAAAAGGATGAAATCACAACAAAATTTAATGGTGGTTCTCCGCCGAGTGGTGGTTATTTACTTGAACTAGATGCTCAGGCTCGCTTTGCTCGCATACGCACCCAGCTGGGGGGCTCCGCCCCCCAGACCCCCCGTCGGGCCTCGCTTCGCGAGGCCGACAGCTTACGCAGACATAACCTTAATGTAACCTGTGCTTAGATAACCCACTTGTGAGCTCGCAGCCGCCCGTCCGATTTTTCAATGGTCAGTGAGTGGCCAATCGCACAACTACCTATCTATTTAGAAGCCGAGTTCGCGGTTCCATTCAAATAATTAATTTTTGGAGGCTCGCCAAAAATTCAAATTGCGCTGGAGGGGCCCAAAACCCACTTTTCTCATATCCAGACGTCAAGTACTTTCTCGGAAAAATAAAGATCAAGACACGGTTTTGGACCCCATTAGGTTGAAAGCAGCCAATAAGGTTTGAACCAGTTATACTGCTTGAAATTGGGTTTAAAGGGACTAAAAACCGGTTTAAATAGTGAACCCATGGGTTCAAACTGCAGTTTGAATGGGCTTTGAGGTTCGGAGGATTAAAATGTCTTATATCGGACTGATAACGGCGTGAAGGGTCTCGAAGCCTGTTTAGAGCAATTTAGACAGGAGTAAAGGAGCTCTGAAGGGCTTCAAACCGGTTTTAGGGGTTCGATTCGTTGAGTCTCAAATCAGGGGTTTCAATTGGGGTTTAAAGGGAAGGGGCATCGAAATTGGTTTGATAGCAGTACAACGGGTTTGAAGGATTTAAAACCGCTTATACCGGTCGTTCACCTACGCGTCTACCAGATACACTCAGCTTCGAAGGGACTCCCTTAAATACTACTTCCCCCTTTCCTCTTTAAATACGATGGCAGTAATTCAAAAGACAAAAGACTGCATGTAGCCCTTGGAAATGCAAATGAAACCCAATATATTATCTTGAAGGGGCCATAGAGGAGCTGCGCTGCCAAACAAAAGGGAACATTCAGACCTAGCCATTATTGAAGGCGTATTTCATGCTTATCTTCTCACTGGGAATACATTTTTTCCACGATTTGATTTGAGAATTGCATTTCGTGATCGCTGCAAATTGTATACAAGTGTTTAGTGCAAAAATTAATTTCATGTCAACAGAAAAGTATACATAAATTAAAAACAATCAATAATATTTTATATTTTATTTATATTTTCATACGACGTATGATCAAATTTTAATCTTAGTATGATCAATAATCTTAAATGTTATTTTAAAAAAAAGTATTTTTATAGCGTAATGCTTTTATTTTTTATGAAATAGTACCTACATCATATTATTCTCATGATTTTATAATATAATTTTAAGGAACAGTGATCCTCACGCAAACTTTATCGGCTCATCAACGACATACCTAGATGGTCAGATTGGATCAAAATCTCTTCCGAAGTGACCTTGAACGTTGTTTTTTTCCACGATGATCACCTGGTGGCACCCGCATTGTTTTGCTGGACTTGCCTCCTGGAATAGTGATAATTTATTGAACGTTCCCTCGATTACACGACCGGTTTCCGTAACAACCTTGACTAACGCCGATTGGACTCCGAATCACCGCTATATATATATATTTTTTTTTTTTTTTTAACGTCCGGTATAAACTGTTTATGACTATTCCTTAGCCGCACATTTTCGGTTGTTACATGTGCGGCTAAGGAATAGTCAGTGCACGTAGTGGAGCAAACGCCTAATTTGAAAATGCGGCACAGGGTCAGCAGATCCACACTATTTGTTCCATTTAAATAGTTAAACAGCATCCCCTGGGTCAGCAGTCAAACAAGTCAAATTAGAGAAGCCGACACATGGTCAGCAGATCCGCACAACTTGTCTTCATTAAATCGCCGCCCCTGGGCCAGCAGACTCAAAAAAACATAACACCGGTAACACCGGTAACTTCGGTAACAGAATATTATTCAAAATTTAAACTGTTTCATTCATGCGAGGCACATTCAACCTGGATTTGAACAAGACAAGGGATGTCGGATTCTGCAAAAGGAATCGATTTATATCGTATTGATCTTTTTGTACGGAATCGAAAATAATCGTATCGATTTTTTTTTTTTTAATAAAAGTATTAATTCTTCCATGAACCGATACTTTATCAAATTTTGAAACGAGTCAGTGTGAATGAGACCAGAAACGTCCAATGACAAATTTGCCATTTATGACTATATAAAAATGTATCTAATTAAATCTTATCGTTTCTTTCTAGTATCTAAGGTTATTAGAAAGAAGGAACTACGGTTGTCTTCATTGTCAAAAATTTCCTTAAAAACGAAAAGAATAGGGCAGATTCTCGAAATTTTGAATCGATTCTCCGATACATCAGAAGAAAAAAAGAATCTTAAAGTATCAATCCTTTTTTGAAAAGAAAAAAAAAAAAAAAATCGGTTCTAAGAATCGATACTATGTTGACATCCCTAATCTGAACAACGATCCAGCTATTTCTACCACTTGCAACAATTCTTGTTTAATGCTGAATTCGACAGGGTACTTCATTATTAAATTTGGTACACCCAGCACTATAATGCTTCAGTTACCACAAGCCCTTGCTGAGTAATACTGATAGAACAAATATTTCGGACAATCGAAATACCTATAAATTTGGTGATTCTGAAACTTCATTTCGTTATCTCTAACCAGTGCTTGATTTTGAGAAGCCTTCATTCAAATCAAGAATGATTTGTCAAATTATGACACTTCTACGGTGGGAAAGACACATTCATGATCTTCAACTATGAAATTTCCCCTCAAGGGAGAGCTGAATGGTTGTTTTTTTTTTTAACTTAAAGGTACGGCTGATGCAAGGCTCTCAACGGTGTTTTGAAAGTGTCCTACCCTTGTAGGAATAGGTATCGGTATTCCAATATATCCAATATCGATTCTACTTACAGATCAACAACAATATGAGGAGATAGTCAAATCTGTGAGTCCTTACCTGCAACAGAGAAAATGTATCATTAGTAACTAACTAACACAATAATATCAACATTAAGTATAAATCTTGACCTATGCGATCTTACAGGTGGCATCAATTAGGAAAAAATCCAAGCAACTTTTAACGCGAAACATGTTTTTACCATCATAACCCGGGCAAAATGAGAGAAAATTAGTGTGACGAAATTAGAGATACGAAAAAACAACTCCTCCTATTCAACGCGACCTAAATCCAATCCTGTTCACCCTAAAAAGGTGAAATTCGATAGGGAGCCTTCCTAAGACAGTACGAGACGAATGCCATGATGGGCTCCACCCTGATCAGCTAAACTTAGCACGTGTGATCTAAAATCTAAATTTTCCCACGGTCTCCTTAAAAATCATCGGCCGAACGTTGTACCGCCAGCCATTTGGCCAGTGATTTTCTTTCTAAACTTACTTACTAAAGTAAGGAAATCACTGTAAAATATTATCCTTCCTTTCTTCATAGGGTCAAGATTCGAGAAATGCATTGTCCTATAATAAGACAATAATTGTGATGTTAGGAACTCAAAAAATAAAAATAAAAATGGTAAGATGAAATCGCTACGAATTACTTACTCACAATGGTTTATAACTTTTTGGTGATGTGCAAAAATTAATTCAATGTCAATAAAAAATTATTAACCCTTAGCTACGCGCAAGGTGGGCAGTTACCTAAGTTAGTACAACTCGTGAGGGAGGCAGCGTCGCAACTGCACCCCCTCGATGCAGAAGGGCGAGAGGGGGGGCTACGTATTACCTACCTAATTAGTTACCTAGCTAAAAATGAATCAAAACTCGGCTCGAAAATCTACGTAAGTTCTTGTAGACCTTACATAGTTCGCGGAACGTCTGAAAAGCCTGTGTTGATAGTGCAATGATAACGGGAGCACTGCCCTTCTTGAGACGATTTTTTTGCATGGACCTTATGGAACAACGAACTAAGTGTGAAGCCGAAATGTCGAAATGTGGGGCAGTTCTGGGCACTGCGCACACCCTTCCTTCTCACCATTCACCAGATGTTAAATCACCTCCACAATCAGTGTTGGCAGTCTTCGTTCATGGGCAGGGAATTTTCGTTTGTAATGAGGGACTTTTTCAGGATCTAATCTGTCTCAAATCATGGAAAAAATAGGGGCTTACTTTTGAAATATTTTGAAAACTTGTTGGTGTTGCTATATTACTTTGTACAGTATGAAATCATAAAATTTCGATCGACCAAGGTTTCTGATTTTTTCAGTTTTCCCACAAAGGTAATTTTTACCAGAAGCAGCTTCTGAGGGGATGGCATCAGGGGTTTAGTGTGCTTCCATGTTTTCTGGGAAGTGTTTTCTGAACTCGGTGATCTGCGTTTGTCTCATTTATAAGTTTTTTATTCGTTCGTTTCATTCGATCGTTTCATTGTTCATTTCATAAAGCGTTTGTTGGATAACTCTATTGATTTCATCTTGAGGGAGTTTTCCCGTTTAGGCGTGAGTGATAAGTGTGACATTCGCGACATGGGACGGCCAACCTCACCTTTACCAGGTTTGCAGCGTGTACCCAGGAAATGAAAGGAAACTGGTAATAGTTAATTGGAATTTTTAAACAAACAAATAAATAATGAACTATAGCAAATCTTGATAGTAGGTACTTTTTATCTGTGTTGGGTGCAATAATATTTTCATAAAATATTATCACGAATCCGTGACTGCACCCCCTTGTTCTGCCATCACCAGTCGCGCCTGAGTACGAGCACACGCTAGCAGGGAAATGCATTTATTTTAACACGAATATTAATTTATAATGCACTGAAATGTACGAATTGGTTTCAAAAGGTCACGGATAGGCTTCAACACAATAAATTTGTCCAAAATTACGGCAAAATAACGACACCTTACTTTACCTCCTGCGATCCATCTAAAATCCCATTTGTAGCCCCAAGAAAACCCCATAGATCCCCACAGAGAAATCGGATCGTTCTCGGACCCCCAAAAATGGATTCGACGACCAAAAATACTTCGAAAACAAAACGTAATTCAGCCTCACAGCCAAAACCCTTCAAAAGCTCTTCCCGTAGCCCCACTAGCAGCGCCCCACGGGCACAACTAGATGGTAAACCGTGTATTTTGTCAAAATTGCAGATAAAAAAAAAAAAAAAATCCTACTGCCCGAAACGGCTCGGACGGCGGATGGACAATTCGTTTTTGTTTATTATTCCTGGAATAATACTTACACCTATATAATCGCGACGGAGGCCTCAAAATTTGACATTATCCGTTTCAAGAGGTCTAGGTTCCAAATCCGAAATGTCCCTCCGCCGTCCGGGCCGTTTTGGGCAGCAGGAATTTTTTTTTTTAAATCTGAAATTTTGAACAAATACTTGGTTTACCATCTAGTTGTGCCCGCGAGGTTATCATCCCTAT
This sequence comes from Pilophorus perplexus, assembly GCA_955831195.1. NCBI lineage: Eukaryota > Metazoa > Arthropoda > Insecta > Hemiptera > Miridae > Pilophorus > Pilophorus perplexus. The sequence continues at coordinate 18,078,173 of OY037011.1, read as the reverse complement.
CGCCCAAACCTGTGAGGCGCTAGGGGGCTAAGGGAGAGGTTTTTGAAGGCTTTTGGCTATGGAACCGTGGTTGGAGCTCATGTGCCCAAAAGTGAGGCTAGAAGTGCCGTTCGACGCAGACTTCTGGAGAAGTGGCAGGAGGAATGGGACAGCGCCGCGACGGGTAGACGCACCCATCGGTTCATGCCGGATGTGAGCGTGCGTCTGCAGAAGAAATGGATAAAACCACGTCACGAATGGGTCCAGTTCGTTACCGGTCATGGTGAGTTTGCTGCCAGCCTCACCAGGTTCGGGCTGCGGCAGCGTATGCCGTGCGCATGTGGAGAAGAGGAGACGGCCGAGCACCTGATGGAGGCCTGCCCTGAATATGCTGAAGTCAGGAGACGGTGGAGTGTTGTTCAGCCTGAAGAAATGTTAAGCAGCCCTGATGGGCAATGGCGCTTACAGGGCTTTGCCTCCGAGATATTGCCAATCCTGGCACGGCGACACAATACGGACTAGGTAACTTCCTAGTGCTGTGAATTGGGAACCACTGTGGGTGCCGAGGCTGAAGCCGGGGTAATACAAGGGTACGATCCCTCGGTTCCCCCGGCTGACTCGGCACTCCTCCCTCATACCTACCCCCGTAATGTTCGGGACATTGCCTAGGCGATGGAGGTATGAAAAGCGGTAGAGTGAGTGCGACACCTTGCTCACTCGGGCCTCCCACTGATGCGGCCTTAAAGTGGATAGTGTGGAGTGACCACCTTTCCTAAATCAGGAATCCTCGGGCGAGGGGGAGCCCACGCTGCCACAGGCATGCTGCAGCGAGGTTTTACCTGTTGCGAAATGCCACCGGCCGTCCCCCTCGGTTTGGAGTTGGAATCGAGGTTGGCCGTGGTGATAGCTTGCCTCATAAGTCATGGAGGAAGCTGGGATACCAGCCCGACATCTGGGAGAGTGAGCTAGAACACTCGGCCTCACTTGTGGTGCGTAAGCAAACAAGTACTCTTAGAACAAGAGGTCCCAAGGCAGGTTGTCCGCTTGCGGACAACAGGAGAGGCACAGTCCTGGCGGGGGGCGAGCCCTCCTTAACAAAATAGACAACAACTGTTAGGTGTCGTTTTCGAAGTATTTTTGGATGTAGAAGTCATTTTTGGGGGTCCCGGAACGATCCGATTTCACTGTTGCGATCTATAGGGCTTTCATGGGGCTACAAATGGGATTTTTGAAGTTTCCCAGGAGTTCAAATGTTTTCCGAGTGAAAAACAATTTCGAAAATGTTTTTTAATTTTGAATTTTTTACATTAATTTAAATTTAATTTAATTTAAAAATTTTTACATCAAATTAAAAATTTAACTTAAAATTTTTTACATTAAATTTTACAGAATTAATTTTTGCACAAGTAAACTATACCTATCAAAGGATAATAAACCCTCGTGTAAAATTTGTAGCGTTTTGGAATCTACTCAAGACACGGAAAATCCCCGCCTAGAGTGCAGCCAAGGGTAAAAAAAAAATGAAAATAACAAATTTTATACAAGGCTTTATTATTCTTTGATTCTATGTGCAAAAATTATTTTATGACCTGAATTAATTTTGACCTTGGACAAAAAATAACCCATATAGACTCTCAATAGAGCCCCGTATTATTTCATGTTTTCTTATCTATCTATTAAGAAAATATACCTAACCGTTGTTTTGTCTCAAAGAGTTTTTCATACAAAAATACCACTTTTTTTCTTCAAGGTCTAAATCACTTAATATCAGGCCAGGATAAGCAGTTGCACCTATTTATCTTTGAATTAAAAATAGAGGGCGATGGGAGGAAGGTTTATGACAAATGTCTTCTCGGTGGGCTTTCGTCCAAAATCGCCTGTCGCTTCCGGATGTCGTTGGAGGGCCCAGGTGAACCCGTTTGACGGTTTCTGACGGAAAATATGGCCGGCCGAGGAAGGGGAGGTTTGTCGACTTTACGAGGAAATGAGCTATGACAACAGTCGGTTTTCGTGAGGACAAATGTGAAGTTTAAATCGGGCCGACGAGCGTTGAGGATGATTTTCAAAGGCAACGACACGAGAATGGATGGGAGGCCTTTGGAGGGTTTGAATGCTCGGGCCTTTTCAGTTGTTCAATGAACTATTAGAGGATAAATTCTTGGCACTCATTCATAAGCCTTCGTTCACATCCCTCATTACTCAATGGAGCTTTGTATTACCGAACAACGCGATGATGATAAAAACGCTGCAAATTTTACTCAAGGGTTTATTATTCTTTGATGTAGGTTACTTGTGCAACAATTTAATTCTGTATCATCAAGAAAAAAATGTGTTTTGGGAGTTTTTCAAAACTTTTTGTTTTTTTATTTGAAAAATATTTGACCCCCTGGGATCCTTAAAAAATCCAATTTGTAGCCCCATGAAAGTCACATAGATCGCCACAATGAAATCGGATCGTTCCGGGACCCCCAAAAATGGATTCTACGTCCAAAAATACTTCGAGAGATAATTATTAAATTTTGTCGGTACATACATAGGTACTATATAATTCTGTAATGCTTTATTGCAATGACTTGTAATTCCGTATAACAATAAACATGTTTTCTATCTTCTATCTATCTACCTATTAAACTCGGATGTCCCCTATAATTGAATCGGTGAGTGCAGAAACCACTTCAGTCACAAAAATTCGAAAATTAGTTTTTCAATGGAAACTACCTCAGGAAGGCGAAATGCGAGTTGAATGCAAAAACCACGTCAGTCAGGTTAGTAGTTCGAAGGATACGCGGCCTTTTTTCTGAACGTTGAGCGCAAACACAACTTGAGTCAGTGACTTTTTTTCTCCTCCTGTAAAATTTGAAAAACTTGACTTAAGTGTTTTCTGCACTCACCGATTCAATTAGATTGCTCCACGCCATGGGGCTCTATGAGGCTATAGGCTACATATTTTTGAAAGTTTTCGAAGTAATTCCACGTAAACTAATAACCAATTTTCATGTAATCGAATTCGCTGGGTTGCCTCTCATCTTGATACAGTTGGTTCACGTTCAACGTAAAAATAGTACCTTCAGTGGCGGTTGAGTTGTTTCAGGGATATTCCGAGTTACAGCCTTACAGGTTATGGACTGATCTAATCTGCGCTGAATGGGAAACCGAATAAAAGTAGGCTTTACGGGCACGGAGGATGGAAAGGTCGAAGAGAATCGTAATTAGTTTACTCATACAAAAGAAGCTGATTCAATTAAATCGGGACGGATAAAGCATACAGCCCTTAATAACAACTCCCTTGATCCACTGCGGGCACCATAAAGATACTGGATTGACTTCCGGTAACGCAATATCGCCGAGTCGGGTTCAAACGGTCAAACGGGTTGATCGGATGGGGCGGAAAGCTTTTTAACTATTAATTCCCTTTCGTGGCCGTTCAAACCGCTGGAGGGTTGAAGAACAAAAATTGTTTCCTCCGTATTGGTTAGGGTTTATCGTCTCTTATTGTGTGTAGAGTTGAGTGATGAGTTGCAATGTAATCATTTTCGAATGGGCACTCCACTAAACTGAAAGCTCACTAACAGTTCAGAGGGCTCAGTTAAAATAAAAACAAAACAAAAAAAGTAACTTAAATCCTAAAAGTGGGGCAAAACCAATAATTTTAATTATTAAAAAGATGATGGGAGGGGGCGGTGTAGGATAAGAATCTCGACCACCATATAACAGGAACAGTTGTTGAAGTGGCCCCCTAGTCAACTATAATATAATATTGGAGCAGCAACCCGAGGAGAAGGACGAGGAGAACGAAAACCAACCAGCTTCAATCTAGGGTACTTCTAGCCGTCGGAAACATTTGAAATAATTTCCAATTATTGGTCTTGAAAAATTCAGCTTGGGGAGTCGGTAACTAGGAAAGTCCGAAAACCCCAAAAATTTGGGCCAAAATGGTCCATTTGAACCAAAAAGTGTTAAACAATAGGAACATGGCCAATTTTGAAGGAGGAAGTGTCCGACGGGGTCTTTGAGGGAGCCGCTTCAAGAGGGATGGACTGCAGTCCATGGATGTGAGGAGGCGTGAGGACAGCAGGGGCCTGCAGGTGATCCTCTCAAGGAGACGAAGCTCAGAAGTCATATAGCCCAGTCAAATTAGACAAATCGGGTGAACTAATTTCCGGTGAAGGTTTTATAGGTTTAATCGCTTCCTTTCCACTTCAGGATGATGGGAAAACAAAGTCCTGGTGTGAGGGGGGGAGGCTCGGGGGAGGGGGAAGCTCTAAAGGTCACTTTTTTCAGTTTTTCGTCTATATCTCGGGAACCGTAATTCAAATTGAAAAATTGTATACATAAAATTTGTAGCTGACTACATTGTCTACAAAATTGGTCCTGTGGGTTTTTTCTATAGGACTAACCGTTACTGAGGTACAGAGCAATGAAAGTAACCAATTGCCGAAAATTGAGCTTTATTCGCCAAATCGATTAATAGAAGTGAGTTTTTTTTTGTTGAGTAAATGGAACTTGTTTATTTTCATGAATTGTAAACTTAACCTCACACAAGTTCGTCCAAGGGGTCCAGAAGCTCTTCATTGTCGCCATCCATCAAGTCTTCGTCAGCAGGAGGGCTATTTGTGCAGGAACCATTGCAATCCCCACACACTATAATAGAGCAGAAGATCCCTACCTTCCGACAGCCACACCGTGTTCCACAGCCGGTCTTGCAGGAACAGAATATTGATGAGAGGATTTCAGGAGGAGCAGGAGAGTCTAGGGTCTTTAAGGGGTGCAAATGCAATTGTGCGTCCAATCGTCACGTTTGGTGCTTTCATCTGGTGGAACAAAACCAACCAGTCCACAGCGCAGAAACTGCTTTGCAAAGTGCAAAGACTGGCATGTGTTGGTATTACTGCGTGCATCCGGAATTGCCCTACTGCTGCGCTGGAGGTCCTACTGGGCCTATCACACATCCACATCCATGTGCAGAGGCTGGCATACCTGCAGGCAATGAAGATGAGGAGCATGGACCATTTGCGTTAAGGTCAAAGACGAGCACTTCACGGCATTCTGGATAGAATACCAGCGAATGAGGCAGCGTCAGCTGTCTCTGATGCCATGACAGAGAAGTTGAACTTCGACCTTCCCTTCAGGGTCCTCATCCATGAGAGGTCGAAGTGGAGGGAGGGGAGACCCCAGTTTGAACATGGGGCTATGGTCTTCTACACCGATGGATCTGTCATGGATGGTAGAGCCAGCTCAGGTGTCTTCGGACCAAGGACCCGGGTATCGGAGCCCCTTGGGGCAATGGCTACCATGGATGCATCTTTCAGGCGGAAGTCAACGCCATTGGCACTTGTGTGCACCGGCTGCGATGTCGGCGCATTAAAGGGGCCAAAGTCTATATACTGTCAGACAGTCAGGCTGCACTGAAGGCCTTGGCCTCGTTTTCTATTACATCGAGGCTGGTCTGGGACTGTCTGAACAAACTCAAGCTCCTCGCAAGGGGCAATAGAGTGACCCTCGCATGGTGTCCTGGCCACCAGTGCATTGAGGGTAACGAGGCTGCTGACATCCTTGCAAAGGAGGGCTCAGCATGTCTCCCAATAGATCCCGTGCCATTTCTCGGGACAACTTCTGTTGAATGAAAACTCCAAGTGGGAGACAAAGGAAAGAGCGCTGCACTGGAAAAGACTCCCTGGTCAGAAACAAGCGAGGTTGTTCATTGGATTCTCCAGGTCAAGAGCAAGGGAGATGCTTCACCTGGAGAGAGGTGATATGCGGATACTTGTGGGCCTATTTACAGGCCACTGCAGGCTCCTGTACCATCTCCATAAGTTAGGATTATCAGACACTGAGGTATGTCGGTTCTGTAATGCCGAACCAGAGTCTGCGGAGCATGTACTGTGCACATGCAGTGCGCTTGCACGGCTCCGTTTCCTGTCCCTGAGGTGCGTTACTTGTTATCGTGGGGACATAGTTAAAACAAGGTTGGTAGATCTCCTAGGTTTCATAAAGTCCTGGTGGAGGCTGGTGGATGGGCCAACGTAGAAATAGAAGCTAAGTTTTAGGTAGGTAATGGAAAGGGCTGGAGTCCGATCCTCATAAATAGCTAATGGTGCGGATGGAAATCCACACCGAGTCACGGATCTCTGGGTAGGGCGTGTGTCCTACTTGGAGAGCCTGAAGGGACGGGCGAAGTGTCCAAACCCTAAACACTAACAGGACCAGATAGAGGGGCTCTTGTCCCATCCAAGGGTTCCTTCGGGAGCCCAACTTACTGGATGTTAAATCCACTTTTGGTCAACCAGCAGGTGCTGGTGCCTGCGTAAGCAGGGAGGCAGCCTAGCAGGCAGGGGCGTGTGTCGCTGCCTGCCGCCACAATCAGACCCATCAGGGACTGCAGTGGCGTCTATTGCCTGCAAATACCCATCCGGGCAATGCTGCAAATACCCATCCGATTTCCGCACCCAACCCCAATCTGTTGGTGGTAGTGGGTTTCCCAACCCCCTTACTTGGCACCACTGATAGTAGGTACCAATCTCGCCCTTGGCCGCACGAGAGTGGAAATGGGCTCCCTAGTAGTGAAGTTCAGCTAATTACCTCATCAAGCTCCTTCCTCTTTGTTTCTCCCGTCGAATGCCGCTCCATCACCATCACATCATTCCAAACCTTTCCATTTCCTTTTTGCCTTCATCAAATCGTCTCAAAAACAGGTATTTTTGCATTTATGAGCGTGAAGAACACCATTTCAGGCAAATTTTAAAAATGTTGGAACTTAAAACACTCATAGCTCGTCAACGGTTAGTCCTACAGAAAAAACACATAGGACCAATTTTGTAGGCAATTTAGTCAGCAACAAATTTTATGCATACAATTTTTTATTTTGAATTACGGTTCCCGAGATATACCCGAAAAACTGAAAAAAGTGACATTTAGAGCTTCCCCCTCCCTCGAGCCTCCCCCCCACCCGCCAGGACTTTGTTTTCCCATCATACTGAAGTGGAAAGGAAGCGGTTAAACCAATAAAACCTTCACCGGAAATTTGTTCCGCTGAACAGCGGTTTTTTGTCTAATTTGATTAGGCTAATAAGAAAACTCACGTAATAAAATAAGAACAGCTCAGAACAACAATAAGGGGGAGCAAAGGCAAGAACCAAATTGCGAAATACCCCACCCCTCCGTGCGAATCGAGAATTGTTCTCGCCCTCTGCAATATAATTATAACAGCACAGATTAATTTTGTTGTAATCGTTGAGGCAACAAACATGAAATAGAGTAGTAGTTTTACCCTTTAGTTTTTTCAATGATTCATTTTCATTCATTCATTTTTTCACGCTGAATCCAAATTTTAAATAATTTTAAATTTGTAAGTCCAAATAATGGATTTCCAAAAAACCATCATGCTGTATTTCTTTGAGAAAAAACAAACTATTTGTTTTCGAAAAGCGAGTAGAAGGGGTCTGAGGCTAGGTGGGAGAGGGTGGGAGTTGGCACGCTTTATCCATTGGGGTGGTGCAAAATGAGAAGGCTGTGGAGGAGAACCATATTAAATATACCTGAGAATAAAAGAGAAGTACCTATAGGTACTTCTCTTTTATATAAATAATAAATTTTATTCTCAGGTATACCTGAGAATAAAAGAGAAGTACCTATAGGTACTTCCAGTCATTAAAAACAAGCCATCAATTGAATTGAATAGATGAGCGCAACCTTTAGTTATTAATATTTAATGAGCGAGAGAAACTAAGAAACAGTAGGTATCTAGCGACCAAACTATGCCACACAACACATCAAAAGTATCCACGTGATGCTCATTACGTAAACAACTGCACCCTAACGACCGATGCGTAATAAAACCTTATGCCGATCAGAGGTAACGAACGGCTCAGGCTGCAAAAATCGTTTTGGAGTCGTTGGAATCAGCCTGAAAAGCTCATTCCATAGACCCTTGTACCAACGAAATCGGACAAAAACTTTCGTCCCCCTTTTGAGGCCTCCTTAGTTACACATCAGAGATAAACAACTTTCGTCGTGAAGGACCTCCCGAAAACCGATGAAGGGGATGAGGGAGGGAAAATCAAGGTAGCCTATAACCACCCCCGGAACTCGCTGATGACAATGAGACCACCCTCATGGAAATCTGTTGAGCCGCTCGGACGTGATGCTCTGTACACAAACAAAAAAAAACAAAAAAAAAAAAAAAAAAAAAAACATACATGTCGAAGAGGTGAGCGCACCTTTCCATTTTTTGGACAAAGGTTGCGCTAAAAATCTTGAAAAGTACGGCTCGGCGAGCAAAGTGCGAGAAAAGCCCAACACCAAAAAAAAAAAAAAAAAAAAAAAAGGTTCTGTCTAATTTTAACCAACAAATGATCAAAAAATAGGAGCAAGACCAGTTATGAGGATGTTGAGATGGTGGATGGGAGAGAGGGGGTGTTCGATGGAGGCGTGACCGGCTCTGCAGGGTTTCCGATAACCGATAGACCGATATAATCGATATACCTTATAACCGAACCCTCCCAAAAGTCGCAACGAACGAGGGACACGTTTTGGCGGTCCCAAATGTCACCGTCTTTCATGTAATGGGGCTACAAATGGAACTTTTGAAGGATGTCATGAGGTCTGATGAGGTGTCATTTTCCGAGTAATTTTGGAGGCATAATTCATTTTCCGAAGTCTCAAATCTGATTTTAAAGTATCAAATTTAGCTCAACATCAATCAATTTAAACCAAATCAAACTGTGTGTAACCATTACAATTAGATAAGAAGGATTCCTATCAGACAACGTTGTAATTCCCCCCCCCCCCCGGCCACCCTCTTCCCTAGAATTTCAGACCGTATAAACCGGATTCGGACTCGATTAAACAGGACTCAACCGCACCAATCCGGTGTTAACACTTGATGATTAAATCTGATCCTGAAGGAAACCCCTTCAACCTGGTTAAGAACCACTTCAAACATTTTTTAACCCCCCTAAACCGTTTTTAGTTCCTATGAAACTGTTTTGAAAAAGATCAAACCTGATTTAACCGCATCAAACCTGATTTAACCGCATCAAACCTGTTTTAACCCTTGAGACCCATCCGATCCCAAAATAAATCCCTTCAAACTAGTTACAAACTCCTCCAAACTATTTCCGACCCCCCTAACCAGTTTCGGCCTCCATCAAACCCACTTCAACCTATGGGTGATGCATCAAACCAGTTTTAACATCATTGCCGATCATCATAACATCTCATTGGCCCTCCTCCTGGCGAATTCTCTCTCGGAAATCACTCTAAAAATTAAAAGGCATTCGCCATTCGTAAACAACGGTGTGATATTAGGCAAGGGGGGTAAAAAAAAAAAAAAAGGAAAAAATTCCCCGCCTGATTGAAGCAAGCCATTATTGAGCTAAAAGCTTCTGGTCCGCGCGCCCCTCGTCGGGGGCAAAAGCCCGGCGTCGCGGAATAAAAGAGATCTAATGGAAAACTGCTGTTATTCATGGAAAATGCTCCAAATTAATTGGCTACAGAGTACTTTTCAGAAGAGCTTTAATGCACTGGAGTTCTAAGTAATTCATGTCTTCCATTACACATGGGAGTCACAAATGGATGGATTATGTATGGGGGTCTTGCTGCTAAAGACAGCCTTAGCCTTTTCCGTATCCCGAGCAACTTCATTTATCACCGAGCACTTTGCTTCTTGATTTCGAGTGTGTACCTACTCGCTGTTTTTAGCGTATTTCATTTTTCCCCTTTTCTCTCGTCTTTTAGTCGCCCCTTTTTCGATGTCGCTCTCCTGCTGCCTCTCAACTCCTTCAAGCGTTAAAGCTTTCATTTCAACTTCTCCTTTTTTGATATTTTTAATGCTCGGTCAACTGCCTGCTTTTACTTCTGATCCACTTCACTAGTACAACTTACTAGTTATAATAAACGAATACTCTTTTATTCGCGACGGGGATTGACAATTTTGATCGGCCTAAAAATTTTTTATATACGTTTCAAGAAGTGTAGATTCCAAAAACAGTGCAAATTTTACACAAGGGTTTATTATTCTTCGATATTCAAGTTAATAAGTTATAATATAACTTATAAGATATATTATATCTTAATTGCGCAAAAATGAATTCTGTGCCAATAAGTATGCCTCTTGCCTTCCCAACGTATGGTAGCCGGCCTTCGTGGTGCCGCTTCCTGGTTGCTACGGGAGTGCCTGCTGAAAGCCCCACGAGGTATAATGTATACCCCGTGAATAAAAAGTCAACCACTACATTATAGTGGTTGACTCTTTATAAAAAAACAAGCCATCAATTGAATAAATGAGCGCAACCTTTCTGTTACTACGAAATAATATTTCGTAGTAATATTATTACCGCGTCTTTATTGAAACCAAAACCGTAACTAAGAATTCGTAACTTGACACACTAGGTATCTAACGTCCAAATTATGCCACACAACCTAAACACATCAACAAAATGTGCTGGGTCGCCTTTTTCGAGAGTCATCTTCTCGGGATCGGACGAATCGTCGACAACGGAGGTGAGTTTGATAGCCTATCAACAACTCGCTGATCACAATGAGACCACCCTCATGAAAATCTGTTCAGCCGCTCGGGCGTGATGCTGTGATACACAAACACACACACCCTCACACACCAAAAAAAAAAAAAAAAAAAAAAAAAAAAAAACATGAAGAGATGAGCGCACCTTTCCATTTTTTTAAAGGTTGTGCTAAAAATACTAGATCAGTATCGAACCTCTGAAACGTCGGATCCACATCTTAGGATACATTCTACCAAACCCAAGTGGATGTGGTCGAAATGGATAGTTGAAGTTTTAAGGGACCGATGTTGTGTCAAAGTGGGATCGAAAGGGAATCTTCACGGGAATTAAAACCTTATTTAGATAAGTCGAAAGGCCGAACTCCTGAGGTGTTCCTCCACTTTAGTTTCTTACCTGCGAGCATACGAGACAATTTACACCTGGTCCCCCTCCGCCGTTCCATGCAGGTTTACTCTCCACCTCCTGTCAGGACTTGTTTAATTGTCTGGTGCGGGTGGGCCTGTTGGGACATCCCCCACTCTGGATCTCCCTCGGGAATTCCTGCCCGACCAGGAATGTCATCCTTCCACATCCATGGGAACCCTCCGATCCGCTACTTTGGGTGTCAACTCCAACGGTTTTCCCCTCCCGGGTGGGACCGTCATATAAATATTGTCCCTTTGAAAGATCGTCGCGAGCCCGCGATCATCCTAACTGTGCAGCCTGTCACTGCATTGTCGCATTATGTTATATCTAAACGAAAAGGCCACGTCATCCCACAATAGCGTGTGAAGTGAACTCGTTTCCAGACTCCCTCCTTTACATGAATTTTTTTTCCTTCTACGCCTCGGATATTATGAGAACACGAAGACAATTAAAATGTTTTCGGAATCGTTACACATTCCCTGACCTTCTCACAATTGTATTAAACAGATTTGATTGTAATATAAGCTCAAGTTGATTTTTAAAAAACGCTGCAAATTTTTCACGAGGTATTATTATTCTTTGACTAGGGGGCGGTCGTTGCGGCCTGGCCTGAACATTACATGTTCCCCACCATTCTCCCAATAATCGTTTTCCTACAGATTTTTTCACACTCCATGCAAATTCGATATCCCATTTTCAAACTACTTCATCCTGTATTTAATTCCTGAATAAAATAAAAGACATGAGAAACAGTAGAGGAGAAGGTGGGAATATGGACCCCTCTATTCATTTTTTTGTTATGAAAAATCAAATTTCCAACAAAAATGTGGGTAACTATGACTTCATTCCAGTAGGTATGTGACACTGAATGACTGCGTACTTTTGCAGGGAAGTCAAATAATGTTGCCGTCTGTTTTCACAGATAGTCCAAGTAGACCCTCTCAAGAACATGAAAGCGCATTAAATTGTATACGCGAAGGAGCTGTCTGAGGAGCGCAAATGCCTCGCCGCAATTCGCGCCCAACACAATGCGGCCATCAAACTACAGGCGCAATTTCAATTTTGATAGGCGATTGATAGTTCACATTATTTCCTGTGACCGTCCTTTCCTTATTAAATAAGGAAAGGACCCGTAAATTTTACGGGTCAGCAATAATAATCATTTGTTTACGTGTATTCTGTGACGGTTTGTCCTATCGCTCGAAGGGAACGCTTTTTTCGTTTATGTGCCAAAGCAGACATGAAAATGTCAAAACATTTCTATAAAACGTTTGTACAGACATGGGACCTCGAAAAAATGGATTTTGCGTCCTAAATTACTCGAAAAACGACACCTTATTTGACCTTCTGGGATCATTCAAAAATCCCATTTCTAGCCCCATGAAAGCCTCATAGATCCCAACGGTGAAATCGAATAGTTCTGGACACCCAAAAATATTCAACGTCCAAAAATACTTCGAAAACGACACCAAGCTCAACCCCATAGCCGAAACCCTTAAAAAAATCAAAATCTTGATGCTAAAAATTGAGTTATGGGAGCTGAAAATCGGATTTTTAGGGACCCATTAGCGTTCTTTACTTACAAACTATGAATGTACGGTTACCCCGTTTGACAAATTCCTTCTTAAAATAGTCAATCCATGTGAATGAGATGAGTTGGGAACGTGTAATTGCGCAACTGAATTCCTCTACAATTTTTTCAAATTAACAAGCTAATCATTGATTTGATTTCCCCATTCATTCGATGGTTCATCAATCATTAAAGATATTCCGTTCGAAACAACCGTAAACCAAATAATTTCCTCGCCGTCCATTAAACTTTCCATTCAAATCTCCTTTTCAAACGACCAACCTGTTTATTTCCCTCTTTATTCGACGTTTTCTCAGTGTGGCAATAAAGACTTGTCATATTATGAACATCATTATTACATATCTGGTGAAATGACTAACGGTTGATTTTCAGAGCTCATGAAATATGGGCAAATGTACCTTATAATACTTTAGTTCAGTAAAATTAAGCCGTTGTTTGACAAAGAACGGAAATAGCGGAATGCTGGACACGGTTTTGATCGAGCCAAAAAGTTTCCAGCCCATATAGGCCCAGCCCTAATGTGAGGAATCTGTGTTCGCATCGAGAGAGCTGAGCTTAACATTCGGTGGCCCAAAAAACCAAATTTTATTTTGCTTTGTTTTGGTTTTTGGTCATTTTCACCGTCTGACAAAAAAAAACCTTGTTTTTAAAGAGATCCAAATTCGGCAAACAAAATTCAAGTTCACCTCTCACAATGGTGTAAACTGAGATTCCTCATATTTGTGCATATTTGGAAGGTATGAAACCGTTAAACTGGCTACGCCGCCCGACGCCCAAGTGCCGAACCATGTGAAACGGGAAGGATTCATGAATTCAACATTTTGGAAGGTGAAATTTTGTTTTACCCCTGTCGGGACTCAGATTCGCCACATGGTGCAACTTTTTGGTGGTTTCCGACTTTTCTCGCCATCTACTAATTTCCCACCTTTTAGAAGCACCTTCGAATAAAAATGAGCATCCTCCTCTTCCTCCTCGGGCTGCAGCTCCAGTATGATAGAATACGGGTTCAGCCATGAAAACACAAAGTCTTGTCTCAATAAAGGTGTCATCGATGAGAAGTTGAAATGTTATGACAATTAGCTCAGTTTTGTTGGCCAAAGCAGGTGTGCAACGTGTGCCAACAAGATGCTTGTTGACGAAAATTGAGTGTGAACGCCTTTCAAGCGGTAAAGAATCGCCTTATGCAAGTGACGTTTCACAATTGCCTCAAGACTTCCAATAAATTCTTGTTGGCGGGACAAGGTGCAGTACGACCAATCCAGCGAATAGTTTCTTGGCACGTTCGCCAACAGGTATAATAATTATTAGACGCGAAGGGCCCCACTCTCATCTCGTCTACCTGAGCTATTTCAGGCTCAAACAGTTCACACCTCGGGAGGCCTTTTTTTCGAGGTTACTGGCAAACGAAAGTGAAACTATTTGGGACGGCGAGATAACACGGAAGATGTTTATCGCGTCGCAAACAACACGCTATAGAAAGGTAGCGAAGGAGAACTGAGGAATTTCACAGCGCAGTTTTTATTCCCATTTTTTACGAGGCTTCCAAAGCTGTGGGTGGGTGGTGAGGGGTGGGAGAAGCAGTTTGATGCGACACTGGCGCCCCATAGTTAATTAATCATTTAGCGCCACCAGAATTATAACTTTTATTCAATAATTATGAACAGTACATGAACTGTTCGGTTTGGTAGCTTAAAAAAAAACGCCATTTTACTTTCTTTTTTTCTTTCACATTTTCCTGTTCTACAACCCCCCTAGGCGCATCGTTTGCAAATAAAACGGCAGGCGAATGCGATCCCTGATGTGATAGAAATCGCTTTAAAAACCCTGGTTTATACGTCCGGACTAAAATAAACATTGCAAACGTTGCAAATTTTAAACAAAGGTTTATCATTGTGCAAGAATTAATTCTGCCAATAAACAATTATTTTCAAACAAAACGGTACCTAAGTAAAACGAGAAAAAAAATTCCTGAACAATTTTGGAGTGCTCTCTGGTGGTCAGCCAATGAACTAAAAGCACGAATTCAGAGAGATTCAGGAGATCAGAAAAGGTGAAATCGCAAGGAAAATAGTCGGGCGGATTTGTTCTGACGCTAGCGTGACGGGACAGACCATAATATGAATATTATTCATGTTCACCAACATCATAAACAAAAATAAAAAAGATTTTTTGTACACTTTCTACTTTTTGTGCGAGTGGACTCTGGCGGATTAGTTAAAGTGTCACCGCGGGAAAGTTCAAAACGCCAAATATTCACTAGTGATTTCCTCTGCTCAGACACCTAATTTCTCAATGCTAACTGTACTGAATATTTTGTTCATTATTAGTTCAACTAGGTTCGGCCGAATTTTCCCATTTCTCTGACCTTGTTCCCTTGCCCATTGGATCGACCTGGGGCCCCCAGAAATGGATTCCCCGTTTTATACAATTTTTTAGCAACTGTGTTACTTAATTGCACAACTTTCCGGGTTTGCCAACTAAACCAAAGCGAATGATTAAACTGGAGGGTCAACACCCGACAAACCGGTTTTCAGACTTTACAAGCAAGTTTTGAGTTGTGAACTCTTAAAACTGGTAATAACGCCCTGAATTTGTGTTAGAGCTCTTCAAACAGGTTTTGAAGACCTTTAAACTTGCATTGAATTTTTTAAACTGGTCGTGAATCAGCTTCAGCCTCTTCAAATTGGTTACGAGCCCCCATAGAGCGCTGTTCACCACCTTCCAAGACCAACAGTTTACAGTAAACTAAAAGTGAAGATGAGAATATGTCACAGTTCTGGGTTAAAAAACGCTGCGAATTTAACACAAGGGTTTATAATTCTTTTTTATAGGTTAATTGTGCAGAAATTAATTCTGTGTCATAAGGAGGATATTTTTGAAAAATAAAAAATAAATAGAGACATCGTGAATGGATTATGCGTTAATTAATAGTAAATTATCTATAATAGATATTATTATAGATAAATTACTATAATAGATATTATCTGTCAAATTAAAAAACTTTAAAAAAACCACGGTGATAATCAAAAAGTTCCTCGCGTAGGCGACTGCCAACATTCCACGATCACATTTTTAATCTCGTTGAGCATCATAATAATATTATGATGTTCAACGAGATTAAAAATGTGAGGATATTATCCTCAATAATATTATTCCTCAATCCTCCAAATTCCTCAATCATATTACTTATGATAAAACTATGAGTGAACTTTTGCAAAATTCCTATTTTTGTTTTCCAGGAGGGTAAAAAGAAATATTTTAATTACCTACTCCTCCTACGTTCATTTCCTTGAGCCATTAACAAGAAATTAAACGGGGTTGTTTAATTAAGAGGGAGGAAGCAGTTTTAATACGTCAAAAGAGGAGTTTCAAGATTTCATTAGGAGGAGCACATACACTCAACACGCTATCTCGTATAGGAAAAGGGGCTAATTAGGTCGTGACCAGATTAAAAACTTATTACCGAAGTTATGTTTTGGAAAAAAAAATCTCCGAGAGAAAAGGTTAGGCGAAGTGTGTGGCAATAAATGGAAATGGAAAAGACTTTTGGAAAGAGGGGGAAAAGGGGGGTTTGGAATCTGTAGTGGGAAATGGGCTTTCCGCGAGAGGGAAAAGCGGGGGGATCTTTATTAATTCGAACAGCAATTTAGATAAAGGGCTAGCCACGTGAAACATGGCATTAATTAACTTGTTATCAGAGTGATATATATCTCATTTCCTAAGGGAATTAATGAATAAAGAAGGGCCTGTAAATGCCCCCACTTCGCGGAGGCCCGGAATTAAATTCTGAATCCCGTTCTCGGCTCGTTCGTTCCCTACGCTCCTCTTCGCCTGGTTTTTAATGTCGTCTTATTCGTTTGTGCAACTTCAATTATTTTCAATCTCGTCGTAAATGCAAAATTTAATGTTGTATTCATGACTCGCTAATAGGTGAGTGATGGGTTTGGATTATAAGTCTCAGAATGCTGCTTGCGATGGAAAAACCGCTGAGCTCCGAAAGTTGGTCAAAAAACGCTGCCAATCTTACACAAGGGTTTATTATTCTTTGATATAGGTTCATCGTGCAAAAATTTATTCAAAAAAACAAAACAAACGAACATTTTTTTTTTTAATAAACAAGAATCAAATATGGAGGATTACCACAGAAGGTCGCCGGCCACTTTGGCAAATTTGATAAACGAACACTTCAATTCCATACATAACCACATTTTTCTATTGCAGTATAGCCTGGGTCGGGTGATGTTTGCATAGCGAAAGCGTTTATATTAAACTTCAAGTCAAAGGTAGATCCATCTCATCTACATTGGCAGACAGATAACAGTCCCCACGCTGCCTCTGCGGTACCGGGGGCCCCACAAAAATTTATTATTGGTCATTAAAAACATATTTTTGAAAAAATAAAGAATAAAAAAATTTCTGTAAAATGATTGTACCTCGACGTGGGAGCTCAAAACATTTTGCGTCCAAAATTACTCGGAAAACGACACCATATTTGACCTCCTGTGATACTTCAAAAATCCAATTCGTAGCCCCATTTTAACCCCATAGCACCCCACGGGTTTGGACGAACAGGCTGAAAACCCTGTATTGTGTCAACATTTCGGACTAAAAAAACCTCGGCCACTAGGGCCTCGCCAGGGGGCAAGCTTTTTGGACCCCCGGGATGCTTTTTGCTTAGAGCCTATGGCTGAAATTCAAGAAACATGGAACATGTGCTTCATTAACCGTGGGATAGAAACCCATCTTGAGTTTTGGAAAAGTAACTGTCCGACGCTGAACTAGTGGCCTGACGGGCAGAAGTGTGAGGACGCTGAACTAGTGGCCTATCGACGAGGGTACGATCGGTGAGGATGCCGAACTAGTGACCTAACGTATATTTCTGTCTTACGTAATAATATTACGTATATATTATATAAACGTGACACTCTCGCGTCTCCCTCCCGGACGAACGTTTTTGGGCAGTTAGGTCATGGCTAAAGCATGTTCCATGCTAAAAAAATTCTTACGGGCCAAAACGGCAAGGACGGCGGACGGACATATTGTTTTTGGAATCTACGTATCTTGACACCGATAAGAAATGTCAAATTTTGAGGCCGATCAGAATTTTATACCTCCGTCGCGATTACATAGGTGAATTATTCCAAGAATAAACCAAAATGACCCATTAAGTGACTAAAAATATTTTATTTTGACGATTGAAAAACACTTCAGTAATAAAATATGATACATTTTCGTTACTAAAAGTGAACTTCGTGGAGCACCTACAAAACTGCTAAATTGAAGGGAGAGGCAATCGTCCAGCCCTGATACATTAGAAAAACTCTCTTCTTCATGGAGTAGACAACCCGTTAGTCGTTAAAACCGTTGAAAATATTATGTTGGTGGTTTTTGAAATAAAAATGCTAAATCAGGAAACTTTAATATAATATTCGTTCGCCTGTTGAATTTTCTTTTTAATTAACATCGGAAATGATGACAGCGTTTGTGATTGTTTTCTGCAAGCAATTATAGCACGTGAAGTAACTGACGCTATTAAACCAATGCGGTTAGCCACACAAAGAAAAAAAAAACGCCTTCACTTTCCCCTTTTATCAGTGTAATTACACGTCATATCAAAGTCGTCAGGAAGTTGTTTCTCTCTTCTCCCCCGAAAAATGAAAAATAATTAAGGGAATTTCCTCCGAGGCTCCCATCAGGGCTCACCTGAAGGCGACTTAATTCCGATTGGACGCGGAGCATTAGAGACGGGGGGCTCGATCGTCTTTTTCAATCATCAGCGAACCGATTCAGGCGGCAAAGTGGAAACCGGGGCGGAGGTGATTACAACCGAGGGGGGGGGGGGGGGTGGATAATCCGGGGTATCGATTCAACCGCAGAAATTCACACTGTGGTTCATAACGATGTCTGCTCGTAGAATTACAAGCTGTGATGGGACGAAGAGGTTTCAAAGTAGGGAGGTGGTGTCGAACTTTTAAAATCAGTTCTGAGCAGGATGAATTGAATTGAATCGATTTTTATGAATCAATTTTCCAAAAGCATCGATTTTTTTAAGTAAAATTTTGAAATTATGACATTTTCATATTAAAATACTGGTTTCTGTGGGGTTGGGGCGGGTGGAGACGAGGGTGGCTGGGGTGCTGTGGAGGGGAGGAGGTAGCCCTTGGCTCACCGCCATCCCAACATCCTGTCAACAGCTCCAGCCCCTATTTTTTGTCCACTTTTGAGCAACTGATACGCATTGACGAGCAAAGTTCTGGCGGTTTCAGATTTTTTCAGATTTTAAAATACTGGTTTTTTTCCACCACTTTTGTAGCTTAGGCCCTCCCGTACGAACGTTTTTGGGCAGTTAGGTCACGGCTAGAGCATGTTCCACGCTTAAAAAAAAAAAAATCTACTGCCCAAAACGACGGCGGACGGATATTTCGCTTTTGGAATATACACCTCTTGAAACGAATAATGTCAAATTTTGAGCCTGATCAGAATTTTCGGCCCCCTTCACGATTACATAGGTGTAGGTATTATTCCCAGAATAATAAACCGAAAAAATCTGTAGGACAGACTAATGTTCGGACAAATGTGGGACCTAGTAAAATGGATACAGCATAAAGAATTACTCGGAAAACGACAGCTTATTTGACCTTCCTCGGATCCTCCAAAAATCCAATTTGCAGCCCCATGAAAGACCCATAGACCCCTCGGTTAAAATATAATACATATAATATATCTATTATATTTGAACCGAGGGGTCTATTCACAAATTATTATTCACAAATTTTGTGAATTTTACAAATAGTTACAAGTATGAATTAATTCACATTCACATACAACGCATGACGTGAATTTATTCGCAACCTTATTTACATAGGTATAAATAAAAATGTGCCCAACTCTGATCTTAAATAACAAAGCACAGGCACGAATTCGCGAGCGACAATTTCAGCATCGAAGAAGATAAATTGGCAACGTGAAGTCTGGGGGACAAGAAAAGAACTGCCTCTGATCTTTCGTTGCAGGCCGACTCCTGAAAA
This sequence comes from Pilophorus perplexus, assembly GCA_955831195.1. Lineage (NCBI taxonomy): Eukaryota > Metazoa > Arthropoda > Insecta > Hemiptera > Miridae > Pilophorus > Pilophorus perplexus. The sequence continues at coordinate 18,058,647 of OY037011.1, read as the reverse complement.
GGGATTAATTTTTTACTTGAAAAAAGTTTCACTTTTTAAGGCAAAAAGTGACTTTTTAGAGAGTGCATCGCCTTCAAGGTTTATACGCGGAGATTACCGAGAAGGAACTGTGAAGACGAGTCCATTGATGGGTGGATGACTCGACGCAAGGTTAGGCTCCCGTCATTCATGGCCGGGGGACCTTCAATCATCTTTCTCCCATGTGAATTGTCCTAAGGGGTAACGTACTCGGATCGGCTATGGAGTTTTTTGCTTCCCTCCCGAACCTCCGAACGTTCTCTCCGAACGGATAATAGCTCGCCAGGTTTGTCCCGTCGGTGGTGGAGAAGAAGAGGGAGAGGAACAAAAACCCGACGGAGCAAAAAGGGGGAAAAACATGGAAGAACGTCCCCTTACAGTATTGGGGAACCACTTGTGGGACGGGGGGGGGGGGGGGGGGGGGGATCGTTGTAAAGAGACTACGAAACAGAGAGCAAGGACTAGCGAGCAACAGGTGTCTGCACCTTGCCCCACTAAACTGATCTCGGCAATTTTCGGGGGAAGCTCGTCCCTGACCTTTGGCCCAGTAATGTCTCCTCAGTTGTAAATACGGCTTCCGTCCTTCACCCTCACAGATGAGCCACTCCCTGCTGGATTATTTTATATTTTTATTTAGAGGGACATATGAAAGTGGGTGTCTGGCTTTATTATTTAGGGAATAATACGTCTATATAATCGCGACGGAGGTAAAAATTCTGATCGGCCTTAAAATTAGACCATTAAACGTTTCAAGATATCTAAAAATCTGAAATCTCATTAAGGTTTTCAGCCCGATCGCCCGAACCCGTGGGGCTCTGTGGGGCTACGGGAGGGGTTTTTGAAGGTTTTCAGCTATGCGGACGAGTTAGGTATCATTTTCGAAGTGTTTTTGGACGAAGAATCCATTTTCGGGGTCCTAGACCGATCCGATTTCACTGTCATCACTGTATCACTGTACAGCAAGGGCGGGGCTACGAATGGTATTTTCAGGAATCCCAAGAGGTCAAATAAGGTGTCGTTTTCCGGATAACGTTGGGTGCATAATCAATTTTTTGAGGTCCCACATTTGTCCAAACAATATAAATGCGGATTTTTTTTTTTTTTTTTTTTTTTCAAAAATATTTTCCTAATGATGCAGAATAAATTTTTGCACAATTAACCTGAAAGAAAGAATAATTAACCCTTGCTTAAAATTTACAGCCTTTTTTAATTTTTTTTAATGAAACCTCCTAAATCGAACGTAGGGATTTTATTTTAGGACGTTAATTATCAAGAAATGCACAAGAGTAGGTACAGTTCGCAGACGGAAAGAATGCGTCTAGCCCGATTCCCCAAACTATCTTTTCTGAAAAAGTTGTCTTCAAACCGTCGTCGTCCCCCGCACCCCGCGCGTCCAGGTCCCGTTCTCACCCTTCTGGCTACCTGCTGAAAACCTTCATTGAACCCTTTTTAAATCCTTTGACAATCCAGCCCAGCATTGTCAACAGTTTGCAAACTGGTAGTAGGTTGAGAATCGAACAGGAATAGGTACCATTATGTCTTATGCCATGGGTATATCTCTCCCCAGCCGCATTCTTTCCGTCTGCGAACTGTACACAACAACAAGAGTTTATCATTCTTTGATATAAGAAGGTTAATTGTGTAGGTTAATTCATCAATAAGAAAATTTATATATTTTTTAAATTGTACTACATTTGGACAGATGTGGGACCTCGAAAAATGGATTATGCGTTCAAAATCACTCGGAAAACATATTTCAACTCCTGGAATTATTCCAAAATCCAATTTGGAGCCCCATGAAAGCCCCACAGACCCACATGGTGCAATTCGATCGTTCTGGGACCCCCGAAAATGGATTCTACGTCCAAAAATACTTCGAAACGACACCTAACTCGACCCCATATCCGAAAACCTTCAAAAACCCCTCCCGTAGCCGCATTTTAGCCCCACGCAAAACGAAATTATTTAGAAGAAAATGGAGAAGGGTCCCCTGGAGAAGGACCACCGTTCTATTCTTACGCCCAGGGCGATGTGCGCGATCCTGCAGATCCCTGGATAAGTGAGATCGTCTTCAGGGCGCACTATCAACAAGAGTAATCCGCTGGTGAGTAATTTTCCCACGCGAAATATCCCTCAAAAACCTCGTCCCGACCGGAGAAAACACAACCTGGAGAAAGGAAGACATCTGCCTCCTTAATAACCGGACGTCACCTGTTGAAGCGTGACTCGTCCGGAAGCGGCTCGATCGTAATTAAATTAAGGCCCCTTCAAGAGTGAGCCTGTCAAGTGGCGGTCACACTTTGCTTATTCAAGTTTTTCTTCCAAGTCGTCCCGAGGAAACGTCGCAGGTAATGTCAATTAGCCAAGTGTGACTGCAGGCAATCGCCCCGCAAGCAACAAGGCGCGTTTCCTTCCGTTTTCGACCGTTCTGGGTGACAACGCCAAGTTACTATAATTTGATTACAATTAAGTGTAATTGCGAAACGTGTAGACGGTAATTAAATCAATCACGATTCCTCAACTCCGGAGTTGAAGGCCCAGAAGACAAATCTCTGAGTAAAACCGCTTCAAATTTTATTCGACTAAAAACAAAACTTATTCACCTCAAAACATTTTCTTCCCCCTTCCAAGTCGTGGAGATGAACAAAATGTTTGCTAGGAATATTTTTCCGAATGATGAAATTTTGAATAAAAACTCAGTGGTCTGGGGGGCTTAAGAACAAACTTGGGGTGATCCAGGGTGCTTCAATACCCCACAAGTGAAAACCTTTAAAAAAAACCCTCCCGTAGACCCATTTTAACTCCACAGCGCCCCACGGGTTTGGGCGATCGGGCTGAAAACCTTGCGGGCACAACTCGATGGTAAATCGACTAGACTATTTTGTCAACATTTCAACATTTAAAAAAATTCCTACTGCCCAAAACGGCGGACGGACATTTCGTTTTTGGAATCTAGAGACGTATTATGTCAAATTTTGAGGTCGACCAGAATTTTCGACCTCCGTCGCCACGAAATAGGTGTAATAAACCAAAAGTCGAAAAGCTGCAAGTAGACCAGGACGAGGGTGACAAAACATTCAGCCCGGCGAACAGATAACGAGAGGAGTCTAAAACCAACAAAAAGTTTCTCCATGTAGCGCAATAATTATTAGCAACTGATAATTATTATCAGTTGCTCCAAAATTGGTCAAAAGTAGGGGCTGGAACAGTTGACAGAATGTTGGGATGGTGGCGGGTGAGGGGTGTCTAACGCCGACGCGGCTGCCTCCTCCCCTCCACCCACCCCTCGTTACAAAACAAATTCCTTCAAGAACAACAAAAGCTACACGATAGTATTCTCATGTTATGAGAAAACGAGTTGTTGGGTCTGAGGCCAAGTGGGATACGGTCGGGGATTGGATGTCATAGCCAGCATGGCCCCCCATGGCCAGGATGGTCGTAGCAGGTGATGGCCCCCTAGTCTTATAAAAGACGATCGTAGATGGTGAGTTGCGGCCCACCTACCTGAAGGGGTGGTGTCATACTGAGTTTCGTCCCAACACTTATTGATCGTGTCAGTGTCAGCCCATTAACTGGGACATTTCGTCGCCTATAAATGCCTTGTTCTCGCATATTTTGTGCTTTTTACTCGACCTTGGCTCCGGCATTTCACATGCATTTGACATCATGATTATGGCTAAACAGCTTAACCGATTCTAATGTTTAAGGAGGTCGTTCGACGCAGAATCCTATACTCTTCATCTTTGCAACAAGTACGTTTTGTCTAAGATGCTGAGATCTTTAAGTTATAGGCGAAAAACTGGCAAAAATCCAAAAAACCAACACAACAAAATTTGCATAGTTCGAAGGCCGCAATTCATACGTGCATCCTAATGACCTGGGCCGCAACTCACCTATCGTCACCCTTCCCGCCCACTGTTCCGGCCGCAACTTGTACCCGTCCAAGACGATTTCAGCAAAAGTAGTCTAATTCCACGATAGGTACAAACAGAGAATAAATTTATACTAGCAACAGACGCGTTTCGGTTGATTATACCATACCGTATAATATAGGTATATTATATCATCAGTACCTGCTATAAGTGTGTCGTAGGACTGGATACCAGACATCAAAACTAGTATGGAGTGACCCTGGGAGCCTCAAAACTAGTTTTCAGTGATCCAGGGGGCATAAACGCTGGTATGGAGTGATACATCACGTATACAGGGGGCTTCAAAAACTACTTGGGGGTTTAAAACCCGGTTTGGAGCGATCAATGTGGGCGTAAAGCTAGTGTGGACAGATTTAGGGGGCCTCAAAACTGGCTTGGAGTGATCCAGAGGACTTAACAACCGGTTTTCAGCCCGATCGTCCAAACCCGTGGGGCTCTGTGGAGCAAAAAGGAGCTATGGGAAGGGTTTCGGTTATGGAGTCGAGTTAGGTGACGTTTTCGAGGTGTTTTTTGGACGTAGAATTCATTTTTGGGGGGTCCCGGATTGATCCGATTTCACCGTGGGGATGGGGCGTTTCTATGGGGCTGCAAAAGGAATTTTGAAGGATCTTAGCAGATAAAATAGGGTGTCATTTTCCGAGTAATGTTGGACGCATAATCCATTTGTTGCGGTCCCACATCTGTCCAAATTACAGAAATTTTTTTTTTCATGAGTAGGTCTCCAAAGCGTAAAAGTAATTTATTCTTTTCGAGTAGAAGCACGTGTGGGTCCTCTCGTTCTCACTTCATAAGGGTGGTGGTTTTCATATCGTCTAAAAAAGCGTCGAAAGGGTCGTCTGGATGAAGTGATCACCACCATTCTTGATGGGTTTTCGTTCTAAAAGATGCACTATGCTGCTTAATACCGTACAAAGCAAAATTTGACCACTCTCCATTGGCATTCTATTGCCTGTGTATGTGCTCCAGTGTTTAGGTCCATGAAATTTTAAGAATGGTTCACGGTTTGTGGACGTAGGTAACCTTGGGTGCCTAGGGTGCCGAAGGCTAGTCTATCTGTTCTTCCGTCCCCACACCGCCCATTCTCTTACGTTTGTCCCAAATTTCAACGCAAACATAATAATATTATATGTAATATAATTTAGATATAAGTAGATAATTTGTCGGGATTTTAAACATGTAAGCACCTGGTAGGTATCGGCCTCGACAGGTAGATATCGAGCTCCCGGTAGGTAACATACAAGGGGAGTACCAAATTTTTTCATCACTTTCTTAAGGACACAGAATTAATTATTGCACAATTGTCTAAAATTGTCAGCATTTTCATACATATAAGCTCTTCCTCTTCCTTCGTATTACACCCCCCCCCCCCCCCCCCCCTACAACCACATTATTCAATTACCAATCTCTATATTCGCCATTAAACAAATTTCCTTGACAGAAAAGGGGAAAAAATGTCTATTCTCCCCACCCTTCAGCGACGTATGGATCAACCATTTCATGACATTGCATCGTGCACGCTCCACCCTTCGCATTCATCAAGATAATACGAAAATCCAAACAATGGGTTCGATTTAATAAAACTAATGCACAATAAGGGAGGGGAAGCAACTCGGAAAAGGGTTATCCATGATGGGGTTGGAGAATTAAAATCCTACCCCTTCATTTTACTTTACGCAGTTTCACGTTGTCAGAGAAATTAATGTCCATCCGAAGTACGGGGAAGTGACGTCATAGTCGCAGATAAAAGAAACAGCGTCCTTCCCTCGATAGTTAACTGCGGGGTTGTGGGTGTGCTGTCCTATGACCCTAAGGAGTCTTCTAAGTTAAATGCCTAGTTAGTTTTTATAAATTCTTTATTCTTCGATGAGTAAAATGCTGAAGTTTAGCATAACATTTAATATTATGAAGAAAAAAACACTACGCCCGTTTGTTTCGCGTTTTTCCCATCAGATCCCTGACCGGTCAGATCCTGGGATGTCAGATTATTCAAAAAGAACCGATTTAAACAGCATCGATCTTCTTATTAATTATCGATTATTTAATAATCGATACTTTTGAAAAGGGACATCGTTGAATGAGAAAACCGAAACGATTTATATGGAAGTATTTTTTTTATTTTTAAGAATTCGAATTTATTTATCTTTTTTTCAAGAATACCTACTCATCAGAGTAAATTTACCTACGAGAAACTTCTAATGACCGAATTTTTCATTTAATGACTTCACAAAAATGAACCTGTATTTAAGTCGTATCGGTTTCTACTAATAACTAACTAAGGTTACTGGTTGTGATAACTAACTTTAGTTAGTTATTGCAGCAGCAACCAGGTTGCCTTGATTGCCAAAAATTGTCCTTCAAAATAAAAACAATCGAGCCGATTCTCAAAATTCTGAATCGATTTTTTTAAATTCTCTTGAAAGAATAGATCTATTCTTTATATATCTATACTTTTTGATTTTGTATATAGTATCTATAGTATAGTATCTATACTTTTTGATTTTGAAATGAATCATCATAGAATCGTATCGAGTTTACATAAAAGTATCGATTTTTTCTGCAATTCGAATTTATCAATCGATTATTTCATGAATCGACGCTTCTTCCAATTTCGAAGCGAGTGCATTAAACAGAAACTTCTGATGGCAAAAGTCATTTAATGACTTGAAGTTATTGGTTGTCTTGATGGTGAACTATTTCCCTTCAAAATGAAAAGAATTGACCGATTCTCGAAATTTTAAATCGATTCTCCGTTAAGTACATCAATACTTTTTTTTGGGGAAAAAAACTCTGAGAATGTTACGCAAGGATTTATTGATCTTCGAAATGGGTTCATTATGCAGAAAAATAATTCAGTGTGAAAATATTTTTGAAAAAAAAAGAAAAGTGAAATTTGTTTGTACAATGTTCTGACAGATGTGGACCTCGAAAAATGGATTATGCGTCCAAAATTACTCGGAAAATGGCAGCTTATTTGACCTCCCTTGAATCCTCCAAAAATCCCTTTTGTAGCCCCATGAAAGCCCATAGCTCCTCACGGTGAAATCGGATCGTTCTGAAACCCCAAACATGGATTCTATGTCCAAAACGTCTTCGAAAACGACACATAACTCGACCTCATAGCCGAAACCCTTCAAAAACACTCCCGTGGCCCCATTTTAGACACACAGAGCCCCCTGGGTTTGGGCGAGGGACTGAGAATCGTGCGGGCACAACTAGATGGTAAACCAAGTATTTTTTCGAATTTCCAGGAGTTAAAAAAATCCTACTGCCCAAAACGGCTTGGACGGCGGATGGACATTATGTTTTTGGAGTCTGGACAACTTGAAACGTATAATGTCGATTTTTGAGGCCGCTCAGAATTGTCGACCTCCATCGATCGATCCTTTCAAGAGTCGATACACATGGTTTGACATCCCCATCCGAGGTTTCCTTCTGTTCATTCAATAGGCATTCACCGACATGGTAAGAATCGGATGCGTTCCGACAGAGTGGAAAGTTTCCTCGTACAAATTACCTATAAATAAAATACACCGAATTACTGTTCTCGCCATAAGTGATTTGTTCTTACCTTCTCCCCAGGCTGTTTTATTTCCCCGGAAAACAAGAACATTTTATTATCCGCAAAACCTTGGTTAAGCTTTATTGTGAAGCTCTACGACAAAATTGGTCGTCTTTGATTTTTATCGAGTTTCTCCATTCCCTCATTACCAACATCCTTTCGGCCATACTTCTTCAGCTTCCCGCCATCAATAGGAAAACCCTTTTCCGTAAAAAGTCGTTTGATTATACGTAGGAATGAGGACCTTTTTAAAAGAAAAAGTTTTAGGACGGCGCAGCGTGAATACTCGATAGCAAAGGACGCTATACGCTATACTTAAGGCCCCTAACTATCCATTTAATAGCACAATTATATTTTCCAACCCGTCTGTAATAGGCAATTACCTTCTTCGAAATGATTACAGAATCTTTTTTACCCCAAAATTAATACTTCTTTTACTGCCGCCAAGTACAATGTTTCGGGGACGAATTAAAAGCTCTTCCCTCCAGAGGGCTTAAAACCCCGAAGCGCTATAACCGCCCAATTAATTTGCAAAATTACCCTCCCATAAAATGGAAATCCCGAGACCCTGGTTTATTGCCAATCATTTCGATTCTGTACTTACCCTATTATGTTTATATTGGCGGCGGTGGAACGCCGAAGAGCATTGTTGCGGTGAGGGGAATAAATTTCTTCTGCGGATTCGTTCAGGCAGTTGAAGAAGACTGCGGGGAAATTTCGCAATCGTTAGGACTTCAACAATATGATATTTATACTGGAAGTTGCAGAATCTTTCACCATAACGGGGCCCTCCGAAGAAGGTTAAAAATCATTATGGTTCACAAAGAACTGTTACTAAATAACATTACAAAACATGCCCCTTCTTTTGTCCTTTATTCAAATGGATAGAAAATTAAACCAGGAATAAACAGAAACCATCACCGAAGTACCAACTGCAGCATAATACGCAACAGAGTATTTTTAACAAGAAATAAAAACAGAGAATTAATTATCACTTAATGTCGTAACATTGAATCAAGTACAATTTAATCACCTAGGTACAACAACCAACCCAAGCCACTCAGAGGTCAAACCGCTTGGGTACAATCGTAGGTCGACCAGAGCGAGTCGTTGCCAATGCCAAGCCGACTCTGAACAGTTCAGCGTTACTACGCTCAGCCTACCTGAAAGAAGGCTGCAATGGCATGGGGTTGGTGGCCCCAATGGAGCCAGCCGAGGAGTTGTTGCGGGTACATATACCAGCAGCGTCCCTTGCCTGACTCTGTCTAGGCAGAGGAGTGGGAGTAATCAGTGCCGGCGAACTTGGCCCAACGATTGCTGATCAGGTGATCAGGCCGAGTCTGAATATAAATAATGTTACGACGAAACGTCTGGTCGAAACCATGGACATGACGAAGTAAGAGCGTTTGGGCAAAACCACCACAATCACTTTTTCACTAAACAGCTGAAACGGGAAGACCTGTCGAATAGTTCCATCTGACCAGACTTGGCCCTCACAGCAGAATGAACCACCACCCTCGGATCCAAACAGGATTTACCATAATTCTGGACCGCAGCAAAAGTCTGAGGTGTGAGTGTCACTCTGAGGTAAGTATCAGTTCACAAGTAACCTATATCCGTTCACAATTTCTGCTAATTTACCACTCAACCACCATTTCTTCCTAGGACTTCGCCAGCCACCATTTGAAAAGATCATCATCTTTGATTTTTATAAATTCATGCTGAGATCCCATTCGGTACAGTACCTGCTCAAGGCATCAACGTTCATCTGCATTTCCCCCAGATCCTCTGTCAATACCACCAGATTGTCGGCGTACATGAGAACACGGATCTGGTACTCGTAGACGCAAGACAATGAGGCAGGTCAATCGCCAGGCCGTTAAGGAACAACGCACGGAATAGAAAGAAATAGAAATCCTATTCCGTGGGAACAACGCAAATAGCAGTGGTTTCAAAGGGCAGACCTGCTTCACTCTGCTGCGCAACAGAAACTCCTGTGCAGCCGTCCTTCGACCAGACTGAGGCCAAAGAATCAGTCATTCAAAACATTCGCCCAGACATCCAAAGAATCAGTGGAACCAATTTTCGTTGAACCATCTGACCAAATTCACTTCATTGCTGCCACCACTCGACGTCACCTTTCAGAAGTTTATCGACAGTTTCCATCTTGATGAGTTGGGTCGTCGAGTGTTCTGCAGTACATTGCACTGCCTTGGCTCAAACAGTCTGGGTTGATCGATAAATACAGAAGGGGGCGCGAGGGGTCCATATACCCCTGGCCCTCATCCGGGGGAAAAGAAAGGGTAGAAGGGTGGAAAAAGGGGTGAGGGGCTTCTAGTTTGATTGAGCAATATTTGCCCTTGTTCCAGAACTAACGCAAAACTTTTCCAATTGCTAGAAGATTGCTCGGCTTTGATTAAATAGCCTTCTCCCTCTTCCCCTTCTCCGTACCTCTTATTCTCCCACTCCCTGCCTTTCTGCTACGACCATTTCCACGCCAACGTCTCCCTCGCCATCCACCCACCCCATTTAACCTTCGTCCCTGGATTATGGCTACAAACCTTATAATAAAACTGAATCACCTTCCGAAAGAGCTATATTTTGTTCCCGCTCACGCGCCCGAGAAGTTTTTTTTTTCTCCGCCCTTATCATCCAATATCATAAACAGAAAAATATTTTTCCTTCGTTCCTTTTTGTGATGAGAATTTTTCTTAGTCGTCCGAAATTGTACCGAACCAAACGAGTGCCCACGTTGCTGTAGGCAAATCCAAAAAATCCAAAAAATAATAAATATTTACAAAAATCAATATACTTAACATAGAAATAATAAAATTAAAATAAATACAAAAATATAAAATAAATAAAATAAAATAAAAATAGAAAAATAAAAAACAAAATTCAAATTAAAAAAAAAAAAAATACGAGTTTCTCATTCAGAAGATGCAATAAAAAGAAACGTTGTGGCTATATTCCGGTACAGCGCCGTCTAATAAAAGGCTATATACAGGCATATATGCCTGTATATATTATATATAATATATTATGCCGGTATAGTACCTACCGACTACTGAAAAGCTACATGCTGGTACTCCTAAAAGTTTAATTTTTCTCATCTTTCTGCTAATCTCATTCATTTCTTTAAGTCAAAAAGGAAGCTAATGAAGAAGTTTTTACAATGATGAGAAAATTTCTCATTACATTTAATGTAATGGGGGTTTAGACAGCTGCTGTTTACGTTTCGCCCCGAATATATTCTATAGAAAACCCCCCGATAATATTTATTACTAGCTGGGACACCCGTGCTTCGCACGAAATATCAAATTTCAAATTCCCGTTCAATAATACGTCCATCCTTCACTCGGAAAGCAAGCAAGGACTACTTCGTCTGAAATCGTCTTTTTATAGGATGGATTCCCACCCGTGCTTCAGACAAATTATCAAAATCCCGTCCATCACCTATTGATAGGTGATCACCCATGCAAATACCCGCAGGTAGCAACCTAACAACTCGAAATTTTTCTTAGTTATTATAGCTGGGACACCCGTGCTTCGCACGAAATATCCATCTCCCGATGCAAACACCCTTAGCAACCTGTCGACTCGTAATTTTCTTAGTAAAAACGCTTGTTGGCCCGTTTCTCGTTGCGAAGTATCAAATTCCCGTCCATCACCAATTATATGCAGCCCATAGCAACCCATCAACTCAAAATGAAATTATCAAACTAAGAAGAGGTTAAAAGACGTCAGAATCCGTTTTGAGAGTTTTAAACCGAAGTGAAGGGGTGAAAAACTGATTTGACTGGTTGGAAAAGTCTACCAACCGGTTTTTACGGGTTAAACAGCTGTTTGAAGTTCTTGACACATCCAAGTATATTAGTCAAACTGGGTTTTATTCCTTCAACCAGTTAGATGGCGGTAAAATCGAAGAGGTTAAAAATCTATTGATGATAATCCGCTGTGAACAGTTTAAATAGATTAAACAATAGGTGTAAGGTGTAGGTGTAGGTGATAAATACAGTTCGACTAGCAGGAACACATGTTTGCACACCGTGGCAACAGACTTTTGGGGTTAAACACCTGTTTGAAGTTGTGGGACCATAATTGAGGGGATCAAATCTGTTTGAAGGGACAGAAACGTTTTTCGTCCTTTCTGCCATCTCATCATCAAAATGAGGTTCCAACTCGCCTAACTGTTTCAACAAACAGGTTTCTCTGCCAACCAAGTTGTGGGCTGAAAGATTTTTTAACTTTTTTTTAATATCAAAATTTTGACAAAAGACTCCGTCGGCGATCTAGGGTGGTGGCTCCTATTATAATTATCGACTATTGTCTCGTATTATTGACAGTTCCACTTTCATTCACATTATCGGCCCGCTCAAACCCGTGGGGCTCTGTGGGGATAAAAAGGAGCTACGGGAAGGGTATTCGTTCGGTTACGGTATTGAGTCCGGTGTCGTTTTCAAGGAATTTTTGAACTTTAATCACACGAGTCCAATTTTCGGGGTCCCCCAACTGATGTAAAACTGAACGTTATTCTAATACATCATTTTTCTATTTTTCGATTTTTTTCTATTTTCATTTTTTCAATTTTTATTTTATTATTTTAATTATCCTTAAATTGTTATTTTCATTACTCTTAAATGTTTTTTTTTTTAATAATTGAAATAGGTAGTTATTAGTTTTTTTAATTTTGATTTTTTTTTATTGTTTAGGTCCTAATAACAGATAAAAAAATTTTTTATCGCGATAAAATTAATATTTTCACCACTTTTACCAAAGAATAATAAAGCCTTGTGAAATTTTGCAGTTTTTGTTTTCAAAGCCTTCAATCCGATTTCCGAGCGACGGAATTTTACCTATAGGTACAGTGGAGATGGTGACTTCAGAGTGTAGGTTATATTTTCTCTCACGTGACTTGCTCAAAAGTTGAGGCGAGTTCAAGCAAACACAAAAGGAACGTCATAATATGCAAAAGTGAAATAACGGCCGTAGACTGGGAAGAGTTGCCGTGAGAAGATACTATTACAGGGAAGAAGTTTCAATTTGGACAAAAGTAAATGAACTTCAATAAACGGGTTTTAATAAAACACCGAGCGTGCTGTGGAATATGAGAGTTTCTCAAACACTCGCGTCCGCGGAAGGTTTTCCCCATTCGGGAAGAATGTTACTGAGTCAACTTCGTTATTGCTCGGTATTTGATATAATAAAAGATATTTAATCAAGACGAAACGGGGATCATCCAATGTGAGAGAAAGTACCTACACAGCATTTCGGAAAATGACGAATGCTAACTTGGAAACCTGGAGTGTGAGGCATTCTGGACGTATTTAAAAATAAAACCGATTGAAACCGTTAGTCGACGAATCCAAGGTTTGTTTTTAAATAACATTGCGAGTAAACACTTTCCCCTAACAAGTTGAATCGGAGTTGATTGATCATCGCGTCGAATATTTGAGTTGCCAGTTTTGCGAAGGAGACTTGAGTGACCTACCTTATCGGTGTGATGAGCCACTTACCTGAAAACAGAAATACAGTAATTAGGAACGTATCAATTTCACATAGGTAGGAGCAGTTTTTAAAAAATCACACTAATCTCATGTCTCGGATTTGCAATACATATTTTCACGTCTCCGAGACCAACAGAATTTGAATTTATCTAGCAAACATGCATAAATCGGAGTCTTCAGAGTAAAGTTAAGGCTCCTATATTCAAAATGTGTCATGCAAAAAACCGATAATGAGGAACCGTTTTCAGGAACCTTGCTGGATTTTTGTAAGTTCTCGTAATTTCTCATGATTGCAAATAGTTACAAAAGAAATTTACCCAAATTTAAAATTTTTCAATTTCAATTAATAGTTATGACTTATTGAAATTTGCGAAAGTCCGATTCTGCTACTAAAACTGTATTAGTAAGGTTTTGCACCCGATTCTCACGCTTTCTGAAATTATCAAGGCCAGAGAATAGACGTCTAAAGTGTGAAACCACCAAATAGTTGCTCCATGTGGCGTATCTGAGCTTCGAAAAGGGTAAATCTGGATTTCATTTTCCAAATGAATCCTTTCACTTGAAGGAAGCAGCCCGCCAGGGCGGAACGAACGGGGGTTGGCTGGCGTAGCCAGTTGGGCCCTTAGTTAATTCCAACGGGTGAACCTGGTAAACGTTCAACCATCAAATCACTGTGACAAACCGACAAAAAGTGCAGCTCGCTCAGTTGTTCAAGTTTCATTAAACCCTTTATTACACTGCACGGATGAAGGTTTTCCCCCGAAATCGTTCGCCCCTTTCTCACCCCCCCCCCCCTCCTCCCCACCACACTCCGGCCAGACGATATGAAACAATACGATTGAGCCGGGAAGGGGAAATCGATTCGAAAAAGCCTACTATCAATTTGAGAAAAGCCCTTATTTGAAAGCAGTCAAAGAGAGACCCGTGATGGAGGGGAAGCAGCTTTTCAATTAGAAGGGTCGATAGAACAAATATAGAGGGAAACCTAGGCAGCTCCCGAATAAGGGCCGACCAAAAGGAGGTGGCGAGCAATTTCCCTGAACAAACATCATACTCGTCGTTTAATTAATTGTACGACAGGACAATATATAATTAAATGATCTGAGCCGTTTGTTCAAAAGCGTCTTTTTTGATCGATCCCTGTTCGAACCAAGTGGGTAGCCTTTGAATTTTACCCAAAAAGGGGGCTATAAAAGGGGGCTAATTGTTTGGCCAAGGGAAGTTTTCGTGGAATTGGCGGAGGGGCAGGGGGGCGCCTTCTCCCGGCAAACTGGACGTTACCAATTACTCCCGTTTCCCTCGGTCCGGTTATTGTTGTATTACAGAGTGAGGGAAATTAATTCCATAGGACTCGGGGAAATGGCCGAGTGGGCCGGGCGCTATTTCCCAAATTAATCCCAACTCCTACAAAGGTGAGCGGATAGCAATTACGTTTGGGGGGGGGGGGGGCTTCCTGCGGGGCGGCAAGACAAAATTTGGCCTCAAATTCAAAAAGTATTTTGATCAAAATATGATCAAATTTTATTATAAAGATTTATATTATAAAAAGGGGGTTGATGTTTGAACGGTTAAAAAGGATACACCCACATGCAGTAACTTTTTTTTAATCTGAAGTTTAGACCAAATACTCGGTTCTCCACCTAGTTGTGTCCACAAGGTTTTCAGCCCGATCGCTCAAACCCGTGAGGCTAAATAGGGGCTACGGCAGAGGTTTTTGAAGGAAGCAGAGTCGGTGGACGAGATAGGAGTCGTTATCGAAGTGTTATTAGAAGTAGCCTTTTTCGGGGGTCCCAAAACCACCCGATTGGTGGCCGTGGGATCTATGGGGTTTTACGGGGCAAACAAAAGACTTCAGGAGGTTGAGTAAAGTGTGAAACTTCGAGTTCACTTTACGGTCCCACATGTCCCACATCTGTCCCAAAACCAACATGGAGATAAGTAGAACTAATTTATTTACCTATTAATAAAATTTAGTAATGTTTATTGTACAATAGGTATACCTAAATAAAAATTTTCTTTTCAAAGTTTTTTAAAATAATTTTTCATTATAGTTATTATATTTAGTATGAATAAAATTTATTCATAGTATTAGTATTTAATACTAAATATATTAAAAAATTATAACCCTCTGTAATGAAAAATTATTTTAAAAAACTTTAAAAATAAAATAAATTTTCCTGTACATACGTACGATGTTTGGACAGATGTTAAACCCCGAAAAACGCATTTAATGCGTTCTAAGTTACTCGTAAAGTGACACCTTAGTAGGATTCCTGACATCCTTCAATAGTCCCATTTGTAGCCCCCTGAAAGTCTCACAGATCGTCAAGGAGAAATCGAATAGTTCTAGAACACACAAAACTGGATTCTACGTCCAAAATTACTTTTAAAACGACACCTAACTCGAGCCCATAGCTGAAGCCCATCAAAAAACCCTTCCATCAGTTTTCCATCAGTGTATGTATGAGTGAAACTGGCATCCAGTGTCTTCTGTCTTCGAACCAGCAACTTCCTCAGAAGGAAGCTCGAAGTTGCTACGCCCACCAAGATACGCAAACTGATATGGAGCTTTCCAAGTTTTCAGTTTGAGCTAAATAACTGTCAAAAATCGAAATAGAATTTAAAGCGATAAAAATATGACCACCATTGACAACGGTTCTCATCCTCATGTTCGCTCCCACACGGCAATTCAATCGTTCTTGATGGTCACCCAGACGGAATCCATTTCCAAATTAATCTGAACTCCTGCTACGAAGACCCGGCTACCAATCCCTCGACTCCGCCAGTCTTATATTAGAATGAATTATATCCCCGGCTTCAAATTTGAAAATCCCAGCGGGAGGTGGGGGAGCGAAAAAAGAGGAAGTTGATTCATTAATGAGGTGACAGGTGAGAGACTTGACTGGCTTCTAAGCCCCCACCGGACCTCAGACTTGGTATAATTTACGTCTCCTCTTTTACAGATGGCGTCTCATTTTGTTTTTACAGCTTCTTATTTTTGAAAAAAAAAAAAAAAAAAACTACTTCGACAGTTTTGAATGGTTGAAGGAGAAACGGGAATTCGTTAAATGCTAATCCAGGGGTTCCCAAAATGAGGTCCGAGTACTATTGACAGGAAAATTCTATGAAACATGAAAAATGAAGTTATTTACTTAGTTGAAAAATCGAAATTTCTCAAAAAGGTAGCTCCATTAACCGCTGAGCCTCAATACCCCACTCTCCCTTAAGTGTCATCAATAATATTCTTTTATGAAAAATTAAGTCTACAACGTAGACTCTAAATGCATTTGCCTACTTTAAAATTGAGTCTAGGAAGGAATACAAAACGCGGTAAATTTTACACGCGGGTTTATTATTCTTTGATACAGAAAAATTGGGCAAAATTAATAATTAATTTTGCCCAAATTATTATTAAGGACACAATTATTGTGTCCTTAATAAATATTTTTCTGAAAGAAAAATTTTCTTTCAGAAGCTAATAATTTTTTTCCCCTTTTCTCGACAAGCCAACCCAGCCGATGGCATTATGCTAAGGCTTTTATCGAGGTCTCAGTATTCTTAACATGTATGTATTTTATTTATTTTTCTTACGCACAAGCTATTTATATTTATATTGTTTATGTAGATAAAAAAGCAATAAAAGACCTCTTTCATTCATTTATTCAAGAAATATTTTTGAAAAACTTAAAGAATGAAAAATAAATATAAAAATTAATAAAAATGTTGAAAACTATAAACATTAAAAAAATGATAAAAATTAAAAAACAAATCAAGAGTAATAATTACTCTTTATTATAATAAGTAGTAGTATACTAATTACTAGAAAAATTGAAAATTGGAAAATCGTAAAAATTGAAAAAAAGGAAGTATTTCCGTAGAGTGTTTGGACAGTTGAGGGACCCCGAAAATGGATTCAACGTTATAAAGTACCTACCTTGAAAACACTTCCCGTAGCTCCTTTTTGGCCCCTCAGAGCCCCAGTCAACATTTGGGATTAAACAAATAAACGCTACAAATTTTAAACAAGGAATTATTATTGTTTGATAAGGGTTAATGATAAACTCATTAATATTTGTGAAAAAAATTAATTCAGTGTTATTAAGAGAATATTTTGGAGACCGTACAATGTTTGGACAGATGTGGATGGAAAAAACTGGATACTACGTCCAAAAATACTTCGAAAACTAAACCTAGTTCGACTCCATAGCCGAAAACCTTCAAAAACCCGTAGTCCCATTTTAGCCCCACTGGTTTGTGCGATCGGGCTGAAATTTTCGCGGGCACAAGTAGATGGTAAACCGAGAATTTTGTCACAACTATCGGTCCAAAAAAAAATCGTATTGCCCAAAACGGCTCGGACGGTGGACGGCGGACGGGGAGTCGCGGCGCGGCAGACGGACATTCGGTTTTGGAATCTGGTGACTTGGCCTGGCAACCCCCACTCGGCCAGGCCGCAACGACTTCCCCTCAGGGCCGAACGAGCGGGGGTTGGCTGACGTACCATGGCCATGGAGGGAGGGGGGATATTACTATATTTCTTCTACAAAAGGTTCTCAACTAGTTCAGTCACAAGACATCGGTAGTCAACCCATTCAACCATGTTTTGAGCTAGTTCAAACTGGTCATCAGACTGGGTTTGTTACGAGTTTATACCCACTATCAGCGCAAGAAGTGTTGGTCAACCATTTCAAACCAGTTTTCACGCACTTAAAGGAGGTTGCCAACCATTCAAATGTTTTCAGCCACTTCAAAGGGGTTGCCAACCGCTTCGAACCTATTCGAATGTTGTCCGTGTACTAAACATAGGTATTGCATTCCTATTTTATTCACAAGAATTAGCCGAGTGGTTCCATCGAACAGGATGACAATCCAGCGATATCCTCGAGCCGGCAGATCAAAAAATATCCCTCCAGATGCAAATGTCCCTCTCTAAGTCCTCTGGTAAACCGACCGTAAATGAAGCCTAAAGACAGCTCTATCTTCCCGCAGCAAGGTGGGCCTCGAGAAGCCGGTTGACGTTTTTCATTATTTTTCCCAAACCAGAAAAAGGGCCTTTTCTCGTAAAGGGTCCGCACGTGTCGTATGAAAATCCTCGGCCGCAACGTCAATTGTCGACGTGTCTGAAGGGGAGGAATCCACAATCTATTTTGCCATTTCGTCACTACTGTCTCCAAGGACTTATCAAATCCTTCTGGTTCATTCGGGAAATTTTATGTAAAGGTTGTGGGTAACTTAACGGGGGAATGATTTGTTACGAAGAAAAGTTAATTCGGCTCTACTGGTTACGCCAGCCAACCCCCGCTCGTTCCACCCTGAAGAGGTGTGAAAATGATAATTGATATTTCTATATCATATACATGGTAGATTCCTCTTCTCCTTTGGGCCCCATACACGGACGTTGACGACCTCTCGCAACTAACTTGAGCTACCTTCTGTTGAGCGTGCTGAACAGTTATTATAGAAAAAGTAGGGACCTACTGTTTTAACGCCGGTTCCGAACGGCAAATTTGAGAGGTTTTAAAGGCAGAAAACTTTCGGTGGGTAGCTATTTCCTTCCGAAAGGTGATTATCAGTATTTATAAGATCAATATTTATATGATCTTCATTAAAAGGAAGATGTCCAGCGGCTGCTGGGTTCGAACCAACAACCTTTGATTCAGCAGTCCAACGCTCTATCCACTCAGCCACTGTTATCCACTAAAAGATTCATACATCATCAAAATTAGAGTGACAAACATTTCGCTCCAATAGTTGTAAATTTTCTTTATAATGCAGATTTGGAAAACCGCCGAAACGTATTTAATATTCTTCCGAGCGGTTTGTTCGACTTCTCGAGCTTTTTACGCCCCTCCAAATCCGCCGCCGTTTCCCGAGATGGCAATACGACTGTATCGACCGATGCAAATGCATTGGCTCCAGACTTGGAGGAGCTTTCCCGGGGACTTGGACTAATTGTTTCCGCCTGTCTCCTTCGAATGGATTTGTGGCCTGGGGTTAATGGGCTGTGCACTTTTTGAAAGAGGATGGAAGGGGGGGGGGGATGAAATTCAACCGAACATTGTAGGTATGCTTGCAAATGCCAGGCCGCAACTACCGCCCCTCAGGGCAAAACGAGCGGGGGTTGGCTGGCGCAGCAAGTAGGGGGTGGCCACCTTCCTAAATTTAAGCCGCGACACGAGGAAGAGAGTGACCCGAGTATGGTCATCTTAATTCTAGGGTACTTCCAGCTGTCGGAAAGTTTGAAAAAAAAAAAAAAATCCGGAATGAGCGGGGGTTGGCTGGCATAGCGAGTAGGCGGTGGCCTCCTAGCATACCACGTTTTAAATGGCAACACGTGGCGTTGCGACCCAAGTTTGGTCATCTTAATTCGAGGGTTGGAAATTTTGAAAAAAATAAAATTAATAATATCGGAACGAGCGGGGGTTTTACACCACGCATCCCGCGGCAGTTTAATAATTAAACTAAATATAAATAAAATATAAATTAACAATTATTGTACCCCATGCGTCCCGGTCAGGGAGAATTTAATACCCAATGCTTCGCAGCACACCCGTGAGTTTTACATAAACATTATACCTACAGGCGGTGAGCTACTTGTGGCATTGTGTAGCTCTGATGCAGGAAGTACGGCCACAATTTCTTCGACAAAACTCTTCAGTGCTAGGCCACAGAGAAGCTCCCCAGCCGGTCGTCGCACGAGCTTGCTCTTGAGGCAGCTGCTTCTAAGCCCTCGTCCTGGACCACACCCAGACCGTCAAAGACCAATTTCCACAGCTGCAGCCCCAGGACAGACCCCTGGGGGCAGCCCTTGGTCATGTACTTTTCGACGGCCAGATCACAGTCACCCATCTTGACCTCTCTCCCAGACAGTAGATGGAGAGTTGGGCCAAATAGCTCAGGGGGCTCTTCTCATTAGCTGCGCCAAGACTTGCGGCCACCATACGTTGTCAAACGCTCCCTGGATATTCAGCTGAGGACATACATCCATCCTCAGCTGTAGCGATGAACTTGCTGTCGTCTTCTATTCATCAAAAGTTTCAATTACATCGACTCATGATTGTGAGCTACCCTGCCTACCTGTTCTAGAAATGTTAGCAGCAGGCACAAATCCTATCAACGTGAGAATAATACAATAATTTTGAGCGACATGAGGAGCTTTTTACTTCGAAAACCCGAATCCCCGTATATAAGATTTCATAGGATTGTATTAGCAAAAAATCCCAAACAAGATTTTATAATATAAAATCATAAATGCATATTAAATGCAAATAAATGCATATTATTCTGCATTTATAAGTTCTGTTCTAGTAACCCTATAAGCCTCATTCTCGTCCCAAAATAGTTTATTCAACGAGTACAATCATCCAGTACAATACATACCTATTAATATTATGTAAATATGCGCAAATCCGTGCCCTAGTTATGGTTATCTTCAGGCTATTTCCAATTCGTTGGGATCTCCAACGCTTCACAAAAATGAAACCTAAAGTTAAAACGGAAACAGGAACCGTCTGTCTGGTACTATACATCGCATTTTAACGATTCAAGCGCTTCTGAAAAATTAATTTATAGCTGAATCCTCGGAGCATCGTACCCAGCCGTTCACTTCCTTTTTCAGTCCCTTAAACCACATTACCAGTTAGTGACCATGGCAACTCGGCGCTAACACGTTTATGAATAATAAGACAGGAGACTCCATTACCCAAAACGATACTGCAGGGCGCGCTAGAGTGGTCACTTCCCAAGCAAAGCCGCCTTCAAAAGTAATTATTCACGACGCCATTAGTTAATTAAAAAAAAGAATTGTTTTTAAAAACTCTTGGGCCCTTTGCTTCGAACTCTCTCATTTGCCTCCTCCACCGGGACTGAGCTTTAAAACCTAAGCTTGTTAATTCACCTTCCCCCATCCTCCGCGGCACTTCTCGAACTCATTTACCCCCAAGAACATTTTAAAAGTGGCTAATGGGAATTGTAAATGCGCGAAAGAATATTTGCATGCCCTTGGGGGAAGATTCACTCAGCCGTTTGCCTGTTTTATTCAGAAATGCTCGGCTAAATGCACTTGAGTGTTTTCATCTTCATCGCTTCACCTCTGGGCTCGTTTTATTGAAACATTTCCGGGGATTGTTCGATTATTATGAGCAGGCATGGGCGGAGGATTTTGCAGCAAAATGCAGGTACAAGTTTGGTGAGCAAATTGCGCTTTCAACGGCAGGAGGGGAGGGGGATTTTCTCCCAATCTCAACCGCCAGGCTGAGCTTCTTTTAGGATTATTCCACGGCTAGGTATGGAGTGGGGTCAGTACTTACATGCTGGGTATCCAGCTTTGCCAAATCTACCGTATGAATGAATTTAAAAAAAAAATACTTTCCTAGCCTACAGTGTAAATACGTAAGTAAAACAATTTTAAATTGCCCCAGGTCCACGAAGTACTTCTACAGTTTTGCCCAAAGTTTTTGAAAATATTTCCCGATATTCCACAGTTTTCTAGTTTTGGTTTATTACGTACGGAATAATACACCTATGTAATTGCGACGGAGGTTGAAAACTCTGATCGGCCTCAAAATGTGACATTGTAATGTCAAAAATAACTTATATATTAAAAAAAAAAAAGCTACACCATATTTTGCACGAGTCAAACCCTCTAGCGACTGGCCTATTGAAGGATTTCGGAGTTGGCGGATCAGCATCCTCACGTTTTCCCTCCCCGATTTGACTATTTCACGTGATCCTCCGCTAATTACTCGACGGTTTTTACTGAGTAGCCTCACGACCGGCCTCACAAGCGTTACATGAGTAATACCGGAGAAAGTTAGTTAGGCTCTGAAGGCGGCTTCGCTTTGGTTTGGAAATAATCATGATTCACAGCCCGGGCAGCTCATATTTTATCAGAAAATTCGTGTTTTGCTCGTACGGTCAAGTTGCATTTCAGGTTTTACTATTCATGTTCGTCTGGGGGCTAATGAACGTCGAATCGGTAAGCGGAGCCCTTAATTGAGCATAAATAACCTCCCTGACTTCAGATTAGATCCGAAAGGGCAAAACCGTTTATTCTTCCGAGGATAAATTGGCGGAGGGTATTGAGAGACGAGGGGAGGGGCAATTTTAAAAGAACATTATCTCGTCGGTTTTTATGGCTTTCTAGAAATGGTAGCGTATTTCTTGTTGTACTTAGAGGGGGAAAAAGGCTGTTCTGCTTTTCTTGGCCCTGGAGCCTACATGGTTCCACGTTTTACGACCACCCCTCCCGCCCTTCCCTTTTCTCTTGATGGGACATCTTATCTGTGAATAAATCACTACAAATATGAGAGCAAAGAGGCTCCGAGAACAACGAGAAAAAGGGGTTTGTGCTGTATCAATCATTCCCACCTCGCCCTTCCTTCGCTCGACCCTTCGCCAATATTTCTCGGTCCTTTTCTTACCAATATCCCGATGCATTCCTTACACCCTCCCCTCGCCACCTTTACCAATATCAACTTTTGCCCCTAATACGCATCCCCCTCGGGGTATCGCCCGGGCAAGAGATTTTTATTAAAAGTGCCCACTTCTTTTTGCCAGCTTGTTCGCAGGGCCCAATATGTGGCTTTTCGTATTGTATATTTTTCCACCTTCGCGATATGTTTCGTTGTGGGGAGGTGAGTTTTGCAAACAACCCCTACAAGATTTATTTATTACTTATGAAAAACGAATATTCCACGAGTATAACAATTATCACTGATAATATCAATATGCTCGCCAAAATCACCAAATATGCTCAAAAAACATCTGTTTTATGCTCAATAGATATGCTCGAACCCCCAGTAAAAATCTGCAAAAAGGAAAGTGAAACGGAAAAAATGTACAACTTATGAGGCTAAAAATGATTTTTGAAGGGCTTGGGCAAGTAAGTCAGATGAAATGTCATTTCAAAAGTAATTTTGAACCTAGATCCAATTTATAAGGGACCTCAAACCCATCTTGTAAACCGTGGGGTTCTGTGGACCTAAAAAAGGGCAGCAGGAGGGGTTCAACGGTCATCAGCCAAGGGAAGTCGTTTTCGAAGTATGTTTGCACGTTGCGTTTGCGTCCATCTTTCGGGGTCTCAGACCCATCGGATCTCACCGTGTATGTGTGAGGCTTCTATGGGGCTATACGTTGCTCTTAAAGGATGTCAGGTTGTCCAATGATGCGACGTTTTCAGAGAAATTTGGGGCACAGTATCCATTTGTGGGGTCTCTTATTCTCTTGGGGTTTCTCCAAACGCAGGTACATACTGTGAATTTGGGTAAAAATTATTTTTTATTGTCCGACTTTCAGAACCAGATGTGAGGATGAATTTTGCGAATATCGCAGATTTTCACAACTAAATTATTTCCCTTTTTGACCACTGGGGAGTGTCATTATGCCTTAATTTTTTTTATCGTTGAGAAATGTGACCGAAAATCACTCCAGTCCCCAATCGGTATTTCCTTGTACCCAAGACCAGGAGAGCTTTTGATCTTCATGCGGTATAAAATAATCTAAACGCAAAATTACTGGTACCGGAGTGTTTTGGCATCCCTGTCAATCCCAACGGCTACCGCTATAGGAATTACTGAAGAATAAGACTAATAGTGATCATAATGTAAGCTGGATGCGGCGAGATAGTGGGAATCCATCTTAAAAAAGATTATTCAAGACGAAATAGTCTATTTCCACGATAAAACTAATAGTGATTTTATAATAGTGAAAATGAAGTTGGAAACACTAGGTAGCTACCGTTGTCCTACAATCTGATATTTCATTTGGAGCTTCTTCGGGCCATCTGAACTATACCGAGATGAACATTACAAGACATATCTATGATCCTATGTTTTTCCCATTCAGGGAAAAACATTTATGATTTTCATTCATTCCTAATGTCCGTAATCGTGTGCGGGCGTTTAAATAAACGGGCATTCTATCAACTGCATTCGATTTATACTTGGCCCAAATCCATGGGGGGCAATTAAGCACCGCCTAGACTGTGTACATTAAGGAATTTCATACTTCACAAGTCTTGTGCGTAGATTTCATACTTCTCCGGTAACATGAAATTTTGGTGGTAGCATTAAATGCTACCGACCAAATTTTGTAGAAAAAGATTCGTCCGTCTGGAATCATTCAGTGAAATAACGCCGTTGCTCTCCCCAGCAGACCCCACGAAAGAGCTCTCCCCGCAGGTAAGAAAATGTATAATAGGCCTCGCCAAGATGAACTGGGGACAAAAGACGGCCAGGTATACATCTATAGATGAGAGAAAAACGTTCCAAACGCCCTCCCTGGACCTCCCCCGCTAATAGCCGGAGGGATTGACAGGGATGCCGAGAGAAGCTGACAATAACTGATTGGGGTAAACCGTCCATGGAGTAGTAATTGGATATGAGTCGGTAAACCCATAGAGCAGAAATCCACCATCTGGACGGAGCAGTTTTTTTTTTCGAATTCTTGGACGCAAGATAAGTGGTTGGGAAAAATACTCGTATGGCATGATAATTTCACTTCTTACGGCCGGCTTTTTTTTTCCTCCAAAGACGGCATTCGCAATCAGCATAATTTCCGAGCGAAACGTATAAGTTGATCTTTGCAACTGAAAAATGCTGTTCCCTTCTTATGTCTCATTATCAAGAATGAAGATGTCTCTGGTGTCTTGTGCATTCTTGGTGCATGTTGGTATTCAAAGGTATGATGCCAGGGCGCCAGGATTTTAGGGGAAAGAAACGGAAGAAGAGAGTGCCAAAGTGTAGTGAAATGACAATTGTAAGAGGCAACGGTCCAATGAAAATGAATTCATTTTCATGTGACCTTCGGGTGTCCAAGATTCGAAACTGTTAAAGGGGCAAGGCGCTTCGGCCAATGTAGCTCACATACGTCGAGCCGACGCGTCGCGACGGTCTGCCGACCTGGCCATTTCCCAAAGTCGGGCCGACGTCGGCGAAATCGCCGCCCAGAGAAGTACCGTCAGTCTCGAAGGGACGATGGTTGGAAGAAAGAGTCAGGCCGAAGAGAATCGAGGCCAAGCAAGGGACTGGTTCGTCCTTCGTGCTAGCCAGGAGAGGCCTGAGTGGGTTGAACTCCAGGACGAACCCACAATCCGCTGATTACAAGCTGGGGCAAACTCGGGTCTCTCTAGACCCTAGTTCTTGTAGATTGCAGTATGAGAGTGTCCTGAAAAGTCGTATGATGGTCGACCGGAAGTTCGTATTCGACAGCACGACTCTTGTCTTCGATGGTGACAAATATGTAAAAGTCGTTGCAAAAGCGAACACCTCTCTGATCGAGGAAGACAGTGAGAATCGGCGAAATTGACAAAGCCTGGCTTATGTTCAAGACTCCAATGAACATGAGATGACGAGATGATGTGACGTAGTCCAAATCCTGACGTTTCAAAAAAATCTTGTTTAGAGGAAAACCTCGTGAAAACGATAAATTGATCAAAACGGTCAAGCCCCCCCCCCCCCCCCCCTACCTAACGAAATAAAAAATGGAAAAAGAGCTTCGCCCAAACAAATTCGCAATGCGTTTTGTTTATTTCCCTCCTTCGAGTGATTCATTTCGCAAAAACATTGAAACTGACGGCAAACAACGCTATAGGCCCCAACGCGGGGAATCGATATCTTTCTAATTCATTAGAAGCTGGCTGATCGCCAATTGATTTTCGACCAATTCACTTTACGAACGTTCTTTTTCCGGAACAGGCTGCCCCGCATTTGAAATTACGTCGAACGGAATGGCGAGATGTCGATTGAGAAACCGATTAGAGAAACGGCAAAAACAGTCGTCACGAGTAGGGATCGGATGATAATATCATCCGATCCAAGCATATTATGCTTGGTGAAATTTGAAAATATTCTCGAAAAGTCATCACATTTTCTTAGAATCTCCTTTCCAGGCGCATAAATTGTAGATTATTATTGGTCCACTT
This sequence comes from Pilophorus perplexus, assembly GCA_955831195.1. NCBI lineage: Eukaryota > Metazoa > Arthropoda > Insecta > Hemiptera > Miridae > Pilophorus > Pilophorus perplexus. The sequence continues at coordinate 18,032,709 of OY037011.1, read as the reverse complement.
TCCTTTTAATAGATTTTTGCGGTGTTTTTCGAGCACATTAAAAATAATGAATTTTATCTGATAAATGTGCTCAAAAAACACCGCGAAAATCTATAAAAAGGAAAGTGAACCAAACAAAATCTACAATTTATGCGTCTGTAAAGGAGTTTTTGAAAGACCCCCAAAAAATGGATTATGCATCAACAATTACTCGGAAAACGACACCTAACTCGACCCCATAGCATGAACCCTTCAAAAACCGACAGGAATAAACCAAAAGCTAGTTGATGGAAGCTCAAAACCTGTTTGAAGGGTTTGAATGGAACCTCAAAACTGGTTCGAGGGCGCTGAACACCGGATTCGAGGGGCCTGAACGGGTCAGAAGTTCTGAGTCAGAACTTCTGACTCAGAACTGGGTTAGGATTTTTTTCAGACTTTTTTTTCAATGGTTGCTTATATTTCGAAAACTACTTCACTCGTGGAAACGCACTACCTATTAGCAAAATTAAAGGAGACAAATTTTCCTACAAAATGCATAATAATATTATAGAGTCTATAATATAGTCTATAATATATACTTTATATTATAGAGTATATATTATATACTCTTACAGCTGAACGTCGGAACTATAGTAAGCCACAAGATCGCGCTGATAGAAGGCCACTTTTTCGGTAGGTATTAGCCAAAAACTAGTAAAACCCCAGTTTCACATATTTAAGCCAATTTGTTCTACATAATTTTCTACCAAATGTTTTCTACATAATTTTAAACGCGTCACATTAGCCGAGTTGCCGTACGTCAGTGAAGCTCATCTATAGGCGCCGCAACAATAAATTTTATCTAAATCTAAGTAGCTGCTTGACTAAGAGGGGTCCACAGTAGAAATTATTCCGTGAAAGGACGCCAAAATGTTTGGGACGCCCTGCTCTAAAACACCAAGTGTTTTTCAAGTCTTGAAGAAATACTTATGAGACTAAAAGAAAGTATTTAATACTTAGTATCACACGTTGTAACTGTATCTAGCTTCTCCATTCAATGACTTTTTCATAATTTCACCGTTTTTCTTTGTGCAGGATGTGGCAAAATTGGAAATACGAGCATTGACTCCGTGACCGAGTAGGTTGTTATTATCAAAATGACGCCTTCCTTTGAAAAACCGACACCCCTGACCGGGAAACACCGACACCCTTTTTGATGAGGACCCTTCGAAAGCCCAAGTTTTCGCCCCAAAGGAAAAACCTCCCGACGAGGCAGACTCAGGTGCACGAAAACGCTCACTTACGGGATTCCCAGTAGTAAAAAGGAAGCCATTACCATGTGGGACAATGCTCCAGTGGTGGGGGCAATAAAGGAAATAGACTATGCATAAAATAGCAGTTAGACGGAGGTATGGAAGAGAGATGGGGGAAGCTTTTAAGGAGAGGCTGTGTATCTTCATTAGAGGAAGAACTTCAGGGATCAGAACGCTCAGTCCTAAGCTAATTGTGTTAGGGCGACACTGTACTCATTAAAACGGCCCTTTTAAACTGGTCCTTTTCCTTTTAATTTCTTCCCTACTTTTGTAACCTCCTTCTACGTTTCAACAATATCACAAGGGTTCACATCCACTCCAGAGCTCTTTGACGTTGATAATGCCAAGTCGGCTACGTGAATACAACGCAACTTTGACGCTAGTTTGGCATTGGTTGTATTTTGTTCCATGAAATAATGTGAACCTTGCGCGGTCCATCCCCTCAAACCTCAACTGAAAACTGCTGGTTACGCTTAAAAAAGAAAATCACGACCTCTCATCTTAGGCGTGACGCCAGAGGAATGAAGGGGGGGGGGGGGGGGGGCACTCCTGCAAGATAATAAAAAAATCATATCATGATGTAGAACTTTTTTTTAAATTGTCGATATGGGTCTGAACAACAAATATAAAAATCGGTAGCAACATTTTTGCTGGGGGAACTTTTGGCGGCCAAAAACCTCCATTTTTTCGGATATTTTCCAGTTTTTCACTAATAACTCGAAAACTAAGCATCGCAGGGAAAACGTTTCAAATAAAAAGTTGAAAAACATAAAATTGTGCGTCGACACATTAGAATCGGTTTTCAATCGAAGCTCAAAATCATAATGCCTTTACTTGGATAGGTAAATGAGATCCCCGAACGGGGTGAGCACCTTCAAACCGGTTTAGAGCCCTTCCACCAAGCAATGAACCTCTCAAACCAGTTTGAACCTCTCAAACCAGTTTGAACCTCTTCAAACTGGGTTCGAGCCCTTGAATCTTGCAATGAGTTCCTCAAACCGGCTCCGAGCACTTTCAAAACGGTTACGAGCCCTTTCACCCAGCAATGAACCTCAATAACTGGTACTGAACCCCTTCTGGGGGGGGGAATGAGCCCCTCAAACCTGTTCCCAGCTCTTCCATCAAGCAATGGACCTCTCAAACCTGTTCAGTACCTATTCAAACTGCGTTTTTGAGTCCTTCAATCTAGCAGTATCTAAAAAAAAAAAAAGGTTCTGGGCCAGTTTACAACATTTTTACCCCATTGACGTGCTGTAGAACCCTTCAAACCCGTTTCCACCCCAGAAAACTGGTGTTGAGCTCCGTAAACTGGTTGAGAACCCTTCAAACCAGTTTGGAGAATTTTTAAACATTTACAACCTGGGGGTTCAACCCTTAAACCGACTTAAGTAATTTGAACAAACAAGACTTTGATACCTTTAAATTACCACTTTATTTAATAAAGTGACTTAATTAATTAATTTAATTTTATTACCACTTTCTAATAAAGTGGTAATTTAAAGGTATCAAAGTCTCGTTTATTCAAATATGGAGGATTGCCACAGAAGGTCGCCGGACATTTTGGCAAATTTGATGACTAAGGTAACTAATGTTCAAAGTTAGCCCAATGAGACTCCAGTCAAATGCTGCCAGATGTCAAGACTTTCCTTTCTCCCTCCAAAAACTGAAATCTCAAAGGACTGTGGAAAAGCTCACATCCGCCTGATATGTTGAAAAAGCATCTCCCCCTCGGGTTTGTATTAATATTTGTGAGATCTCATTCGGGATTCATTGGAGCATTTTATGCGGCCACGTTGTTTGCTGGCAAACGGAAACCAAATTGGATTGAAATCCAAGTCGGGGTGATTTTATAATATAAATTAGATAAGATAAATCTCCTAGAATGGCTACGTGATTCATTGCCCATTGTTCCCATGGCGGGATGGGGTGTCAAATTGCATCTGCACAACAACTACGGAGCAAATTGGCCAGTACTTAGCGCCTTGGAATGTTCACGTTTGATTGTGGAAAGAACCTGTACATATCTAAATTTCCACATTTCGGATTATTATTCAATTTTTCATCAATTCAGTTATCCAAGTCTAAGATATATTTGGTGTTGAACAACAAGAAATAAATATTCCGAGGTCAATAATTGACAATCGAAATTATTCAGGTTTCGCAGTGGTTCAAATTTTCAGAAGTGAATAAAAGTTGAGCTTGGTGTTGACGTACATTTTTTTGGGTGCTGAATCCAATGAAAATATTAACCCGGAAACCTACTATTTAGTCATACCTTGGTCCTGGGATGGGTAGGATGTAAGAAAGTTGTACTTCTTCCATAAAATTTAGGTAGCTAATTATTGTCATTGAAAAATGAACTATGGGCAGCCATGGCTTTCAGTGCACAGAAAAAGTATCATTGAAAAATATTCAACGAAACAGCAGCCCTTAAAACGTTTCGTGGTATATATTCTTCAATATTCTATAATATAGAATATTGTATAATATAATATAGTATATTATACAACGTATTACAGGGTAATAATTATTATTACGTCGCTATTCACTGTGATTTAACTCTCTGATTTTGAATGAGATCGACGTAATAATTAATAATACTTCGATCTCATTCAAAATCACAGTTAAATCACAGTGAAATCATCGTACTATCGGTACAACCCATACCCAATACAGGTAGGACCTAGGTACCATTAATCAAATCAAATTCAACGATGTTCAAATATGTTTCGTTTTTTCGTATGTCAAAATCCAGTTATTTTCTCTTCACAAGAAGAATGATATGATGCTATTAAAAACAATTTAATTGAGCCGGCTAGGTTTTATTTTTCTTGTCGTAGCGACACGTTGACAACAACTGCTGATCGCTTAATCGAGTGAATTGTTGCAAGAGGCCGGAAAAACCTCATGTTCGGACTCGTCTCACTCTTCTAACGGGCTTTGAAATTCCAACTGTGTTTTGGGTATCCATGGACCATCTACTTGACGTAACCGGTATAAATAATCGACGAGTTGAAAGTTCATTTTTACCATTTTTGTCCTCCCGTATTGGGCAAATCCCACACTGTGCGACGGTCTAAATCTGCGCTGTCTCATCACAGCTTTATGAAGATTCCAAATTGAATGCCGTGTGCTCCTGTGAACTATTTTAACTCTGGTTTTGGTTTCCATGGGAACAAATCCGATTTTGAAGGAACTCTAACTCGGTTTGAGGAGCTCAAAACCTGTTTTGCAAAAAGCACCGCATGAAACCATAGAAAAAGACCAACAATTTTAATCCTTCTTCTTCTCTGAGTGGCTGTAGGTAAACAGGCGTTGACGACCTCTCGCTACTAACTTCTGTTGAGCGTTTTGAACAGTTATTACACAAGAACATAGTAGGGACCTACTGTTTAACGCCGGCAAATGTGAGAGGTTTTCCTGGGCGATATACTCTCAGTGGTTCACCATTGCCTTCCAAGAGGTGATTATCAGTATATATGGAAGATGTCAAGCGGGTGCTCGGATCTAACCAGCAACCTTTGAACCAGCAGTCCGACGCTCAAACCACTGAGCCACTGAGAGCCAACATTTAATCCATTTAATTCAACCATATATTTTTCCACGTCGCTGTCATTTTCGCTTCGGATTGACTGGACTATTTACACAGTTTGAGGTGTTGGGAACCCGTCGCGACGGACTGAACGGTTTGATTAAATCAAATTTTGAGGGTTCGGGAACCTGCTCGGAGCTCTATTACTGCAACTCTCCTTCGTGACTGCAAAACTTTTGTCAGACAGTGTTAGCACTCCTCATGGCTTGCAGTTTGTTGACTGTTACCCGAAGTTACGTTTTCCTGCGGGCACCACTGCATCAACGCCATGCTTTAGGGATGCAAATCGATTTTCGATTAAATCAAAAAAGCGATTTTTTACCTACGATTTTTGATTTTTTTGCATTTGATTGCCAGTACCCATTTTTATCCCAAAACCGACTTTTCTCAAGAAATCGATTTGGATAGGGGTGTTTATTTTCCGTCTTTCGTCTAGTAATAGGAACTGTTACATGTAGTAATAGGTCCTACTCCTTGTATTGTACATACAAAGCAGACCCACGAGAAGGAGAAAATCGGATCCTAAGAAGGGAAAACCAACCGAAGACAAGCATTACAATTTAAATAAATTTTATGTCCACAAGGAGAAATTACTCAGCAGACACTGAAGATTATTAGTTGATGGTGATGTTGACCGTTTCAATTAATGTTGTTGGAAACTTGTTGTTGATTATTTGACTGACCCTCAACAAGTTTCCAACAACACTGAATATTATCACCACCATCTCGAGTCTCGTCTTCCATAGAGTTTTCTCAACAAATTCTCCATGTGTTTATATCTTCTGAGCAGATGGAATTAACTTACCCCAACCTCATGTTATTCATGCTATCTTTCTTTTCGAAAATAATGTGCATCAAATAAGAAACACCGGATTTTGGTAGGTAAAATACTTTATGAGCTTGGGGTAAGATCGATTTACCTATAGTAAATTTACTACTACTAGGTACCCATAAATTTACTTAATACATGCAGTTATTAAATAAAAGTTAATTTGTTTGATAAGTTGATTGATAAATCGATTTTTTTTTTAGTCCGATTGATCGTTGCAATCGATTGTGAGCGAATCTTTTCAAAATACCTGTCGCCCAACTTTCACAATTTCTATTGCCCACAACATCCACATTTTGCTGAACATAGAAGCCACGTTGCCACACGTTTTAACGGCAGATTTGGCCAAAAGTGCCACATAGTGTCTGTCTCTGGTCATTACAGGACGTATCCCGCAGATCGTGAAGATAATCAGGGCGGAGGGTTCCCAGATTTAATTGAAATGTATAATGTTGTTGGCCCGACTGATGAATCTAACCAAATTACCGGAGATTACGAGGAAATGAGGCGAAGGGCACAGATTGCAAAGGGTGGAGGGGGGGGGGGAATCAGATTTATAGGGAGGAAGCCGCATAACTATTGTAACCTCCCCCTCGAGCCAAATCCGCAAATCGATACCATTTTAATTAATTCAATTTCGAGGGCCGGGAGGACTTTTGAATGAAAACTAGGCGAAGATTCGAGTCATTCTCTACAACTGTTGCCAACGTGTTCGTACAGAAAATGAACTTCGAAGGGTGCGAATTGATCGTTTTGGTTTTGGTTTATTATTCTTGGAATAATACACCTATGTCCTCGTGTCGAAGGTCAAAAATTTAGATCAGCCTCAAAATGTGTTATAATGACGTAGGTAGGAACATATGTATTATATCTCTGAAACCATCCATCACTCGGAAAATATCGCCGTATACATAATTGAAGACCATTAAAATCTGCATCGATTGAAAACCAGAACTCCAAAATGCAACCGATCGGTATAGTCACAATTGCAAAGTAAGAGAGAGAGATAAAGGTCGGTTGAGAACGGTCCACCAGGAGTGCGGTCTGGGGACATAGACGGCTCCAGGATGTGTAATAGGGCCGGTGCGGGGACGTACAGCCCGCAGCTCAAATGGGATAGCGCCAGCCCGCTGAGCAAGTGGGCCACAATATACCAGGCCGAGCTCTATTCCATAAAAGCAGGCATGGCTGAGTGAGAGGAGGGCCCTTCAGAGAAGGCGAATTCACATACTCTCAGACAGCCGAGCTGCTCTGAAATCACTAGCGGGAACATCTACCAACTATAAACTGGCACTTGACTGCTGGGAGTTCTTCAGGCGTGTTGGGGCCTCTAATGAGATTAATCTCAGACGGGTCCCAGGTCACGCTGGTGTTCCAGGGAACGAGGACCTTATAGGATCCAAACCCTGTCTAGATATCACAGGGGCGCATTTCCGCGAGGTTGTTTACCTGTGGCAACGATCACAGCACAGCCGGAGATGGTAAAGAACCCTGCATCAGCAGCATGAACACACCATGTTGGCTGGGCCCGACCGTAAAAGAGCGAATATATGCCTCCATTTACAGCGAGCACAACTGAGATTCATAGCGGGTCTGTATACAGGACACGGGAGCTTCAGGAAGCATTTAAACAGGATAGGGGTCGTAAATGATGAACCCGCCAGCAGGTTCTGCAGAGATGGGGAGGAGTCATCGGATCACCTCATTTTTGAGTGTGAGGCGCTGGAGCCAGAATATCTTGCTCTGGGATCAGTGGACCGGGGAGAGATACTGGTAGGAGGACTGTTGAACCTCTTCAAGGGCACGGAGCTCCTACAAGTAACTCCGAGAGGCAGTACAACGGGTCGACAGGCCTAGGTGCGGGAAGTGGGGAGCCCTTCAGGAACCCACTTCCATACCCACTCTGGTATTAATCTAATCTAATCTTGGCAAAAAACGAGATTATTATGAAGGAGTCATTTTAGACCACTCGTATAATATATGGTACCATATTATGGTATAATATACCATAATATTGTATGATAATATTATTTGGAATCAGCGTTACATTTCCCATTGGATAGGCCCATCAGCGAATTTTGTACTCCTAGATCCGGCAAATTGGCTGTCCGAACCGTTTCGGCAGCAGGAATTTTTTCAAAAATATGAAATTTTGAAAATGGCTCGGTCTACCAACATCTAGTTGATCCCGCAAGGTTTTCAGGCCGATCACGCAAACCCGTGGTGCACAGTGGGACTAAAAAAGGCTACGGAAGGGGTTTTTGAAGGTTTTCGGCTATGAGATCAAGTTGGGTGTCGTTTTCGAAGTATTTTTGGACGTATAACCCATTTTTCGAGGTCCCACATCTGTCCGAAAAATGTACGGAATTCTCCCCCCCCCCCCCCCCCCCCAATTTTTTCAAAAATATTTCCTTGCGGAACCCGGAGTTAATTTTTGCACAATTAACCTGTATCAAAATTAATACACCCTAGTGTAACATTTGCAGCGTTTTTGACGTAGAATCCATTCTTGGGGGTCCCAGATCCGATTTCACCGAGGGGATCTACGGTGCTTTCATAGGACTACAAGTGGGTCTTTTGAAGGATCCCAGGAAGTCAAATAAGGAGTCGTTTTCCGAGTAATTTCGGACGCTTAATCCATTTTCGATGTCTCACGATTCTAAAGAATTTTTTTAACCATATTTTTTTATGACACGAAATAATTTTTGCACAATAATAATTATTGTGCGATATTAATTACAAATTCTGTTAATTATTAACCTACATCAAAAAATAATTAACCCTTGTGTGAACTTGGCAGCGTTTTTTGTAAAGTTTTGGGCGCATCTGTCTAGTCTTGAATCTAGTCAAACTTGTATGAACCCCTCAAACTGGCCAACCACACAAACCGGTTTTGAGACACTTCAAATTTGTCAGCTGCCCCGTGAACCAGTTTGAGCCTTTCTAAACCAGTCTGGAATCCTTCCAACTGTTTTTGAGCTTGTTTTCATGAAAGAGACTCAAATGGACTACTGAAGTAATTTTGCACGAAGAACCAATGTGTAGAGAACATAGAACTGTGCCTATTATAGGCATATTCTACTATTATAATAATAGTAGAATGATTCTACTCATTTCAAAATGGGGATACGAATTTGAGCCGTCTAATTGGAGAAAGTTTAGGGTTTTTGAACGGCCAGAAAATGCTGCAACTCCCCACCTTCAAAGAACAGGTTGCCATGTTGAACAGGTTAGTAAACAACGGGGCAGGTGTCTAAACCTGGTAGAATCTCATCGACAGGTTTGAGCCCCGGGAAAAAAAAACAACTAGGAAGACCCTTTAGAAGGGAAATTATTGTCATTCCTCCGACATCCGTTTCGCCCTCCAACTCTCATTTGTTTACCGGGGTCCTTCAAAACCCGAGTTTCACCCTTCGGGATAAAATAATGTTTTTTACAACTTTCTGGCGCATCCCCCGAACCTCTCAAGTTAGCTTCCCTCGTTCCCTGTCACCCCTTCTGCTTTTTTTGTGTGTATATATATTTCTTCCCCCGTTTTCCACACCATATAAGTATCCCAATGGAATGGGTATTGGACATGTGCCAGGGCTCGCGCTTTCCTGAAAGACTCGACTGCAAGTCTAGATGGATTCTTTCCCGTTTTCCGAACTTTTTACAGATTTTAAAGTGTTTGCTGAGAGGATAAAATCCAAGAACGATATGAAATTGTTAGGAATTAGAATTCTGTGAAGAAAAGCTGGAAATTTTTTAAAAGGTTCGTTGTTTTTTGTCAATAGAAAATTATGTTTAAAAGAAAAACGCTGCATATTACGCGTATATTCTTTGATGTAATTATCCAAAAATTAATTCAATCACAATATTATAATTTAATTATTCACAAATTTCTTTCTACTTTCTTGTAAAGTTTGTGGACAGATGTGGGACCCAGAAAAATGGACTATGCGTCCAAAATTACTTGGAAAACGAAACCTCATTCGAACTTCTGACATCCTTCGAAAGCCTCATAGATCCTTACGGTGAGATCCGATTGTTCTGGGACCCCTTAAAAAGGACTCTGCATTCAAAAAAACTTCGAAAACGACACTCACACTCGATCCTGTTGCTGAAAACCGTCAAAAACCCCTCGTCTAGCCCCTTTTTAGCCCCACAAGAGCCCATATATAGAAATTTCAAGTCTCACCACCCTCTCAGAAAAAAAATTAATGCGGCTCTCAATCTGAAACACCTGGCATTAGACATGAGTGACCCCAATTTCATGCAAAAAACCTCAACCTAGTCAAGAAGTTACTGAGAAATAACAGTTTTCCAAAAGCTCTCATTAATTCGCAACAAATCCAACCCTACGAGGACTACCCGTGAGTCAAAGGAAATATGCAATATCCCTATGATTATAATCATATCCTGTAATTACAGGAGTGTCAGCTCCAATATCACCGAATCCCTCTCGATTGCCATAAAGCAAGTATACTCAGTTATTACTCCTCCTCCTCGGTTTCAGAGGAGTTTTTATAAAAGGCCTCTCCGAGCAAATTTCAAAAAACTATCTGGCAAGATAACACATAGGAACAAAAACACCCTTAATAGGTTAAAATCCCAGATTCACAAAGACTTTAGAAGTCACACAATACACAGTTTATCGTGTAATCAATGTGAATGCAAATATGTAAGCCAATGTAAGCAATATCTCAAACATAGGATCAGCAAGCACAGACCTGATATTAATAAGTTGGACAACAGATGTGCCGCTAAACAAGCAATAGAAGAGACATGGAACTTCAGAGACTAAAAAATTTTAGATTCAGAAGAATATTTAGGGAAAAGGTAAATCAAAGAGATGGTGTATCTATATTGAAAGGAAACCCAACGCATGTAATCAAAGAACAGACGTGTCTGTTCTTTGATTACATGTATTGGGTGTCCTTTCAATATAGATACACCATTCTCTGTGTACAGAGAATCTTAGTAGGCATTATTCAAATCTAATTATGTCAACTTGACTATAATGAGGCGATTCACATAGTGGATTAGGTCAGTACGTAATAATTACTCAGTAATTATTAATGTGTAATTACTTCTAAGATGGAATGAAATATCCCTTATGAATGTAATCCCTGGTTTAACGGGGACAAATCCATTGAAGGGGCGTCTCGCCCTATCACAAAAATGTAATAACAATTTCATCCTGAAAAGTAAGTCAGAATGTGATAATTCTGTGATAGAATAAAAACAATTTAAGTAGATAAATATTTGCCAAACTGCTAGAGCTGATGTACATAATATATTATATGATCTCAATGTACACAATGTACAAATTCCACCACCTGGAGAAGACCACATTGAGGGAGCTACAACCTGTACCTTGTACCTTTCTGTTACCTTCTGATAGGTATACTAAACTCTTAAAACGTGGTCTGTTATATCCCAATAACTCCCTTTTTAAATGTTTGTTTTTGCTGTTTTATGTGTGCATCCCCAACGCAATAATTGCGAAAACCCTAATTATTAGGGTTTTCGCCGAAACACTTACTTATCTAGGAAAAAAAGTAACATTCACATTATTTTGCTAATAGTTTACCTGGACTACCTACCAAGTGTTCAAGAGCTGTTTTGTTGTTTGAGTTTGTGCCAATATCTGACATCCTCTGCGTTTCAGCCCAGATGATGATAAATAGATTTATCAAAACGTTGGCCCAGGAAGTGTCTGAATCTGATTCACCGGTGATTCACCGAGTCAGAAACAAAACCTAAATTACAAGTATTTTCAGAATTATTGTTATAACAATAATTCTGTAGTAAGCCCTATAGGGCTTACTACAATAAAATAATTAGGCTCGACAATTCAAATCTAAACGGGTTGAGTTAAAGTGAAATTCTCAGTGAAACGTTCAATAGAAACTTTGATTCTCCTCCTAAAAAACTGTTTTCACGCGTTTTTTTTCCTTTTTTAGTCCACTATTCTATAATATTATTTTACTCTCAAGTGTCGTTTAATAAAAATAAAAATATCTGTCTTCCAAATCTATTTTATTTCAAAAGGTTTTATTAAAACGGAGCACTACTACACAAAGATTGGCATTGTTCAGTAGATTTGACATTCACCTGGACGCGGCCAGAAACTGTTTGTGCTCTTGCCAGAAATGTGCCTTCTTGCAATAGTTCAAGAGCGATGAAATATGAAAACAAACGTCGGCGTAGATCATTATTTAATGAATTATTAGGTGGATATTATGTAAAGTTCTCAAATAATATACTACTATTAACGGTACCTATATGGAGCATTCCTTTTGGAAAAATGAACTGAACGAGGAGCCTTTGAGGGGAAAACCGTCGGTTTCTGTTACATTCTTTTCGTGGCGCTAAAGGATTTCTTTTTAACTAATTTCACCGTTGAGTGATCCCGAGAAGGAGAAGACTCTCCGTGAGAAGCCGAAAAAGAGAGAGAAAAATCCCATCGAGTGCGAAAGGTATCAAGTGGCCTCCCGAAAAGATTCCCAGATTGAACAAACACCTGCCGAGCGGGTGAAAGACACTCGAGGGCCGAAATGGAGATAAACATCTGTAGAGGGGGGTTTTAGAATGACGGAAAGCAGATCTTGAGGTCAATGGCGACAATCGACAGTTTAAAGGTGAGGTTTATAAGGAGAATCGAAGTTCACAGCGGCCTTGTGGGAAAACTCTCCTTTTCCTCCAAAATTGACGACAACGGGTCAACATCGCAAAAAAAACCCATCTCATTATAGGGCCTTAGGAAAAAACCCATCTTCATTTCCGGGCCTGAGAGTGGGACGTGGTAATTCTCGTTAGACCACGAAATGCAAGTTAGCCAACCACGTTAGACCTTTTTTGGCGTCAAAGCTTGTAATATAAAATCATTTCGTAATTCCGTAAATCGAGTTGCCAGCACGCCGGAAATACTTTCAATCCCTTCAGTTACGTTTGAAAATAAGTATCCTGAGTTTGCACCATCGGAGGAGATCTACGTATATAAGAGCAACCCAAAACCGTCGAAATGTTCGCACTTTCAGTTTTTCACTTATAACACCTAAACTAAGCATTTTTCTACAAATGCTTATATCTAGTCGACGAAATAGCATTAAATTTCGCGTAGATTGACCCCCTCAACATTGAAAATTTCAATTAATTTAATGTAATGTGTACATGTTTTCAACCCTAACTGAAAGGACTAAAACGATTTCAACCGTCCGATTTTACTGGACTAGCTATGATGTGCAATTAGCTACCTAATTCATATAAATATAATTGTTGGAATTTGCAGTCCTTTCTTTCTGCCTGCACACGACCCTAAATTGAATCTAATCAGCTGAATTGATCGACCCGTTTCCACTGGGTCAGCGTGTCAGGAGCTCTTCCATCCCCAGGAACACACCCTGGTGGGGAAAAAAATAACAATCCTCAAACACACTCCAGATATGAAACAAGCTCGGGTTGTCAGTTTTCAGACCCTTTCTTCCCGTCAGGGTCACAACAGGTAATGTTTCCACCATATGGTCAGGGTGTCATGTCATCGTTATAACGGTAAACGTCTCGTCAAAGGACAGATCGGTTCCGGGGAATTCCCGAAGTTCGTTTGTGGGTGGACCGCCATGAGGTCTACTCATCGATGTCGTCGTTGGGTCTACTAATAAAAATCGATGTCATCGTTGGGTCTACTAATAAAAATTCAGAAGATGAAAATGGATATGTTGCTACTTTAACATAAGGTAGATGGCGATAGTAACAAGCCATCAATTGAATTGAATAGATGAGCGCAACCTTTTTGTTATTACGATATATTTAATGAGCGAGAGAAACTAAGAAACAGTAGGTATCTAGCGACCAAACTATGCCACACAACACATCATCCACGTGATGCTCATTACGTAAACAACTGCACCCTAAAGACCGATGCGTAATAAAACCTTATGCCGATCAGAGGTAACGAACGGCTCAGGCTGCAAAAATCGTTTTGGAGTCGTTGGAATCAGCCTGAAAAGCTCATTCCATAGACCCTTGTACCAACGAAATCGGACAAAAACTTCCGTCCCCCTTTTGAGGCCTCCTTAGTTACACATCAGAGATAAACAACTTTCGTCGTGAAGGACCTCCCGAAAACCGATGAAGGGGATGAGGGAGGGAAAATCAAGGTAGCCTATAACCACCCCCGGAACTCGCTGATGACAATGAGACCACCCTCATGAAAATCTGTTGAGCCGCTCGGGCGTGATGCTCTGTACACAAACAAACAAACAAACAAACAAAAAAACAAAAAAACATACATGTCGAAGAGGTGAGCGCACCTTTCCATTTTTTGGAAAAAGGTTGCGCTAAAAATCCATCTTAATATTGACAATTTTCAACGATAAGATTTGGATATTTTTCTTACTAGGTATGTTATTTGCGGTCCCGTTCGGCCAGTACGACAAGTTGTACCTATTACCAGTTTAAGGAGGTATAGGTACAGGTTTATACGGCATGGAATGATTTCGACAATAATATTGTCCGACGTAGCATCCATTTCTAGAGGTCTCTTATCTGCCCTAACAATATCATAATATAACTTTTTTGGATGAAATCAATTGAGGCTAGAATTTAATTCGAATGTAGCTAAAAATGACACTGTTTTATTCTATTCAAGATGTTTGCTAATGAGAACAGTTGGAAAATTGGCGAAAATCACGATTTCTCTCTACTACCTGGCCAATTTTACGCCCGTTAAATTTAGCGCATTGAGCGACTGTCACGTGGTGGTGATGCACAGTGGTCGGCCGAGCGAAGCGAGGCCTTATGTCTGAGTGCTAGTGCAGTGGAAAGATTCAAAATAGCAATTTTTGAGGAATGGGAGGGTAAAATGGGACACCTCTAGAAAATTATAGAAATCGTACCCGATCGAATTTTTAACCCAATATTGGTTAAACCAATATAATTTGGGTTAAAAACAACTACAATTATTGTAGTTCAATTCAATTTTACAAGAGGTTGCAGACGTACTGCCAATCTCCTTCAGAAGAAAGCTCTCAGTAAATGCTGTGCAAACAATTAGGTGATAGGAGTCTTCATCATCGTCAATGGCAGCCATTCGTCAAGGGATTCCTCTTCAGAGGAATCCTATTCCATTTTGCCCGACTCGGTATCTTCAACCACATACGCTAACATTAAATTTGCTTCTATTTAATAGTAGATTATCAAGCCTGGAAGTTTCAAGCTGATGTGTAGCAGAACGGGTCAAAACATCGGGTTCCAGCAAATTCAATCTGGGATCTTTGCAAGAACCGACTTGGGAGACAAAAATGCCGTCTGATTGCTTCTTCAAGACGATCTTATCAAACTGGTCAGTCAACAGATGGCAAATCCGGCCGACCAGATCTGAAGGTATCCTATTTGACCCCCATTATTCCGTCTCACCTGCCCCCTAGATTTCATTCATTTCTGAACTTGTGGCATTTACGTTCCCTTTTTGGCATTCGACACTTGAGTCTCGCTTCAAAATGTACAGAGCAAGCGGGTGAGAAGTAGGACGAAATCCAGGTCCATGGATAGCTTC
This sequence comes from Pilophorus perplexus, assembly GCA_955831195.1. Taxonomy (NCBI): domain Eukaryota; kingdom Metazoa; phylum Arthropoda; class Insecta; order Hemiptera; family Miridae; genus Pilophorus; species Pilophorus perplexus. Next base: position 18,017,476 of record OY037011.1, on the reverse strand, counting down.
CGTGAACATACATTCCGTGTGAAAACCCACGTGTTTGCCTGAGTTCATCTTCTGATTCAAACTGGTGAAATCGCCGTTTTCCAGCATTCCGAAATTTTAACCCAACATTTGGCGCGCTCTAGCAGGCAAATGAGTGGGACGAGGGACAAACATCTTTTCTTGAAAAATATTGGTAATTTCGCCGACTTCAACTAGTTTTGCGCTAAACCGTTTACTTTTCCAGCCACACGCCAAAAACCAAAAAAAGTACCCACATATTGATATTTTTGCAATTTTGACAAGGTTCTGGGAAATTGTCTGTCAGAAAACATCGCATTCTTGTTCATCGACCCTGAAAAACATTCAGAACCGTAGAAATTGCGGCTAGCCCAGTTTCTCTAAATAGAGAAACTGGGCTAGCCGCAATTTCTACGGTTCTACGGTTAAGTACAATATTGTACTTAATTTCATTTGGATCCTCCTCTTTCCAATACTTTGTGGATCTGAGATTTCCCTACTCACCAAATTAGACTTATTTTCGGAAAGAAAGTCTAATTTGGTGAGTAAGGAAAATAATTTTCCACTTGCTCTACTCGCGACGTAACTATTCTGTTAAAAGACTTGCTTTGCTCTTTACTTGTACTGATTCGTCTCCTACTTTCCAATACGATACGCATTTAGAGTAAATTCCCGTTAACCTTCAGATTTGGCTTATTTTTTTGCAACTCCAGATTTCCCTTTTTCCCTACTCAACTGATTTTGACATTTATCTCGTTACTAAGTATTCTGGTTTGGCTTCTTTCCAATACCTGCATTGTGGATTTTGCTTATTCGCCCTCCACTCTTCAAAATTGGCTTCTTGTCTTAATCCTGATTTTGATTCAATTCTAGCTGATTCACTGATCCTAACATGTTCCGTCTACTCCGCCAATTTGCCAGATTTTCTTGCTACTGAGACTTTTCCTGCAACTGTTTTGATTTGGCAACTTCCAGGAGAGAGACCTCTCACTGTTGCTACGATTTTGTAACATTTCTCGCTGTTCCCGACCCGAAAACTTAACTCAGGACCCTCCTTCAACTTAACTGCACTCCTCTGCGAAAACTTCAACAAAAAACTCTCATTTCAACCTCATTAATGAGGTATAATATTCTACCTATTGAAACCCCAACCCGAGGATGAGGAGAAGAACCACCCTTTTCGGTCATCTTCTTTCCAAGAGGCTGGCGGTTGGCAAAATTTAGACAAAAAAAAAAAAAATCCTATGAGAAACGCTGCAAATTTTACGCATGGGGTTATTATTTTTAAATATAGGTTAGGTAATTGTGCAAAAGTAAACTCTGTGCCATTAAGATTTTTTTTGGTAAATTGAAAAAACAACAAAAACTTGTATAATAGTTGGATGGATTTATGCGTCAAACAATATTCGGAAAAATGATACCTTGTTTGACCTTCTGGTATCCTTCAAAAATCCCATTTGTAGCCCCATGATAAGTCCCATAGATCCCCAAGGTAAAATCGGATCTTTCTGGGACCCCCAAAAATGGATTCTACCTAAACCAAGTATTCTGTCAAAATTTCAGATTCCTAGGTACCTACTGTCTTTTCGACCTCCGTCGCGATTACATATTATTATTAGGTATTCCAAGATAAACTAAAATCGTCGAAACGTCAAAAAGTCGCTCCTTTTGACGTACCTGAGCGTACGTTTAATATTCAAACTACAATAACAACCCCCCTCCAAGCGTGAAAAATTACTGTACAGCCTGATTACTTCCCTTTGTTTACGGGCTGGCGGATAGGCCCTAAGTTAAGGCCGTGTAACGAAGCGGGTGGGCGTGAGACCCCGTTACCATTGGATACCGCGGCACAAAGGGACGAAAACAAGAGTGTCAACAACAAACACTTGGCACGAATTACCGACTTCAATCCAGTCTAATTTTCGTTTTGCTTCATTAAATCAAATTTTGGCGTTGGGTTCGTTTTTTCCATTTCCAAAATTAAATGGCCTACTTGAGTGGTGAAAAGGGTTTGTTTACCAAGTTAAACGTTGCGTTTCACTCAATTGACCCCGCGGAACGGTTCCCTAATTACTATTAGCAGGAGAGAGAATCCCTCCCCGAAAAAAGTGGCGTTTCCAAGGCGTTTTAATTTCCCACGATTCCGGAACTTCCCCGAGATTTCATCAACAATGGACTCCCCGGAGGCCGGAGTTTTTTTTTTTTTTTTTTGTTCTTCTCTTCTTGCCCCTTCGACAATTACCGATTGTTTTTGTTGTTTTTTTTCGTCTTCAAAGGGAGTCGAGAAGCCAGATGCTCTTCACGAACCCCACCGGCGAGACGCGACAATCGTTACGAGAAAGGCGCCCAATCGAATGGAAATAATACGTGGCAATTGTCAATAAAGAAAAAAAAAAGGCGATTTAAAACAATTTGTAACGTTATAATAATATTCTGAATAAAAAAAGCTGTAAATTAAAATTTTCAAGTACCTAGGTAGCTATTAAAAATTATAAAAAAAAAATTCAATTCTATGTTTACGCTATATTAATTATTTCGAGAGGAGGATTTTATTGGGTGAACATTTTGTAGAGGTAGGGTTTTTGTGAGGCAGTTGGACGGGTAGGCGGGGTTTCGGGGATGTTCGCCAAAAAGGACCAAAAAGTCACTTACTTGGTTGATTCTCGAAGGAGGTTTTTAGTCCATGTCAGGGATGTTGGACTTGGCCTGCAAAGTGGGGAGAGACTGGTTCTCCTTGAAGACGAAGGGTCCCCCGGTGAGGTCGAGTGGGTTGAAAAAATTAGTTGTTGTTTTCGGGGGAAAAGTCGCACAGTCACAAACTTTCTTGGTCGTTGTATATTTGTTTAATCGGTGGAAATTTAGGGGTTTTTTATCGGGAGGGGCGGGAGGTTTGGTTGTTGGGGGGCGTAACGCGGACACGCGAAGTAACTGAAGGTTTTCGTAGCACGAGAGAACCTGCCAAAGCGACGGCTCGAGCACGACTGGTCTGGCGGGAGATGTCGAGTGGTGGGGGGGACAAAGTGGCCGACCAGTCAGTGGCGGTCCCTAGCGTGGGATTGACGAGGCGTAGGGGCGGGATCGGACGGGAGAAGGGACTTGCGCTACCGAGGGAGGCGGGACACTTCTGGCACCTCCTAACCCGATCCCCATTGGCCGTCCGGCTCTCTCGCTCCCACCTATAATTAGTAGTTTCCTTTTCATTATCACCTACATTCGTCATCGATCTGTCTTTTGTGCTACTTCATTAGCCAGCCGATCGATTCCCGGTCATCCTGCAGACCCTTCCTGTCTTCAGACACCCTCCAGAAGGTCTCAACGCCTGATGACCTACCCCAAGACAAGACATAGCAGTGACCTTCCACAATTTCCGGGGGACACCCTTCTTTTGCGACGGTCCTAATGATATCATCTCGTTCTGTACTCCATGAAATCATCGTTGAATGCAACGCAACACGTTCAAAACAAAACACTTCGAAAATTTAATATTAAAAATTGTGGTGCCTTGAGAAAAACATCAGATGAGATTCTCAAATTCAGAAAGGCTGCAAATTTTACACAAGGGTTTATTATTATGTTTTGCAAAAATTAATAGAGGAAGAAAAAATCGAGAAAATGTTTTTAAAAAATTTTGTACAATGTTTCGACAGATGTGGGACCTCGAAAAATGGATTATGCACCCACAATGACTCGGAAAACGACACCTAATTTGTCCTCCTGGGATCCTTCAAAAATCCCACTTGTAGCCCCATGAAAGCCCAACAGATCCTAACGATGACATCGGATTATTCTGGTACCACCAAAAAAAGTCCAAAAATACTTCAAAAACGACAACTAACTCGACCCCATAGTTGAAAAATTTCAAAAAACTGTAGCCCCTTATTAGCCCCGGAGCCCTACAGGATCGGACGATAGGGTTGTAAACCTTGAGGGTACAACTAGATGGTAAACCTAGTATTAATCTGCAGATTAAGAAAAAAAACCCGTCCGCCGTCCGTAGATTTCAAAAATCAAAAATTATTTCTGATTTTTGAAATCTACACATCTTGAAAACATCTTGGTAGAAATTTTAAGAGGGGTCTTGATGGGTCCATCAAAATTTAGTACCCTCGTCGCGAAAAATAGGTTGATCGATCAACCTTTTTCAAAATGATCATTTTGAAAACAATAAATCAAAATGCAGTATCCAAATGAGCAAAAAAAAAAAAAAAAAAAACTTTGTAGGTACAAAATACTTTGGTGTTACATTTTCCATTCCATTTTTTGAGAAATTTCGCTGGCTAATTCATGTCACAGTATTTTCAAAATTTGTGTTTTTATTGTCCCCATCAACGTAATCACGTCAAAACCAAAAACCTCAATTTCGTACAAAAATAACAAATAAACTCCTTAAAATTAAAAAGGCCTATAGGCGAATGGCCTATTATAGGCCTATAATAGGCCTATAGATAGGAAATTATTCCATGAAAAGTGACACTCGACGTTGGTTGGATGTCTGTAAACGAAATGAAGAAGATCTACACGTTTGAAAGAACAACATAGGTAGTCTACGTCATTTTTATACACAAAAAAATCTACGTTTAACATTAAATTTGAATGTCAAACGTATACAACATTTAATGTCATTTTACATTTAAATTTATCTTCCATTTTGCACCTGGTCTCAAAACATTTCCCCTTAAACATATGAACTGTCAATAATAAGAGCATGTCGTGCCAGCGTCCTACAATGATTGGACAGACCTCGAGAGACAATGTGAGACCTCGAGAGATAATGTGAGACCCCGAAAAATGGATTATGCATCCAACATTAATCGGAAAACGACACCTTATTCTAACTCCTGGGATCCTTCAAATTCACATTTGTAGCCCCATCCACAGATCCCCACGGTAAAACCGGATCCAAAGTCCAAAAATACTTCGAAAACGACACCTAACTCGACCTTTCAAAAAAAACCTACCGCAGCTCCATTTTTGCCCCACATACCCCACGGGTTTGGGCGATCGGGCTGAATACCTTGCGGACACAACTAGATGGTATACCGAGTCTTTTGCCAAAATTTCGGATTTTTCAAAAAATTCCTACTGCCCAAAACGGCTCAGACGGCGTACGGAGTGTTTTTTTGTTTTTTATCAAGACATCTTGAAACGTATATATACGTTTCAAGATATATATACGTATATATATATACGTTTCAAAATTGGACATCGTAATGTCCAATTTTGTGGCCGATCAGAATTTTCGAACTCCGTCGCGATTACATAGAATCTATGTCATAGATTACATCATCTATGTCATAGATGAATTATACCACAATATACCAAAATGGGGCGAAAATGGGCTACGGTATTTTTGAAAGGTTTCAAACCATCCGATGTCACTGTGGAGATCTGTATACAGCCCTATAGGGCTTTCATGGGGCTAAAAATCTTGTCCAATGGCATGAGGTCGAATGGGATATCGTTATTCGAGTAATTTTCGACGTAGAATCAATTTATCAGGGTTCCGCATTTAGTAACCAGTCCAAAAACCGTACAAGAAATTATTTTGAAAATTATAGGTATGTATTTGTTTTTTAAATAATTTTTTATTGACGTGCCTAGAATTAATTTGTGCACAATCTGTACCAATAAACCATTGTGTAACATTCGCAGCGTGTTTTTTCCCCCCTTGCTTAGAAACTAGAACATATCGAACGCCACAAAAAACTTGGCGATTGCTTGAGGAAACAGTCTATGTGGCAAACGAAAACCACTTATGAGATCTGATCGTTTTCACCACAAAAGAGCCAACAATCAGGAAAGCTATTCCGTCGTGAGTCCGGCCCGAGACGATTTTTATGGTGGGGGGCCCCGAGGCTCGTGGCCCTTCTGGCTATTTACATGCAGGAATGATCGAGGTAATGACACACCCCTTTGAGGTTGGTGAGGTCGGAGGGATATCTTCTTTTGATTCATGACGGCTAAGTGTCGGTTACCACCTTCGTGGTGCGCCATCGTCCACTTACGGCCTTCGCTGTGGTAAACGTAAATCAATGCGGTCGGTGCCAACGAACACAGCCATATCTCTAAACACATCTGACCGAGCGTTTCTTGTTGGAGCTCCGTGAATGCTAATCTTCCAAGTCGGACCTCACAGTTTAGCGGTTTTCATGCCTGGACCAAGCTACCCCTCCTAGATGACCTCCTTTACGCAAATATTACGATTTCCCGAACAAATCCAAAAGCATTTTATCTTATTTTGAATGGCAGATCATGATTTGGTTAAATATTCTCGGAGTAATAATTTTGATCGGCTTCAAAAGTGCGCATTGTACGTTTCATGACACGTAGGTTTCAAAAATCAAATGCCCGTCCACCGTCCGAGCCGTTTTATAAAACCCGGCAGTAGGGGAGACCGGGGCAAGACGATCCAAAATTCGTTCAAGCTGAATTTTTGAGCTTACAGATTGATGGGGCACCACTACCAAGTAGGTATGGAGTTTCAAACTGTGACTATCCACCTACATTTTATAATGACAACATTTCCTCAAAATCCATTCAAAAGTATACTTACTGATTTTGAGTAAAAACTTGTTTTTGGCAAAATGGAACACCTCAGGGGCAAGATGAGTCAACCAAAAGATTCGTATAAAAATGTCTAAAAAACTACTGTTACAGCCTTGTTAAATCACGAGTTTTTGTTGAAATTTCAGATTAAAACAAAATAATAGGAATATTATTCCTCCGGCCCAAAACTGCCTGGACGGCGGACGTAGGTACATAGGTATAGTTTTTTTGGGGATTTCGACCTCTTGAATCGTACAATGTCCAATTTTGAGGCCGATATGAATTTTGGACCTCCGTTACGATTACATAGGTGTATTAATCCAAAAATAATATCCCAAAATGGCTACAGGAGGGTTTTTTAAGGGTTTCGAACCATCCGATGTCACTTTGGGGATCTGTGGGCAGTGGCGGAATTGGTACCCGGGGCGGATTCTCTGCATGGCAACCCCTCCCCCCCCCCCCCAACGACCCGTGACGGTACTTATTTAAAAAAAAAAACAAGTATATTTTCCGTCCCACTTTCTGCAGACTTCGGAAATACATGTAGGTATTTGGTATACTGTATACACAGTTAAAAAAAATTACAGATAAAAAATGTTAACCTCACTGAGCTTAACATTTTTTAACTGTAACAGGTGAGGTTAACATTTTTTTTTTTTTTTTTTTTCGTTTTTGTCTACATTTTAGTGAGCATCAGTTTACTTCTTGACATGAAGTAGAGTCAAGACATTACTTCATGACATTGTCTTTATTTCATGTCTTTCTTGCTTTGATAGAAGCGAATTCATTGATAACATCTTCAAAATTAATTTCATTTGTAACTTCTCTTTCTACAGACAAAATTGCGAGATTTGATAATCTCGATTAGGTATATCATCGTCTTTGATATCAAACAGGCTTATTTGGCACCCCAGCAACCAGGGGGCACCCGGGGCGGGCCGCCCCTCATATCCGCCTCTGTCTGTGGGGCTTTCATGGGGCTACAAATGGGATTTTTTGAAGGTTCCAAAAAGGTCAAATAAGGTGTTGTTTTCCGAGTAATTTTGGATGCATTATCCACTTTTAGATGTCCCTCATTTGTCCAAAACATTCTAGATTTTTTTTTAGATAATTTTTGCGCGACTAAACGTATATCGAAGAATAGTTGTTAAACCCTTGTGTGCCCCCCCCCCCCCCTTTGGCTAAGATTTATTTTGACGAGAAGATTCTGTTCTGCTCTGTGCTGGACCAGTGAGGGGGGGGGGGGGAAAGGGACATTTTGACCCGGGCCCGGACTTTGACATGGGACCCCAGCGGGCCCTAGAAAAATAAGAAAAAAGGGAAAAGGGGGAAAAGAGAAAAATAAAAGAATGGCTGAGTTGCCCCTTGGCAGGCAACGTAGTCTTACGTGTGATTGAGTCTTGTAAAAGTCAAGCAATGTGAATCACACTAAACCCTGTGAATCACAACAGAAAAAAGGTCAGGATGAGGAGAGGGGTGGCGGCAATGCGGTATGAAGGATGGAACATCAAAAGGAAAACATCGATGTTCACCATTATTCGTACCATCGAATGAAAACATCGACTGGTAGCCTTCAAACATCGCGGCTTGAAACCATCGATGTTTCTGAACATCAACTTAGGTATCTTTTTTAAGCTTCATACACCCGACAAAATAATTTTGTCGGGTGTATGAAGAAGATGAGCTTGTTGATTAATATTTAATATTAATCAACAAGCGTTCGAACAAGATTTTTTAGACGCAGAAGATGCTAACAGCTAAACAATAACAAACACCAACTACCTAAGACAAAGGTGAACCTCATGATGATAGCGACCCTAAAACTCGAACCTGAAACGAGTTAGAGACCCCATTTAGAGACATTTAGTTAGAGACATAATAAGTTTCAGTTTCAGAAGAACATAACAATTGATGGATTATTATAAAATATGTCTAGTTGTTTAGAAATTTCAAAAATTTAGGTTTTTTTGTTTGAATTCTTTTCCGGGAAATTCCAAAACCTTAGTCATCGATATTTCGATTTTTCGATGTTTCGTACCAAAACTCAAAACATTGATGTTTTAGAGGCTGCAATTGTTCTCTACACAGTAATAGGTACCTATATTATCTTAGAAACTTTCATGAAAGATGAAAAATACAAATAATATTAATTGAATGGTACCCTGAATGAAAATTGAACGTTCGTTATTTTGAACCGCCTCCAACTTCCTGCTAACATGGGGGCCCTACGGTCTCTTTTGCCCCGGGCCCGCTTATTCTCTCGGCGGCCCTGGTGCTGGGCGAATTATTTACTTGCGTGGTGGCTCATCTTCATATTGATCCTACCCAGGGGGTTTCTCCCATGAAATGGCAAATGGTAAACACATAAAAGAGATTGCACAAATGTGTACTGTTTCGGGGACGTTCTGTGGCCAAATGTGGCGTGAGACGCCAGAACACTTCTACCGTTTGCCAAATAAAACTCCAGTTGGGGAAAACGCTGTTTTTTTTTCTTCCAGAAATACAAACATTTTCAGCCGACGCTCTTCTTTCACCTTTGTGTTTGTAGGTTTTTTCCCGGCGAAAAAGACGAAATGGGGGAGAGGAGGAACAAAACATGTGAGTAATTGGAACAAATATGGCGAACTCTGTTGGAACTTCCCTCCCGGGCTAACAGAAAACTGTCATCTGCGGTCCGAAAAACGCCTCCGTCGGAGACTCTGGACTTCCCCAAATAGAGGAAGACCCGGAAAAAAAAAAAAAAAAAAAAAAAAAAAAAGCTACACATTCGAAAAACCGTTTTTCCGTTTTTTCCCCTTGGCAGAGTTTTCTTGTTTGTCCAAAGCATACAACTCGGTTGGAAAACTCTTTTTACAAGACTTTTTTTATATTTATCACTTAAAAAAGTCCGCTTATACTGGTCGGATGATTCTGTTTGGTTTGCGACACCGTGTTCCAGGGAGGAACGCAACTCCGGTTAAACGTGAGCTTTGGGGGTCGGTAAATATCGCAGTAAAGCCAAATCCGTTGAGCATTTTTCTTTTTCTTTTTTTAATTTAGTGTACTTTGAATCTCGACTGTTCACACTAAATCGAAAAGCATCGAGTGGACAGTGCACATGTACCCTATGGATTCCACACTGCACGAAGCAGTCAAGTCCAAGGTAGGGATTTTTTTTTTTTACAATATCGGGAACCGATATTTTTTTCTCTTGAAAAGTGCTGAAATAAATCCAAAACAGCAGACGGTGAATTTAGGACCTAAGACGATGTCCTTATTATAATATTATTATTTAATTATATAATTAGATTATAATAATATTATAATAATATTATAATATATTATAATAATATATTATATTATATTATATTGAATCACATTATGCAAGATGGCTGCACTGGTGGAACTACTCATCATCCCACAGCCTTCAAGGGGGAAGAGAAAGAATCACAACAGCAACACTTTTTCTTGTTAGTATAGCTATAAAACGTATAAAAAATGTATTTTCGAAACCCCTTACCTAATCGGTTTGAAATCGTGTAAATCAAGAATTAAAAATGCACTTGCAGATGGTATTGTAAACAATACAAATAATTTGTGTTTCATCTTACGTATAACTCCTCGGTAATAAAAATATCGTGAATAAAATTTTTTTTTTCTTCTAATTTTTAGAAAAATATCCGATATATCGATATTTTTCCACGATATATCGGATTACTAAAACGATAGGTATATTTTGAACTATCGATATAACGAATATCGATTTTGTTCTCCGATAGTTGCATTCCTAGTCCAAGAATGGCGTCCAAGTTTTAGGACAATACTTTTGGTTTATTATTCTTGGATTTCTGAATTGTTTTGGTATGGGATCGAGTTTGGTGTCGTTATCGAAGTATTTTTGGACGTAGAATCCCTTTTTTGGAGTCCCAGAACGATCCGATTTCACTGTGGGGATCTATGGGGCTTTCATGGGGCTAAAAAAGGGATTTTTGTGGGATCCCAGTGGTCAAATAAGGTGTCGTTTTCCGAGTAATTTTGATGCAAAATCCATTTTTCGAGGTCTCACATCTGTTCAAATATTTTACAGTAACAATTTTTTTTTTTAATTTTCAACTTGTAACTTGGGAAATCATTTACACCCACTAAGATTTTCTTGAGTCAATATTTCAAGTTTTCATGCCTAATGCAGTGTATATTTATAACATTTTTTTTTCCTCCAAGAATTAGATTTTTTGGTCAAAATGTTTTTGGGAACTCTCTCAGTTTACCGGTCCAACACACACTTCATTTTGACTTCAAGAGGGCTCTCTTCCAGCAGTATTCTCCCAGATGCAGCACAATCGGTTGGCAAGCCTTGGTGCAGGTGATGGGGAGCCCTTCAGGATCTGTAATCTAATGGAGATCTGTAACCACAGCACCCAGTCAGGCCTCCACATTTTTTCATAGCCCTAGCCAGTAGGTTCCTTGGCTTCAAATCTGGTGTCAAGGTGGTTTCATTCATGCAGGGGCTTAATTGAGCTTATTTCTCTATTTACCCTGAACTCACAAACCTCACCACAACAGAGTTTCCACTATTCAGAGTTTCCCTCAGTAAACCCTTCGGCCAAGCTCTTAAATCCCACTTTCCCCTTTTTGAACCTACTCAACATTTTGAATATGAAAAAACAAGGAGTGGCAACTTAACTCGAGTGGGTTAGAGTATGTTTTTCGCTCCTCGCTTCTGGAAGAGGGCTTAAAACCGTCGAGGGCGAGGCCGACATTGTGCATTGGGGCTCTTCGCCGGGTCCACACAAAACGCTCAGAACCTGGTTGTGCTTTAAGTCTTCAAGTGGCGTATTGTTTTGGGAGCTCAGGTAGCCTTCCCGAGTCGGTTGGGGCGGATATTTGCATAAATGGGAAATGAATTTCTACCCTCCGGACTCAAGTGTGTAGAATAGCGGGGACCGGACAATGAGGGACTTAGAGGCTCTGGACAATGCTTTGGGAGGATTAGTGCTTGAGGCGTTTAAAATAAACGGTGATGACTTGAAAGGGTAAGGGATGAAGCTCTTATAATACAAGAGATGAAAGTTTAACAAAATCAACCAGCCTTTAACAATCACGTTAGGAGCATTTAAAAATAGTCATCAATTAACACATTAACACGAGATTCTATGGATGGAAATGGATGCGTACACAATGTTAACAAAGCAAAGGAATTTTCAATATTACTCGAGAAGTCGTGATCCTGGAGATTTCGATCACCTGAACGGTTTTAAAATTTATAAAATTATCAACCATTTTCTCCCCCTAATGTTGTTTTTAAGCCCAACAGCAAGCAAGATACAGTCGAAATTTGATGATTTTTTTTGATTGATTTTTGGGAGTTCACAGTGAAGGATAAATGAAGAAACTGTCAATATTTGATTAAGTTGGAAAAATCGTCAAATTTCAACGAGCTTGCTTGCTGCTTCAGATGAAAACAACTGTAGGGGGTGCAAATTGTTGGTAATTTCATTAACTTTAAACCCGTTCCAGTGAACAATATCCGGTGACCAAGTCTTGGTCTCGAGTAATACTAGAAAACCCGAAAAATCGTGGTTTTTGCGCTCCCACAGTAGCTGATGCCCCATCGAACTGTCGTCCCATCGAAAATTTTGTAGGAAAACCCTGCATTTCTCTTACTGGCATCCTGATAGACCGATTTGAAAACTAAAATCTTCTAGCATATTTCATGTAAGCTCAAATTACCTATTGGCTGAACTATACGCAATTATTTTATAAGAGCAAACATCTTTCTTGACCCCAAGTAAATGACTGCAAGTCTGAAAACCCCCTACTTGAAAGATATGACCAATACAACTTTATATAAGACGGAGTAAATGACCACCTTTCCCAGTTTTGAGGCGGAGTAAACGACAAACGTTTTCGGTTTTGAAGTAAACGATAACCGCCCACTTTTGGTTTATTATTCTTGGAATAATACACCTATGTTTTCGCGACGGAGGTCGACGACTCCGATCGGCCTTAAAATTTGACATTATCCGTTTTAAGAGGTCTACATTCTAAATGCGAAATGTCCGTCGGCCGTACGCCGTCCGCCATCTGGGCCGTTTTGGGCAGTAGGATTTTTTTTTTTTAAATCGTAAATTTTGACAAAATACTTGGTTTACCATCTAGTTGTGCCCGCAAGGTTTTCAGTCCGATCGCCCAAACATATGGGGCGCTATGTGGCTAAAATGGGGCTCTGGGAGGGGTTTTCTGAAGGCTTTTAGCTATGGCATCGAGTTAGGTGTCGTTTTCGAAGTATTTTTGGACGTAGAATCAATTTTCAGGGGTCCCGGAACGATCCGATTTCACTGTGGCGATCGATAGGGCTTTCATGGGGTTAAAAATGGGATTTTTGAAGGATCCCAGGAGGTTAAATAATTTTCGAGTAGGTACTGAATAAAATTTATTTAATAAAGAATTTTTGAAAAAAAAAAAAATCAAAAAGAAAAAATTCTTTTTTTCCAAAATGTTTTCCATTGACAAAAATAATTTTTGCACATGTAATCTATATCAAAGAATAATAAATCCCTTGTGTAAAATTTGCAGCGTTTTCAATGAACTCTCCTGGCCTGGAGACAGGCATTGTCGTTTACTCCCTCGGAATTGAGGCCTTGGGAGTAAACGCTAATACGCTCATTAAAGAGAAAATAAGAAAAGAAATACAGCGTTATAAATATTTTTTATCAAACCGAAAGTTCAAATCATCTCCGTTGTTTATCTCTCAGTAAACATTCAACGCCAACTCATCCACTTCATCTGATACTTGACAGGTTTACCTCATTTCTCTAGTTATTGAAAGATAAGCAGTCGGTATATAAAAGTGGATCTGTTTGTTAGGCATCAGTCAAATGAAAATCATCGCAGAGGCCAGAGGCGAAATCTGCGATTATTTTCATTTTGACTGATAACTGACGAACTGACCGACCCACTTCTTTTATGTATCTGGCAGATACTCCACCCAAGCAACTCATTGACACAACACTTCCCACGAAACATCGTTGCGTTGTCGTTGAGCTGCTCGGGTGCTTTGGGATTCCACCTCGGTAGGGGACGACTCTTACCGGACGAGCGAGGGATAGGAGGTGGACCTTCTCAACTTTAAGAATGTAGGTTTCACACTGTTTGACAAATGCCGAGATCGTGTTAAGTGTCAATTCGATAGTTCGGTGTGTTCGCTTCGCTATGTCGTCGTTGAGTGTTGAAGTGTTTGAATGTCCGCTTTGCCGAATGTCTGCCGACTGACCATTTCCCAACGACTGCCCGACAGTGGCAACATAACAATTCCCACTCGTTTCCCGCCCCTGATCTACATTAATTAATCTACTGATCTAGATTAATTAAGGGGAGACGAGGGGGTCCTTGGGTCCAAAAAGTCGGTTTTGGGGTTTTTGCATTTTTGAAAACTACACTATATCCTGAACTCAAAAAAATTTATCCCAAGCGCTTACCATAAATAGAACAGTCACAGCGGTATTTCAAAATTGAAGTGTTCACAGCGCGCGGAGCTCAGAAGACGCCCCCTAAGTAAGAACGTCCTCCTTCGGCAGTCTCTATAATATATTATCTTCCTCCAATTTCTTCCTTGCTGAGGCTCTCTTCTGTCGATCTTCCTTGGTTATGTTGTACGTTGCTATTTCTGCTTTTCGGCACGTGCTTTCGTCGATTGACCGCAGAGAATTTGCGCATTTTGTGCCCGCTGGATGACAAGTTTTTCGAATACGTAACATTTTGTTATATTCCCGTCATTGTACGTGCTCACTGCATCATAAACGCCGACTTTCATTCTTTCCAAATGAATAAAGACTCGTTTTGGTAGGTAAATAATCAAAATAATATGTTATAGTGAAAGAAAACAACCACGAACTGAGAAAATTTACAAACGTCTAGTCCCTGAGCCAATCCCTAGTTTGGTCCCCTGCCGCTAGCGATTCACGGCGCTGTCATCGCCGTGTAATCGTAGTCAGGGTTGTCAACCCTACGGATACTTCCGCAGATCTACGGATTTTTTGGTCTGATCCGTGATATCGGATTCCTCATCAAAATCTTTGCACCAAGTTTGAACCTCGGAATAGGGTGACTGGTGAATTTAGTTTCGTGTGCCGTGATTAAAAAAAACCCTAATACTTGATTGCTGAAGAGTGAATATTTGAAATAGGTGTGTGTAAGGCAATGAATATTGAAGTAGGATAAAAAAAAAAATAAAAAATTGATGTAGGTTAAGCAACTATCGAAAAATTGTTTATGCGTCCAAAATTACTATTTTGTCTTCCTTGCATCATTCAAAAGCCTCAAAGATCCCCGCTGTGAGATTGGCTGGCTTTGGGACAATGACACCGCACTCGATATTATGTACCAACCGAATATACCCCAAAACCTTCACCCCGGCGTCTCTTTAGCCCCAAAGAGCCCCACGGGTTTGGGCGGTTGGGCTGAAAACCTGCCGGACGCAACTAGATGGTGGACGAGTAGGTATTTTGTCAACATTTCCTATTGAAAGAAAAAACGGACTTGATTTTTGAAATCTACGCGTCATGAAACGAGTACCTACCTAATGTCAAATTTTGAGGCCGACTCCCGTCGCGAAGACATTATTCCAAGAATAATAAACCCAAAGACATCGGTGAATTATTCCAAGAATAATAAACCCAGACTTCTGCTGATGCGCATGGATTTCATCCAGCATCTCCTTTTCGTATCCAATAATCCCCCTCCCCTTACCCTTTCCAGGAGGGAATAGAGGAAACATGCAGAAATGTCAAAATGCGAGGGAAATGAGGCATGGTGACTGCAGCGCCACAAACCACTAGCGGCAGGAAACCAAACTAAGGATTGGCTCAGGGGCCAGACGTTTGTGAAAATTTACTCCGCCGCGAAAATTGCACAACCTTGTGAAACAACGAATATCAATCGTTGTTGTCTATATTTTCTCAGTCCAGAAGAGAAGATAACAAAAGGGTGGACAGTAATGAAGTAGTCTCTATAATATTATTCTGCTATGTTTTCGTTCGAAATCTGAGAGGTCGCGTTGACGCAGTGCGTCGCGCCTCGCGCGCCTCTTTTCAAACAACCGCGTTTTTCTCGAAATGGTGTTTTTCGCTCTTTCGGAACATTTTTCTCTGTTCCTGTTCAACATATCGATTTCATTTTTTTTCCAAATTTTCAGAATGAATACAGGAACCTATGTTGCCCAGTTTCCGTAATGGGAACCTCTCCCCCACATAGGTACTAGAGCTTGGAAGGGTTCGTGAAGTGGGTAGATAATTTATTTGATGATAAAAAAATTTCTAGGACCTTGTCTGCGATGCTACCTAGCAACGCAAGTAGCTAGCATTGGACTGAATGTGTGGTAAAAATTTCAATTCGATTGGACAAAAAAATGAGGCTAGACCTGGAATATTTCATTCCCTTGAGAGTTCGCTCAGTGACTGCAGTCGTGAAGACAAGATGAAGTTGTAAAAAGATCTTGTCTTGAATGAATTCCCAGTAAGCCCTTGCTTTTATAATTAAAAAATTAAAGGGGTAAATTAAAAACATTAAAGTTAAATTAGATAACTTTTATAATTAAATTTAAAAAATGTAAGCCAAATTAAAGAAATTGAATTTAAAAAAATCAGCTCCATAGTTAAATTAAATTTTTAAATTGAAAAATTAAATTTTTAAAATGAAATGTACATTTTACATTAGGTACCTAATGTAAAAAATAAATAAAAACAAAAATTGAAAAATCAGCTCCATAACTTAAAGCCAGCTCTATAATTTAATTTAACTCAAAAAATCAAAAATTAAATTAAATTAATTTGTTTAAATAAATTTAAAAACTTTAAAAAATTAAATTAAAGAAAATCGGCTCCATAACTTTCTTATCTGTCTACACTCCTTCATACTTGTTGGTACCCATTTTTATAAAAAATAAAAAATATAGCAAACGACTAACTATTCTAGTCATAATAGTCATGAGAGTATACTTTTGAGACTGTTTTGTACCTGGTGTACACTAAGTGTAGGGGAGGGTGGGGCACAATGAAACACAAAACGCTGCAAATTTTACACAAGGGTCTTTGGTACGTTGCAGGGCCCGCCACTGACTTCATCAGAAAGCATCAGACCATCAGGGCCATCAACGACGAGGTTATCTTTGAGGGACCTGGTCAAAGGGTCCAACAGCATAATATTTTTAGGACGAACCCTTACGAGCTGTACTTCCCCTCTGTCCCCAAACTCATAAACATTCGCTCTCGCATGTACGTAAATTTTCCCCATTCGCTCCGATGTTTTTACGGCCCCTTGACAGCGGTCTCTCAAGAATAATGCATCGGTCGTAACACTCGAGGAGCTCACCTAATGTAATAATCATAAAGGAAATGCGTACGTTTCCTCTTTTTATTCTATTTTGTTTCGAATACACGTAACATTTCTCTCGGAAAAACGGCGGGCGTACTTTTTTTTACGATCATCCGGGACGAAGCGTTTTTGTCGGCAATGGGTGAATACTTGGGTGGGTACGGTCCAGTAATACCTGTTTTATCATGCACAAACCATGAATTCTAAAGGTCGCCTCCTCGAAGTGGATGTTTGGCGATGTTGCGACCGCGGGCTTTCAACTTAATTACAAAATTATGAAAACAACCCGAATAGCAAAATAGGCTAGTGGAATGGTCCGGCAGGTTTGGGATCCCCGTGAAATTTATGTCGATATTGAGGTACCTAGGTAACAATAGGATTGCATTATAATTATTAAATAATTAGGTATAATGCAATCCAATATTGTTACCTCAATAAATTTGATATTATAAAGAGGTGTCAGGTAGAATGGCACGTATTATGAATGAATGAATGAATGATAAGGTTTATTTGTAAATGCCTTCCGGCGATACAAAGTGAATGGCACGTATTATTCTAAAATAATCGTCCTGAAAAAGATGATTATAATTTCACGATAAATCGTGATGTGTTTGTTTGCCGACGGTGCAGAGGTCTAAACCAATGAGGTGGTTAGGGAGAGAAAACGACTCCTCTGCTGATGTGAGTACTAAAATTTAATTGTAAATTGTAAGTATATATTGGAATAAACAATAATAATTATTGTTTTGTGGGGACCGGAACAATTACAATTATTGTAGCGTGGGGAGCGGTTTCGAGTAACTAAGCTCATCCACAACAGGATTCAAACCTGAATATAGGTTCAACTGCTCCAAGTTACTCTGGCCTGTTGATGAGCTTTGTTGCTCAAAACTGGTCCCCACGTTACAATAATTGTACATAAACAATTATTGTTTATGTACCTGGGTCATTCTACGCTTAGAGTGGTTTTTGGAACCCCATTTTTTTCGTTTCTTAAAATACTTCAAACTCGCAATTTTTTCAGTTCAGTCTTCCAAGAAGGGTTCATGTGATGTCATTTAGTTGTGGTTTAACTAGATTAATAACAGAACATGAATTAAGGCGAATTTAAAAAAAAAGGTAGGCAGGGGAGTGACCCACTCAAGACCCAAGAATACCCACTCTCATATCCTATTCATCTGCAAACAAACAAAAAAACTCAAAAACAATCTTAAGAGTTGCATTGAAGATAGGTACCTAGTCAGCAGACCCACTAATTGCAAAAATAACTTCAAAATTAGGCTTGAATAAAATGCATAATAATTCATGTCACAACCCTGTCAAGCTTGTCACTTCCCTGTCTACAAGGAATTACCTGTGTTAGACAGGGAAGTGACATACAGGGAAGTGACTTTCTTGGATAGTTTTGCAGATATCTTCCTGTCCATTAGTAGCACACTATTGCAATTCAAGACATAAATACTTGTTCAGTAAACCCATGCCATGATGGAAGTGGAAAAGTGAAAAGTGAAATAAACAGAAAAATACAGAGCACAGTGAGGTGACGAATTTGAAAAACGTATACCTGTTTTTGTAGGCTAACAGGCTGCTCCAAGGGCACTCATGACACTGAAAGAGGAAAACGATCCAGCAAACAACCTGCTGCGAATCACTGTTGCCAATTTGATTTTTTCCCGATTTTTCCCCCTCAACAGGAAAGAGAAGGGAGCTCATTTTGTAACCAGACAGGATAGTGACACCAATCCATGTGACAAACACATTCTCTCATGCTGAATCCAAAGTAATTTACCAATTGAAACTTCCAATTTAGAACGTAAACTACATCATAATTGTGATGTAATTCCGTTGTTTTGGTAGTGAAAATGGTAACACACTCTCTACCTGATATTTATGAACATTACAACTCAGGTATGTGACACTCCAGGAAAGTGACATTTAGGCTATTAAGTATTTAATTACTACCCCTAATTTTTGTTTTAAATTACTGAAACATGGTTACCCACGTAGCCTGGGTTTATTAGTTAATGATACATGCGTCAATTTTTAAACAACTGTTTTATGGGGCTGGGAAATGCTTTGTGACATGAAAAATCGGAATTAGCGTAGAATGACCCACCTATTCCAATAAACAATTTAGTACCTACTCACAACAGAGGAGTCGTTTTCTCTCACTAACCACCTCATTTGATTATCGTGCGGGAGGGAGTGCAGGTTCCCTTGGTCCAGGCCGGTCCAGAGTTCCGTGGAGCTGCCGAGACGGAATATCCACTTTGTCTATCCACGTATTGGACGGCCTTGCGTCGGGGTACCCTGCCCTCCGGTTGGTAGATATGGGGTAGCCAACGTCCTCCCACCAAAGGCTTCCTCTGTTCCACAAGTATGAGCACAGACTAAGAGAAGGTCAGGTCTAAGAGAAGCAAGTGGTCACGAGGCCCTCTGCTCTGAATCGGGGTTTTCCCCTTTTCAGCCAAAAAGTGATCAGATTAAGATGGTATCACAGTGTTGAGTCGTGAATAGTACCGCGAAAGAGCACAGGTAGTGTGGGAGTATTCCCCACAGTTACTAAAACACAAACCTAGTGAGGAGGAGTTGTGAATTGCCAGAGAAATCCCTCTACGAGATTTCCTCACCGCTGACCATGTTTTTAGTCCTCTCCATAGCCTCAGGGCACAGGGGATTCTCCTAGAACGGATGATATCACCACGGGGGTAGATGTTATAAGGGTGGAACGTGATGGGGTGCGGAAGAGGCTACCCTCAAGGTAAAATATAACTCCCATATCTCCTCCATGGCCTTGCGCTTTCTATATAACTACATTAATTGTTTACATTCCATTACGTAGTACGTCATGTTTGCATTGTCACTCTGATTCTATACAAACAGACAGAGGGAGGCCTCTTTATTTACAAAAGGACTGGCTTTGTCCAATTAGGCATTATGTAGTTCGTTCCTCAAGTGATTGCAACTCGTAGCTCGTTTTCCTCACGTGTTCCGCTTCTCACTGGCTGCCTTCTACGAACTCCTTTCATGTCAAACTACCTGTTAGGAAAATACGATGAAGTGGGTAGGAGCAAAAGAAGGGGCAACCAATTGAGTCGTTTGTTAATTATCCATCATGAAGCCGCAATGTTCTTGCACATTTGTTTACCTATGTGAGGCAGTGTTCCTAAGTAGTTAGATATTTTGGTTCGTTGGAAGAGCTCATGGCTGGGTGTTCGATGCAGTCCAGGACAGGCAATCCGTCGCAATCCGTCGTAAATGTTCATTGTTGTGTCTTGAGGTCAGGACGGGCAGCAGCTCTGTAGCAAAGTTCGGGAGCATCCACTGTTCCTCTTCACCATTGGACGTCTTGGGGATAGGATACTATCCCTACCTTCCCCATTGTATAGATGTTGGGCCCTAACAAACGGATTCTAAGTCCAAAATTATTCGGCAAGGATATCTCATTTGACCTCCTGGCATCATTTAAAAGCCCCCAGTTGCAGCCCCATGAAAGTCCCATCTATCCCCATGGTGAACTTGGATGGTTCTCGGACTCCGAAAAATTCAACTTCCAAAAATACTCCTAAAACGCCACCTAACTTAGCCGAAACCCTTCAAAAACTCCTCCAGTAGCCACTTTTTAGCCCAACAGAGACCCACGGGTTAGTGCGATCAGGGTGAAAACTTTTCCGGCATAACTAGATTGAAAATGGAGTATTTTGTCAAAACTTCACAATACCTTTCACTAATCTTTTTGTAACATAAACTTTTTTCATTTTTTTCATAGACATGTCAACTGTGGTGTTCCAAGTTCAACATGACGAGGTGAACAAGTTGTCTGTTTCACTCAGGGTCTAGAAAAAGACCAATTTCTTTTTTAAGGCCTTGTTTTACTACCCCTACGAATATCTGTAAAACAATCTGTCCCGTCCTTGCTTTTTTATCTGCTTTTTTTTCATTTTCTCTTTGAGAGAATAAAAGTTTGAAATGTCAGAAGTAGTCACCCAAAAGGGACCCTCAAGAGGCCGTCACACACAAAGAAGTTTCACCGCCAACTGTTTTGTTTAAATTGTCAAGGCAGTAGAAACCGTTGACGGGGTGGGGTCTTTGAGCCATGTGTATTTAATTATGTGAGGTCGGATGGACAGCTGGACTACAAGCCTGCGGCTATCACTTCCGTTCTGTCATGTGGTCAACTTATCTGTCGAGGGCTAATTCAGATGAGGGAGCTATATACACCTTTGATATCCAGGTAATAGATTGTCATAAACAGCCATAGACCCCGGAGGAACCCTTCTGGGCGACACAGTCTCTGACCTTCCAAGTTCCTCGCTTGCTGACGTCATCTTAATCGCCTCGAGGCAGTCGTGCTGTGACATTGGTATAGTGGTTGATCGAAAATGGCCATTGACCTGTTAGCTGGGCCTATCATAAACTACTTGACAAAGCCCAAGCTGGCATAACTAGATAGAAACCCGAGTATTTTGTCACAATTTCAGACTTGTAAAAACATTTCTACTGCCCAAAACGGCCCAGACGACGCCTTGTAGCCCTTGTATTGATTCTATTCTTGAATTTAACTGAACTAAGAATTTAATAAAATGAGTCGTCTAATATCAAAGCGCGCATTAGGTACCTAATAGTGTAACTCAAAACTTCTCTTTTTTCAGGAAACGCGAAATAATAATTAATTATTAATTAATTAAGAAGTTAATTAGTTTTATTGGGGACCCCCACTATTGAATAGATTGTGATAATTACAATTATTGTAAGAAAAGATTCACGGACAAAACGTTCCCGGACAAAAACTACCCAAAGGTAGGGCAAAAAGTTCCCGAAGTTAGAGTAAGTTGGAGAGTCATATTATAATAAAGTATTTTATCACCGAGTAGGCACACAATTCAATGTCTAACAGCTTCCCTTGATTTTGGTTTATTATTCTTGGAATAATACACCTATGTTTTCGCGACGCGGGTCGACGACTCCGATCGGCCTCAAAATTTGACATTATCCGTTTCAAGAGGTCTACATTCAAAATCCGAAATGTCCGTCCGCCGTACGCCGTCCGCCGTACGCCGTACGCCGTCCGCCGTCCGCCGTCCAGGCCGTTTTGGGCAGTAGGAATTTTTTTTAAAATCTGAAATTTTGGCAAAATACTTGGTTTACCATCTAGTTGTGCCCGCAAGGTTTTCAGTCCGATCGCCCAAACCCGTGGGGCGCTATGGGGCTAAAATGGGGCTACCGAAGGTGGTTTTTGAAGGCTTTTGGCTATGGGATCGAGTCAGGTGTCGTTTTCGAAGTATTTTTGGACGTAGAATCCATTTTTGGGGGTCCCGGAACGATCCGATTTCACTGTGGCGTTCTATAGGGCTTTCATGGGGCTAAAAATGGGATTTTTGAAGGATCCCAAGAAGTTAAATATTTTTCGAGTAAAAATTAAAGAATTTTTGAAAAAACACATTTTTGAAAAAAAAATCCCCCCAAAAAATTTTTTTTGAAATATAAAAATCCAAAAAATTTTTTTAAAATTTTTTTTATTGACAGAATTAAATGTCTGTACAAGTAACCTAAATCACAGAATAATAAACCCTTGTGTAAAATTTGCAGCGTTTTTATAATTGTCTCAAATTGCTTTAGGTAAAGGTCTACATCTTAATTAATTTTAAATGTATAACCAATGTAATTTTCAACTTTTTTCATTTAATCTTTTAAAGTTGAAATTTTGGTTTATTATTCTTGGAATAATACACCTATGTTTTCGCGACGGGGGTCGACGACTCCGATCGGGCTCAAAATTTGACATTATCCGTTTCAAGAGGTCTACATTCTAAATCCGAAATGTCCGTCCGCCGTCCGCCGTACGCCGTCCGCCGTCCAGGCCGTTTTGGGCAGTAGGAATTTTTTTTTAAATCTGAAATTTCGGCAAAATACTTGGTTTACCATCTAGTTGTGCCCGCAAGGTTTTCAGTCCGATCGCCCAAACCCGTGGGGCGCTATGGGGCTATAATGGGGCTACGGGAGGGGTTTATTGAAGGCTTTTAGCTATGGGATCGAGTTAGGTGTCGTTTTCGAAGTATTTTTGGACGTAGAATCCATTTTTTGGGGTCCCGGAACGATCCGATTTCACTGGGGCGATGTTTAGGGCATTCGTGGGGCTAAAAATGGGATTTTTGAAGGATCCCAGGATGTTAAATATTTTTCGGGTAAAAAATACAGTTTTTGAAAAAACACATTTTTGAACAAAAAATCCAAAAAAAAATTTTTTTTGAGAAAAATCAAAAAAAAAAATTTTTTAAATTTTTTCATTGACAGAATTAAATTTCTGCACAAGTAACGTATATCAAAGAATAATAAACCCTTGTGTAAAATTTGCAGCGTTTTTTCATTTCATTCACTTCCGCCTACCAACTTTTTAATTTCAAGCTCCTGCTAACTATCTGGGAAATTTGATGTAATTTAATTTTCAACTTTTTAACATTTACTTTGTTTTAGGTCTAGATCTACTTTTTATTTATTTAAATGTATAATTTAATTTTTAACTTTTTTTTTCTGCCGAATGCCGGTCTACGTGCACCAACAGTTCCTTTGACAAGGTATGGAGAAAGGGGCTGCTTTCAAAAATTGCGCGATAAGGAATGCACGGAAACTTGTTTAAGTTCATCGGGAGCCTCCTCTCTCAACGATTTATCAGAGTCAGGTATGGGCAGGGTTTGTCAAGCTACAGGCAGACCATACAGGTGGGAACCCTGAGCCGTACCCTTTTCAACATTATGATTGACGACCTGGTAACCACGATCGAGCGAGAGTTCCCTGGAGCAAGTGCACTCCTATACGCGGATGACCTCCTTATATGGGCAACCTGGAATGCTCACATACAGCAGGCAGTAGAAAAAGGGAGATCGAGAACGAAGCTGCTAAACCGTGTTGCAGGTGCGACTTAGGGTGCTTCACAAGACCTTCTCAAGTTGACCTACTGTAGGTGTAACACCACGTACCTACGTAATAACTTATTACTAATAAGTAGGGATGGGAAAGTCAACTCTTTTCGAGGAGTCGATTCTCGCGATTCAATTCGTTAAAAAGAGTCGACTTATGAGTCGACTCTTTGCGAGTCGTTAACCCGCCATTTCCCGAAGAATCGTCGGTTCTTTTTTGAATCGCGATTCTTCCTGAGTCGTCAGCTCTTCCGAGTCGTCAACTCGTGATTTCCCGAAGAATCACCGGTTCTTTTTTGAATTGTGACTCTTCCTGAGTCGACTCTTGAGATTTTGATGTGTGAGACGGCTGACGAGACGACTCACGGTCAGAGGGCATGGAAGAAATAGCTGGAAGAAATTCTTCCATGGTCAGAGGGTTTATTATTATGTACCTACCCATTTAGATGAGCTTATAAATTTTATGAGAAAAACCAATAAATAACTGGGGTATTGAAAGCCAAATTACCTAGCAAAAAATGAATTAAATTTCTTTTTGCATTTTGGCTCTGGCATTAGATGATAAGAAAAAACGCTGCACATTATGTAAAATATTTTCACAAGGGTTTATTATTCTTTGATATAGGTTGTGCGAAAATAAGTTCTGTCAATAAAAAAAAATTGTTTTTTGAAAACTTTTTTTTTCAAAATTGTGGAAGATGATCAGCACACCTAATCCCAAATAATGCTATTTTTTGTCTGCTCATGACAACAACAAACAGGGACTCCCCGTATTCTCTTTTACTCTGTCCTTTCGACTCCCGAAAGGACAGAGTAAAAGAGAATACCTAGAGAAATCAACAACGAAAACAAAAATACGCACGAGTTTGAACCTTGGTACCCTGTACAGAAACCACGGAACCAATCAGAATTGAGGATACCCAACTCTCTTCCACCCCTCCTTCACGATTCTCGATGAGTCGACTCGTATCTTACCAATCAGAATTGAGGATAGACGACTCTCTTCCCCCTCCTTTAAGACACTTCACGATTCGCAATGAGTCGACTCTTTGGAACGCCGCGAGTCGACTCACCCGGTTCATTTGAAAGAGTCGATTCATTGAGTCGACTCATTCAAAACTTACCCAACCCTACTAATAAGTCTTCAACAGCGTTTTAACTGCTTCCTGGTGGCCACTTTTTTTTTTACTTTTTTTGAAAAAAAAAAAAAAATTATTATTTAGAATATTTCATGAATTAAAAAAAAATCGTTTTCAAAATCGGACCACGGGAACCCCATCAAATAAATAATTTATTATTGTTTAATATTGTTTAAATAATTTATTCTACAATTATTGTAGAAGTCAGGTAACCTACCTCCCAAGTGCACGCGCCCGGCTAATGCGCTCCAGCGGCGCACAGTGCTTTTTTTTCGCCAATCGAGCTGGACAAAACTCTAATTACAAGATAAAAAATTCGTTCCAACGCTGAAAATATGTGTTTTGGCAGTAAATATGATTACTAGGTTCCAGAGTCGATTGAGGCCATTCTCAGACCCCAAAGATGCTTGAATAAGCTATAAAATAACGATTTTTCGGTAAAAATTCCTCAAAAATTGTTATTATTTTACTACAATCTCTTGTCATACAACTTGTCAGTCTAATGTTATTGAAAGAATTTTTGGATGGTTGTTGGTTTGAATGGTGTTGGTCATGTCGTGACCAACCAACACTATCCAAACCACGACCATCGCGACACGATGAACAATTTGAAGTTACTATTACCTACTTCTCATAGCCGTAACGATTATCAATTCATTAAAACATTCACACATTTTTATCCCCGTACTTCAGCACTTTCCACCACGTCAAAACACGCAAAAATGCGAAAACATTCAACGTCAAAACGCTGCATCTCGTAAACCTGCAGGTTCCTGCAGCTCAATTTGGTCCAGTCCCATCCAGAAATAACTCAAGTTTAACGTGGTAAAAAGATCCGGTTGAACCGAGGTGTAACTATAGCTCTAACGACGTTTTTCGCTTAAAAAACGTGAGTACATAAAAAATATCGTATATTCCAAAAATTTCATAGAATCAAAATTTTTCATTGAGTTGGTACTCGTATAATGTACAACTTCACTTGAAAAATTGTCGGAAGACCCTAGGCGAAGCGGCCGGTGAATCACTTGCAGTTGAATGAACATGTTAATAAGATCGTATTTAGCCAGACGATGAATGGGATTTCATCTCCTCTTAAAAATGCACGATATGGCACGATTCTGTGCCTTCTGAGCTTTTTCTCCTTTGTTTCTTACCTTGCCAACTAGGTATCAATGAAGAGACTCCAATATGTAGTTATTTTGAAGAAGAAAAGAACTTTTTTTGGACTTTTGTCCAGCTAGATTGGCGAAAAAAAGCACTGTGCGGCGTAGGCAGGGTTGTCGTAATATAATAATATCGTTTTCGAACTCACCCTGGAATGATTCGTATTCATTCAGATTGTCGGTGATCTTTTTTTCCGAGGTCGAAGAAGACGATGACGTCGGCAGTATACTGCATGATACGTCATTGTCTTCATACCGGGAGTTGCAGATCGATTAGCAAGAGTTTGGAGCCGAAATGACGACATTTGCTGCAAATGACGACATTGTGCAAATGATTTGCACAGATTCTTCTTTTTTTTTCGAAATTTTAGCATCCGTTTAGGGGCGGCATCCTCAAGATTTGAACGAGAACCGAAATCAATCCTATTATTATTTAATAATAGGAACTGAATCGCGGACTCGAGAAAGTCGAAAACCACAAGCTAGGATAGGAGCAGTGATGCCAGACGCCTTCGACCTGAAAGGGAGACATCTGAGGCGAAAAAGGGGGACAAAGGGGGACTTGATCACTGCAAAAAAGGGACGTTTAGGGGGACAAAAAATAAAATTATAAAACGCTGCAAATTTTACACAAGGGTTTATTATTCTTCAATTTCAATTTCTTTCAATTATTATTATTATTTGATAAAGGTTACTTGTTCAAAAAATAATTTTGTGTCAATAAAAATATTAAATATTTTTTGAAAAAAAAAAAAAAAAAAAAAAAAGGTTCAAGGGTTTGGGCTGAAAAACCTTGTGGGCACAACCAGATGTTAAACCAAGTATTTTGTCATAATTTCTGATTTAAAAAAAAAAAAAAAAAATCCTGCCCAAAACAGCCCAGACGGCGGACGGACATTTTGTTTCTTGAATCTAGACCTCTTACAACGTATTTTAAAATTAAATTTTTTAATTTAAATTTTAAATGGTTAATTTTGAGGCCGATCAGAACTTTCGACCTCCATCGCAATTACATAGGTGTATTATTCCAAGAATCCATTATATTTATTTTTTATTCCATTGTATTATGTATTATTCCATTTTTAGGATCAGGTTCCAGCCACGAACAGAATTCAGCCCGACTTTCCCACGATTTTTGATACCTTTGTACCCGCTTTGAACCCCACTTTCACCTGCTTTGGTGGCGTTTGATAGCCATCACTACTACTGCACACATCACACAAAGATAAAACTATTAATCAAGATAGAGAGATCGAGTAGGTCAACAGTTGATTACTCATCAAACAAAAATACACAAAGTTTGTTTAACAAACCGGACCAGTAACCAGCAGTCTCCCGAAAAGTAACGTTTTTGTGGGTAAAGGAAGGATTTTCTCCAGAACCACTTATCGTACAGCGATGACTTTTTTAGGAGAATCTCTGATGTTTCTGGAATGTGAACGGATGTTTACCTATGACCAAGGATTTTGGCCGATTTCAATTTGCTGCACGTTGGCAAATTTCTGAAGTTGAAAAAAGTTGGGTTTTCAATACCCATGTTTGACATGATGCGAAAAAAAAACCAAAAAAAAAAACCGACCGTCTTGAGCCTGAAGGCTAAACAATGAGAAACGTAGAATACGTCTTTACGTTGTAATGTAACAATGGAAGGGATATTAAAAATTGAAAGTAGCAAATTATACATTTAATGTATAATTAATGAGTAATTTTCTGTACATGTACGAAGGAATAGGTCACCTGATTGCCGGCTCATAATTTCGAATTCGCAGCCCCCAAACGTACTATGTACCTGTTCCGAGTATCAATTATCGATCACCTGTGTTAAAGAAGTTTCGTTTCCCTAGCAACGGTTACGTGACGGTTTCGTGGGTCGCTTTTTGGCAATTAGGTATCCGTAAAAACGTATTCTACGTTAAAAAATCGATACTTTGGGAAACCCTTGGTCACGACTTTGGGTAATATGATGAAGAATGATGAGTGAAATTTTGAAACGATTTGATTGATTACTTATTGAGTTACCTACGTTCTTCTTTACAAATAAATCCTGAAAAAATGATTTCTTATTTTTCATTTTCTTTCATGTGGAGGTAGCGACTTGAAATTTATAGGGCATGTCCATCATAACCTTAGGAATGGGCAGCATAATTTTGAAGTGAATTGATTGGATAGTGTGGACGCGGCGACGAATTGATTTCGGAAACCTCTGCCGCGCGCGAACTCGAGGAGAACTCCCCTCGTGAAACAGTAACAGTTACTGTTCTTAAAAGAACTTTGTGATCGATAGAGCTCATTTTTCTGAATCCATCGATAGGTACCAATAACTCAAAAACCCCAAATTTTGAGTTGTAACATTATTGTCGCGAGGGTGCCGATGTCTTGAATCCGAAAATGGAGTATATAATATATATATATTCAATTATCTATGAATATTATATATAATAGTATATATACTAATACTCCATTTTCTGAATCAAGACATCGCACCCTCACGACAATAGTGTTACAATAATATAATGTGTTGTATTATAATACAATATACGAGTTGTAGGTAACACCTATATAATATCCTATACTAGCTGGGACACCCGTGCTTCGCACGAAACATCAAATTCCCGTCCATCACCTATCAACGATGCACCCATGGCTACCCGTCAACTTACTTTTTCATAGTAGGGTGAATATCACAACAAGCCATCAATTGAATTGAATAGATGAGCGCAACCTTTCTGTTATTACGATATATTTAAAAGCGAGAGAAACTAAGAAACAGTAGGTATCTAGCGACCAAACACATCAAAAATATCCACGTGATGCTCATTACGTAAACAACTGCACCCTAACGACCGATGCGTAAGAAAACCTTATGCCAATCATGGGTAACGAACGGCTCAGGCTGCAAAAATCGTTTTGGAGTCGTTGGAATTAGCCTGAAAAGCTCATTCCATAGTCCCTTGTACCAACGAAATCGGACAAAAACTTTCGTCCCCCTTTTGAGGCCTCCTTAGTTACACATCAGAGATAAACAACTTTCGTCGTGAAGGACCTCCCAAAAACCGACGAAGAGGATGAGGGAGGAAAAATCAAGGTAGCCTATAACCACCCCCCGAACTCGCTGATCACAATGAGACCACCCTCATGAAAATCTGTTGAGCCGCTCGGGCGTGATGCTCTGTACAAAAAAAAAAAAAAAAAAAAAAAAAAAAACATACATGTCGAAGAGGTGAGCGCACCTTTCCATTTTTTGGAAAAAGGTTGCGCTAAAAACGGACATTTTCAAGTCACTGAAGCTTCACTCAGGAAGTAATGAGATTTTGTCCTGGGGACACTAAGTGACAAGTAAGTATGACAAGTATGTGACAAGTCTTGTAAGTGACAAGTCTTGTCATACTTAGAATTAATAATTAATTCTAAGTATTACAATTATTGTCCCTGTGTGAGGAACAACGTTTAGGGATGGTGTTAGACCCCAGAAGAACATTTTAACTGCGTTTTAAGATGAAGTTTCTCAATGACGTGGTTGTATCCAAATGCATATTTTGAGGTGATGATGCTGGTTCATCCTCTGTTAACTCTCACACCTCCTAATAATTCCGATTTTCCGATACCTGGCAGTTGACCTGGTTGAGAAACAATGAAACTCAATTTTTCCTGTTGTAAATTTATCAATAATTACAACAAAACTCTGGTACCTGAAGTACAACCTCAATGTCGTGGAACAATGGACCTCAATGGCGTGGACGATTCATCAATCCACGTCATATGAGGATTCTTCCATGACAATGAGGTGCCAATTTTTTTTAACGTTCTAGATGCTGAAATGGGTTCAAATAGGTAGGTTTGAGACCCAAATTAATTTATTTCATGGTACTTTCACCTTCATTTTGCCCTCCCTGCAACAAGTTTACAAAATCATAAACCTAGATTATTTAAATCTTCTGAGAAAGTTAACCTCAGGAGCGTGGAAGTATCTCATTGACGTGGTACAATGTTTTTTTAAAAATTTAAATTTAAACTGATTTTGATCTATGTCGACCACATTAAACAATTTTATTTAACCTAAAGAGGAAATAAAAAAATCCTGGGCACTCTCCTGCAAGGTCAATTTTTCCAAAAGTAGGAGCTCTGAAAATGTCCGTTTTTGTGATATTCACCCAGTAACAACGCTTGTTGGTTTCTCGTAGTGAAGTATCAAATTCCCTAAGATACGCCAAGGATGTAAACAACTTCCGTCGTGAAGGACTCAGGTTTCAGCCAGAACGGCCGCCGTTCGAACCCGTTTGAATAGCCTAAAACCTTCCCCGTGCTATCCCGATCATTTCGCAAAAACCCGCATCAAGATCCGTCCAACAGTTTGGCCGTGAAAGGGAGACATACATACAGACACCGATCATTCTTAGAGAGATTATAGGAGTATCTAGGATCTAAGAAGATGCAGGAAACTGAATTTTGAATCACATACAACCAGATGATAGCTCTGATGGAACGTATCTACCTGTGAATGAGGTGCGTGTTTCCTGTGTATCGAAAACATTCCATAGGTAATCCATAATAATATATAATATTATTATGGATTACCTATATTATTATATACCTATATAATATTCCAGTGACTTCTGTACAATAAGCGAAAAAAAATGTAAGCTCATTCTGAGCAAGAGCTCAGACTTTTTTCTTTTTCAGGAAAGTTTGTTTTTTCAATTGGAATGTTTTTAGGGGGAGAACGATTATTCATACCAGAAGAAGTGAAGAGCTAGACAACAGAAATCGTTATTTAAATTGATTTTTTTAATTTTTGAAAAATATCCGATATAATATATAAAATATAAATATATCGATATTTTTATAGGATACGATATATCGGATTACTACAACGATATTTTTCAAATATCGATATATCGAATAGCGATATTTTTCTCCGATAGTTACATCCCTAGGCTCGTACCTCATTTAGCTAGTAGCGTTTAGAGTAGACGACTCAAATGTGGTTTTAGTTAAACGAGGTCTTTTTGGTGAAACGAGTTGGTAAGAGGGGTTTAAATCCCTGCAAATGTGCCTGAATTTTCAATTTGCCTTCTTGGGATTATTCCCCCTCTCTCTCTCAAGTTGAAGATTCCAAGAGATGAAAGGTTTGAAGAAGGGTGAACTGTAGATTCTGGACGTTCCAGACAAGCCGAGTGATTGATTCCGCTCGGAATCTCAGACGATTGATCGGGCAAGCCGACCGAATTCGATATTTTCGACATTCCCCCTTGAGGCCTTCGTGTCGGATTTGTTTACCGTTTTCTCAGGATGTAAATCTGTAAACGTCAACTACGAGGTGGTTATGAATGAACAACGCGACCGGACTTGGCATCATAAAGTATGTACCTACACTCGGTGATTGTAAGTGCAGACTTAATGTTTTTTTTTAATTTTTTTTTTTTTAATAAAAACATAAATGAACAAATTTACTTAGGGTGACTCGATTTTTTTGAGAAAGCAGGATCCAAAAAGACAATTTTCAAATACTCAAAAAATCATAGGTTCCTCAAAACAATGAATGTCAAATATTAAAAATTTTAAGTAATTTTTAATATAATTACTTTAAATTATTATTATTATTTATTTTTAATGAACATTGCACATTTCAAATTAATACAATAATATTGTAATATTATTATTTTCTTTATGACTCAGAATTAATTTTTTTACGCAGTAATTATTTTTCTATAATATAGAATTCTTCGATATTAACGGAGAATAATGAACTCCTGTGTAAAATTTGCTTCGCTTTTTTAAAAATCAAATGGCGCCAGAAAAGATTCATTAAAACTTTATATTATGGCGACATGTTTTTTCGTATACGTCAGTTTCTAACATTTAAATAACATAATTTAATTATGTAAATTTTACAATGATGGGAGGTAGGTAAGTCTGTGGTGGTTGATGAAGAACGCTCTAACGCTCACCGCGGAGACTATCAACCTCCTCAGGCGGCCGCTAGATGTCGCACACGTTCACTGGCTTTCAACTCAGAGACGGCGGGATATTCAACGAGTACCTACCTACAAGAAGGTTGATATCGTACGAATCGTATAAAAATGGAATAATACACCTATGTATTCGTGTCGGAGGCCAAAATTTTGATCGGCCTCAAAATTGGACATTACTAAGTAATGTGTAAGTTTTAGGTACGTAGGTCGATCCACACATCTCAGTGATATATCAGTGAATCCGGGGAAGTGAAACAGTGCTCCGTATCCTCCGTACCCTTCAATTACATCGAGCAGTGATGGCCAAGGATTCGCTGAAACACCGAAATGTGTGGATCGACCTTTATACGTTACGCCGCTTCTCCTGACTCATGTTTTCTTTTAATTGTTGTGTTGTAGTTTGATAACGGCGGTACTTATGGGTAATTTTGCTTCTGATACTACCAAAGGTAGTGGAAGCATTGTTTCCACTTTCGAGCTCGAAAACATTTTTATCCTCGAAAATTAAAAGTTCCACTTGCATTTGGTTTCTTGTCTGTCAGTCTGTCCGCGCATTCTTGTTACAGCGATAAATTCCATAATTGTGATCCGATTTGGGTCAAATTTTCAAGGATTGTGCAGATTCGGCCGCTTGAGGTCCCATAATATATTATAAAGTTTATGACGCTTGAATCAGCGGAACGCTGTTCGCAGGCGCGCAAAAAGATGATTCGGGTAACCTCAGCAACGTGGAAGAAGTTGGTTGTTAGGCCTTATGATACCAACACAAATCCTCATACCGCACCAGCTGCAGAAGTGATAATTTTTGCTTTCTTCAACGTCTAAAACCCGCAATAAATAGGCCTACCTACCTATATTATAATAATTATAATATAGGTAGGTAGGCCTATTTATTGCGGTTATAAATAATTATTATTGCCGTTTTTTAGACATCGAAGAAAGCTAAAATTGATTCAATTTTCATCAATATGATCAA
Source organism: Pilophorus perplexus (assembly GCA_955831195.1). Lineage (NCBI taxonomy): Eukaryota > Metazoa > Arthropoda > Insecta > Hemiptera > Miridae > Pilophorus > Pilophorus perplexus. The sequence continues at coordinate 17,984,416 of OY037011.1, read as the reverse complement.
TATTAAATCAATGTTTGATCAATATACGTCGAATGTATTATTGTAAATTTTAATACAAACGGAATTAAAGCTTATGGAAATCTCGAACATGGTAGGGACTTTGTAGGGAAAAGAAGGGGGTTTAAAAACATTCGATAGGGAGTCCCGAGGCAAGTTGTCTGGCATCACTGATTGGTCCCCTGTCTGTTTACCTGCTTACCATCTGTGAGTTCTTCTGTACAAACTTTGTACAAAGTCCTTGTATCGTAGCCTCCGCCTACTTCTGTTCTTTTCCCCATTATTTCCCACTGGGAAATTCCCACTAATATTTGCTTCAGTTTCAAGACCATTGTTTTCGTATTTGGTGTAAAAAATGCTTACTTTGCCAGAGTCTCCAATTACAAAGTCAGGACTTCTGAGAGCCAGACCCATCAGAACCCGGGTTGCCTAACTGAGGAGCAGGACAGGCTGTTCAACTTGCCTTTTGATCAGGGTGAGCTGGAGCTGGCCATTCAAAACACCCCACAAGGGAAAAGCTCAGGCCCAGATGACATCCTCCCAGAGTTTCTTCGGCACTTGGGATCTGCAGCTAAGGTGGTTGTTCGCAGTTTCATTAATCTTATATGGGGAAAATACTTTCCTTGTCAGTGGAGGAAGGCGGAGATCGTGCCTATCTAAACAGTACACAGAGACCGTAGAAAAAATCGCCGTATTTGTATCGCTTACTGTTTCGGAGGAGTAGTCTCCAGACATACCCAGCCAGCCAGCCACAGAGACGGTGAGAATTAGTGATATAGACCTGTAGGTATATGAGGCGGTGCACCGCCATGGATTCCAAAACTGTCTATGTTCGATTTTGCAATTTTTCAGGAAACATAAAACATGCCTCAACTCAACCAATTACCCGGCAGACGCGATTTCTTTTGCATTTGACTCATTTGGCATCACTAAATGAGTGCGAAAATTTTGAACTAATTTAATTAAGAATGGAGCCATTCAATTGAGGTTGAAAAATGAATGTAGACAGTTTTGACAGGAGCTGTCGAATGGAGAGAGATTTGCTTCGAACTGACTCATGAAAGTCTCAAAATTTGGGAAAAGCTCATAGCCGAAACCTTTCAAACAAAAACCCCCCGTAGTCCTTTTTTTTAGCCCCACAGAGCCGGTTAGGTTTCCCAGCCATTTAACGTCCAAATTGGACTTAGTCTTATTGGACGGTCCAATAAGACTGCATTTAGACGGACAACTAAAATTGCTGAACTTGGACAATTCTCGTCAATTAAAGTTGCCAACAACTCCGAGCAATTCGGCGATTTTTCCCTCCTCTCTTTTTTGAGAACCAACAATTAGTTGCCAGCAATTTTATCGCTCTAAAATGTGGAGCAACTACGGGCAATAAAAATTGCTTCTTTTTTGCGTTTACACGTCCGTCCATCTCACACGTCTAGTTGCGAGGAGTCGTTCTCTCTCCCTAAGCAACTCAATATAATTTAATAAACATTGTGTACAATAATTGTACACAATGTTTATTAGTACAAAATTATTGTGTAGCTACCTACTAGATACCAATGTAAAAACGATGCAAATTTTACACAAGGGTTTATTATTCTTTGATATAGGTTACTTGTGCAAAAACTAATTCTGTGTCAATGGAAAAAATTATTATAATAGATTTTGTACACTGTTTATTAAATTTTAATAATATTATGAAATTCATATTATGAAAATACAATTTAATAAATATTGTACAAAATCTATAATGTCATGTAATCATCATCATACAATAATATAAAATTGTGTTGGCCGACGTAAGCCGTGTGGTAGCCGTGTGGTTTGTTGGTACGGGATAACGCGTTCCCGAGTGAGTTTTTTCACTTTCCGCTCGCTGGCCGTTTAGGGGGTCGAAAAAATTACGAAAAAATACGAGCCGTATAGATCAGAACTGGAGGAAGACGTCGGTCAAATCGTAAATCCGAAATTCGCCCGGGAAATTCGTCGAAAAATCGTCTCTCTCCCGTTTGTCCTACGTTTTCCACTTTCAACTCGCGCCAAAGCCCATTTAAGAGGTCGAAAAAATTACGAAAAAATACCAGCCGTATAGATCAGACCTGGAGGAAGACGTCGGTCAAATCGTAATTCGGAAATTCGCCCGGGAAATTCGCCGGAAATTCGTCGAAAAATCGTCTTTCTCGCGTTAGTCCCACGTTTTTTCGGGTTCAAAAATACCCAGTAAGGAGCCATTTTTTGGGTATGGTATCCGCGAACCAAATGCGCGCCAAAATATGGCCAATCCGATTCCGAAGTCGGATTTCAAAAAAACCGAGGGGGAGGGGGCGATTTCACGGTGAGAAGACAATTGGATCGTTTTAATTCGCGCGGGGCCAGGGAAAATTCGTCGAAAAATCGTCTTTCTCCCGTTTGTCCTACGTTTTCCACTTTCAACTCGCGCCAAAGCCCCAAATTACGAAAAAATACCAGCCGTATAGATCAGACCTGGAGGAAGACGTCGGTCAAATCGTAATTCGGAAATTCGCCCGGGAAATTCGCCGGAAATTCGTCGAAAAATCGTCTTTCTCGCGTTAGTCCCACGTTTTTTTGGGTTCAAAAATACCCAGTAAGGAGCCATTTTTTGGGTATGGTATCCGCGAGCCAAATGCGCGCCAAAATATGGCCAATCCGATTCCGAAGTCGGATTTCAAAAAAACCGAGGGGGAGGGGGCGATTTCACGGTGAGAAGACAATTGGATCGTTTTAATTCGCGCGGGGCCAGGGATCTTAGAAAACGGAGAGTCCAGGGAACTTTGATAGATGGAGAGGCCTTTATTTAAAAAAAGTTGAATTGAATTAAAAATAATAATTTCCTAAACGGTAAGCCCTAAAAATACGCCGATTTTTTCTATCGTCTCTGCTACGAATAGGAGGGGCCGAGCGGAGCGAGGCCTTATGTCTGAGTAGGGGTTTGAACGTGTCCATCGATGCTACGCACCCCACAGGCGGCAATACACCCCACAGGCGGCAATACACCCCACAGGCGGCAATACACCCCACTAGGGGAGCGAGCGAAGCGAGCCAGAGAGACTAGTATTATTATAATATAATAATAAGAATATTATTCTGATTTAAAAATATAGATTTTGTACAACGTATATTAAATTATAATTCAATGCTTTCCATCCGAAACCCATCCTTTTTCTGTCTGCCCCGAAAAAATTGCCGAAAACGAGCAATTAAAACCCACTGGCGATGGGTTTCAAAAATAGACCCGAAATAATTGCTGGCTTCACGTCAATTCCCGACAATATTGCTCCACTCGGGGCAATTATTGTCGGAAATATCGAGCAATTTCCGAGTAGGGAAAAAGTTGCCGGACGTAGGGGAAAAGTTGCTCGGCAATTTTTTACTTGCAGCCGACAACTCGGTTTGAGCAATAATTGCCGTAAAAAATTGTCCGTCTAAAATTTAATGCACCTTAAGTCTTATTGGAGTGAATTGATCGAATTTTCTGACGCGCGCAAATCCGCGCAACTCCTCCTATCTTTTTACAGTCCGATTGAGTCGGCGTTTCCTCTGTATACTATCTAGAGATCAAACTTTTAATACTACTATCTCTATTATTCAAATGGGAGAGCGACGCGAGTACCCCCCCCCCCCCCCCCCCCCCGCTGTCAGAGTGCTAGTGTTTCCAAATTCCAATAATACCATTCCATGCCCCTTTCTACGCATTCATTCTGTTGATTCTATTAAACAAGTCTAGCAAAATTTACTGTCGTGTTCCCAAAAGTCTGGGGGGGGGGGGGGGGCTCCCCCACCCCTGCACCACCCTGTCAACGCCCATGTATGTAATCGCGACGGAGGACGAAAATTCAGATCGGCCTCAAAATTTTGGTCTAGATTTCAAAAACGAAGTATCCGTCTACCGTCCGAGCCGTTTTGGGGAGTAGGAACTTAAAAAAAAAAAAACCTGTCTACTAGGTTTACCGCCTAGTTGTGCCCGCGAAGTGCCTTGGGGGGGGGGGGGGGGGGGGGGGTCCCAAAACGATTCGATTCCACCGTGGGGCTCTCATGGGACTACAAATGGAATTTTTTAAGGATCCCAGGAGGTCAAATATTTTCCGAGCACATATTGATTGACAGTGTCAACTTGTGCGAAAATTTATTCTGTGTCAATAATAAAACCCTTGTGTACAATTTGCAGCGTTTTTCCAATTGGTACCATGAATCGCCTCACGTTGTCTGGCCACCCAGAGCGCTACTGATTACTTACGTACCTACTTACCTATTTCAAGAACAAAAACGCTGCAAATTTTACACAAGGGTTTATTATTCTTTGATATACGTTACTTGTGCAGAAATTTAATTCTGTCAATGAAAAAATTTTAAAAAAAATTTTTTTTGTTTTAATCTGAAAAAAAATTTTTTATTATTTATTTTTTTTTTCAAGAATGTTTTTTTTTTTCAAAAATTCTTTATTATTTACTCGAAAAATATTTAACATCCTGGGATCCTTCAAAAATCCCATTCTTAGCCCCATGAAAGCCCTAAAGATCGTCCCAGTGAAATCGGATCGTTCCGGGACCCCAAAAAATGGATTCTGCGTCCAAAAATACTTCGAAAACGACACCTAACTCGATCCCATAGCTCAAAGCCGTCAAAACACCCCTGCCGTAGCCCCATTATAGCCCCCTAGCGCCCCACGGGTTTGGGCGATCGGACTGAAAACCTTGCGGGCACAACTAGATGGTAAACCAAGTATTTTGTCAAAATTTCAGATTTTTAAAAAAATTCCTACTGCCCAAAACGGCCTGGACGGCGGACGGCGGACGGACATTTCGGATTTTGAATGTAGACCTCTTGAAACGGATAATGTCAAATTTTGAGGCCGATCGGAGTCATCGACCCGCGTCGCGAAAACATAGGTGTATTATTCCAAGAATAATAAACCAAAACCAAATTGATTACCACTGTCGCGAAACGTAGATATTTATTAGTAGCTTTTAAATCATTTTTTTGAATAATGAACCAAAATTTGGCTTTTCTTCACTAATTTTGGTACCGGCGGACACACCCTGCATACCATTCATCCCCACCCTGGAGTGCACCTCGTTTAGTTGCACCAACTCCTCTCTCTCCGGGGGACCGGGTCTGAGCCTTTCCGGGATGGAGGTGAATATTTTCTATGGTGGCCAACATCCTCCGAGTGAACCCTTTCAGATCCTGCCTGGTCGTCCTCCAGTCTATTTGTCCGCCGGGGGTTTTGGAAGGGGGTCGGTAATGAGAGGTCTACCTATACGGAGTGGAAGCCGCTTGTGACTTGCCTATGAGGGGGTGCCCTTCATGAGCGAGCAGGTGGTTGGAATCTGAAATGGCTCCAAATATGGAGTTAAAATCCGAGGTTGTGCCGTTTCGAGAGGATTAGCCAGTTTAGTCAGGCAAAACGTATAACGCTAGATCAACCGAGTAGTCAATTAGGGGTGTAGTTGGCTGAGTAGATAATGTGGGGCCAAATTAGATAAGAAGTCAAGTACGGAGCCAAATCAACAGTGTAGGGAACGAGGTGTCAATACAGCAGAGCAGTGAGTGAGGAGCCTATAGGAGACTATAGGCAGCTGAGTACATCACGAAGTGTGGTTTGCTGAAGGTGGAGATTAGGGAGAGAGATGACTCCTATGCTGTAATACTGAATTATACTATATATATAAATAGGGTGTTTCTAGGGAGGGGGTGCCGAAGATGGGGGGCTAGCGAGGGGAAAACCACTGATCTTTGACTGAGAGTTGGCCAAGAAGGTGTACAAAATTGGTACACCTCCTTGGGCCAAATATTATATATTTAATAGATTTCACTTTCCAAATGAATCCTTTACCTCTCATCCTGTATTTCAGTAAGAATAACTAAAAAATGAAAAGCGGGAAGAAGGGGTCTGAGGCCAGGTGGAAGAGGTCAGGGGATGGCTGCCTTTAGCCTAAATACCCAAACCGTAGCCATAGAGATAATATTATCAATTTCTTCATCTACGTAAGTTCTTCACCTACTCCCTCCTTCTGTTTTTTTCCCCCCCTTCTCTTTGTTGTTCTCTTCCTACTCTGTTTGCTTTTCTTTTTGTGAATAATTTCTCTTTCTCCATGAAAAACCCTTTCCTAGCCAAAGTGATAATATTATCAATTTGGTTACAGTCACTATAATAGCCCAAACAATTTTTCAGAATAATTCTGAAATAACAATAATTGTTAGGTGGGATTTTGAGGTACCTAGTAAAATTGGCCAACTTGGGGGGCGATGGTGGCACCATTTCTCACCTAACTAATTATTAGTTAGGTGAGATTCTGAGATGAGAAATGTAATTAATATAATATATTAATTACATTTCTCATCTCAGAATCTCACCTAAGTACCTATATTATAGGTACTGTAATATAATATAATATTTATAATAATACTACAGTTACTGATACTGTAGTTGTTAGGGCTGTAGATGTGCTTAAGCAGCTGGAAATCGATACCCGGGCTAAATAAAAATTTAATTTAATTTAATTATCCTTTTTCTAATATTGATGATAAATCATTTTTTATTCCGATGATATCGGCAGGGTGTACGTATCGATAGACCTATAATATCGGACGAGTGTTATCGATTGCAAAATTTCGATTTATTTGGATATCGATAACCATCCCTGCAGACTGCAGTAGGTAGATTGAATAATATTCAATTATTCTATTGAGACTAGATTCATAAGTTGTGCTGATTGAATTAGTAACTGTTGGTATTTGTCTTTCCCTCTCAGGGTGAAAAAGGAAAGGAGCATCATGGAGGCCCCAGGGTGCTACAGATGGTTAATCCGGCCCTGCATCTGACCCAGTGTGTTTATCAGCAACCTGATGATGGAACCTACATAAAAGGAATGTCGGGCTTTGTTTGGAAGTGGATGATGAAAAAAAAAGAGCCGTATCTTGTGAAGAGTCGACTTCCCCACCCACCTACCTGCCTACCTGATTACCTGCCGTGGTAGGGAAGGACCTGCCCTCTCTTCTCACATGTCGGCCCGTCCGCCAGTTTCCCCCCGGCCGGTTCCCCGAACGGACATCTCGACACAGTTTTTTTTTTTACATTTTGACGGTACATCGGAGTTTTGTCTCGGCACACCCGTACATTGGCAAACTTGGCACATCGGCCATGCCGCGTCGCGAGTGTTTGGCCCGGATCGGCCTTGTTTTGATCCTGCAGCTGACCGGCGGGCTCGCTCAAGAGGCCGACTGCGTGCCGGGTTATACCGGAGGTGACATCGCTCTCACCGTTTTCCTCACTGTGTTGATATTGGCGGTGCTCCAAGCGGCGGGTCTGTACGGGTGGAGGTACTACTGCAGCAAAATGGAAGGTATGTTGTCATTTATTCAGGGGTTTCGGAGATTAGGGGGACGGACGACTCCTCTGCTGCTAAATTGTTTATTAGCACTAAACAATTGCAGCGTTGTGACCGGTTTCGAGCAACTAAGCTCAGCTACTGTAACAGCCCAGAGTGAGTTGAAGCAGTTGAACCTACTCAGGTTTTAATTAAAACTTCGGACAACAACCGTTCGGTGCACCTTCGAAGGTGCAGAGGCGCAATCCGATATTGAGATTGGAGAGAAATAATATTTCTCATATTATGACTCCTCAACTAATTGTCTATATTGTTGACATCTCTGAAAATCTTGACCAAAACAATTTATCCCATCAGCAGAGGAATCACATTTCTCCCTTATCTACTTTCCTTTACCATTCTTAAGAATAATTAATAATAATAATTAAGAATAATAAATAATTCGAATTCATTTGTCGAACCCCTAATCAGTTACCTTCATAGGTACTGTAATACGCTTGCCATCGTGCACATGCCAAAGAGAGAAATAGAGACAACAAATTAGTTCATCTCATGGGGGGGGGGGGGGGCTACAAATTGGATAATATTATGTATTAGAAGGATTCCCGGAGGTTAATAAAGGTGTCGTTTTCCGAGTAGAATCCTAATTTTGTGCGAAACCCTCTTTTTTTTGAGGTTCCACATCAGGTGTGGACAGGATCTGTCCACATAGTAGGTACCTACAGAAAAAATAAATTTTTCTTTTTCATTTTTTGAAAAATATTTTCTTAGTGACACAGAATTAATTTTTGGACAATTAACCTATAAGAATAAATCAAAGAATTGAATTCTTATCAAAGAATAAACCCTTGTGTAAAATTTGCGTTTTTTAATATAATAATTTTATATTATATTAATAATAATAATAATAATGATAAACAAATAAATGAAAAAATAAAATAGAAAATAATGAAAAGTTATTTTTAAAGGCGGAACTGACCCTGTGGCTCAGTAGTTTAATCTGTGTCCTGTGGTACCAAGAGTTCTAGATCAGACATGATAAAGTGGCAGAACTAGTGAGCATTAAATGTAAATTTTACAACCGCAGGGTTGCAGCATCGATTGTGACGAGTGGGGAAGGAGCGCACCCTAATAACTTCATTTTCAATTCTGACACTAGGGATTTTAATCGCGACGGAGGTCGAAAATTCTGATCGGCCTCAAAATTTGACATTACCCGTTTCGAGATCGTCTAGATTCCCAAAATGAAGACACACTTTTTTTTTAAATCTGAAAGTTTGACGAAATACTCGGTTTACCATCTAGTTGTACCCAAACCCGTGGGGCTCTGTGGTGATGCAAACGGGCTACGGGAGAGCTTTTTAAAAGGGTTTCGTTAATGGGGTCGAGTTCGATGTCGTTTTCGAAGTATTTTCGGACGTAGAATCCATTTTTGGGGGTTCCAGAATCATCCGATCATCACGGTGGAATCGGATGATTCTGGAACCCCCAAAAATGGATTCTGCGTTCAAAAATACTTCGAAAAGTCTCATTTAATGGTTTTCCTGGTAATTTTGGACGCATAATCTATTTTTCAAGGTCCCACATCAGAATCTGACGTTCTGTCCAAACATTTTAGGTATTGATTTTTTTGACATGGATATGTCTTAGTCCTGGGATCTTGCAAAATCCTCACGGGGGAAAAACCTCAAGATTTTCGGATTTTTGCTCATAACTTTTAACTACCAGTACGAAGTTTTCTACCAGAACTTCGATCTACAAAGTTGAGTACTACTACTACAAAAATGTAGAGCAATTTACTACAACGTTGTATATATATTTCATAATAATCGAGATATAGCCGATCGAAGTTGCAATTACCTCAAAATGGCAAAGAAACGAAAGTTTTGGCTCAAGTATCGATTACCATTGATTCAAAGGTAATTATGGTAGTCAGTCGTCAATATCGATATTATTGGAAGCAAGGTTTGAAAAGTTTGGAAAATCGATGCACCCTACTGTCGTTGTAAAAAGCCTCTTCGCCTGCATGATGCAGGTGTTTCTAGTGTGCATTCTTTAAGAATGATTCTTAACACCAAGTGTTTAGTGACAAGTCTTGTCACTTGGTTCATATTCACGTTGAAAGCCCTGTAGATCCCCGCGGTGAAATCGGATCGTTCTGGGACCCTCAAAAATGGATTCTACTGCCAAAAATACTTCGGAAAGACACTTAACTCGACCCCATAGCCGAAAACGTTCAAAAATCCCTCCCCTAGCCCCATAACGCAAAACGGCTCGGACGGCGGACGGATATTTTGAATCTTGACATCTTGAAACGTATAGGTATTGTCTAATTTCCCGTGATGGCTTTGGTTGGCCCCCTCAAGCTTTGGTTTTCATTTGGATATCCGGTCCGCTCACACGTCGTCGCCCAGCTCGATATACGAAAATGACCTCCCAAGAATGTTCAACAATTAACGAGCCGGAGAGGAATCCGCGGCGGGGGTCTCACCTTCGTAGGAGGAGGAAGCTCATGGGAACTTGTTTACAACTGTGACGTCACAGTAATGAGAGATATCCAACGTGTACACTCTCAAGGTAAAGGCGTTCCCCCAACGACTACATTGTGAGCTCGTCTACTGTACATAGTTGGATCGAGGTGAACAATTTGCTCGAGTCGTGTGACAATGAGGAAAATTGAACGAGGCAAAAAATGCTTGCTCGGGTGTAAATTGAAAGTTTGTAATTAAAAAAATGCTGCAAATTGCGGTACGCGGATTAATTTTTCTTTCCGCATTGTTGTAGATCTACAACAGTACCTTTACTGTTGTGGGCCTCCGCGTATCTGCAGATAACATGTTTACGCTCAAAATGACTTTTAAAACTACAGCTCAGCCGTCTCCCTGACATCTGTTACGTGTGGAATTTTGCCTTCTTAGTTGTAGGTACCTTTATTTTTGTCAGAAGCTGCCTTCTGTGTAAAAATGGTTTAAAAAAACCTTCCACGACGGTCCAAACTCAGATTTCTCAGATTTGAGCCCAATGGGTGCGACCAAAACAATTTCCTGCTTTCCGCCAAACATTTCCTTCCTTTTTCTTTTTTTTCTTTTTTTGTTAAAACCGGCCTCTGCTGGTATCAGTTCCTCGGTTGCTGCTTTGGATCCTCATTCACTGCCTTGACCTGCTGTACCGAGCCAGTCTGGGGCCAGGTGTAACAATACAATCTGTTCTGGTCCTTCAGCGCCGTATTTGCAATCTGCTCTTCTTTCGACGGCTTAGCTCATGGACTCTTGGCATTTCTGCTAGAGGTAGTGCGGCCTTTGGTGGTCCTCGGTCTTCCCCAACACTCCCCCCGGCGTTGCCACATTGTTTTGTTGTGCCCAGGGTAGCCCACATGGAGGTGCCGGGTTTTGCAGGGATAGTCTTACGTTTAGGGAATTCTTCTAATCGCAGGGACAGGAGTCATCGCTACTTACCTACTTTTACGCCACTTCTTCTTGTAACTTGTGGTGTTCCGATCATCAGAAGAAGGTGCGGATTGCAACAAAGCGTACCTACTCCTCTGCCTCTTCTTGTAGCTTGCAGTTTTCTGATTCTCGGTGGTTGCTCTTTCGTGGTCACCTTATAAGTCATAATATGACTATAATATAGTCATAGTAAGTCATAATATGACTCATGTAGTAGTCATAATAATTCATAATAGCCATAATAAGTCATAATATGACTATAATATAGTCACAGTATATTATGTGGGCAACAACCGGCCCGCAAGACATTCAAAACCCCCATTAAAAAAAAAAGGAAGCGAAGCTTTTATCATTTTGCAAAAATCAGCTGCCAGTATAGTGTCCTACTAGATGCTCCGGCTCGCTTTGCTCGCCTACGCACCCAGCTGGGGGGCTCCGCCCCCCAGACCCACCCGTAGGGCCTCGCTTCGCTCGGCCAGGGGAGTTCTCAAAGCAGACCGCTTAATCAGACATAAGGCCTCGCTCCGCTCGGCCGAGCGCTTATTCGGACAGGGGGGGTCTGCGACCCCCCCCCCCCCCCCCTATTCGTAGCTAAAAGGTCGGCAAAAAAAAAGACATCGCTTCAAAATTTCCCCGCCTCCTCCACCGTTGTAAGGTCCATGAAGCCCCACCCTGAATTTCTGAGTACGTCTTTCCGACTTCCTTGACAGCGGGGGGTTGGAAGAGCCGAGACTCACGCGAGACTCACTATCACTATCACTCACGATTTTCAATGGGAGACTACCCGAGCCGCGAGAGGGGGGGGGGGGGGGGCGTCCGTATAAAAGACTTCGCTTAAAAAAAAAAAACTACCTACTTACTCGACACAGCTCAACTGGCTAAATAATATTATATTTATTCGAGGTGTTGATAAAAAGTTCACTGTTACTGAGGAATTGCTTGCGTTACAGCCGCTATAAGGAACCACTACCTACTACAGGAGAGGACATTACAAATTTTGTACAGAAGTTACAATTCAAAAGTTTTGGCTTGCCATGGTCAAAATTAGTCGGAGTGTGCACAGGTGGTGCATCTTCTATGGTCGGCGTACGTTAAGCTTTCATCGGAATTTTGAATGGAAAAGCAACTGAATTAAATGTGCAAGAACATGATTTGATAGTCTTTCATTGCATTATATATAATGCGTATACGCGAACAAAACTTGTATTGAATGTGCTAGTAAAAACCATCAATTTTATTCGATCCCGAGGGCTTAACCATCGTCATCAGTTCAAGGCGTTTTTGGATGAAATAATATTTCGTCATATTATGAGACGAATATGACGACGCAACATATTATTTTGAAGTCAGATGGCTAAGCAAAGGAAAAATGCTGAAACGGTTTTACGGGCTTGGAAATGAGATAGCAGATTTTATTAGAATAAAAGATAAACCACTATCTGGATTGAGTTACCCAAAATAGATAGGTATGTGACTTAGCATTTCTAGTCGACCTATTTGAATGATTTAAATTTGAAACTTCAAAAACAAGGACAGTTAGTAAAATTTACTAACTGTCCTTGTTTTTAATGATTTGTACAGCATGTACAAAATTTGTACAATCTTGTATATTTAATATACAAGATTGTACCTACATATTTGAAAGCGTTTCAGAACTAACACCGCGTGTGGGAGGCGCAGATGCTATCTGGTAACAGTTACCATTTCACCACGCTGTGTGCGTGTGAAAATATTGCTTATGCTCAACATGCTGAAGAACTCAAATTACTATCGGAGCACTTTTCGAACAGATTTAGGTAGCGATTTAAAAAAAACATGGAAGGCTGTTTCAATTTATTTTTTACTCCAACAAAAAGTAATATACAAAATGCTCCAATAGACGCATTTGCAATGTTGATTGAGATTAAAGAACACACACTCCTAAAATCTAAATTTAAGACAAGGAGTTGTGAGATTCCTACAAAAGAATATCTCGAAGAAGAACGTTTTCCGCAGCTTAGAAAATTCGAACAGTTCTTTTCAATGATGAAATTTACTAAATCAAAACATCGTGCATGGCTGACTGACTATAATTTGGAAAACTGCGTCTTTGTATCAATGGAATAAATCCAAACATCGATGGATTAGTTTCCCAAGTCCAAGCTCAAGTGCCTCATTGATTTCGGTGTCGCTATTTAACTTTCGTAGTTTGTAATAATTCCAAATTTCACGATGTAACAATAGGATCTATTTTAAAAATGCGCCCGCGAACGTATTTGCTCACTAAAGTTTGGCCTTCAACATGTCAAAGGTTGCCCATACATGACCACCGACAGCACTAGGTACATAGCACTAGGTAGCATTAGGTACTTTGCTCCCTCCTGGCTGCACATATTGTGAGTCGCCCTGTGTTGCTTCCACCCATCGCCTTTGCCATTCCTCTGCCCAATCGCCTCTAGCGTTTCCTGGATTTCATTGTGCCCTCCGACAAGCGCCTCCATCACAGGGTGCACCTGAGCACAGGCCTCTTCAACTTGCTATATGCCACTCGTGCATCATCACTGCATTGACTTGCCTTTGCCACCTTTCGCTACTCATGCTCCTGTTACCGTTTGGATTACTTCCCTGAGTGGTTTGATTCTTCTTCTGTTCCTGCCACAACCCTCTGTGCAAAGCTCTATAGAGAGCTTAAAATATATTCAAACTGAAGTGATTTTGTGAACAGCTTGAGGACTTATCTTAGCGGTCTTCACATCCGTGAAGAGTGCTGCTGCTTCACCTTTCTTCCCAGGCTTGACAATGTGGAAACTTCGCTGTTTCTGGAAACCCCCATTTCGGGCACTCCTCTTTTAGCAGCTCTAACCGAATTCGAATATGCCATTGAGAATTCTTTAGGCTTTTGATCAGTCTGAGGGTTCGTACTGCATGCTTAGGTACATCAGCCTTGGGTTGTTCCCTCTTGGCTCAGTAGGGTTGCCTCTCTATGACAGAAAAGTATGATCGGGACCCCTATAAGTATAGCTTTATGTACCCAACTATCAAGTCGTCGAAAAACGGCGACCTGGGACTTTGTTGAACAGCTGATTACCTATGTCTGGAGTCTAACTGCCTATTGTTGACCAGTCGACGATTTTTCGATTTCACCCTTTTGCGTCCGCTGACTCAGGGTATGGATTTAAAATGAAATAAATAGTGTGGGTCCGTTGACCAGGTGATGATTTTTCGATTTTACCCTTCTGACTCCGCTGACCCAGGGGATGGATTTAGGATGAAATCATCATTCAGTCATTATTTCCTGAAACCTCGCCACAGAGGTTGTAGGTACCAACTTAATGTGCGTATACGCATTTAATTTGAGCATCTCGGCCAAAAGATTCTTGCGTTCAATGGGCTCATGGACGGTTCATTGCGTTGAAATCATGAGGCGTCAACGTTATTCTTCAAATAACCTCGTTACGGCATGTATGGCTCCCTCAATAACTGACTTCAACCCTGCAGAAAGCTGATGTGCACCACCTGCCTCCTTTTGGTCGTCACCAGTTACTAATTTCATTCTTTTTGCAGAGATTCTCTGCAGCAGCTCTCCTTCTCTCTGCAGCATTCTCTCCAAGCAATAATCGCTTTGGTTTTGGTTCCAGTCGACAATTCCGTTCGCTATAGATCGCCCCAATAAAGCCACTGCCCCCCTCAGTTATCGTCCACGATTGTTTCACGGTAGGATAATAATTAAATCAGTTTAGCTGCACACTATTGTGGACCTCTCACCGATAAGTTGAACGGATCCTAACTGCGTGTAAACATTTCCGGTTCCTCCGAACGAGTCATTGTTTACCAACCTGGTCCGGCACAAAGCCAACCCACCTGTTCTTGCGAACAAGCCCCTCACATACAGATGCTAAAACGTATTCGTGGCCATAATTAGGGCTCGGATTCGATCAGCATGTAAACATTGAAAGAATCCTTTTGGTAGTATTTTTACTTCTCTGGGACCAACTTAATATACATTTATCGAGCGTCTTTAAAATAAACGCGTAAGTATAGTGATTTTCGTCTAAATTGTTTGCCTTTTCCAAAATTTCAAATTTCTCCTGAATTCGGGCCCTGACTTATTCATACCCAGCATACCTTACTAGGTCTTAATGTAGACATAAAATATCCTGTATTGTTTAATTGGGGGTTTCCCATGACTTTAATGATGTTTTCGAGCATATTGGGAGATTTTATCATGCATATCAATCCGAGCCCGAGTCATAATAATAATCATAATAGTCAGTATTTTCAAGACCTTTAGAAACCTTTTTTGTAGTCATTATGGTTTGGGTGCTTATGTTCATACATCCAAACCGTGATGACATTTTTTTAATAGATACTCTTATTCTGCCGTCATTAGTTAGAACACCCTATCTCCATTTTCTTTATTTCGAGAAAAAAGCTGTTGAATGAGATTTCGTAGGCCATCCCCACTATTCGAGATAGGATCAAGTCTTTTGCCGAACCTTTCAAATGGAGATAGGAAGTTCTAACTTGGTGCAAAATACGCGCCACGCCGAAATCTACTCAAACATGCACCTTACTCCAAAAACACCAAAATGGTTGATAGGGTTTTTTATCCTAGGACGGCAGAATTGTTTCGTTGCAGTACATATTTTAAATCCTACAATATTTCACATTGTAATCAAGTACCGATAATGACTTGGCGTAGTGCCCATGAAAGAGCTTCGTTTATTATCAAAGTGACTGAGCACATAGTATTATCAACTTCATCAAGCTTATGACTGTAGCTTGTCTTTGCAAGGAAGGAAGTTGTTGGGCAATTTACCAAATTTACCGCCTTTATCGCTCACCCAAGGTCGCACTAATTCTCACGCGAAGTCACCCGGGGCCTAATTTTATCTATTGTTTTTTCCTCAATACCTCACCTTCGCCAACAACCAAGGTTATGGCGGTGATGTTCGTTAAAAAGTTCAAGATCGAATGAAAATAGACCTTTGGCAACGTGGTAAATTTTGAGAAAACGCTGCACATTTTTTGCAAGATGAGAATAGTGGAGATTGACCCAATGGGTATATGTGTCAGTTTTATTGGGATTAGGGCCAAGAACGGGAAAACTCTACTTCATTTGCGGAGCTTTCATAAGGGCCTGTAAGTAAACAATTTTTATTGAAACTTCAACATAGAATTTGGTACAATATGTGCAATTTATGGATTATACATAAAAACTCATTATGAAAATGTTATCAGGGCATGTGGTACATGAACCTGGTCGGGGAGAGAGAGGGAGATGAATGTCAGACTGTCCTCAACTAAGAAGTTAAGAAACCAGAGAAGAAGAAGTTGAGAAACCAGAGGATTTTTTTTTGGTCAGGTAAATGAATTAAATGAAAAGATACCTACTTGGCTTGTTTCTTAAGATTTGTTTATTGTAACTTACTACTTACTTACTTGGAAAAATTTTCCAAAAAAATTTAAAATTTTAAAAAGCCGAAAAACCTTGCGGGCACATCAAGATGGTATTAAGTGAAAATTTAAAACGATTTAACGTTACATTTTTTGGGTTGAAAGAAATCTCACAGAATTTACCTACTCAATGAACTCCAACCTAAAATCATAGATCTGTCAAAAAATAAGACTGTTACAAGTTACAATAAATCAAGACTGAAAACATTTTATAGGGCAGTGTTTTATTATTGATTTTTTGAAAAAATCAAGATTGAAAACATTTTATAGGGCAATGTTTCATTATTGAAGAGGTCATAAAGTTGGCAGGGTTCGATTCTCTTCAATCAAGTTTTTCTGGGATTTCAGGACATTTTCGAAATGTCCTCAAGGGAAGCTGTTCCTTCGACCGCAACCTTAGAAATAGAGAAAAATACCTCACTTTTACTCCGGCAAGGTCGAAGCCCCCCAACGCAATTTAAACGGATCTTAGAAGCTTGAGAAAAAAAAAATCCGTAATTAAGGGCATTGTGGCCGGTACGGAACTCGTCAACCAATTACGCCGAGTGTGCACCCGACATGTGAAAGGTGGACCCGGTGAAAGCTCTTAGTTTCGACGGTATCCAGAAAACATGAAAGGCGGAACTCAAGTGATCTGAAGTGTAGAATTGCCTTAGGGTTGAATTAGGGAGGTGCATTCGGGCGTCGTTTTAGTCTGGTTACCTGAGTGCAGTTGGTTGCGTGGACCCAGATTTCAGAAAATTACAGATTACGTAGAATACAATTTCTTATTGAAGTCCCTAGGAACAATGGGACTTCTATTTATTTCTAATTATTTTATATAAAAATTTAAACAAAAATCCCTTACAAAAATCGGTACTATGTTAACAAACTCCAGTCTTCCTCTCTCCTCACTGTCCTACTGCCTTTGAACACTGTCAGGTTTCTCATCACAAGGGCACTTACTTATTCAAAATTTTATTTATGCAATTTCCAGTCTATTGGCAACTTGGGGATTTTTTTGTCCGCCCTTGGGGAAAAATTGTCCGATTACGGTTTCTACGAAAAGTCCACTTTTCAGTCCACACCCAGTATCTTTGTCATTAATCAAGAAAACAACATATTTTCCTCTTCTATAGAATCCTTATTTATAAATAAGGAGAGGGACAGTCTCTTTTCGGTCCCTACAATTAGTTGTGGATTCGCCAAATCTTCCAAACATGTAGCAATAAACTCAATTTGTCAATACCGTCTGGCTGGGGTTCTTCAATTTCCAGCACTCATCTCATTTCCAGGTAAACTCAGGAAAATTTCAGAACCTTCGAAGTACTACCTATATGGGATTCCAATTTTCCTTCAAATTTTGGGATTTTTAATTGGAATGGTTCAGCTAAAATAATAATTCAATTATTGAATACTCACCTGTCACAAGAGTTTTCAGTAATCCATCTGGTCTGTCAATATCATGCTTGTTCGGCCCTATTTCTCCACCTTTGAGAGAAGGGATGTGTTGCGAGGCAGAGTTCGCACCACTGATCTTCAAGGCTCAACATTTATTGGGGGGATTTTATTACTTGGCAATTATATGGCAATGGTGCGAACTCATCACTTTCATGGAAAATTATCTTGTTGGTTTAATGCTGTAATGGTTAGTGAGTAGTTTATGATGGGCTGGTAACTTTCATCCAAAGCTTCCTTGTCTTCATTTTAATTGTTATTGTTATTAATGGCTCGACAACGTTCTTGAAGCCGTTTTGAGCAGTCGGATTTTTTTAATCTGAAATTTTGACATAATACTTTGTCCACCATCTAGTTGTGCCCGCAACGTTTTCAGCCCGATCCCCCCGGGGCTCTGTGGGGTTGAAAAGGGGCTACGGGAGGAGTTTATGGAGGGTTTCGGCTATGAAGTCGAGTTAGGTGTCGTTTTCGAAGTATTTTTGGGGGTATTGACATAATTCATCTTTGCACAATTTACCTACGACAAAGAATAATTGTGTAAAGTTTGCAGCGTTTTTTCATACACTTTTGTATTGTGACGGTAGTCATAATGTACCTACTGTAAGTGCCTAGTCCGAGTTGTGCGTTTTGTGAAGACTGAAACCGTGATAGGAGAAGGTACCACCTACAACAAACCTACCACCGTAATACCTAAATGACTAATTTTGAAGTAGTTTTGATTTAATCACCATTATTCTGAATAGGACTCTTCCATTCAAGGTAATGCATTCGTCTGAACAGAATGTCATTCATCTGTGTGTTCAAAAAATGAATACGCTGTTCCTCTGGAGGGAATGGGGTTCCTGCGCTGCCAGTTGCAGACATTCATGACATTGTGCAGGTCACCCACAGTGAAACCCATACTAAATACAATGCTTCCGCTGCCTTGCGGACTCGGAAGCAAAACTATAAAATTTATGCATTTTGAAAGGGGGACTTTTCGTAGTCACCCACTGTTTCAAGTCACACACCAAACTTTACGTGAGGCGGTTGTTCAGCTGATCCACTAGTAAAAATTCTGATTTCAATATCTAAAGTATAGTTAAGGGGACATTATTTGAATAAATAATTATTATGCGTCAAGGAGAAGAGATGCCGGTTGCCGGTGCGAAGGGGCGCGCAGCAGGTATGGGCGATAGTCTGCAGGTTGTTAACCTCTCACATACTTTTACCCCTCCACCTTTCCAGAGGGTTGCCAGAGGTCTGTGGGACAATCAACTCGGTTCATCAATACCTAACCGACGGGGTGTGGAAGTGGTACCCCTGTCCGACCACGCGGGTGTCGACATTCGGGATTTATTATGTTGGCAACCGAAGAGGGCAGTGAAAAGCGTCATCTTCCGCCTTCGCCGATCGTTCACGTCACCGCAAATAAAGCGGCTTCCCGACTGACCTTTTTGCTTGTTACGACCCGATCTTGTGAAACAGGAACACTAACGTTGGAAAGGCCTACTTAACATCAAATATTGGCAGTGAATAAACGTGTTATAAAATTTTCAAAGGATTGCAGGTCAACTGAGCGTACTGATTAGCTGGGGGTGTGAGAGCTGTTTAGGCATAATAAATATCTCCCATAATAAATTATTTATTCTCGGATTAATGTTAATTCATTAAACTAATTAATGCAACAAGTTTGAACCAGGTGTTTAAGGCTTTGACAGTCAGTCGAGTTTTGAAATACAGTGAAACCTCGTTAAGTGCAAATCCTCCGCAAGAACAAAAAAAAGAAGTCTGATCTCTTCAACTCCTGTTCTGTTACGTAGGTTTTCATCTCTGCAAGTGCAACAGCAACTTCCATAATCAATCAAATTTTTTTATTGCAGACACCGAGTAGGCAATACAATCGTCAAGATAATAAATAACACACTATTAAAGATGAATAAACAATATACTAAACAAATATGAAACAAGTCGAGAACAATACAGGAACCAAATTACGTGCACAAATCTCTCAAATCTACAACTGCACGACGTACATTTAGTGGTATTCAATTCAGTATAGTTAGGAGATTTGACATCAAAAGTTTCCTGCCAAAAAGAAATTTGGAAAAGCCTGACTTGTACAGGCTGTAGAACCAACAGGTTTTGGGAAAACTTCATAATTACGGGAACTGTTTTGGGCACATTTCGCCTTTTGAAAAATTAGTAAAATATGGAATTTGTACAGCTTCAACTCTGGCTACGGGAGGGGTTTTTGAAGGTTTCCGGCTATGGGGTCGAATTAGGTGTCGTTTTCCGAATAATTTTGGACGCACTTTTTTCAGGTCACATCAGATGTCAGATCAAAAGATTCTGTCCTAACATTTTACAATGGAGTCCCACGGGTTTGGGTCATCGGGCTGAAAAGCTTGCGGGCACAACTAGATGGTAAACCAAGTATTTTGCCTAAATTTCCGTTTAAAAAAATGCATACTGCTCAAAACGGCCCGGACGGCGGACGGACATTTCGGTTTGGAATCTAAACCTCTTGAAACGGATAATGTCAAATTTTGTGCCCGATCCGAGTCGTCGACCTCTGTCGCGATTACATAGGTGTATTATTCCCAGCATAATAAACCTAAAGATGATAGAATCTGATTTTGTTATCTTTCCATCCATCCCTCGCCGTTTTTGCCGTTTGCTTTGAATAGCCAATCTTTTAAAATTCTCAACACTTCTTCGGATAATGCAAATGTCTTGTATTTGAAGAGGCAAATTTCTTGTCTTTATATTTGAAGAGGCGATTTTTTTTTTTTTGTCACAGTGGAGAAAAAAAAGTGCGGTTTCATCCCGTCTTCCTTCTCTTAGCGCGACCAGCGTTGTTAAGAACGTTTTCACGCCTGTAAATAGAAAGAATCTTTCTAGCATCTGATGCTTAGTGTCTTTCTCTAACGGTCCTTATGAAACCTACAACAATGACATTACATTATGTATCCCACGCAGAAACTTCATTTCCTGCCTATCATCGTGCCATTGAATGGTTTTAATTACCAGTCGCTAACTTTAGCTGAGAGATTTTATCCTGCAAGATGAGCGATTAGAGTTGACAAACGATAGGGCATCGACGGGATATCTATCTATCTATCTATACCACTAATTCTCAGTCTGTGTGTCTGTGGGTCTGTCTGTATGTCAATCGCCTACTCTGACTAAACGGTAAGTCCTAAAAATACCCCGATTTTTCCTATCGTCTCGGGCGACCGTTTAAGTCTTTGTAGGGGGGTTGAGCACCCCCCAAAATGCGCGCAAATCCGCGCAATTGACATCAACTTTCTTATTTCAAATGGGAACCCCTATTTTTTTCATCGGATTCGGATTCCTCGACCAATTTTACGTCCGATAAGCGAGTTGCGCGAATTTTTTGGCGCGCGCGAATTCGCTGAATTAATTTTTTCGATTTATTCCGTCGTTAATAGACGGATTTTTTTCGCGTTTCGTCCGTAGCCTACCTAGAGATCCGAATTTTAATACTTGATATCGACCAAATTCATTTCGAAATCGAGTGAATTTTGAGCGCGAGTTGAGTTTTGAAAAAACTGGGCCATCGCCACCGACCCATCGCGTCGGGTGAATTCTGGCTCGGCTTCACTCCCATCCTCTCAACACCCTCTATCCCCCCGCCCTCACTCTTCACTCTGAGCGGGTGGGACATCAGCCTTTAAGGGGCGCTAGCAAGGTCTACGTGATATCTCCCGGACGGACGTAAATTAAATGAATCGATTTAAATTGAATCGATTATCGAAAAATTTAATTTAATTTGAAAAATAAAAATAAAAAATTAAAATAAAAATAAAATAAAAAAAATGATCTTAATTCTGAGATACGTTGAGCGCCCTCAAGGATTTTTTCCGTTTTCCCCTCCTTCAACTAAAGAAAAGGAGTGGGGATTTAAGCCACTATTGATTCGATTTTGATGAAATTTTCAGGGAATCATTTTATCCGCCAGGGGATTCTACGTCCAAAAATACTTGGAAAACGACACTAACTCTACCCCCTCGCCATTTTAGCCCCATATTTTTTCTTTGTTTTCATTATACCGGCCAGGGGATTCAATTGTCCTACCTACCTACATATTTATATGTAATAAATTACATATTTTAGCCCCATATTTTTCCTGTGAGTTTTCAACTATGATTTGATTTCACTAGCACTATGACAGGGTGGGAGGTGGGGCATACTTCACTCGGCCGATCATTTTAACGGCCAGGGGACTCGCAATGCTCGGCCACCGACATAGGTAGTTCTATTATTATCAAGGGAAGGCTTTGCAAATTTGATTTCACTAGCACTATGACAGGGGGCCTTACTTTCCCCAAAAATACTTGGAAAACGACACTTAACTCTACCCCCTCGCCATTTTAGCCCCATATTTTTCCTGTGAGTTTTCAACTATGATTTGATTTCACTAGCACTATGACAGGGTGGGAGGGGGGGCATACTTCACTCGGCCGATCATTTTATCAGCCAGGGGGGTTGATGTTGAAGGAGCAGTTGACCTTGATGCAGGGTTATGAACGTGTCCATCGATGCTATGCACCCCACTAGGGTTACTCAGCTGGGTGCGTAGGCGAGCAACTAACTATTGATGGCACCCCAGGGTTTTTTTTCCTGTGAGTTGTCAAATTTGACACGTTGCCAGGGGGTGTTTCTCGCTCGGCCGATCAATTTACCAGCCAGGGGAGGCTTTTTTCAAACTTTTCAAATGACAGGGGGGGTCTTGCTTCGCTCGGGCGATTATTTTATTAGCCAGAGGGGTCTTGCTTTGCTCGGCCACCGACATAGGTAGTTCTCCTATTATTGATGGTGGAGTTTTCAAATTTGATTTCACTAGCACTTTGACAGGGGGTCCTTACTTATGTACGAGCGATCACGCAAGACCCTTATAAATAATCTATATCACTAATATATATAATATTCTTGAAAATCTCTAGAAATTCAAAAATGCTCTAAGTTCTGAGATAGGTTGAGCGCCCTCAAGGATTTTTTCCGTTTTCCCCTCCTTCAACCCCCTCCCTTCCAACGACACTTAACTCTACCCCCTCGCCATTTTAGCCCCATATTTTTCCTGTGAGTTTTCAACTTTGATTTGATTTCACTAGCACTATGATAGGTTGGGAGGGGGGGGGGGCATACTTCACTCAGCCGATCATTTTAACGGCCAGGGGACTCGCTTTGCTCGGCCACCCACATAGGTAGTTCTATTATTATTGATGGTGGAAATTTGATTTCACTAGCACGTTGACAGGGGGTCTAACTCAGCTGGGTGCGTAGGCGAGCAACTAACTATTGATGGCACCCCAGGGTTTTTTTTCCTGTGAGTTGTCAAATTTGACACGTTGCCAGGGGGTGTTTCTCGCTCGGCCGATCAATTTACCAGCCAGGGGAGGCTTTTTTCAAACTTTTCAAATGACAGGGGGGGTCTTGCTTCGCTCGGGCGATTATTTTATTAGCCAGAGGGGTCTTGCTTTGCTCGGCCACCGACATAGGTAGTTCTCCTATTATTGATGGTGGAGTTTTCAAATTTGATTTCACTAGCACTTTGACAGGGGGTCCTTACTTATGTACGAGCGATCACGCAAGACCCTTATAAATAATCTATATCACTAATATATATAATATTCTTGAAAATCTCTAGAAATTCAAAAATGCTCTACGTTCTGAGATAGGTTGAGCGCCCTCAAGGATTTTTTCCGTTTTCCCCTCCTTCAACCCCCTCCCTTCCAACGACACTTAACTCTACCCCCTCGCCATTTTAGCCCCATATTTTTCCTGTGAGTTTTCAACTTTGATTTGATTTCACTAGCACTATGATAGGTTGGGAGGGGGGGGGGGGCATACTTCACTCAGCCGATCATTTTAACGGCCAGGGGACTCGCTTTGCTCGGCCACCCACATAGGTAGTTCTATTATTATTGATGGTGGAAATTTGATTCCACTAGCACGTTGACAGGGGGTCTAATTTCGTATAGCCCCATGAAAGCTCCATAGGTCGTCCCCAAAAATACTTGGAAAACGACACTTAACTCTACCCCCTCGGCATTTTAGTCCCATAGCGCCCCACCGGGTTTTTTACTGTGAGTTTTGATTTGATTTCACTAGCACTTTGACAGGGGAGGGAGGGGGGCTTACTTCGCTCTGCCGATCATGTTATCGGCCAGAGGGAGCTCGCTTTGCTCAGCCACCCACATAGGTAGTTCTATTCTATTATTATGATGGTGGAGTTTTCAAAATTGAGTTCACTAGCACTTTGACAGGAGGGGCGTCTTATTTCGCTCAGCTGATCATCTTCTCGGCCTTTTTAGCCCCATATCGCCCCATGGGTTTTTTCCCTATGAGTTTTCAAATTTGATTTGATTTCACTAGCACTATGGCAAGGAGGGGGGGGGGGGGGCGGTTCCTCGCTCGGGCGGTAGAGAGTAGACTTTTGAAAATTGATTTCACTAGCACTTTGACTTACTTCGCTCAGCTAATAGACTAGCACTTTGACAAGGGGGCCTTACTTCACTCGGCTAATCATTTTCATACCATGATTATCGAAAAATTTAATTTAATTTGAAAAAAAAAATAAAATAAAATAAAAATAAAATAAAAAAAATGATCTTAATTCTGAGATACGTTGAGCGCCCTCAAGGATTTTTTCCGTTTTCCCCTCCTTCAACTAAAGAAAAGGAGTGGGGATTTAAGCCACTATTGATTCGATTTTGATGAAATTTTCAGGGAATCATTTTATCCGCCAGGGGATTCTACGTCCAAAAATACTTGGAAAACGACACTAACTCTACCCCCTCGCCATTTTAGCCCCATATTTTTTCTTTGTTTTCATTATACCGGCCAGGGGATTCAATTGTCCTACCTACCTACATATTTATATGTAATAAATTACATATTTTAGCCCCATATTTTTCCTGTGAGTTTTCAACTATGATTTGATTTCACTAGCACTATGACAGGGTGGGAGGTGGGGCATACTTCACTCGGCCGATCATTTTAACGGCCAGGGGACTCGCAATGCTCGGCCACCGACATAGGTAGTTCTATTATTATCAAGGGAAGGCTTTGCAAATTTGATTTCACTAGCACTATGACAGGGGGCCTTACTTTCCCCAAAAATACTTGGAAAACGACACTTAACTCTACCCCCTCGCCATTTTAGCCCCATATTTTTCCTGTGAGTTTTCAACTATGATTTGATTTCACTAGCACTATGACAGGGTGGGAGGGGGGGCATACTTCGCTCGGGCGATTATTTTATTAGCCAGAGGGGTCTTGCTTTGCTCGGCCACCGACATAGGTAGTTCTCCTATTATTCATGGTGGAGTTTTCAAATTTGATTTCACTAGCACTTTGACAGGGGGTCCTTACTTATGTACGAGCGATCACGCAAGACCCTTATAAATAATCTATATCACTAATATATATAATATTCTTGAAAATCTCGAGAAATTCAAAAATGCTCTACGTTCTGAGATAGGTTGAGCGCCCTCAAGGATTTTTTCCGTTTTCCCCTCCTTCAACCCCCTCCCTTCCAACGACACTTAACTCTACCCCCTCGCCATTTTAGCCCCATATTTTTCCTGTGAGTTTTCAACTTTGATTTGATTTCACTAGCACTATGATAGGTTGGGAGGGGGGGGGGGGGGGGGCATACTTCACTCAGCCGATCATTTTAACGGCCAGGGGACTCGCTTTGCTCGGCCACCCACATAGGTAGTTCTATTATTATTGATGGTGGAAATTTGATTTCACTAGCACGTTGACAGGGGGTCTAATTTCGTATAGCCCCATGAAAGCTCCATAGGTCTTCCCCAAAAATACTTGGAAAACGACACTTAACTCTACCCCCTAGGCATTTTAGTCCCATAGCGCCCCACCAGGTTTTTTACTGTGAGTTTTGATTTGATTTCACTAGCACTTTGACAGGGGAGGGAGGGGGGCTTACTTCGCTCTGCCGATCATGTTATCGGCCAGAGGGAGCTCGCTTTGCTCAGCCACCCACATAGGTAGTTCTATTCTATTATTATGATGGTGGAGTTTTCAAAATTGACACTTAACTCTACCCCCTCGGCATTTTAGTCCCATAGCGCCCCACCAGGTTTTTTACTGTGAGTTTTGATTTGATTTCACTAGCACTTTGACAGGGGAGGGAGGGGGGCTTACTTCGCTCTGCCGATCATGTTATCAGCCAGAGGGAGCTCGCTTTGCTCAGCCACCCACATAGGTAGTTCTATTCTATTATTATGATGGTGGAGTTTTCAAAATTGAGTTCACTAGCACTTTGACAGGAGGGGCGTCTTATTTCGCTCAGCTGATCATCTTCTCGGCCTTTTTAGCCCCATATCGCCCCATGGGTTTTTTCCCTATGAGTTTTCAAATTTGATTTGATTTCACTAGCACTATGGCAAGGAGGGGGGGGGGGGGGGGGGGGCGGTTCCTCGCTCGGGCGGTAGAGAGTAGACTTTTGAAAATTGATTTCACTAGCACTTTGACTTACTTCGCTCAGCTAATAGACTAGCACTTTGACAAGGGGGCCTTACTTCGCTCGGCTAATCATTTTCATACCATGATTCACCCAAATCACAGGCGGCAATATACAACCACAGTGGGCAATACATCCACAAGCGGCAATACACCCACTAGGGAGGGTCTGGGGGGCGGCAATTCACCCACAGGCGGCAATATACACTCACAGGCGGCAATACTCCCACAAGCGGCAATTCACCCACAATTCTGCGTAAGCGATCGGCCTCGCGAAGCGAGGCACCGGCCTCGCGTAGCGAGGCCCACGGGGGGTCTGGGGGGCGGAGCCCCCCAGCTGGGTGCGTAGGCGAGCAAAGCGAGCCGGAGCATCTAGTCTATATCACTAATCCTCACCGTCTCTGTCTCTGGCTGGCTGGCTGGCTGGCTGGGTATGTCAATCGCCTACTCTGACTAAACGGTAAGCGATAAAAATACGCCGATTTTTCCTATCGTCTCGGGCGACCGTTTAAGAGTCAATAGGGGGGTCGAGATTTTTCTAAAATGCGCTCAAATCCGCGCAATTGACATCAACTTTCTTATTTCAAATGGGAACCCCTATTTTTTTCACCGGATTCGGATTCCTCGACCAATTTTACGTCCGATAAGCGAATTGCGCGAATTTTATGACGCGCGCGAATTCGCTGAATTAATTTTTTCGATTTATTCCGTCGTTAATAGAAGGATTTTTTTCGCGTTTCGTCCGTAGCCTACCTTGAGATCCAAATTTTAATAGGAGATATCGACCAAATTCATTCCGACAATGAGCGGATCAGGACGGCGATTTCAGTTTTGGAGATTCCTTTAATTTACGTCAGAAAACTGGGTGGCCGTCACCGGCGGGTGGATCCCGCTCGGTTTACTCCCAGCCGATACCCCCCCACCCTCACTCTTCACTCTGAGCGGGTGGGACATCAGCCTTACAGGGGCGCTCACGAGGTCTACGAGATCTCTCCCAGACGGAAATGGATGTAAATTAAATGAATCGAGAAAAGTAGAATCGATTTAAACTGAATCGATTATCGAGAAAAGTAGAATCGATTTAAACTGAATCGATTATCGAAAAATTGAATTTAATTGAATTTGAAAAAAAAATAAAAAAATAAAAAAAATAAAAAAAATTAAAATCAATATAAAATAAATTAAAAAATAAAAATTCAAAAATGCCCCCCTGTCCGAATAAGGAGTGGGGATCTAGATCTCTTATAATATTACTTAGCCCTGCTCTTCAAGTCTCTGATATTCCCCAAAAAAGGATTCTACGTCCAAAATTTATATACACCCTTCTGTATGTTCTGAGATAGGTTGAAGATCATTTTAACGGCCAGGGGACTCGCAATGCTCGGCCACCGACATAGGTAGTTCTATTATTATCAAGGGAAGGCTTTGCAAATTTGATTTCACTAGCACTATGACAGGGGGCCTTACTTTCCCCAAAAATACTTATAAAACGACACTTAACTCTACCCCCTCGCCATTTTAGCCCCATATTTTTCCTGTGAGTTATCAACTATGATTTGATTTCACTAGCACTATGACAGGGTGGGAGGGGGGGCATACTTCACTCGGCCGATCATTTTATCAGCCAGGGGGGTTGATGTTGAAGGAGCAGTTGACCTTGATGCAGGGTTATGAACGTGTCCATCGATGCTATGCACCCCACTAGGGTTACTCAGCTGGGTGCGTAGGCGAGCAACTAACTATTGATGGCACCCCAGGGTTTTTTTCCTGTGAGTTGTCAAATTTGACACGTTGCCAAGGGGGGTTTCTCGCTCGGCCGATCAATTTACCAGCCAGGGGAGGCTTTTTTCAAACTTTTCAAATGACAGGGGGGGTCTTGCTTCGCTCGGGCGATTATTTTATTAGCCAGAGGGGTCTTGCTTTGCTCGGCCACCGACATAGGTAGTTCTCCAATTATTGATGGTGGAGTTTTCAAATTTGATTTCACTAGCACTTTGACAGGGGGTCCTTACTTCCCCCCCCCCCCCCCCCCCCCCCCCCACAAACAAGGATCTATATGTACGAGCGATCACGCAAGACCCTTATAAATAATCTATATCACTAATATATATAATATTCTTGAAAATCTCGAGAAATTCAAAAATGCTCTACGTTCTGAGATAGGTTGAGCGCCCTCAAGGATTTTTTCCGTTTTCCCCTCCTTCAACCCCCTCCCTTCCAACGACACTTAACTCTACCCCCTCGCCATTTTAGCCCCATATTTTTCCTGTGAATTTTCAACTTTGATTTGATTTCACTAGCACTATGACATGGTGGGAGGGGGGGCATACTTTACTCGGCCGATCATTTTAACGGCCAGGGGACTCGCTTTGCTCGGCCACCGACATATGTAGTTCTATTATTATCAAGGGAAGGCTTTTCAAATTTGATTTCACTAGCACTTGACAGGGGGGCCTTAATTTCCCCAAAAATACTTCCCCTTTCCCCAAAAATACTTGGAAAACGACACTTAACTCTACCCCCTCGCCATTTTAGCCCCATATTTTTCCTGTGAGTTTTCAACTTTGATTTGATTTCACTAGCACTATGACAGGTTGGGAGGGAGGGGGGGCATACTTTACTCGGCCGATCATTTTAACGGCCAGGGGACTCGCTTTGCTCGGCCACCGACATATGTAGTTCTATTATTATCAAGGGAAGGCTTTTCAAATTTGATTTCACTAGCACTTGACAGGGGGGCCTTAATTTCACTAGCACTTGACAGGGGGGCCTTAATTTCCCCAAAAATACTTCCCCTTTCCCCAAAAATAATTGGAAAACGACACTTAACTCTACCCCCTCGCCATTTTAGCCCCATATTTTTCCTGTGAGTTTTCAACTTTGATTTGATTTCACTAGCACTATGACAGGTTGGGAGGGGGGGGGGGGGCATACTTCACTCAGCCGATCATTTTAACGGCCAGGGGACTCGCTTTGCTCGGCCACCCACATAGGTAGTTCTATTATTATTGATGGTGGAAATTTGATTTCACTAGCACGTTGACAGGGGGTCTAATTTCGTATAGCCCCATGAAAGCTCCATAGGTCGTCCCCAAAAATACTTGGAAAACGACACTTAACTCTACCCCCTCGGCATTTTAGTCCCATAGCGCCCCACCGGGTTTTTTACTGTGAGTTTTGATTTGATTTCACTAGCACTTTGACTTACTTCGCTCAGCTAATAGACTAGTACTTTGACAAGGGGGCCTTACTTCGCTCGGCTAATCATTTTCGTACCATGATTCACCCAAATCACAGGCGGCAATATACAACCACAGTGGGCAATACATCCACAAGCGGCAATACACCCACATGTCGACTCTCGGTCGACCGTTTAAGAGTCAATAGGGGGGTCGAGATTTTTCTAAAATGCGCTCAAATCCGCGCAATTGACATCAACTTTCTTATTTCAAATGGGAACCATTATTTTTTTCACCGGATTCGGATTCCTCGACCAATTTTACGTCCGATAAGCGAATAGCGCGAATTTTTTGGCGCGCGCGAATTCGCTCAATTAATTTTTGCGTCTTATTCCGCCGTTAATAGACGGATTTTTTTCGCGTTTCGTCCGTAGCCTACCTTGAGATCCAAATTTTAATAGGAGATATCGACCAAATTCATTCCGACAATGAGCGGATCAGGACGGCGATTTCAGTTTTGCAGTTTTCGTTAAATCGCGGGTCGGGCGAGCCGTCGGGTGAATTCTGGGTCGGCTTACAAACTGCCTCTATCCCCCCGCCCACACTCTTCACTCTGAGCGGGTTGGACATCAGCCTTTAAGGGGCGCTCGGAAGGTCTATGCGCAACGTCTACCAGACGGAAATGGATGTAAATTAAATGAATCGATTTAAATTGAATCGATTATCGAGAAAAGTATCGAAAAGTTGAATTGAATCGGAAAAAAAAATTATTAACAAATTTTAGCCCCATTTTTTTCCTGTGTTTTCAAATTTGATTTTATTTCACTAGCACTATGACAGCGAGGGGAGGGGGGGGGGGGGGGGGTTACTTCACTCGGCCGATCATTTTACTGGCCAGGGGAGGCTCGCTTGCCTGGGCTGCCCACATTGGTAGGTAGTTCTATTGTCTCTTTGCTCGGCCATTTGACATTGGTACATTTCACGATAAAAAAATTTATATATATTCTTGAAAATCTCGAGAAATACAAAAATGATCTACATTCTGAGATAGGTTGAGCGCCCTCAAGGATTTTTTCCGTTTTCCCCTCCTTCAACTTTGATTTGATTTCACTAGCACTATGACAGGGTGGGAGGGGGGGGGGCATACTTCACTCGGCCTATCATTTTAACGGCCAGGGGACTCGCTTTGCTCGGCCACCGACATAGGTAGTTCTATTATAGGGGGGCCTTAATTTCCCCAAAAATACTTCCCCTTTCCCCAAATATACTTGGAAAACGACACTTAACTCTACCCCCTCGCCATTTTAGCCCCATATTTTTCCTGTGAGTTTTCAACTTTGATTTGATTTCACTAGCACTATGACAGGTTGGGAGGGGGGGGGGGGGGGCATACTTCACTCGGCCGATCATTATAACGGCCAGGGGACTCGCTTTGCTCGGCCACCCACATAGGTAGTTCTATTATTATTGATTTCACTAGCACGTTGACAGGGGGTCTAATTTCGTATAGCCCCATGAAAGCTCCATAGGTCGTCCCCAAAAATACTTGGAAAACGACACTTAACTCTACCCCCTCGGCATTTTAGTCCCATAGCGCCCCACCGGGTTTTTTACTGTGAGTTTTGATTTGATTTCACTAGCACTTTGACAGGGGAGGGGGGGGGGGGGGGGCTTACTTCGCTCTGCCGATCAGAGGGGGCTCGCTTTGCTCAGCCACCCACATAGGTAGTTCTATTCTATTATTATGATGGTGGAGTATTCAAAATTGAGTTCACTCGGCCGATCATTATAACGGCCAGGGGACTCGCTTTGCTCGGCCACCCACATAGGTAGTTCTATTATTATTGATTTCACTAGCACGTTGACAGGGGGTCTAATTTCGTATAGCCCCATGAAAGCTCCATAGGTCGTCCCCAAAAATACTTGGAAAACGACACTTAACTCTACCCCCTCGGCATTTTAGTCCCATAGCGCCCCACCGGGTTTTTTACTGTGAGTTTTGATTTGATTTCACTAGCACTTTGACAGGGGAGGGGGGGGGGGGCTTACTTCGCTCTGCCGATCAGAGGGGGCTCGCTTTGCTCAGCCACCCACATAGGTAGTTCTATTATAGGGGGGCCTTAATTTCCCCAAAAATACTTCCCCTTTCCCCAAAAATACTTGGAAAACGACACTTAACTCTACCCCCTCGCCATTTTAGCCCCATATTTTTCCTGTGAGTTTTCAACTTTGATTTGATTTCACTAGCACTATGACAGGTTGGGAGGGGGGGGGGGGGGGCATACTTCACTCGGCCGATCATTATAACGGCCAGGGGACTCGCTTTGCTCGGCCACCCACATAGGTAGTTCTATTATTATTGATTTCACTAGCACGTTGACAGGGGGTCTAATTTCGTATAGCCCCATGAAAGCTCCATAGGTCGTCCCCAAAAATACTTGGAAAACGACACTTAACTCTACCCCCTCGGCATTTTAGTCCCATAGCGCCCCACCAGGTTTTTTACTGTGAGTTTTGATTTGATTTCACTAGCACTTTGACAGGGGAGGGGGGGGGGCTTACTTCGCTCTGCCGATCAGAGGGGGCTCGCTTTGCTCAGCCACCCACATAGGTAGTTCTATTCTATTATTATGATGGTGGAGTATTCAAAATTGAGTTCACTAGCACTTTGACAGGAGGGGCGTCTTATTTCGCTCAGCTGATCATCTTCTCGGCCTTTTTAGCCCCATATCGCCCCATGGGTTTTTTCCCTATGAGTTTTCAAATTTGATTTGATTTCACTAGCACTATGGCAGGAAGGGGGGGGGGGGGGGTTCCTCGCTCGGGCGGTAGAGGGTAGACTTTTGAAAATTGATTTCACTAGCACTTTGACTTACTTCGCTCAGCTAATAGACTAGCACTTTGACAAGGGGGCCTTACTTCGCTCGGCTAATCATTTTCGTACCATGATTCACCCAAATCACAGGCGGCAATATACAACCACAGTGGGCAATACATCCACAAGCGGCAATACATCCACTAGGGGGGGTCTGGGGGGCGGCAATTCACCCACAGGCGGCAATATACACTCACAGGCGGCAATACACCCACAGGTGGCAATACACCCACAAGTGGCAATTCACCCACATGTCTGCTTAAGCGATCGGCCTCGCGAAGCGAGGCCCACGGGGGGTCTGGGGGGCGGAGCCCCCCAGCTGGGTGCGTAGGCGAGCAAAGCGAGCCGGAGCATCTAGTCTATACCACTAATTCTCAGTCTGTCTTCTGTATGTCAATCGCCTACTCTGACTAAACTATAAGCGATAAAAATACGCCGATTTTTCCTATCGTCTCGGGCGACCGTTTAAGAGTCACTAGGGGGGGTCGCAGACCCCCCCGGCCGAGCGAAGCGAGGCCCCCCGCCTCCGAATCCCTTATTTCAAATGGGAACCCCTATTTTTTTCACCGGATTCGGATTCCTCGACCAATTTTACGTCCGATAGGGGGGGTCGCAGACCCCCCCGGCCGAGCGAAGCGAGGCCCCCTGTCAGAATAAGCTCTCGGCCGAGCGGAGCGAGGCCTTATGTCCGATTAAGCGGTCGGCCGAGCGAAGCGAGGCCTTATGTCCGTGTAGGGGTATGAACACACCCCCCCGGCCGAGCGAAGCGAGGCCCCCCTGTCCGAATAAGCGCTCGGCCGAGCGGAGCGAGGCCTTATGTCTGCTTAAGCGATCGGCCTCGCGGAGCGAGGCACCGGCCTCGCGAAGCGAGGCCCACGGGGGGTCTGGGGGGCGGAGCCCCCCAGCTGGGTGCGTAGGCGAGCAAAGCGAGCCGGAGCATCTAGTTAATTTAAAAGTTGTGGTGGGAGTTCACATCCCGATTAGGACGGCAGTAATACGAATGTATTTTCCTCCGTTGACACGTCAGGTTGGTCCATTTGTCTCGTTTGGACGCCTTCCTGTTCCACAAGATCGAGTCGTAACGAAAAGCCGGTCGTGGTCACATGGCGATGACGTGAACGATCTGCTGGCGACGGGACGATTTTCTTTGCTCTTCTGAAGAACGTTTCATAGTGTCATTCGGCTGAAGGAATTTCGACGTCTTCTCTAGAAGATGCCAAAACAAACAGGCCAATATCGTTGTCAACTCTCACTCTTCCTCCACCTTAACGACCGGCAGATAAATCTACATTCATTTCGTGGCGCTTTCAATGATTGCGTTGTTGTGTTCGGTTGGCAGCCGTTCAATTTTGGAGTCTCGTCGTCCTTCCACTGCCAATGAAGCTCGTAGTTGAATCGAATCGTCGAATCGTCCGATGTATCCATTTCAAACCCCCTAAAGAATATCGTAGAAACTCGGATCGTAAGGCTTCTTTTCGAGGAAATAATGGCCACGAACAAATTCCCCTATCCAGCAATAGATACAGTGAAAATGTTTCAAGCTCTACGTTAGCGAAGGGGGAACTTGAGTAGATTGGAAATTGTCGCTTTAACTTTTACACGTTTCTACTGACTTCCATGAATGATCATGAATGAATCAATGAAATTATCATGAAAGTATGAAAGTATCATCAATGGGCATCATGAATGAATGAATGAAAGTAGCATTCGCAAGTCAATAATTGAGGACGTTGAATTTTCATAATTTCAGGTCATAATTTTCAGTCTGCCTTTAATTCGATGCCACTTTGTTCTGTGGGGTGCTTGTTTTGACACATGAATACATCGGACCCCCCTCAGTCGGAGCGCTGATCAGCCAGGTTCAAATCCGGGCACGAACACCAATGTTTGGCCAAAAGTCAATCACGTGTTGTAATACCAGTCTTGTCGGCAGACAATAATAATAGTACATACCATGCTTGGACAGATGTGGCACCACGGAAATAGATTATGCATTCATATTTACACGGAAAACGAAACCACATTTGACTTGCTGACATCCTTCAAAAGCTCCATTTGTAGCCCAACGGAAGTCCCACAGATCCGCGCGAAGAAATCGGATGGGTTAGGGATCTACCAATATA
The DNA here is from genome assembly GCA_955831195.1 of Pilophorus perplexus. NCBI lineage: Eukaryota > Metazoa > Arthropoda > Insecta > Hemiptera > Miridae > Pilophorus > Pilophorus perplexus. Next base: position 17,950,090 of record OY037011.1, on the reverse strand, counting down.
TTCTTCAAAAATACTTCGAAAAAGGCACCTAACTAGAGCCTGGAACCGAAACCCCTCCCGTAGCCCCTTTAGAGTCCCACGGGTTTTTGCGATAGGGCTGAAACCCATTTTGGTTTATTGTTCTTGGAATAATACACCGATGTATTCGTGATGGAGGTCGAAGACTCGGATAGGCCTCAAAATTTGACATTTTCCGTTTCAAGAGGTCTATATTCTAAAACCGAAATGCCCGTCCCCCGTACGCCGTCCGCCTTCCGGGCCGTTTTGGGCAATAGGATTTTTTTTTTTAAATCTGAAATCTTGACTAAATATTGGTTTATCATCTAGTTGTGCCCGCAAGATTTTCAGCCCGATCGCCCAAACCCGTGGGGCGCTATGGAGCTAAAATGGGACTGCGGGAGGGTTTTTTTGAAGGTTTTTGGCTATGGGATCGAGTTAGGTGTCGTTTTCGAAGTAATTTTGGGCGTAGAATCCATTTTTGGATAGGTACCTATATAATATAGTGTTTTATTTTACCCATATTTTTCCGAATTTACACTCATTTGTGTGTACAACGTACAACATTCTTAAATGAAATATCTATAATACCTATAATGAACAGCGGTCGTTATACCCGGACCAATAATATACATAATATTATTCTTTGATTTTTTATGATGGATACCCAAACTCGGTGATTTTTTGTCCGCCGTTGGGGAAAAATTGTCCTTCATTCCGTAGAATCACCCCTTCCCAAGTATTACCCCAAAAATTCTCGCCAATGTCGAAAACGCAAAAATATAGAAAACAACTATTATTCTATCCTAAAAGTATTTCTTCATTCTCTACACTTCATGCAGTCATGTCAATACATGGCTGTGTCTGTTCAACTATTTCTGTTGTTGAACTATTTGTCCCATGCTGCTCTTCTGATTTGGCGCCTCACTCAGTAGAGGCTCAGCTGATTTGGCTCCTTATTACTAAGTGCCTACTCAACTGGCTCATTCACAACTCAGTTGAATAGGATCTTCATTGTGTACTTAGCTGGCAAGGCTCCTCATAGGTGACACTACTCTTCTGTTTTGGCCCTCATCGAGTAGGTCCTCAGCTTACTCATTCACTGCTGACCATGGCTCATTCAAAACTCAGCTGACCAGGAACAATCAAGGATCATTTACAAATTCTTTAGGATTAGGAGGGAACTGCTGTCCCCCTTTCGTAGTTTGCATGTGCATACCGGTTTTGTCTAACATATTACATACGACACAAATTTTGTTCCACGTTTCACTCCTCTCTTCGCACGCGGTAAACAGGCCTGGAGTCATTCCCACTGCGAATTACCGAGGCAACTCCAGACGGCAGAAGTCTGAGGCTTTTATATTTGCTGACCATGGCTCATTCAAAACTCAGCTGACCAGGAACAATCAAGGATCATTTACAAATTCTTTAGGATTAGGAGGGAACTGCTGTCCCCCTTTCGTAGTTTGCATGTGCATACCGGTTTTGTCTAACATATTACATACGACACAAATTTTGTTCCACGTTTCACTCCTCTCTTCGCACGCGGTAAACAGGCCTGGAGTCATTCCCACTGCGAATTACCGAGGCAACTCCAGACGGCAGAAGTCTGAGGCTTTTATATTTTCTTTGGCTATGACTGAAGTCAATCAGACTCCTTTAAACAAAGTCGCACTTGGACAATAATTGTTCATTATTTCTTTGGTTGTTGGTAATAATTACCAAGCTAATAATAATAATAATAATTGTTATTATTGGGGTTCAGTTTTGAACTAAACCTCTAATCAAATTAAAATCGTGATACTTCGACTTCATTTTGGAGTTGAGGATTAACCTCAGGCCCGATCTCGTTTTCTTTTTCAATGAACGTGGAATGTACACCAGCCCTTCCCATGTTTTTTTCTCCCACAACTCGCTTAACCCTTCCGTCGATTATGTTTCCTGGGGCTGATCGAATTGTGGGGGTTGAACCGAATTACCTCGTTCACCTGTGTGTGTGTGGCCTGGACGGGGTAGACCTAGAAGTCTACCTGCCTGGTGATCCCTCCTCACAAATTACAATTAGGCACGGTGAACTCACAAAGATGACCCCTTGTGGGACCGTCAATAGCACTGATGTTGGGTCTACAGTAATGGTTGTGGTGGAATGAGTGGGGGTGGGGAGTATTAATATGAAATCGGCTAAGAATTTAAGCCACGGCACGGGTGTCTTTTATTTGGCCGAATAAAATTCACGAATTCCAAATGAAGAAGTGGTAGATAAAGTCGTCAATGAACCACACAGTTAAAGAGTACTGTAAGGTTAACATACGGAAATAACTTATTCTGGCAATAATAGCCAGAATAAATTATTTCATTTTCAGTCAAAATTATTATGACTGAAAATGAAATTTTTTCAGACATATAAAATATTATATAGTGGTCAAAAAGTGTAAATTTTGACTTGAGATTTGGGTTTCAACCTTATTCTGGGGACTATTCAGAGCACTCCCGGGTGGTCAGACTTACACTTACCTACCTATCACTCGCCGGTTGATAGCCACTGCATCCCCCCACCCCCTATCACCTTTAACTTTTGCTTCCGAGTCTGCGAAGCAGCGGAAGCCTTGTGTTCACTTTCGGGAGAAAAAAAATTTTTGTTGTCCGAATTTAAAATTTCCACTCGCATTTTGCGTTTCATAGCCTACTGAACAAATTTGGTTCCGTGTCTGTCGGTCTGTGGGTCTGTGGGTCTGTCCGCATTTCCTTGTTACAGGCATAATTTCCACAATTTTGAATGAATTTAGCTCAAATTTTTAGGGATTATGCGGATCAGGCTCCTTGAGGTCCCATACGAATTTCAGCACAATTGAATCAGCGGTACGCTCTGCGCATGCGCTAACGTGAAATTCTTGAAACAGGCATAACTTTCTCAATTTTGATCGGATTTCAATCAAATTTTCAGGAATTGTGTGCGTATAGCTCTAGATGGTACCCTGTCAGTTTCATCACGATTGAATCAGCGGTACGCTCAGCGCATGCGCGAACGTAACTCCCTTGCCACAGCCATAACTCCTACAATTTTGATCGGATTTCAATCAAATTTTCAGGAATTGTGTGGATATAGCCCTAGATGGTTCCCTATCAGTTTCATCACGATTGAATCAGTGGTACTCCCTGCGCATGCGCGAACGTAATTTTCTTGTTACAGTTGTTACGTTCATTTTGAACTTGGCACGAGGAAGCTCATGTGCCATTGCCTTGGCAGTGTATTCCGTCTGATGTCCTAGTTCAGTGTTAGTAGCATCCTGATGAAGTGTGAATTCATGAAAAGCAACTCAGTGACAGACTTTGCAAAGATAACGTCAAGATTGTTATCACAAAGATTACCACCAGTTCAGAAGGCCCCGCATATCACCCTCGACCGGAAATTCCTTTATCTCCACTAAATCCTCCTAACGCGTGTCAGCCAAATCAACGTGAACCATCAATCAAATTCGAAAGGTGAAACCCCCAAACGTCTCCCGGTAACCGTGGGATTCGGAATACCATTCCCGGATGCGACCAAGAAAAACATGGAAGGCCTAAACCCCCAGCCAGTGAGCTTTGACTAATAAATTATTAATACCAAATCAGAAGGTGATAGCCATTCCTGAAAACCGGTCGGCGGAAGACCCCGCCACTTCTTGAACACCAGGAGAGAAAGTCCCAACTTCCACGCCGACCTGAAAATCAGTAAACTTAACTACACACCTAACCCTTTCAAGCCACTCGTGTCGTACGGTGTGCGTCTCATATCACGCCCCATCGTGCAAGATAGAAACGCGGTTAATCAAAAACAGCTATCAGGGTAATAATATTATATATTACATTAGGACAAGCAGGAAAGCCTGGGAAGGGTAATTTTTTGGAAAAATTTAAAAATAAAATGAAATTTCGAAGAAAGCGAAATTGAAAATATTCAACATTTTGTTCTTTATTTATTTTTTGGCTTTTGGGCCAAAACGAGCGAACATGACGCACTAGCCCAAAATCCTTCATAACCCCACGTGCTCCTGTAGAAGCCCCTTAGTTCACACCTGCAGTAGCAACGAGTTTTCAACACCGAATCGAGGCAGCCGAGGGAATAGAAAATTCAAGTTCTAATTAATTATTAATAATAATATTATTAATAAATAATTAGAACTTGAATATTTATGCATATTATGCATAAACATAAAATATACAAGTGTGTGTGTTAGCCGAATTTATCCTATTTAATTGGACCTCCAGCAGAGGAGGATGCTCATTTTCAAGAGGTCTAGATTGCAAAAACGAAAATTCGTGTGAATTTAATGTCCGTCCGTCCTCCGAGCCGTTGTGAGCAGTAAGAATTTTTTTTAATCTGAAATTTTGGCAAAATACTCGGATTACCATGGTACAGATGCATCTAGTTGTACCCACAAGGCTTGCAGCCCGATCGCTCAAATCCGTGGGGCTCTGTGGGGCTAAAAAAAGGGCTACGGGAGGGCTTCTTTGAAGGGTTTCGGCTATGAAGTCGAGTCGAGTTAGGTTAGGTGTCGTTTTCGAACTATTTGTAGACGTAGAATTCAGTTTTGTGGATTCCAGAACGATTCGGTTTCATCGTGGGGCTCTATTGGGCTCTCATGAGGGTTTTGAAGGATCCCAAGAGAGCAAATATTTTCCGAGTAATTTTGGACGCATAATCCATTTTTCGAGGTTCCCACTCCTGTCCAAACAATGTACCGATTTTTTTTTCCTAAAATATTTTTATCATTTAATAATGATTAACAGGACGTTTTCATTTTTTTCCCGTCACGACATGAAAAAGCGTTACGCAACATAATCGCGAAAACTATAATCACATGATTGGTCTGTAAGTACATACGTTTGGCGTTGGTTACAAGTAGAGGGTCGAAATTCCAAGAGTTTTGAATGAGGCGTAAAATTAATCATTATTAAATGATCTGACTGTAGAACCATGGGTCTACCGTCCGTTTTTTTTTATTGACAGAATTAATTTTTGCACAAATAACCTATAATAATAATAAACCTTTGTGTTTTGGCTATAGGGTCGGGTGGGGTGTAGTTTTCGAATTATTTTTGGACGTAGAACCCATTTTTGGGGGTCCCACTTCTGCCCGAACAATGCACAGAATTTTTTTAAACTTTTTTTCAAAAATATTTTCTTAATGATAGAAGTAATTTTTGCACAATTAATCTTTAACTAAGTATAATAATAAGTATGCATACATACGTATAAGTATAAGCATACATACAAGCTACATACATGAATGAGTCGTTTTGCTGTTTGTACTGACATTGTGCTATTTAAATTAGCAAGTTAGGTATCAAATAATACTAGTTCTCTAATTAAATTATTCAAATTTTATATTCTGTCATTAGATAATAAAATATTCTGTTATTTACAGGTCAGTATATCATACTCGAATACCGGGAGAATTGGGTGCACCCAAGTGAATTTCGAAACCGAGATTCGTCCAGCTGGTGCCTGTTAATTTTACTGCATGCCGTGAAGGTAATAATTACCTTCAATTATTCTCATCGTTATAGTATAGATATAAAATATATATTGGAGGACATTTTCCTCATTAATAAATTGAAACGTAAGTGGGCTGGTCAGTATTTTCGAATCTCCTCTTCGCAGTGCCCTGATTTCAGCCTTTCACGCAATAAATAAACTAATTTGTAGAATGAATAGGAGAACTTTTTACTGTAAACACTCCGGTTTTTCGTCTTCGTAAACGCCCGAACTGCTGGGAATTTTCACAAGACACTAACGTTTACGAAGACGAAAAGCCGGAGATTCTTCGGGGGGAAAACATTAATCGATACGTCGACTCAAAAGTGGCGTCAAACGCTGAAAAGAGTCGGTCTGTCGTGACCGTCATGTGAAATGGGTTTGAGTTTATCGTCATTATATCATCCCGCGGTTTTTTTTCTTCATAGACGTTACGAGTTCGAGATTAGTGCTTGTTGAGCTTTGCATAGTTGGGGAGAATCGTACAACATAAAAATGATCATGATCTGCTATTGGTTTTTTAATATATATATAAGGTTTTCAGATTGAAAAACGGGATCAATGAAGTTTGACTGTAATGTTTTGACTGTCTCCGAGTTGTTCAGAAATGTTTTACGATAATTATGATCATTATTACGGTTCCAAATTGATAAATGGTAGGTACTCTAATGAATGAGGTTTTGTGCTTATTACGCTACATTGTATTGTCACGAAAATGTGTGAGGTGGACGTAGAACCGTTTTACAACTCTTTGAATTGTACACTCTTAATACCAACTTTATACTTTAGTTAACCAACTAGTTCCTCTTGACCTATTCAAGACTTGGTTCTGCCCATTGTAGGCTTATAAATTCTTCGCCTGACCGCACAACCACAATGCGACGAATCTCACGATGCAGTTCCTTTCACTCTCAACCCATTTTGACCTTGCGGTTGGCAACTTGCAAGCTGGGTATTTCGATCAGTGCTGCACGTCTGGATATGGGCCGCTCGATTATTGTTTCCGTAGATGCTGAAGTTGTGGTTAAAAGAAATGAGGCAGAGAGGAGAAACTGGGACGTGGAAGGCGCTCGTGTAATGGACCCAATGTTAGTCTTTGGGATTAGATTTTCGCTCAGAAAATGTGCGGGCTCAATTTTGAGAATTTTCTTGTTCATAATTCGCCCCCATTTTTTCGGTTATTTTGGAGCAAGGGATTGTTGTTGCTGATGGTCGTTTTGAAATGTTGTCCAGTCAGCCAAGAACATGCCACGAGAGATCAGTAGAAACGTCTTTTCATTTGGCGGAAGTAATTGACGAGGCGGAATGAAAATGAGGAGTTTATCGATTGATTGATTCGAGTGAAGAGCAGTTACAAGGAGTCGTGACATCCAAGCAGTGATGAGGCGTCATATAAACAGAGCAGTGAATGACGAGAAATATCAGCAGAGTGGTGTATCAGGAGTCATATTAGCAAATCGGGAGTCTTGTTGTAGTGATGAGTCCTCTACTGATATTATTGGTAGAATAGAAAACGAGGAGAGCAATCAGCAATGCAGTGATAAAGGAAAGCAGTTAGCAATGCAGTGAATGAGGAGTAATCTGCAGAGCAATGAACGAGGAACAGTGAACAAAGAAAGCAATCTGCAAGGCAGTGAATGAAGGGAGTCAACAGGGCTGTGAATGAGAGTCAGCAGAGCAGCAAAGGGACAGCAAAGGGCAGAGGCTAAAGGCAGAAGGAGGGCAAAGGCCTCCAAAAACGAAACCAGGGAGATTCTTCCATTAAATGTTGGCTAGCAAGGCTCCTCCTTTGTTTTAGGCTGGCAAACATATATCTATACTAATATTATAAAATTATCTTTCTGTTTGTCTGTATGTGTCCAGTAAACTTCCGAAGGTTGGATGGGTAAAATCTTTCAAAGCCCTCGACAGCGTTAAGTTGTTTTTACTCGCGAGTTTATCCGGAGATTTTTCTCGCTTGGTTTTTCAAACATCCGAGCAGGTGCACCTCTGGCCGTTCTTATTCAGCCGCGTCGCTTTGTGCCAAAACAAAAATGCTCGAAGAAAGAACTAGCTTCGGGATGCCCGCAGGGGGGAAAGAGACCGGTTCCTGGTGGCACCACCAATCTCGGGGAGGTCTTCCCTTATTATTTTTATTTGTTCGGAAGGAGGCACTCACCTTGAGGCCTCTCCGCCCAACGTTGCTTGTGTATGTGACCTACACTGAAATACAAAATGTGGAAGTATACTTGGGACGATGGAATGACTGGTAGGGGATCGCTTGGGGTTTCAAGGGTCCTACACAATCATTGTATCAATTACTGGTACTGGGTGTTTTGTCAAAACCTCTGATAAAAAATGAAAAATAAAATAAACAACCCAAAACCGCTTGTAAGGGATTACTTGGGATTTCGCCTTTTGGTTATTTTGGTTTTGTGTGATTGGGAATTTCTTAGGCGCTGTCTAAAACCACGCTTGTGTTTGGAGGAAAGGGAAGTGAGTGGACCCTTAGCTTTCACAGGGTCTGGAGGGTTTCCAGTGGGTCTGCTGCACAGTCACGGGCGAGGCGTTTTGGGCAAGCAGTCCCCTGCCCATCTTCTACCGCTGCCTCGTTGCCATTCCAGATTCCTCCCGACTTTTCCACGGGGGTGGGATCACCAGAGTCCTGGGGACGGGTGCGTAGAAGTTCCCCAGGTCGGAGCAAAGACATTAAGTCATTGAGACAAGAGGTCCCCGACTGTCCAGGATTGCCCCCCCCCCCCCCCCCCTCCTCACATTTTGCAGTTCGGAGAACACCATGGTGTTCCCTGCAGGGACGATCTAGGACGCGTAGCCCACTGTGCGGAGAAAGCGGGGATTGTGAAACCTGGGGGCAGTACGATGAGACTACTCCTCCTCAAGCCTGGAGTAGATGAATCCGAGCATGCGCGTCGATCTATTTTACCTCTACCCTCAAAACTACCACTCTTATGACTTCACGATTCCACGATTGCTTGAGTGCTGGGCTGCTCGTCCAGGACTGGTTTCTCCGAACGAACGTAAGAGCTCGCCAGGGCCACCGCTCCGATTCGGGGTTTCCCACTTTCCCGTCAAAATAGAGTGACCGGACCTGATAGAGATGCCAATCGCCATGAGGAGTCTTGATAATTCGAGCACGATGGAGGGTCTGAAAGCCAAAGGTCTGGCCAAAAAGCCGTTAACTCAGAAGTGCGAGGAAGGACGAAAATAAAATAAATAAAATAAATAAAGGAAAAATCACCCATTTTCAGTTCACTCCATTTCCGCAACCATTGGACCTACAGAACTTTAATTGGTTTCAAATTGTAGCGAATTTAACCTACTTTAAGCTTGTATAGGGTGACGTTTGTCAAAATACTTTTTTTTTGAAAACTGAAAAATTCCTAAAATTCCGCGGTTTTTGACTACCACAAGCCTAAGAGTGTTCACAAGGTATTCAGGGTTGCAATTTAGTTATGAACTCCTCTAACCCTAACAACATTTACAAAATCCGCAGTTACATTTTGAAATTTTGACAAAATACTTGGTTTACTATCTGGTTGTGCCCGCAAGGTATTCAGCCAGGTCGGCCAAACCCGAGGGACGCTATGGGGCTAAAATTGGATTTTCGGGGTCGAGTTAGGTGTCGTTTTCGAAGTATTTTTGGTCGTAGAATCCATTTTTGGGGGTCCCTAAACGATCCGATGTCACTGTGGGGATTTGGTGGGGCTACAAATGGGCTACTTTTTGAAGGATCCCAGGGAGGTCAAATATGCTGTCGTTTACCGAATAATTTTAGACGCATAATCAATTTTTCCAGGTCCCACATCTCTCCCAACATTGTACAGATTTAAAAAAAAAATGTTTTCAAAAACATTGTACAGATTTTAAAAAAAATATGTTCTCAATAACAGAATTAATTCTTGCACAATTAACGTATATCGTAGAATAATAACCTCTTGACAAGGATTTATTACACAATGTGTAAAATGTGTAGCGTTTTTTAAAAGGGGTTCGCCGTGCAAGGCCCTCACGTTTACCTTTGAGTTCGATCTTTTCGTTTAAAATTCAATACCACACAACTTGGCGTGATGTTGACAGCCATAACAGGTAGACAGCATACTTGGTTCCTAGCCAAGTTAAGTGATGCGTGAAGCATGTTAACGCGAATGGATTGGAAGTTTCCTCCAGATCCTATGTTCTTCATGCTATGTGGACCTTAGCTTTCAATTAAATTTCACGAAAATACGCCCATGGTTGCCCAGCTCTTGGTTTACTTCTCAAACTCCTTCGTGTATCGGGTCAGAGAGCGGCAAAGTGTTTTTTTTTTTTCTTCCCACCTTCCACTTTCAAAGGGTGCTGAAGAAAGTCGGGGTTTCTTTTCAATTGGTGGTCGCGTGTGTAATTCATTCATTATTCGGTTCGACATTAACATTGAAAGTAACGTTACAAGTTCACTTTCATCGTTCCAGATACCCACTTCGTAATATGTCGTAAGTCGGCTTGTCGACCGTTTTACGCCACTCTTTAAAATTAGCGGAAAAAATTAACGCTCGGCTAAAACCTGTCGATTCCGCGACAGGCCGAAAAAACTTCGCCCGACTTCCCCTTTGACGGCGTATTCAAATCCTGATGGATTTAACATGATATTGTTTTCATTTGAAAGTGAACTAAATCGACCGTATAAATCACGTTGAGAAAGTGGCTGTCTATTTCAAAACTGAACCAGTTCCTGTACTGCTCCCAGAAACGGAGATCTGAAGAAAGAATGTAGCTAGTGAGAAACCGGGAGTAGGTTAGTTGGTTCAGTGAGAGTTTGAATCGTCTGTTTGCACATAGTGAGGAAACGATTCCACCTGAGAAACGCTCATTTCCTAAGTGTCCGAAGTAAGGAAAGCTTTTTTTTCGCATTGGCTCATGAGGGGATTGGCGGATTTAGACTTGTCGATTGGTTGGTGGGGGGGGGGGGGGGAGGCTACTTGAGGGAACCCACGGTGCAGGTGCAACGAGTGCCTGCGTGTGGGTGTGTTCGGAGATCCAATGGCGCTTAGTCCAAAATTTCGCCGCCTCTTGCATTTGAAATCCAAATTTGATAGGGAAGTGATTGAGCCAGCTTTTCCAGGCTTGCGGGCACAATTAGATGGTAATCCGAGTACTCGTCAAAATTTCAGATTACATAGGTAATAATACACCTATGTAATCGCGACGGAGGTCGAAAAGAATAATTAGCCAAAATTAGTTTAAGCTTCCCAAACAGTCGAGTTGCGCCAAATCTATACTAGTAAAGTTCTATGCCATACTACTTATTCCCATAAAATCCGTGATTATGTTCCTTGATTTTCATGTTGTGTGTTATACTCACTAAGAATTAAATGTTCAGTAAATGTTTCTGAAATGACCACAAACAGGATTTGTATTTACCTTCATAATTATAAAGCTATTCAAAATTAAAGATAAATTAATTTAAACTCAAGAAATAATTACAGATCAGTGCATTTTGTCAAAATACATTAACAAAAACGCTGCAAAGTTTATACAATGGTTTATTTTTCTTTGATAATTAACTTATACCTAAGTTAATTGTGAAATAGCAAATCTGCGTCATTTAGAAAATATTTTTGAAAAAAAAAAAAAAAATAGTACAATGTTTTGACAGAAGACGAATGTTTAGACAAATGGATTTTGCGTCCAAAACTACTGGGGAAACCACCTTAGTTGACCTCCTAGGATCCTTCAAAAGTCCCCTTCGCTGCCCCTAGGTAGCCCCACGGGTTTGGGCGATCGGGCTGAAAACCTTGCGGGCACAACTAGAGATGGTAAACCGAGTATTTTGTCAAAATTTCAGATTTTTTAGAAAATTTCTACTTCCCAAAACGGCTCAGGCGGCTGACGGACATGTTGTCTTTGGACTCTCAAATTCTTTTGGAAGTGTCATGAAATGAATAATGTCAAAATTTGAGGCCGATCAGAATTTTCGAGCTCCGTCGCGATTACATAGGTGTACAGGGGGTACTGGTGTAATATTCAAAGAATAATAAACCAAAAGCTACATAAACCTTTTGTTCTTGTATAATTTAATATTGCATGTCAAAATTTACTCAATTTACTTTTTGACTTCGATTAGATTGATTCAGAAATTTCCACCCCGTTATTTTGGCGCCTATCATTACAATATGAATCTGAAATCTTGCACCCTTGGAACACGACCGATCCAAAAAACTTTCAAATTGCCCCAATATCTAAGCCATCAGGAAAATCAACCCCATCGGATCACTCGGCGTTCCAATTCTTCGGGCTCATTTCACAATGTTCCCCGGAATCGCCTGTTTTAATGGATCTGAATCCCCTCTCAAGGGAACAAGTTGGAAAGTAATTGCATAAATGCGAGAATCGCACAAGGCCAAATAAGAAGATTTGCCACGCTTGGCGAGAGGAATGCGGTTTGGGATTTCTCCACACTGGCCGCAACAGCTAGCTCGGAGGCCACACTTCTAGTGTTGTTCTTGCGATTCACGGTTTTTAAATTCTAACTCCGAGTTATCGCACGAACTGCAGTAATATGATCATCAGTCGGGCATCATATTATGAGTGCATCACTACACTAATTTATTTCTCATCATCTTATTGGTAATTTTTGAGTAATTGTGATCATGGGGGGGGGTCTACGTACTGAGGCGTGATGTGAAATATTTTCGAGTCGTAAAAACGCCTCAAGCCTAATTTGTTCCAAAAACGTCAATTCCCAAAATTTTCCGACCTCTTGGTCAACCTTTTGGTTTATCATTCTTGGATTAATACACATTTGTAATCGCGAGGGGGGGGGGGGGGGGGGTCGAAAATTCTGATCGGCCTCAAAATTTGACATTAAACATTTCAAGACTTCTAGATTCCAAAAACGAAATGTGCGTACACCGTCCGCTGTTAGCGCAGTTTTGGGCAGTAGGTTTTTTTTTTTAATCGGAAATTTTGGCAAAGTACTCGGTTATCCATCTATGTAGTTGTGCCCGCAAGGTTTTCAGCTCGATCGCCCCAACCCGTGGGCCGCTATGGGGCTGAAATGGTGCTATGGGAGGGGTTTTTGAAGGTTTTCGGCGATGGGGTCGAATTAGGTGTAGTTTTCGAATTATTTCTAGACGTAGTATCCATTTTTTGGAGTCAGATCGATCCGATTTCACCGTGGGGATCTATGGGGCTTTCATGGGGCTACAAATGGGAATTTTGGAGGATCCTAGAAAGGCCAAATGAGCTGTCGTTTTTTGAGTGATTTTCGATCCATAATCCATTTTGTCGAGGTCCCACTCCTGTCTGAACGTTGTACAGAAACTATTAAATTTTTTCTTCTTCAATTAAAAAAAAAAGGAAGTCTTATTGACACAGATTTAATTTTTCACAATTAACCTGTATCGAAGAGTAATAAACCCTTTTGTAAAATTTGCATCGTTTTTTGGTGTGCTATGAAGCTTCGTGTACCTACTTGAGTTGAGAACTTGCGCACGGAGATGGAGGAGCCAATTGAACCTATTTACCCATTTTTGTGCCAAGTTTTTTGTTTTCTTTTTCTTCTTCTTCTTCTTCTTCTTTTTCTTTTTGTTTTGGCGAAACTTCAGTAATTTATTTACTATCGCTAAATCATACGCATCCCGCAGTAGTTGACAGTCCATTTTGTGTTCAACCACTCCCTTAACGTTCCGAAGTTCGACGTAACGCAGCTGCGGTACCCATCGCTACCATCACCAGTTCTCGAACCCGGTGGACACGGCGTGGTGGTTCGGAAACCGCAGGTTGAGGGTGACCACATGCACCGACCTTGACACTGCCAACTGGTGCTCAACGCTAAGGTACCGAATGAAACAGCTCGGATGCTGTCAAATCTCCCTTTTGGGTGACGGGGGACCTTAAATTCGAGGGTTTTACATACTTGCTTCAGGATGCAGTCGAGAGTGACATAATTATGTAGGTATCATGATATTAATATGTAGGTACCATAATATTACTGTTATTTTCAACTTTTGACCTGTCTAGATCTACCTATACCAAAACGCTGAAATCTTTACTCAGAGGTTTGTTATTCTTCGATAATATTAACCTAAAAAAACCTATATTTCATAAAAAGCATAATTAAATATACCTATTAAATTTTTATAAAAATTTTCTTTTTGTACAATGTATGGACAGCTGCAAGACCTCGAAAGTTGGGTTATGCGTCAAAAATTGGGTAACGGTGAATTGGGCCAGTCATTCACAGGTCATTTTCGGGAGGGTAGACTGGCCCGCTGAGGTTACCAGCCCTTCGTATCTCTCTGTTAATTGGGCCGAACGTTGAACGTTGATAGCGAACTGTTCTTTGCAACAAAATTTAATGCATTCGCCCTGGAACTGGCTTCCATTCAGCCCGACGACTCGAGAGTCTGCAGACTTCCATGGAAATTCGTTGAATACTTGACAAGAGCATCGTCAATGAGCTCTCCTTAAGAGACGTATCCTTAATAATAATCTAATAATAATAATCTCTTCCCGAGCAAGCTCCATGAGGCAACACCTTAAGGCTAAGTAGCCTCCTTTTCGAAGTAATGAAGAGTGAGATGCATCCTTAATAATAATATAATTAAGGATGTATCATATATGATTATTATTATCATAATATATTATTATTATTAATCATATTATGAATTCTTGATGGCATATGCCATATTGAGGTTATGTATTAGGTTTTCGTTATTTATTCTTTCACCAAGCAGGTCTAACGAATTTTCATCCATTTCTTTTGCAATAAACAGATGGGGAAAGAGCCGAAAACCATACCATATTAACAACCCCCTTGTATGCCATATTAGGCAACCTTTTTTTCAGAGCTTAAAAACCATGCCATATTAAGAACCCCTTGTATGCCATATTAGGCAACCTTTTTTTCAGAGCATAAAAACGACTTTTTTTAAAAAATCGGTGTTCCACCAGCGATTAGACACTTCCGAGGAAATTCAGCGATGGGAAGTGGTAGAGGGATAGTGTACCTAGCATTGTAAACATTTTTCAACAATACATCACGTTTTTTATAGGTTTTATGACGGAACATCTTTTTGTATGCCATATTAGGGCACTTTACCCTATAGTACCCCAGAAGTTGAGTAGGTACCGGCCCAGTTAACATTTCTGATAACAGAGGCTGGAGAGGTAGCTGGCCCAGTTGGCAATTTTCTGGAAAATCCCAGCAAACACCCCCAAAATTACTAGGAAAACGACACCTTATTTGACCTCCTGGTATCCTTTCAAAAATCCCGTTTGTATACAATATGGCTATAGCCCCAATATGGCACATAGATCCTCACGGTGAAATTGGATCGTTCTGAGACTCCCAAGAATGGATTACGTCTAAAATACTTCGAAAACAACACCTAACTCGACCCCATAGCCGAAAACCTTCATAAACTCCTCCCGATTTGCCCCATAGATCCCCGCGGGTTTGGGCGATCGAGCTGAAAACCTTGCCGGCACAACTAGATCTAGATGATAAACCGAGTATAGTTTCAAAATTTCAGATTTTTTAAACAAAATTGTACCTATCTACTGCTCCCTTTTGGAATCTACACATCTTGAAACGTATAATCTCAAATTTTGAGGCCGATCAGAATTTTTGACCTCAGTCGCGAATACGTAGGTTTATTATTCCTAGAATAATAAAGGAAAATGAAGATCCAATATCTTCTTGATTCGCTTATATTATGCTATTCAGTTTAACGAAGAGAATTTAAGTAGAGGAGAAATCCAAGGCCTAGAACAACCGGAGACGCCGTGATACGCGTTATTTGTTTACATGGATGTATCAAGAAGGCTCTGGCGATGCATGGAGAAGGGATAGAGGGACGCTCCGGGATAATTACAGCGTCGTTCACCTTGAACTGGTACCAGGTGAGGTCAAATTCCTCTCCACATAAGCGTCAGACGGGAGTCGCTCCCACCGACGGTTTCGGGGCGTAGCCTCAGCAAGTGATTCGAGAGAGAAATTAAAATGCCGCGAAAGGAGTAGATGGGTGAGACGGGAACCAGAGGGTTCGAGTTGCTTTGCTGGCTTCTATTGTTCCGAAGAAGATTGTTTGAAAACTAAAACTAGGAAATTTGATACGAAACTACAATGAATGGAATAAGTCGGAGATTCGCGTGGAGGCAGTAGGTATACGACGGATTTCAAGGTTCAGGGATTCTACCAAACTGCGTCCACACCAGGACAGTTACGGATCTGCCAAGACCAGTGGTACTACAGTTCAGAAGCCCCGGATTTAACTTCACTTCCAACACAGTGAACTTTCATGGTTTAGGAGATTGATTAGGTTGGGTCGGTTTTCCGAAGTTAAGGAATTATGCACAATAATAATTTTCATTAGCAATTTTCTCAGAATAGTTTACCTAGCAATTTTCTCAGAAAAATCAATGTTCTCGCGAAGGAGGTCAAACATTTTGATCGACCTCAAAACTTCTTTTACTTATTTGTTTTCAGATGAGAAGATTCCCAAAACACATGGGTTTATCATTCTTTTATTATTCTTTGGTATAAAATATCCAAAAATTAATTCTGTCAATAGGTAACAAATTATTTTGAAACACCTAAAAAAATCTGTGCTCATACAGTGTTTGTGTAGAATTGGGATACTGAATTCTACGTCCAAAATTACTCGGTTAAATTTTAACCTCCTGGCAACCTTCACTAGTCCCATTTGTAGCCCCGTGAACGCCCCACAGATCACCGTGGTGAAATCGGATGGATTTGCGACCCACAGAAATGTAGTCTACCAAGTGCAGTGGGTATTAGGTATACCTATGTATACATGTCATGTACGTATTGGTGTATTTGACCAAGTGACGTGTATTGCCGTTTTGGGCAATAGGTCGGTAAAACTTTTTCTTAAATATGAAAATTTGACAATAATATTGTATTGGATGGATCCCACAACCCTCGGATTTCATCCTGAGGATCTAAGGGGTTTTCGTGGTGCTACAAATGGGGTTTCTGAAGGAGTGCCTGGAAGGAGAATGAGGTGTTGTTTTCCGAGTAATTTTGGACGCATAGTCCATTTATTAGGCTCCGACATCCGTCCACTAAGTCCAAGTTTACCTACAAGAAAATTAGAGAAATTTTTTAAATGTGCACCTAATCAAATTAAATATTTTATTGATATAGAACTAATTTTTGGATAATTTAAATCAAAGAATAATAAACCCCAGTGTAAAATTTCTGTTGGCGACAATCGGTGATCCTTGCCCTTAGGTGGCGTTGACTGGCCCAGTTTTACCATCCGAGTTTGTCATTACTTCAGTTATCATTTTAATTAAGTTTATGCTCATTAGGCTAAATGACGTAGATACGACGTATTCAATCATTGAATCGATGAATGTTAAAGGGGCAGTAGGTAGTCCATTTTTTTCGATTTCGTTTTTATGGATTTTCGGGTTCTTTATGGGCAGCCGCATCGTTTCATGCTATAAGGACCTTCGTCGACCACATTTTAGAGGCGTAGAGGCGGTTGGAAAGTATGAGTTTCTGAGTTTAGCATGTTGAAAGGGCAGGAGTCCGGCGGAATGGCCCTTTTAACGTACATTAAGAACTGAATTTTCTTGAAGTTTTGGCTTAATGTTTTTGCCTTTCTTCGATGTTTGATTCGAAATAAACATTCAGTTTCATTTAAAAAATGATTTTTTGTCACATGAACCGTGGCTTTTCAACAATTTGTCGAAAAACCAACGAAAAAAGACTTAATTTTGTTGTAGCATGTTGAAAGGACAGTAGGTAGTCCTCTACCTTCAAAAAATTCTGTAAAATAGGGAAATTGTATTGTGTGTTTCTTCTTCAAAGATCTCTCGGACCATTGGTTTAACAAATAAGTAATGCCCAATTTTTTCGGAACGGAACAGTTTTCTCGTTTTTCCAAAAGGCAGTTTTCTTGGACTACTGCCCCTTTAACATTCACCGATTCAATTATAATTGACACTCCACTTGGACGACGTAAACCTCGTTGCCGACACCGTTCGTAACCTACCGTCAACTTCTCCCAGCCCGATGAACCAGAGGGAGTGGCCCTCACCGTGCGTGTTCGTGCGAGATTCCTGTTGACCCACCGTTCAACCGTTACCCGTCAACCCCGTTGTATGAAAATCAACTCCAACATAATGAGTCGAGGGCGCAGCTTGATACCTTCCCAATGTGGGATGGCGAACTGCGCAATGTACGGATAATTGACGGCCTCGTCGGCAGTCGAGCAGACGCAGTTGGATCTAATTTGTGTTCAATACGGTAACACCCATGATTCCTTTGTAACGAGCACTTGGATCACCAAAGTGTACCCTTATACAACGCTGCATTTTCCATTTCTCAAAGCAAGGTTTCAGCCCGATCACCCCAACCCGTGTGCGCTATGGGGCTGAAATGGTGCTACGGTAGGGGTTTTCGAATGTTCACGGCTATGGAGTCGAGTTAGGTGGCGTTTTCGAAGTATTTTTGGACGTAGAATCCATTTTTAGGGGTCCCAAAACGATCAGTGACGATATATGGGGCTCTCATGGGGCTACAAATGGGATTTTTGAAGGATCCCATGTGGTCAAATAAGATGTCGTTTTCTGAGTAAAACCTCCCATGTAAAATTCATATTTTCGAGGTTTCACGTCTGTTCAACCATTTTATAGATTTTTTTAAAATTTTTTCAAAAATATTTTCTTAAAATGATATAGAATTAATTTGTGCACCATTCACCTTTATCAAAGAATAGGTAATCAACCCTTAAATTTGCAGCGTTTTTTATATTAGGTAAGTATACCAAAAAAAATTTTTTTTAAACCATGGCTACGATATTTATCGATACTTTTTGTTTATTATTCTTGGAATTTTTATAAAAATCTGAAGTATTGAGAAAATACTCGATTCACCATCTAGTTGTGCTCGCGTGGTCTTCAGCTCGATCGCCCAAACTCGTTGCCCTCTGTGGGGCTACGGGAGGGGTTTTGAAGGGTTTTGGCTATGGGGTCGAGTTCGGTACCTTGTCGAAGTACCTATTTTTGGACGAAAAAATCATTTTTGGGATCCCACATCTGTCCAAACGTTTTACAGGTAATTTTTTTCCCTTTCATATTCTTTTAAATACTGTTTAACGTAAGGTAGATGCGGCGAAATAGTGGGAATCCATCCTATAAAAAGACGATTTCAGACGAAGTAGTCTATTTCCACGATAAATAAAATAACAACTTGTAGACGCGTTTCGGTTTACTAAACCATCATCAGTACAATACAGAATGAGGAAGTTGTGAGAAGTTCCTTATATACAAAAGTGAATGTGCCTTCTTATGGGCGTGGCATTAGAAAGGTGGCAAGAAAAGAGAATGTGAAAGGCAAATAAGTGAAAGGAGAACTCACAGGAAAATATCGATTAGAGGGGAACGCCTAATTACATCCAGGTCATTTACTGATATTCCTAAATTGTAAACTTTCTGAATTTCCAAAGATTCTAAAGCATCTAGTTTTGGACCTTTTTGGCAAACATGAGCTATCCCAATGGCTGGATTATTATTACCTATCTCATAACTGATTCTATGGTTTTCTTCTGACAAATGTTTTTCAAAAGCTTCCCTACCCCTTCCCAACCTAAGATCATCACTATGTTCCTTCAATCTAATTTTAAATTTTCTTCCAGTTTGTCCTACATATTGAATCCCACAGTCACATTTTAATATATACACACCCCCTTTATCCTCTAAAGGAATTTTATCTTTCACACCCCCTAGTAATTTCTTTGTAGAATTCTGTGAATAGAATCCTACTCTGAAACCCCTATTTTCTAAAATGCGACCCACCAAATCACCAAAATGCGACCCACCAATCACCAAAATCGACCGAAACGACATCTTGGATCTCGCGATGAGCACAGAAGCGGTCATAGCCAATGATGATGAAGGTAAAGTTACTAAGTCCCTCTGTGCCCAATTGCTTCAAGGAGAGCAACCTACAACGAAATCAACAGAAGATGAAAAATGTCTAAGGAATCTACGGAGAAAGTTAAAGGATGAGAAGGTGACTGATAAAGGAAATACTACTGTTTTGATGAAGAAGGAGGTGTATGTGGAGAAAACATTGGAGTTTATACGTAAAAATGATTGTAAAAAGTTAAGAAGTGACCCAACTAGTAAATTCCAGGCTGATGTGAGAAGGATAGTTAATAATTCCAGTAGTATTTTTCAAGGGGTTTGGAAACGTGGCATATTTGAAATGAACCCTAGACCTCCTCTCCTAACTTGTCTTCCCAAGATCCACAAAGAAGGAATACCTATGCGACCTGTTGTATCATATATAAATGCGCCTGCCTATAAGTTAGCCAAAAAACTGAATACTATTTTTAAAAATTCTGTTGATTTCACTCCAAAATTTACCGTTAAAAATTCTTTGGACCTTATAAGTAAAATTAAAGATGTTCATGTGCCACATAATTCAAAATTAGTTTCTTTTGATGTTACAAGTTTATTTACCAACATTCCAGTTCAACATTGTAAAGATGTAGTTAATAGATTAATTTTAAATTCTCAACTTGATTTTGTAAGGAAAGATGAGTTATCCCAAATGATGAATTTATGTATAGATCAAAATTATTTTAAATTTAATGGGGATTGTTATACTCAACCAGGGGTAGCTATGGGATCGCCGTTGTCTCCACTATTAGCAGATATTTATATGAACTACTTAGAAGGGATCATTGAAACTAAATTCAAAAATAATGTACTTTATTGGTATCGATACGTTGATGATGTAATTGTCCTCTTCAATGGGACCGATAGGCAACTAGCTCATTTCTTTAATCAGCTCAACTCTGTAGATCAGCATATTCAATTTACTAAGGAAGTGGGGGGGGAATGAGCTGAATTTTCTAGATTTAACTATAAAATTGGAGGGGGGTAGGCATAAATTTGCTGTGTTCAGGAAACCAACCTATACGGATGTGGTTATCCATAATAGTTCCAATCATCCAACATCTCATAAATTTGCAGCCTTTTACAGTATGATTAACAGGGCATTATCGGTCCCAATGAATCAAGTAGCTTTTCAAAAAGAAAAAGAAGTAATTTACTCTATAGCGGAGAGTAATGGTTATCATAGGGCTACTATAGATAGAATTTGGGGAAAGATTAGTATGAAGAAATTTCAATTAGCAGTCACAAATTTGGAAAGGGAAGATAGGGAACCAGATAATAGGAAGTGGGTTAGTTTACCGTTTTATGGGAATGTAACTCAGAAAGTGGGTCGCATTTTAGAAAATAGGGGTTTCAGAGTAGGATTCTATTCACAGAATTCTACAAAGAAATTACTAGGGGGTGTGAAAGATAAAATTCCTTTAGAGGATAAAGGGGGTGTGTATATATTAAAATGTGACTGTGGGATTCAATATGTAGGACAAACTGGAAGAAAATTTAAAATTAGATTGAAGGAACATAGTGATGATCTTAGGTTGGGAAGGGGTAGGGAAGCTTTTGAAAAACATTTGTCAGAAGAAAACCATAGAATCAGTTATGAGATAGGTAATAATAATCCAGCCATTGGGATAGCTCATGTTTGCCAAAAAGGTCCAAAACTAGATGCTTTAGAATCTTTGGAAATTCAGAAAGTTTACAATTTAGGAATATCAGTAAATGACCTGGATGTAATTAGGCGTTCCCCTCTAATCGATATTTTCCTGTGAGTTCTCCTTTCACTTATTTGCCTTTCACATTCTCTTTTCTTGCCACCTTTCTAATGCCACGCCCATAAGAAGGCACATTCACTTTTGTATATAAGGAACTTCTCACAACTTCCTCATTCTGTATTGTACTGATGATGGTTTAGTAAACCGAAACGCGTCTACAAGTTGTTATTTTATTTATCGTGGAAATAGACTACTTCGTCTGAAATCGTCTTTTTATAAATACTGTTTTATTGACAATTAATTTTTGCACAATTTCTTGTCAATTAATAATAAACTCTCCCGTTAAATGTTCAGCGTTATTTGAAGTATTGCTCATCCTTATCGCCGAACCCAGGGTGTCACCCAATCCACGCAGTGTTACCTAAAACAACTCATTCAATCCCTTTTCCAAAGTTTAATTTTTTCATTCAATCTGCAGGGCAGAAATCAGAAACCTCATTTCTGGAGGTTCGCATTTAAGTGCCTTGCGTGTTTGGCGGGAGCATCTGGTTAGCCTTCAATAGTTCATTACCCTCGTTCGCCTTGAACGAGATCTCCCTTTTTAACGACCCGCCCTGATCAGCTCCTGCTAGGAGATGGAGATGGATGAAGAAAACGGGCACGAAGATAAGAACAGGACCTAAAATGTTTTCCTGTAGTGGCCTCAAATGAACTTCAAAATTTCGAAAACCCGCATCGTTAGTCTTCTTCATCTCTCACCCGAGACCTTCCACGTTGCTTCGTCAATGTAGGCGCTGATTTAGGAGGAATGCTTAGTATGCACCACCAAGACAGGTAGGTATGCTCATTTCCTGTGATTCAAGCTGCCCAGTGTCTTCCGGCTGCACAAGTCACCCGCCACAGTCGGTTTTATCGAACGTTCCTCCTCACCGACCCTTAGGAATTTCTTTACGGTTTATCGGTTTTGGTAACCATCCCAACTAAACAGGTCAACCGATAAAGAAACCCCGTTAATTCCACGGGTAATTACGAGCACCGACAAATCTCTGGGGGAGATATTTCTCAGGATGAAGATAAGCCATCACGAAGTAAAATATGTAGAACCTAATCTGCAGAACTTCCGACCTGAATTACAGCTGCAGTTACATGTGTCCGCTAGTGTGATCTTTATGAATTCTTTCTTCTCCTACACGATAAAAAACCGAACAAAACAATTATTACCATCACATAAAATGTAAATATTGCTATTTTTTTTATTAAATGCTGGCAGATCATTGATTGGCTCGTGAAAAAAAGCTATAGGTCTCCCACAAGAATATTGCGCTCCGATACTGCATTCTGGTGGCAGACATCAAACTAATCTTCGCACGAAATTTCTCCGGTCCCTCTCGTTTTTCCCTTCCCTTCCTAGTGGCAGCACTTCTCTTTTTCTCCCCTCAAACGGGTCTTTTAAAAGATAACATTTGAATTTCACATGATTGAATCGAACCTAACGACTTTTTATTTTACTTTTGCTGTTGTGCAGTTATTAGGAAGAAATCAAAATTTAAACAACAATAACATCGCGAACGTTCACTTAATTCTGTTCTTCCTCCTCCCTGGCGATGAACGTAGACAATTTCCTGGCAACGATGCAGACTATTTCCAATGCCTGACTCCTCAACGGCTTCCCCCGAGAAATTTTTGTTTTCCTCTTTTACACAAACTTTTGTATTAGGAACTACTCAAATACCTACCAAACTACACAACTGGGAGACGAAAACAAAACGGCGAGCAAGCTGAGACAATGTTGCCAACAAAAAACTCGAAATCCCTTCGTCCTCGGCTCAGGATGTCACATCGGCGTTTCCGTTTGCGGCCACCAGACTGCAGTGTCGGAGCGCAATATTCTTTTGGGAGACCTATAGTAATCTTGTATAAAACTGCGACGAGACAACAATGTGCAGCACGATAAAAACTAGATGATTGTTAAGTTTTAAGACATTATAGGTACATTAGTTCGAATTCGCCTTAAAGAAAGGAAAAAATAGTTCTTCTACTTCTCCATGATTGTATTAAATACAAGAATAATAAACCAAATTTTGGTTTATTATTCTTGGGAAAATACACATATGTAGTTGAATGGTGGCTTAGGCCACGAAATTACTGCTATCATCAGAGAATCACTTACCAATGGGTTTCCAGGGCTTGCCACGACGGTCCCAAGCTTTCCAGATGTCCCAATCTGCCCGAATTAGTTTATGCATGTACCGTTACATTTCTAATATTGTAGGGGCACTGGCAACATAATATTATTCTTATCTAATACACATGTTTTCTCTTCTATTCCATTCTATTTGGTAAAAGTAATGTAGTATTAAATACTACTAAGTTTTAGTAGTGATTAATCTATTTAACACTAGAAATCACGTAATACTGGGCTCATTTCAATTGAAACCCTTGTTAACAGTCGCGTTAAAGTGCATATTGATAGTAAGATGACAGATCAGAGTTTACCCTAAAATTGAGGGAATTAGGTATGAGTCAGATATGTAGATTGTAAAACCAATAACTTGTCAAAACGTGTACTAAATCATCCCCTTCTGTTCACCTCATTTTTGGATTCTGCACATCCAAAAACATGAACCTACCGATTTTCAGCCCGATATGTCGAATCGCTTAGATGCTATGATTTTCCTTCCTCTAATTGTAACTCTTAATTGCTCAAATAAAGCACTGTGCGCCGTTTCCTGGCATTGTTGACAACGAAGACCTGTGCTCTCCATGAGGAATCGCTCTTTTCAATGATGGTTATATTTATAGGTTTCTGAACTTCAACTTCTATAGAAGTTGCATTCACATTCATACATGAATTGCAAGTTATCTGTTGAGTGTCTGCGCAACTTTCGGTTTACTACATGGAAGCGGGAGAAAGAGAGAAGCGAAACCTCGGCTACAAATTTCTAGAATTGGTTTATGACCTCAGAAAGTGAATGCAACAGTAGAATTTTGCTTGAGAAAATCATGGCCGATCTAACATTATGCCGTCTGAACCTAAACGATCTATTACCAGCAACCTTTGGTAGTAAGTTTCGCCTAATTATTGTAGCTGTGCAAAGGCGCTAATCCCTGTTGCCAAAGAAGAAAAGTTGAAACGGGCAATTTGCAGATTTCAGCCACTCACCTGTTGATGTAGCCGGTAGTGTGAAGCTACTGTCCACGCGAAAGATGAAGTTGAAAAGGAAGCCTACGCCATCATTCAATCAATCAAGCATTGGCGGCAAATTCTTCTTGGGCGTCATTTTCTGCTGTTAACTGATCAAAATTCCGTTGCTTGCCGGTACACGTTCGACATGAACCACAAAAATTACATTAAAGATTAAAAAAGAAGAAAAAAAATCATGCGTTGACGGCTGTAGCTCACTTGCTATTTAATTCTTTCACTCTGACCGGGAGAACAAGACAGCAGACGATATAGCATCTACGCTTATTCTCATGCCAGAAACAGCGAACGACATTACAGCCAACACGCAAACAAGCTATCTATCTAGATACAGCCTCGTAAGTAGTATCGGGATTAGGATCCAACGACAAATCTCATTCTTTTGCCGAGCTTTCGAAACCTTATATTTTTTTCCTCGGGGCTCAGAATGAATTTATCGTGTAGATTTTACAACGATGTTGTTATATGAAACCAGGACACACCAATTTGATAAGTGTTAATTATAATTGGTACTATTTCAGAATGGAAATTCAAATTCAACATCATCAATACAGCAAAGCTTTTATTGCTTATTCTATTAAATAGAATAGAATTCAAATTTTGACCTACAGAATTCTACCCGTGCCTCAAATGAAAGCTAATTAGATTTGCTATCAACCCATACGCCTAGGAAGCGGTGTCAGAATGCATCAAAACCAAAATATTGGCTCTGAAAGACGAAAAAAGTTGAAAACTGCACTTTCTGGCGAAAATAGCCTCTTTTTGAAGGGATGTATCTCGGATCCTATTGGACCTACTGAGCCGTACTTAAACTCAAATCGTAGCAAATCGTTCTTTCGATTATAGTATAATAGTGCCCATACCGCTAGGATGGATCGTTTAGGCGTTGTGAGCAAAAAACCAATAAAAGTACGATCATCGCTCAATATTTGAAACCGCCCTCTACCATTTCTAACCCCCCACTTCGCCCCATTTCGCCCTCTACTTTTCTTCTTTTTTTTTTTTTTTTTTGGGCAGAAGCCCAAGCCATCTCTATTCATCCAGCTCGAACATGTTCACTCTCATCCCTCAGCTGCCGGTTCAGATATCGTAGATAGGTCTGAGGAACTGGAGGCGAACCGAGAACTTCCTGCGGCGTAAAGTTGACCTTCCGACTACCACTAGATGCGAACATGGCGAGGTTTACGACTAGAAACCGATTTCCAGAAAAGGTAGTGTCCTTCAGGGTCTGGGGGTTGTCTCCATAATGCGTTGAAGCTGTCCAGGAGGTAATTGGTTGAAGACTGGGCATTGTGGAGCACGTACCTTGTACGGGAACACCGGTGAGGACCTTTTGTGAGGTGCGCCGTGAAATTGTCCCATCTTTTATTTGTTCTTCTCGGCACATGCCGCGAGATGAGGTTTTAGGAGGGGATTGCGACGAAAACAAACAGCAGGTACCTACTTTTTCTCTTGCCCAGGTAAAACGTGATGACGTTTGCATTTTCAAGTCGTAAAATTTAAAACTGTTTCAAGATCAGTTTAGTCGAGGTACATTAAATTTTAATCTATCTCGATTAAAGTGTTCTTGGAACATCAACTTGTACATTGATGTACCTACAATAACAACACCTCACCACCAAAACTGACTGGAAATGTCCGAATAATTTCATTTGTATGACCTTGTGGACTAGCTCCGTACCTCCAAATGGAGAGCCTGGCACACCGAATCATCAGTGGGAACGCGTCCGTCAGCTGGGCTGTTGCACTAACCAGAATCAGCGAGCAGAAGTTGGAAGTGCTTATGCGCTTAGTCCCTGCATGGCCAGCATCTGATCCCACTGGAAGGAGTCAGAAGACCGCTCTTTCCCAGCACGTCAAGGTCGTCGGCTCCCGTTCAGTTTTTTTTGCACCTCATTAGTTCTCAGCGAACGCGAGCTAGGGATGGGCATTGATGAAAAGAAGTGACTAGTCTGTTGGCTGCACCTTTTGCGCTGTTTCCTCGAAGCCCTGTGTCCAGATGGGCCAAGGGCCAGGCCGGGCTCCATACAGAAAGCCCCTGCCATGAAGGCGCGGGACGACAGGCCAGCAGCGGGACAGTATGCCCAAGGAGCCTCCAGCTGATCTACTGAAGTGGGGTCGGCACATTACAGGCAGGTGTATCATGCTAAATTCAAGCTGGAAGTCACATAACTGACAATTTTCATTATACCGTATACCTATCTTAGACATGAGTTTCAGTATGAAATTCTCCTCTCTTCTAACCGTTCATCGCAAGCCCATTTCAGAACTTCATTATCACTTTGTTTTCAATCTGTTGAAACCGATGGAACACAATTCGGGTTGTTCAATTCGATGACCTAATTCCAGTGTTGCCGCTAAAACGTGCTTGTACGAGTCTTGTCCGTAATCTTTCTTTAACTTCAAAATAATCTTTCTGCTTTCTCCTGACCTACCTCAACTGGCCTGTAAATCATTTGGTTGGAGAAGATACGAAATGTCGGAGGATGATTAGATCTGCAATTACTCCCGCAGAAGGTCATCCTGGAAAGTTCAAGTTTTCCGAAAGTTTTGGAGGTTTTTTTAACGACTATAATAATTATTATTATAGCTGGGAGTGAGGGGCGAATAACGATTTGATAGATTAATTTTTTTAAATGTTTTATTAGTCCAATAAGTAAAATCATGAAAATACAAACATCATATGGCTTGAGCTGTGGAGCCGGTGTCACAATTGTTGAGGGAGAAGCCACTTTTGGGAGTCAGCCAATAGTGGCTCCTCTGAAGGAGCCACTATATCGATATAGAAGTTCCAATAGTGGCTCCTCAAAACCCAATAGTGGCTCCTACTTTTACAAGGGAAAGAGCCACTATTGCGACATGGGTATAACTATCTATAATATAGATACATATTATGTATACAAATTATATAACACATTTCTTACATCTATATATTATACTAGCTGGCCCGGTGCGCTTCGCTGCACTCAATAAAAATAGAATTTTAATGAAAAGTCAAATCACCAACTCATCACCAGACTCATCACCAACTCAATGAAATGGAACTCAGTAAGTACGGTTAAAATGCGAAAACACACCGACAGATTTTGAAAATTCATGATCTCATTAACGGCTCAACCGATTTTGTAGAAACTTCTTTAAATCCTCCTGGTCGACCGTTTGGTTTATTATTCTTATTAAATAATTAAATTAAATAAATTTTATTGTAATCGCGACGGGGGTCGAAAATTCTTATCGGCTTCAAAATTTGACATTATTCGTTTCAAAACGTTTAAATCCCAAAAACGAAATGTCCGTCCGCCGTCCAAGCGGTTTTAGGCAGTAAGATTTTTTAAATTCTGAATGAGGTTTTACATGGGAGTTACCATTTTTGATCAGCAGAAATTCAAACTTGAAGTTATCTTGATTTTTCGCGAAGTTGGAAAAAATCGACATTTTTTGACGCCCCGTCGCGCCCTTACGACTGGGTCAATTTCAACTTTACGATAGCCCATACGACGCAGAATTTTGCGCCCTTTAATTTACTGTACAGAAAAGTTTCACCTATAGCGCATCCTTTCTATGTTATCTGTAAAAAACAAAAAAAGGCGAGGAGAGTCTCGAACCTTGACATGAAAATGTCTTTGATTGACACGCTAGTTTTTGTGTAATTGCTGAAGTTTTCCGCTTCTTCGCTTTTTCGCTTTTCCAAAACTTATCATACTTAAAACATTTTTGGTCCCGAATTGATTCAAATCACACGAAACAACGGTAGCTATGAAGCGGTTGGTTCTATAATGAGCGCTCGTAGTGTTTCTGACTATTGTTTATATTAGTGTGTTAAGGAGGATGCCAGAGCAGACATTTTCATATCAAAACGTGACGAAATTTCGTGAATTTTTGTGATTTTGACGGTGAGCGTCCCAGACATGTTGTTGGGAAGCTTCGGATTTTTTTTCAGCACCCCAAAAAACATATAAAACCGTTGAGAAAAATTCTACACCACGGTTTGCATGGAACATCCCTTCTGTGAGTCGACTTTCACCACAGTGAAATTAAATTGAAAATTTTTTTACCCAAATATTTAATATTTGGGTAAAAAATTGGGTACGATTTCTATCATCATTTTCTAAAGGTATCCCATCGTACCCACCCCGAACTCGAAAATTGCTATTTTGAATCTTTCCACTAAATTTAATCTGGTAACCAGGGTACGTTGAAATTCCCTAAATTTCCTACGTTTCCTACGTTTCTCATACTCAGAATACATCCATACGAATAAAACAGTGTCATTTTTATTTGAATGTAGTCACAATCGTCCAAAAAAGATACAGTATCCCATCTTACCCACCCTATTGCGAAGGTGGAGAACCTTATCCCACTCGGAGGGTACCGATGACCTTCTGGGTCCCTCCTACGACGAAATTGAGGGTTCACATAAGGGAATCCCGCCGCAACTGCCTTTCGGGAATCGCCGGGTTCCTACTCCAAAGATACCCGATCCCGCTATTCTTCGTCTGGTTGCTGGAAGATGCCGGTATATTGAAACTGGAGCCGACAGTGAAAGTAGGTGTTTCACTCGGGTTCCCCAAGCGCATGTTTGGAGGGAAGTGCCAAATGGAATTCTTCACACCCCCGACTCCCCATCTGACCGCCCTGGGTGGCTACCACCGGTTTCTCGATGACTAGACAGACACCACGATCAATGGGGTTAGTGGCAAAGCAATTCAGTTCGTCCCATCTTGGAAGGAATCCCGCTGGCAGGTGACTTCGGGTCCGCCCGTTATGCAATTCACCCAAAATTACACAACGGATGATCAATGATTTTTTTTTTTTTTTTTTTTTTTTTTGATCGGATTCCAACACCTTCTCATCTCAGTTTGTTTCTCTACCTCCGGGATCCCCAAGCTATTTTGGGGAAGAAACCTCTTTTCCAAAATGAACCGACACCTGAGACCCACGGGGAAAAATTACGTTTGAAACCTGTGACGGGGAACCTATAGGTATAGAGAAACCTATAGATATATCTGTGTTTTACCCTTCTTGTGTTTATATTTCTTAAATAAAATGCAATATTCGAGATTTCCACATTTTTACTTTTCGTGACTGATATTGGTTTATTATTCTTGGAATAATACACCTATTTAATCGCGATGGGGATCGAAAATTCTGATAGGCCTCAAAATTTGACATTATTCTTTTCAAGAGGTCTAGAGTCCGAAATGTCCTTCCGCCGTCCGTTTTGGGTAGTAGGAATTTTTTTTTTTTAAATCTGAAATTTTGACAAAATACTTGTACTTACCATCTAAGTAGTTGTGCCCGCAAGGTTTTCAGTCCGATCGCCCAAACCCATGGGGCGCTATGGGGCTAAAATGGGGCTACGGGAGGGTTTTTTCAAGGCTCGAGCTAGGTGTCGTTTTCGAAGTATTTTTGGACGTAGAATCCATTTTTGGGGGTCCCGGTACGATCCGATTTCACTGTGGCGATCTGTAGGCTTTCATTGGGCTACAAATGAGATTTTTGAAG
Organism: Pilophorus perplexus; assembly: GCA_955831195.1. Taxonomy (NCBI): domain Eukaryota; kingdom Metazoa; phylum Arthropoda; class Insecta; order Hemiptera; family Miridae; genus Pilophorus; species Pilophorus perplexus. The sequence continues at coordinate 17,920,239 of OY037011.1, read as the reverse complement.
GATACCAGGAGGCAAATATTTTTCGAGTAAAAAACAAACAAAAATTGTGAAAACAAATTTCCAAAAAAAAATTTTTTTATTGACAGAATTAAATTTTTCCACAAGTAACCTATATCAAAGAATAATAAACCCTTGTGTAAAAGTTGCAGCTTTTTTCTCTCTCTCTCTCTCTCTCTCTCTCTTCTTTCCTGAAAAGTTGAGAAAGCTGAGTTATTCCTTGTGGAATCATAAGGGCCGATCCCACAAGGTCTATCTCACTGTTTAGGCTAAATGAATTTTTTGTCTTTCCTGGAAAGTTGTCGAGAAAGGAATGAATGGTTTGATGCAGTTCTTCTTAGAGAAGTAGAAAATTGGGAAAAAGAGAATTTTCGATCAATGTATTAAAATTTAATAATTAAATATAATCTCTTCTTTTGGTTTATTATTCTTGGAATAATACACCTATGTTTTCGCGACGCGGGTCGACGACTCCGATTTGATATTATCCGTTTGAAGAGGTCTACATTCAAAATCCGAAATGTCCGTCCGCCGTCCGCCGTACGCCGTCCGCCGTCCAGGCCGTTTTGGGCAGTAGGAATTTTTTTTAAAATCTGAAATTTTGGCAAAATACTTGGTTTACCATCTAGTTGTGCCCGCAAGGTTTTCAGTCCGATCGCCCAAACCCGTGGGGCGCTATGGGGCTAAAATGGGGCTACAGGAGGGGTGTTTTGAAGGCTTTTAGCTATGGGATCGAGTTAGGTGTCGTTTTCGAAGTATTTTTGGACGTAGAATCCATTTTTGGGGGTCCCGGAACGATCCGATTTCACTGTGGCGTTCTATAGGGCTCTCATGGGGGTAAAAATGGGATTTTTGAAGGATCCCATGAAGTTAAATATTTTTCGAGTAAAAATTAAAGAATTTTTGAAAAAACACATTTTTGAAAAAAAAAAATCCCCCCAAAAAATTTTTTTTGAAATATAAAAATCCAAAAAAAAATTTTTTAAATTTTTTTTATTGACAGAATTAAATGTCTGTACAAGTAACCTATATCACAAAATAATAAACCCTTGTGTAAAATTTGCAGCGTTTTGTTTTTTAAAAACATTTGACCTGGGATCCGTCAAAAATCCCATTTGTAGCCCCAAGAAGCCCAATAGATCGCCACAGTGAAATCGGATCGTTCCGGCACCCCCCAAAAACGGATTCTACGTCCAAAAATACTTCGAAAATGACACCCAACTCGACCCCCATTGCTGAACACTTTCGAAAACCCCTCCCGTAGCCCCACAGTGATTTGGGCGATCGGGATGAAAACCTTGCGGGCACAACTAGATGGTAAACCGAGTAGGTATTTTGTCAAATTTTCAGATTTAAAAAAACTTCCTACTGCCCACAACGGCCCGGACGGCGGACGGACATTTCGGTTTTGGAATCAAGACCTCGTGAAACAGATAATGTCAAATTTTGAGGCCGATCGGAGTCGTCGACCTCTGTCGCGAAAATGTAATATTGGAACCTACTGGGAAAGCTCATGAGTAGCAGATTAAGCTCAGCATGGCAGTGTCTTCGTGAAGCTCTCGCATCCGAGATCTCACTTCATAGCTGTTCGGATGCCAATAATTTCATTAGGTAGATGTTCTACGTTCAAATGGAGAAGAGTAGTTCTGTTCGAAAAGTAAGAGAAATTGGTTCGTTTTGTCCAATCTCCAATACTGATGCAGCATCAGTATTGGAGTGATGCTCATTCGATTATCTAAATCATTCGTTTTGTTCATCACTATCAACAGTGACAAGTTGTTCGGCGTCCAACGACTGAATTTCCTGCGAACCCTATTTTTTTATTTTTAGAAAAACCAATCATTATTGAAAAGCGAGTAAAAGAGGTCAGAGGCCAGAGTCCGGGGGTTGGCTGATTTTAGCCAGCACGCCCCCCCCCCCCCCCCCAAGTCGTACACAAATGTGAGCTATCAGCGTTACCCAGAGGACACCGCGAGGAGGTTGCTCACGTTGTCCCCCAATATCAGTGGCATTAGCCACTTCGTCAAACGTTTAAAAAAAGAAAATGGGGGGGGTTTACTCATGAGTCCGAAATAACGTAAAGTTGAATACAGGCGAGTGACAAGAAAATGGTTCCACTGTTTCCAAACATATACCTGCTGATATGTTTCATTCCCAACAAATACCAACCAATAGTTCCATGGAGGCGCCTAACACTCGACCTCAAAAGAAGAGAGACCTTAAACTCATTGAGCCTCCTATGCCTCCACCAGTTGAACACTTGACCAACCCAACGGATGGACTACGAACAACTTCGTCCAGTTCTTCGATCTCTTCAAACTCGTGTGTGTCCTCTTATGTGTGTTCAAATTTTGTCAAGACGTTCTTGGTATGTGTAATAATGCAGTGAGGGAGAAAATGTAACAAATTACTCGACCTCAGCCTTCGTTAGGATGGGTAACTATGGGAAACTATTCCTAAACATTAACCAAATACCCACTGTAGGCACTTCACGAGAGCCATCCTACCTTCAACCTACCATCTTCCTTTCTTCTGCCAGCCTTCTCTTCTATCCTTTGGTGCAGCTTCTTCCTCGAGCTCCTTTCCTCGTTTTTTTTTTTTCTTCTGTTGACTGGGAAGCCTCTGGATCTGCCATGTTTAAGCCTCCGATCACTGGAGAACTGGTGACTCCAACGCAATACAGGGGAATTGAACCCGAGCTGATGCCAATTTCTGTAAAATGTGAAAATGATGAGAAAAGGATCGAACTCTCGGCCCTGGCATTTATATATAAAGAGAACCCCCTTTTTACAACTAATTATTATTAATTAGTTGTAAAAAGGGGTTTCCCCCATGTGACCTCCTCCTACCCCCCCAACTAAGGGGGGGGGGGGGCTTTCCCCAAATAGTCACACCTTCCTCACCAATTGGGTTAGGTTAGGTTACTGGAACAAAGCATCAATCGTGTGGAACAGGCGGTAAACGTTCCAGGCAGGAAACAAGCAGTATAAATGCTCCAGGCAGCAAACAGGCAGTATAAACGCTCAATGCAGCAAACAGGCAGTATAAATGCTCAATGCAGCAAACAGGCATTATAAATGCTCAATGCAGCAAACAGGCAGAATAAATGCTCTGTGCAGGAAACAGGCAGAATAAATGCTCTGTGCAGGAAACAGGCAGTATAAATGCTCTGTGCAGGAAACAGGCAGTATAAATGCTCTGTGCAGCAAACAGGCAGCATAAACACTCAATTCAGCAAACAGGCAGAATAAATGCTCAATGCAGCAAACAGGCAGAATAAATGCTCTGTACAGGAAACAGGCAGTATAAACACTCAATGCAGCAAACAGGTAGGTAGTATAAATGCTCCAAGCAGGAAACGGGCACGCTCCATGAAGAACAAAGGCAATATTAACTTTCATGCAGCAAACAGTCCGTAAACATTCTATGGCAACAAGCGGTGACAGGGAAGGAAGACGTGCCAACTATGGAAACTAGCGGTGATAACTTTACACAGGCAACAGGCAATGGCCAACGGAACTACTTACTTTTGGGGTTTCTCCTCTTACCAGGGGCTGCTCAATATCGCCCGACACCAAACCCTTTGGTCCAGACAATCATCCTTGGTGAGGTTGAGGCGACGCATCGAGTGGGCACCCTTCTTCAGTTCGCCTTCTGGAGAACCTTTCTGCGGCCATACCTATGACAGACATGCCTGTACCATTGGAGCGTCCTCTTGTCCAACGAGCTACAGCTGATTCTCCTTGGGGACAAAACACAAACTACTCTCCCTCAACATCTTCTTATCTTTTTCATAATTTGCCGCTCCTCTTCACACCATTCATCCCCCTCCATTGGCAGTATACTTTCAACAAAAACACTGAGGATGAGCTGTTTAGTTCGGCAATGGATTTCTCTGCCCCACCACTGACAGTTGAGGGCTGAGAGCTTGAATTGTTCCTTTGGCTAATGAAATCCGGGTTTCAATATCCAATTTGCACACTCCTGACTTGTCAATGATGGAATCCAGAAACTTGAGAGAATGGACATTACCAACATCAAAAACCTCTAGGGCGACCTATGGAACCCTTAAAGAACGAGAGCCAAGAGTAGATAATCAGAACTTGCATGTCTTCATTTTGTCAAAGGACTCTAAAAATCTAAAGATAAGGCTTCAAAATTTGAAGTCTTTTTTGTGTTTGTGAGCCCTCTATTTAATAGAGGGCTCACAAACACAACTTTTTTCGATAAAGACAAAACAGTACTTAACTACTCTCCCTCAACGTTCCTTCTTACCTTTCATAGTTTGCTGCTCCTCTTCACGCCATTCTTCCCCCACCATTGGCAGTAGCGTCAGACTGAAGACCCTTTGGGATCTTGGGAAGCGTTCTTTAAATAAACTCACTAAAACCTATTTGCCAAATTATTTGCCTTCCTGGTGATTTCATGCAGAATTTGGCGACATCATTGCAGCAGCAACTCTTGTCTAGTGTGTCCCTTCGCAGCAGAAAAAGTGGATTGGCTCATAGATGATGAGAAGATATGTTGGTGGTCTTATCATTCAGAGTACTTCAGTTATGACGCTGATGCTCCCAAGAAGCCTGCCATCGAGGCTGAAATATAAAATGAACGTTTAGCAAGGAAATCCACTTCATATTTATTTCACTGTAGTCAATCAAACTCACCAACAATGTCTTCTCTGTAAATTCAGTCAATGATGGCAGCTGCAGATGTTGAGGAGCAGATTGGCAGTAGCGTCAGACTGAAGACCCTTTGGGATCTTGAGAAGCGTTCTATAAATAAACTCACTAAAAGCTATTTGCCAAATTATTTGCCTTCCTGGTGATTTCATGCAGAATTTGGCGACACCATTGCTGCAGCAACTCTTGTCTGGTGTGTCGCTTCGGTGCAGAAAAAGTGGATTGGCTCGTAGATGATGAGAAGATATGTTGGTGGTCTTCTATTCAGAGTACTTCAGTAATGACGCTGATGCTCCCAAGAATTCTGCCATCGAGGCTGAAATACAAAATGACCGTTTAGCAAGGAAATCCACTCCATATCTATTTCACTTTAGTCAATCAAACTCACCAACAATGTCTTCTCTGTAAATTCAGTCAATGATGGCAGCTGCAGATGTTGAGTACTGTTTGTGGAGTCAAACAATATCCACCCAAGGAGCATGAAGAAAGCTATGACGCTGAACGCATTGCAGCATCACCTTGTCTGGGGTGTCTGCAGAATCACTTTGCTTCAGTGCAGAAAAACTGGATTGATTCGTAGATGATGAGCAGATAATACCAACATAATATGTTATATAATATTATTATGTTGGTAGTCTTGCCCATCATTCGGAGTAGGTACCTGCTTACTTACTTCAGTAAATGACGCTGATGCTCTCACGTGGTCTGACATCAGAGGCTGGTTACGAAATCACTGTTCCGCTAAATAAAGAAGAAGTACCTAAAGATGAAACAACCACCATCCCTAGTCGGCATATTCCCCGAGCTGAGCACGGTCCACCAAACTTCACGGATGGACGACACAGTAAGAGATATTCAGTTTGCACAATGTAGAAGTCAGAGACAACAACATTATGCCCACAACATCAAATATTGTGCCGGTTGGAGAAGCCAACACCTGGCTCCAGAACCCAGCGTGAGAAACATGACAATCTACAGCAATTTGTTTCACCAACTACCAAATACAAGAAGAAAAGACAAAAACAGTGGAAACAACAACCAGGCCTAGTCGTCATATCCCCGAGCTGAGCACGGACCACCAAACTTCACGGATGGACGACACAGTAAGAGATATTCGGTTTGCACAATGTAGAAGTCAGAGACAACAACATTATGCCCGCAACATCAAATATTGTGCCGGTTGGAGAAGCCAACACCTGGCTCCGGAACCCAGCGTGAGAAACATGACAATCTACAGCAATTTGTCTCACCAAATACAAGAAGAAAAGGCAAAAACCATGAAAACAACATCCAGGCCAGGTCGTCATATCCCCGAGCTGAGCACGGTCCACCAAACTTCACGGATGGACGACACAGTAAGAGATATTCAGTTTGCACAATGTAGAAGTCAGAGACAACAACATTATGCCCGCAACATCAAATATTGTGCCGGTTGGAGAAGCCAACACCTGGCTCCGGAACCCAGCGTGAGAAACATGACAATCTATAGCAATTTGTTTCACCAAATACAAGAAGAAATGGCAAAAACAGTGGAAACAACAACCCGGCCTGGTCATCATATTCCCCGAGCTGAGCCCGGTCCACCAAACTTCACGGATGGACGACACAGTAAGAGATATTTGGTTTGCACAATGTAGAAGTCAGAGACAACAACATTATGCCCGCAACATCAAATATTGTGCCCGCAACATCAAATATTGTGCCGATTGGAGAAGCCAACACATGGCTCCGGAACTCAGCGTGAGAAACATGACAATCTACAGCAATTTGTTTCACAAAGACAACAGTTGCCTACCTAATACCCTAATTGCTTTAAAAAAAAAAAAAAAAAAAAAAAAACCTTGGAGCCACTGGCATGCAATTTACTACAGAATAGAGATTGATAGGAGAATGTTCGAAGCCTACCACTTCAAAACACAACATTAGAGCTGAGTTGTTCTCTCTTGAGGAATTTGGGGGGATACAGTTGAGTAAATTTGGGGGGGGGGGGGAGGAGTCAATTTATGCTTTGTAAGCTGAGGACACTAATGTATTGTAAACTTATTGTAATTTTTTACCAGCTTTTTTGAGTACATGTGCGTTTTTTTACTGGTTTATGCAAAAAGAAGTAGGGAGTTGTGGGAGTTCTGAAGAATATTCTAATTGTAATGAACAACGTTTATGCCTACGTGGGTTACTTATTGTTTTGTGGAATGCAATTATTGGAATTGTCTACTAAGTAGTTTGTGTGTGTGTGCGCTGGTGGGTGTGTGTGTTGTATATATAACCTAGCCACCTAAATATGTACCTACTCTTCGTGTTCTTGATTCTTGAAACGAACAAATACCACGTGAAATGTGACTGTGGATAAAAGAAGCTTCCTCTCGTCGTCCTTCAGCTGAAGTTCTTGAAGATCATGAAGTTCAACATGCCAAAGGGAGGAAAGAGACTAATTTCCAACAGTGGCTCCACAAAATGGCATTCAGGTTGGGTAGTATTTAAGCATTGATTTAAGTTCAGATTGACCATTTGACGAATTTCATTAGCGTTTTTTGAAAACTTCAAAGAGTGGAAAATAAAGTGAGTAGTGACCATCAAGTCACAAGAATGTTGAAAAGGAACTTGAATGCCATCCTGAATGGTTTGACATGCTTTTGAATTGTACCTGGCTCAATAAATGTTGATGAGCATGCCTGAAAAAAAAAAAAAAAATCGTTTTAAAAAAAAATGATGTGAAACTGTACAGTACGTTTCAACAAAATGTACGCAGAGTTTACTTACCACCCAAACCTTGTCCATGAAGCGTTCAGGAACTTAGGAGAAACTCGGAGAAGACCCCCACACCCCACCCCCCACCCAAACGCCGCGAGACTTGGGAGCATTAACGGACACTCGCGTGTTGGATGGATGTGGCAGCAGCAGCAGCGATGGCAACGCAAGTTGTGAAGTCGACAAACGCAGTGATGGCCAAGGAGCACGTCTCGAGGTCTTGACTGAGTCTAGAAGTCTTCTTTTCTTCTCGGTGGTGTCAAAACAGGAAGTGTGTTCTTACACTACCGTCACTGTGATAGCCCACGCACACAGACTGGCATTGACGCTCTTCAATCGTTACGTGCCAATGATAATATTTACGCCTGACTGTCGAGTTCAATGCTACTGGTAACTAACACAGTAGAAACGTTTCGAGTTTTGTTTCTCACTGGTTGGCGTACCTAGTCCCCCCTCCCACCAGAGCCTACCTACACAATCAGCCCCACCATCCAGATCGAACCAAACTGAAACTCCATCACTGTGCCAGTCCACCACGCCTGCCACTAGCATCGGAAGTTCAGATCCGTTTACCAAGTTTACCAGCTGTTGATAATTGGAGCTGACCAACCATTGCAACCTTACTCTCACAGTGACCACCACTCACATGCACGGCGAATCACCATGGCAGAAGCGATCTCCAGCCTTGTTAACCACTTCCGCCACTTCATCCACCCTAAGACTACCTACCTACCCGAGACCTAATGGGAAAGACTATAACTAACTTACAATCTATAATCCACGCGGCAGGCAGGCAAGGAGGCACAGCTTCGCAAGCTATCAAATAATGAATGGCAGGCTGGATCCTACGAGCTGGCTTATCCTTGCTGCGTACCACGTTTACCTACAAACCGCCTCACACATCCTGTTGACACCACCCAACTAGCCTACGCGCACTTAAAACACTTTACACAACACTGCACTTTAACACTCCGATGAGGCCCAACGCGGTTGCTCCTATTTACGCTCCCAAGATCAACTAATTTCAGCCCAATCCATGATTCACACTCCACTTTACCTGAATGTTAGAAATAAATTTTGATTTTTTTTAAGTAACTGTAATTGATTCTGTCACCACTGTTTTGGTGGTGGTGAGCGCTTTCAATGTGAAAACCTCATCGTCTGACTATTGATGACGTTATCACATCGAAAGCGCTCGCCACCGCCAAAACAGCGAGCGACGGGCTCAACCAGAGTTATGTAGTCACTGGCAGGCCCCAAAACCCTTTACACTCAATACCATTATTATTTTTTATTCAATTTGCCAGGACATTGTGAATTAGTTATTTTCTCGATGGAATTTAGTGAATGATTTTGTGAACTGAATGATTCTTTACTTTTGTTTTAAGGAGTATTGAATACGAATGAAGTGGATACGAATTTTGAGTGAAGTTTTTTACCGAAGAGGTCTAATGAGGAGGTTAAGGAGGGAAATTACTCCTCTGCTGTTGTGGGTACTAAATTGAAGTGTGGAAACCAGTTTCGAGCAACTAAGCTCATCTACAGCCCAGAGGAATTTGAAGTAGTTGAACCTATACTGAGGTTTTTTATTATTATTTTATTTTTTTATTTTTAAGTATAAACCTGAGTAGGTATAGGTTCAACTACTTCAAGTTAGGTAGGTAGGCCTACTCTGGGCTGTAGTTGAGTTAAGTTGCTCGAAACCCATCATGACCCTATAATTGTAGCCCCCCCCCCCCCCCCCCCCAACGAAACGAGGAAAATATTTTATTACTCTGAAATGATCACAATAAATAATTAGATTTTTATTTAAGATGCTTTGACCAAATGAAATGAATCAATATTCTATTAATTTTTTGTGCTGCAATACTTTAAAGCGTAATTTTCAGTCCCCTGATTTTAAAAATGTTTACTTCCCCGGACATAGCCCCCCCCCCCCCCCCCCTTTAAAACTGCAACAACAGGCGATTTCTCTCCCTAACCTCCACATACGAATTTCAAGTTTGCCACATCGCGAACTGACTGTCCCTTGCAGGCACAACATTAAATGTGTACAAATTTTGTCAGAATTTCAGATTTGTTGACTCTAAAAAAGAAATCCTAGGTACCGCCTAAAAGGGCTCGGACGGCGGGAGGGAACATTACAGTTTTGGAACTTAGGTACCCATCTTGAAACGTGAAATGACAAATTTTGAGGCCGATTCCAAAAAAACTCACGAGAATAATAAAACATTCATTAACGGTAGAAAAAAAGCTCAACAAGAGAGACAGAGAATCCCTCAATGAGATCAACTTGATGCTGAACTAAATAAACCAATCAGGAGGGTTTGTGGGCTTCATGAATAGAAAATACCGCGAGTGAGAAACAATAATTATTCGTAAAAGATGAATAATTCATCTTACAATAATTATTATTGTAATCAGTTCATACCAAATACGTTTTCGTCTAAAACACGGCAACGCGACAACTTTCTTTCTATTCGTTACTCTCCCGGATGATAATATCACATTGTGCGATAAGTGGAGATAATTTCAAATGAATTGGGCTGAAATTACATTTAAATTTAAAAAATACCCCAACATGACCTCCCCGTAGAGCTGCTGGGAGAAGACTGAGTGATGACGAGGACGGGGCCACACCCTTCGCGGTCGTTCGATGTGGCATGTTGCACGAACTCCGCTGGTGTTCGTGTAAGGTCTACACAGCTAGGTCTGCGGGCCGAACGCGCAGACCTTACAGGCCTTGTAGAGATTCTGTGGTTCCGCGAGAGGGCTACAACTTAGTAGGTAACAATGAATAAAAATAATAACAATGATTATTATTCTTAGTTAGGTACCTATACTAAATGTTTGACCCCTCTGGGACTCAACATTGCCCTTAAACATCTCATGATGCGAAAATTCCATGAATAAAATGTATAAAGTGAATAAGTGTTACTATTCTTTGATAGGTACCTATAGGTTAATTATGAAAAATTAAATCTGTACCAAAGGAAACATTTTTGAAAAAATTAAAAATTAATTCTGTACCAAAGGAAATATTTTTGAAAAAATTAAAAATAGTTACCTACTTACTTATTAGGTTGGACAGAAGTGGGGGCATAAAAAAAAAAAAACGTCCAAAATTACTCGGAATACGACACCTACCTATTAAACAGGTTTTTGAAAAATCTGAAATATTGACAAAAGACTCGGTTTGCCATCTAGTTGTGCCTGCAAGGTTTTCAGCCCGATCGCCCAAACCCGTGGGGCGCTATGGGGCTAAAATGAGGCTACGGGAAGGGTTTTTTGAAGGTTTTCTGCTATGAGGTCGAGTTAGGTGTCGATTTCGAAGTATTTCTGGACGTAGAATCCATTTTTTGGGGTGACGGAACGATCCGATTTCACTGTGGGGATCTATTGGGCTTTCAGGAGGCTACAAAAGGGATTTTTGAAGGTTTCAAATAAGGTGTAGTTTTCCGAGTAATTTTGGACGCAAAATCTATTTTTTATGTCCTTCCGAAGTACAGATTATGGTTTATTACCTATTCGTGGAATAATACACATGTGTATATACACAGGTGTAGGTCTACACCTTTGTAATCGCGACGGAGGTCAACGACTCCGATCGGCCTCAAAATTTGACATTATCCGTTTCAAGAGGTCCAGATTCCAAAACCGAAATGTCCGTACGCCGTCCGGGCGGTTTTGGACAGTAGGAATTTTTTTAAAATCTGAAATTTTGACAAAATATATTTTGACAAAATATATTTTGTATAGGTTCACCTACACCAAATACTTGGTTAACCATCTAGTTGTGCCCGCAAAGTTTTCAGCCCGATCGCCCAAACCCGTGGGGCGCTATGGGGCTAATTTGGAGCTACAGGAGGGTTTTTTTGTAGGTTTTCGGCTATGGGGTCGAGTTTGGTGGCGTTTTCGAAGTATTTTTGAGCGTAGAATCCATTTTTTGGGGTCCCGGAACGATCCAATTTCACTGTGGATAGCTTATAGGCTTTCATGGATATATCGCTCCTCCGGAGGAATAGTGGTATAAGTCCAAAAACCTTACTTTTGGGAAATCGCAATTTAAGATTTTTCACATATTTGTTAGCGTGTTGCAGACACGAGGGCTTTGTTTCCGATATCCGATGCTTCTCAGGCTTTCATATTATTTCAGGTTTTCCCAAAGCTTCTTCTCCCCCTTCTCATTCACGACGCGCATGTATTAAAATCAATTAAATTTCAATTATGTACCACTCTTATCCCAAGAAATTGGGCCCAAATGGATGGTACATCTTGACATGATCCACTACTGTACTGATGAACACACGGGATGACACACGTTAATATTGGAATAGTAGTGGTACATTTTTGAAATGATCCGGTTTTGCCACTGCAAGCACACAAAAAAGGATATTTTCTTGGTTGAACAGCGGTACTTCTTGAAATATACTAGTACTGAAGTGAAAAAAATAAGGTTAATACCTGATTTTTCTGACGGATAGCGGCTCATTAGAGATGAACCAACCTTCTTCAAACGAAATGTCGGTAATCTGCATGGAAAACATACCGGTTCATCTGCTCTCTCCCGAGTAATTTTTGAACTATGCTTAAACCAATAATACCCCCATGTTAAGCTCGTCGCGAGCTACCCAATGGTATATATAACTCAAAACAGCTGTTTTTAGACTTACTTATACCACTATTACTCCGGAGGAGCGATATCCATGAAAGCTTTCCATAAGGGAGTCCCACTCAACCACCTGAACCATATTTCAGAAAATCCCTCACCCTCCAGTTTATGAGCGATCTCTAAAATTTCACCCAACGTTGCTGTTTCCGAACCAGTCAAATTTTTTTCTGGATCCATCACCCCGACCACTCCAGGCCATAATTTTATCGATGGATTCCTTGATGTTGTAAAAGCAATGTGCGATATTGTGGGTTTTCCACGTCAAAGGAGCAGCATCCATCGATTTCAAGGTTTAAGGGCATTTAGGCAAAAACCGCTGTTAGTGAGGGTTTACTGTATTAAGGTCCATCCACAAATTAATTACATTGTTTCACTTTTTTGGAGAACGAATATTTTGGGCGAGTGATGAGATGAGTTCCCCCATAGAGGGATCCTGTACGCTGCTCTAGTCTGCTTCCATGGAAGCAAGCGCAGTAAACTGTGCGTAGAACCTCAGGAGAAACCGCGCCAACCAATCTTCTCAGCATAAATATGCTGGAGGAAAGCTTAGATGAAAGTACCTCTGTGTGCCTGGCCCAAGACAGTCGATTATCGACCTCAATTACCACAAGATAGAGTTGTCCATTGTCGAGATCGATCCTGGACAGCGGTCCGGTTAACGAAACCGGCGGACGTGACGTCTCGACACAGCAGAATCTGTTGTGTTGACCGGCCTCCAAGTAGAGGGCGAATCAAGGCTGGTTTGGCACGTTCACGTGAACGAGGGATTCGGATAAAGGGACTGAGGGGATGCTGCATCAGGGTGAGTGCATTCCAGACAGTCAGAGCGAGCGTATGCCCGTCTGCCCGTCGTAGGCCCGGGAGTCGACTATCTCCTGGACCTTCCAGATCGTCACCTGGACCTCCGGGACTCTCTTCTCAGCCCAAGCAACTCCGGACAGGACCCCCGGGACCCCTACGTCGTTAAGATGAAGTCCCTGGCGATTTACACTGCAGCGACCCTCATGAGTAGCTTGGGCTAGCTCCCACGTCTCGTGAGAAGACATTTCGCGTTCGGTATCGGGTGTTAGGATGTTCACGAACGATATATTTATTTCACTGTATAATAAATACGCTTAGGGTCACAACCCTTTGGAACTAATTTCCATACCTCCTGATTGCCTGGGAGAGAGATCAGTCAATTAACCCTCATTTCATAATATAATAATTATTGACTCCCGAACGGAGAGCCATTTCACTCTCCGACAGTCATCTTTCCATTCAGCTCCAACAACAAACCCTGTCTTCCCTGGAATTTCCCTGACGCGTCTGCGGTCGGCGGCGGCGCACTGTTTTTTTTTTCGCCACTCTAGCTGGACAAAAGTCCAAAAAAAAGTTTGATTTGGAATAAAAGTCAGTAGCTTCTGTTCTACGCCTTTATTTTTCTCCCTTCTCCTACATGCGATACAAGGCTCAACGTAAACAATAAGGTTTGTTCCAGGTCTGACGGCGTCTGTTGACAAAACAGACAGCTGTCGACAGCAGTCCCAATGCCTTCGTCTGTCGAGTTCTGTCGAACAGCCCACTTTCTAACCTGGAACGCGAACTGTCAACAAAATTGTATAATTGTATTCAGAATAATCAACCTTTTTCGAGAGAGGAGTATCATAAGGGCGGGAATGAGTCATTTAAAGTGTTTGAGGGTATATACGAGGACTTTGGGAGGACGCGAGTACAACTTGATGCGTCAAGCACCAAAATAAAGGAGGTTATGAGAGAGGTTTCAACTGGGTTATCCAAGTCGACAGCTCCCAACCGAACTCATTCGAGCTGTCGGTTTCCGTCCGACTGCAGTTGAACTGCTGTCAACCTACAAATCGACCTGGAACAGCCGGCGACGGCGACCTGGAACAGCAGTTTTCTGTCCGCAAAGCAGTTAACAGTCCGTCAAACCTGGAACGAACCTGTTATTCATCAGCTCGGTCAGTGATATCAATTTCGCCACCAGAACGCTCTCTTTTCAGTCCCGTCACGATCCCTATTATGCAGGCAGTAATAATGTTTACCAACTAGGTCAGGCTTTCATTTCGAACATTGAGCTGTGAGATATTCAGACAGTCCAGTCAAAACCACAAAACTACGAAAAGCTTCGTTTATTATTAAAAAAGTGACAAATTAATAAAAATATGTGAGAATGAGCCCCAGATGAGAATGTCAAAATGTTCGGCATTCACTTAGGCGGCAATTCTCTCGTTCTTCCAGCTGTTCTTTTCTTTGAGGTACATGACTCTGTCTGCGATCCTGGGCCCAAGAGACTCGTAAAACTCGATCATCGACGGGAAGATCTTGTAGGCGACCCTGAAACAATTGAAAGCTTTCGTCAAAGTGAGGAACACGTCTGAAGACGAAATTTTGCTCGTAGGGTGGCAGCAACCGTCAACAGATTTCGGCGCTCGGTGAAAAAATTATTCCAAGTATAAATTGTGAGCGCAAAATGACCAAATTTGTGTAAACAGTATCAGTAAAACACTTACACGTGGTCGGGTTTGGCAAGGGCGTTGGCTCCTTCCTTATATTCGTTGAGGATCTGATCGTGGTGCTTCTTGAGCTCGTCCCACTCGATGGAAGTCCCCTGGTGGCACACGACCGCTCGGATTTTGCAGAAAAGCGGCTCAGAGTCGTACAGGTCCTTCCAATTATCGTAAGGCAATTCTTCAATGGGTCCTTCTATCCTCACCTGAAAGAGATCAAACTCTCATGACTAACTAGAACAGTAGGAAGTTCCAGAGGTGGGGGAAGAGAAGTACGAGGGGCGTGAGGTGGTTAGGAATAGAATATAGAATAGAATAGAATATTTTGGTTTATTATTCTTGGAATAATACACCTATGTTTTCGCGACGGAGGTGGACGACTCCGATCGGCCTCAAAATTTGACATTATCCGTTTCAAGAGGTCTACATTCTAAATCCGAAATGTCCGTCCGCCGTCCGGGCCGTTTTGGGCAGTAGAATTTTTTTTAAATCTGAAGTTTTGACAAAATACTCGCTTTACCATCTAGTTGTGCCCGCAAGGTTTTCAGCCCGATCGCCCAAACCCGTGGGGCGCTATGGGGCTAAAATGGGGCTACAGAAGGGGGTTTTTGAAGGCTTTCGGCTATGGGATCGAGTCAGGTGTCGTTTTCGAAGTATTATTGGACGTAGAATCCATTTTTTGGGTTCCCGCAGCGATCCGATTTCACTGTGGCGATCTATAGGGCTTTCATGGGGCTAAATATGGGATTTTTGAAGGATCCCTGGAGGTTAAATATTTTTCGAGTAAAGAATAAAGAATTTTTGGAAAAACAATTTTTTTGAAAAAAAAAAAAAAAATCCAAAAAATTTTTTTCCAACATTTTTTCTTTTGACTCAGAAATAATTTTTGCGCAACTAACCTATATCAAAGAATAATAAACCCTTGTGTAAAATTTGCAGCGTTTTTGGTTTATTATTCTTGGAATAATACACCTATGTTTTCGCGACCGGGGGTCGACGACTCCGATCGGCCTCAAAATTTGACATTATCCGTTTCAAGAGGTCTACATTCAAAATCCGAAATGTCCGTCCGCCGTCCGGGCCGTTTTCGGCAGTAGGAATTTTTTTAAAAATCTGAAATTTTGACAAAATACTTGGTTTACCATCTAGTTGTGCCCGCAAAGTTTTCAGTCCGATCGCCCGAACCCGTGGGGCGCTATGGGGCTAAAATGGGGCTATGGGAGGTTTTTTTTGAAGGCTTTTAGCTATGGGATCGAGTTAGGTGTCGTTTTCGAAGTACTTTTGGACGCAGAATCCATTTTTTGGGGTCCCGGAACGATCCGATTTCACTGTGGCGATCTATATGGCTTTCATGGGGCTAAAAATGGGATTTTTGAAGGATCCCAAAACAATTTTGAAAAAAAATCCAAAAAAAAAATTTTTTTTGGAGATACAAATCCAAAAAAATTGTTTTGTTTTTTTAATTTTTTCATTGATTTTCTTATTTTTCTAGGGCTCACTCGGGCCCCATGTAAAAGTCCGGGCCCGGGTCAAAATGTCCCCTTTGCCCCCACCCCCCCTCTTCCAGCCAGCCGACGAGCAGCGATTGACTTCACCTATTCACGCCGGGAGCCGCCGGGTAGACCCCCCCCCCCCCCCCACCCGATCAATGAACGCAGTGAAGACAGTTCGTTTTGCACGACGGGGTGCCCGACGTCCGGCGTTCATGGATAAGGGGGGGGGGGGGGGGTGTCGTGTACCCGGCGGCTCTTCCACCATCATTGGCCATGATTGTGACGTCAATCGCCGCTCGTCGGCTGGCTGTGGGGGTTTCTGGCAGTGTGATAAACCCAGAGACATATATATATCCTATATACCCTACAGCAAATACTTAGTCCAAGTTCCTTGGCATCATTATTGATTGAATTTTATCGTTCTCCTATCATCATCCTTTGGTGTCGTTTTCGAAGTATTTTTCGACGTAAAATCCATTTTTGAAGGTCCCAGAACGATCTGAACAATGATTTAATGGATTTTTGAAGGATGGCAGGAGGTAAAATATTTTTCGAGTGGATTTTTTTTTTAAATTTGTTTCCTACTTTTTTTTATTAACACGGAGTTAATTTTCGCACAATTATACCTATTTAATAGGTTTACCTTGGTTTACCCACTGGGTTACAACCTATATGATATACTGCTTTTTGCAGTACAGTAACCTATACATACTTACTGCTTTAAGGTATGTGATACTGCTGACACAGAAATCCCTATGTACTGCTTTTTGAAACTAGTGGAGTTTTAGGGTTGCTACTTCCTCCCCACTTACGCACTTGACAATATCGTCCAAAGAATGATGGTCCCCAGACGCCCGGACCCTAAATTAAAACCTATATAGAACACCTCTTATCAATTAGGGGAAGACTGCGAAGTGGGTCTCTGAGCGGCTCAAGAGTCGCACGGTCGTACGGTTTTTGTGGTTTTCAAATTTCAAACCGTTTATGGTTTCACTAGTTTTTAAATGCAAACGAATTGTATTGATTTCTCAGTATTGATCTCCTTCATGAGATATAGACTATAATAATATAGCTATATCTCATGAAGGAGATCAATTATATGATATTATCATATATGAGTCTTTTTTTTAAGCTCTGAACTTGGGAATCACAATCCCGAAGCACGGGGGACAAGCCCACCGTCATGGCTAGACGAGGGCGTCCCTTCATCCTGACAGGAAATTGATCCCCTACGGCACTGCAGTCCTCAAGTGGTCTGATTGTACGCGATTGAACTTCAGATTCGACGCATCCATGTGTTGATGTTCTATGTCCCTAGGCCAGGTTTTATCTCATACACATGTCAACATGAGATAGAGCCGCCGGAATTACACGTTTTGCCAATTTTCATTATTGTATTTGTCTGGAAGTTCAACGAGAACTGTGAAAAGGAAAAGGACAAAAAACATGAGTCATAATATATAGTCATAATATTTTTGTGGCCAGTGGCAATGATTGAACCTAATGAGACGTTTTATTAGACATTAAAACATTTTTGTCTAGAGTTCGATGACTATTAAATAGTTGAACAAATTTTGTTCAATGTACTGCTTCCTCGAAAAAAAATCTGGCCACCCTACCTGTATCAAAGAATAATAAACCCTTGTGTAACATTTGCAGCGTTTTTTTTAATTGTTTTAATTTAATAATTAAATCAATTAATTAATTTTGTGCCCTTTTGAATGATTGTTTCTCATCTATGACGTCTTTTAACCTCTAAAAATAGGTAAAAAAGTACTTACCTGCCTACTATTAATGAACCAGCCCCATGAAAATGGAATTCAACAGCCAAAGGTAACTACTAAGGTAATTTGGTACCATTTCGATAAATTTTTAAGATCTCCCTTGAATTTCCGATTTTGGGGTATTACACATACCCTATTCCTCTTCCGTTTGGAGGTCGAAACTTCCGTGGAAAACGGAAAAATTTCCCATAGATTCCTACATTAGAGAAACCACGTTAATGACCACGTCGAAATCCTCCTCAGAATTTAAAAGCTCAGTTGCAACATCCAAAGACCCGCCGAGCCTTATAGGTCCGAAAGTAATGCCGATTCATCAATGCGGACCATCTTATATCCTCACTGAGAAGAGATCGGATCTTCATTTTTACTCACAAGGCAATAACAGATTATGCCTTGTTTTAAGCCTGTCATCATTCTCTAACGATCTCCTTCGACGAGCACGTAATTATGCTCTATTCAATGACATAAGTTCTAATCTAGGATGCAAACTGCCTTACTCATCCTGAACACATGGCATTACGAAGCCTACGGTTTAATTTGATATGGAAATGAACTATTGATTTTTATTGGGTTATTGTTGTGAAGAAACAGACGTGTCGAGAAATGAAAATGTCGAGAAAAACAAACAGCTTAGTTGTTTTTTTAAGTTGTATCCATTGAGTTTTTTGAGAGGCACTTCAAGTTCTGTCTGATATAAACAACCCATCCGGATTGCTCAATATCCTCCGTCCAAAGCAGGTTCCTATTGACTCATCGCTCATCATAACTAGCGACCGACCTGTTCGGTTATTTTCGGAGAAGCAAGTGAATAGGGAAAAGTTGACTCTCGGGACAAGATCACATCTGAGAGGAGAACTAGGCCGAAGCTATTAGCCAAATGAGCGCGTTCAGCCAATTATTACAAGATGGGGGTTATGCAATCCGTTCAAATTCCATCCGAGACTTTCACTGGCCCGAATCAAAACAAACGTCGACTAGCACCGTACGGCACCAGAATCTTCTTTTGAGGAGTTGATTGCGCCAAAATAACGTCGCCTGACGAAAATGAGGTGTAGCGATCCCTACCACAGTACAACGCCGTAACGTAGGGGAAGGTCTTGTACCTTGGAACAATTGTGGTTTATTAATCTTGGAACTAGCTTGCGGACACTTAACGCAAGAAGGGAGGGCGAGCGAAGCGATTTGCGCACATTTGCCCCCGTTCTGACCACTATGTATTGAGAATTCGCTGAATCACCGGATACATCCAAAATTAGTGAGGAATAAAATCGCCACCTCCCTGAAGACTAAACATATCCCAAACCCGTGGGGCTAAAAAGGGGGCTACGGGAGGGCTTTTTTGAAGGGTTTCAGCGATGGGGTAGAGTGAGGTGTCGTTTTCGAAGCATTTTTGGCCGTAGAATCCATTTTTTGGGGTCCCAGAACGATTCGATTTCACCGTGTGGATCTATGGTCTTTCATGGGGCTACACATGGGATTATTGACGGATCCCAGGAGGTCAACTATTTTCCGAGTAATTTTGGACGGATCTATTTTTCGAGGTCCCACAATGTGAGGTCCCACAGATGTCATCTGTTCAAACTCTTAACAGATTTTTTTTTAAATATTTTTTTATTGACATACTTAATTGATTTTCGCACAAGTAACCTTTATCAAAGAATAATAAACCCTTGTGTAAAATTTGCGCGTTATTAAATTTTTATTTCGCATATCAGGAAACGTTGAAAGCCGTCTTCTTCGAACGCATAAAACTCAACACTCGCGGAATTCACTGGTCGCTTAATAGTGCGGGAGGCGTGTAAAATATCCCCAAGGGAATGCCGAGTATGCGTGCTCATTCCCGGAATACCGAGCCAACCTTAAATAGTTTAGAAATCCCACTCACCATAAACGTTATCGGGCGACCTCATCATTTGCCATTTTGCCTTGTTGCAGGTCAGCATCTTGTGCTCCTGCCGGCGGACCCGGAGAAAGGTGAATCTGTCTTCGCTTTCGATAACCCCGGTTTCAAAGGTAAGTCACCACCCAGACTTTCTCTCTTTGTCAGGATATCTCCCCTCTGGGTTATAAACTTAAATGGGTCCCTAATACAATCAAGTCCCAGGCGCATGTGTGTCACTTGGAAATTTCCCCATGAGCATTGGAGATGAATCGAATACAGAAATGTGGACAAGGAGATGGCATTGGTTTCCCATTTGGAATACTAAAGGATATTAAATATTGGAAAATTTTGGTGCTCTTTTCAATGGTATTAATTTCTAACTCGTTCCTTCACGTCTAAAAACTGCTGTGAAACCAAGGAATAGGTAGTTGCAAAACTCGTTCATTACTTCCACAGTTGTTCCTTTAGAACTCAATCGTAAGTCGTGAATGAAATCGAGTTTTATACATGTTTGAAAATTATCTTACATACCTACCAATGTATCGATATTTTGACGCTAATCAATATATTATATTGAATCATCAAAACTATACATAGCTATACCACTAATGTTGCTTCAAAATCGAAATGGATATCCCAGTGACCCGAAAATGAAGCTTTGATTTCAACATTACCATGTATCGGTTAGCGTCATATCGATACCAAATATCGAAATATCGGATCAAATTTATCGAATTACCTACGAAATATCGATATCATATTGCCAATCTATACTGAGCATATTATATTGGAAATTGATTTTTGAATAGGTTATAGTTAACTTTCGCTTACTTTCTTTCATATCGCAAATTTAGAACACGATCTGTTGATCTTGATTTTTCGTTAAGATAGAGAACCTGTTGAAACTTTCTTGGCTATGTATTTCTAAAAATAGAGATTATGACAATATCATAATCTCTATTTTATCATTAAATATATATTATTATTACGAGGCCACCACCTTCTCTAACAGATCTTATCTGGCCTAATAAACCATTCAAAACCACTACATTTCAAACCATCCGTCCCTAACAATCTGGAACGATTTTGGTTTTAATATTCTTGGATGTAATCGCGACGGAGGTCGAAAATTGTGATCGGCCTCAAAATTTGACATTAAATTTTAACGTTTAATAATATCCGATAATAATTATTATTTTGTTTTGGGAATCTACGAGTCATAAATCGGATAAATAATTATTATTTATCCTTTTCATGACTCGTAAATTCCCAAAACAAAATGTTCGAGCAGTTTAGGGCAGTTGGATTTTTTTTTTTCTTCCTAGTCGGAAATTTTCACAAAATACTCGGTTTACTATCTAGTTGTGCCCGCAAGGTTTTCAGCCCGATCGCTCAAACCCGTGGGGCTCTCTGTGGCCTAGGGGCTAAAAGGGTCTACGTGAGGGGTTTTCGTGTATGGGCTTCGAGTCAGGTGTCGTTGTCGAAGTATTTTTGGACGTAGAATCCATTTACATATTGGGGTCCCAAAACGATCCGATTTCATCGAAGGGATCTATGGGGCTTAAATGGGACTACAAAATTTGAGGGATTTTTTACAGGATCCGAGAGAGGTCAAATAAAGACTTTAGTGTTTAAATAAAGTTTAAATAGTGTTTAAATAAAGACACTTAGTGTCGTTTTCCGAGTAATGTTCGTCGTATAATCCATTTCTCGAGGTTCCATATCTGTCCGAACATTAAAGAGAAATTTCAAAAAATATTTTCTTAGGTAACGACACAGAATTAATTTTTGCAATTTTTGTAAATCAAAAAATAACAAACTCTTCTGTAAAATTTCCAGTGGTTTGTTCATGTCACGGCGAATTTTGTTCGAAATTTAAATCTATACTACTAGGTAATTATTCTAATGAAAATGAGTCCAGATTTCCTGTAAATCGGTGCGGAAACGGACTGGGTGCGAGAGTAAGTTGTTACCTACGGGTGGGTATCTACTAAA
The DNA here is from genome assembly GCA_955831195.1 of Pilophorus perplexus. Classification (NCBI taxonomy): domain Eukaryota; kingdom Metazoa; phylum Arthropoda; class Insecta; order Hemiptera; family Miridae; genus Pilophorus; species Pilophorus perplexus. The sequence continues at coordinate 17,898,479 of OY037011.1, read as the reverse complement.
CCATCCCAAACCATTCCTGACCAACTCTGACAAACCCTAACCTGTCTGCAACCTTTGATGCAACTTTATTGTTTCAGAGGGACCAACACTTCTTAGTTCACCAGATAAGATCAACAGCACAAACAAAGTAAGTTTTTAAATCCCCAACCATAATATTATATTATGGTATTATACTATAATACCTAGTTCATATTATGAACTCGTTGGATGTTGCCAATTTCCTTTTAAAAATCACCACTGTGAGATATTTTGATTCCTTTCTAGTTAAAATGGCCTCAGTGGAATATCATCCCACATGGAAGCCCGTCGAAGGCAAAAACAATGGACGACACTTTTCTCAACGTAAGTGATGAACCCCACTATCAACTAAGAGATTGTGAACATTCCACATTGTCAGTCCTGAGGATCGCCGGTTAGAAATGTTCGTGGTTTCCAAAGGCACGTGGCTTTTGAGGAATTTACAGAATCCCCATCGATCGTCGATTCGAAAGTGTTTTTTTCTCGCTCAGACTCGGACAACATGTTTCACTTGTGATTGACGTGACAGCGAGATCTCACACAGTAAAGGAGCTGGTTGAGTCACGCGCTGCTTCTCGGGATGTTGACAAATTGTCGAAAAAATCAACTCACCTTTCACGTTCAGTTGTCTACATGAGATTATAACTTTCTGACGTGAAGATTCGCGTTCAAGCACTCGAATGTTGTTGTATGGTTGGTTGGTTCACAATGGCTCTTCAGGGTAACCCCGACGACATTAAATTTTAATGTGCGCGGACTCAGACAAGTTACTCACGAGAAATATAAATATATATATGATGTAATATTATATAATAAGATAAAATATAGGGAAAAGAAAATTATAGAAAAAGATATACGAGACTCTGTGAAGATACGAAGAAGCCCAGCAGCAAGAGCAGCCTCCTCGGCACCCCTTTTTGCTCTTGCAAGGCACGAGTTATAGTGTTTTTCAAGCTTGCCCGTTATCGGGTTGAGCCAGGGGGACTCGGTGGGCTATTGCTCCAATTATGAACCTGGTTCACCAAACACTTTTCTTTAGCCTCAGTAATTTCTCGCTGGAGAGCTTCAGGCAGAAGGAAGCCTCCTGCTTGGTCAGCAATGGCTTGTAGTTTTTGGAATTGGCTCCGCATATCACCACGACCTAAAGTGGTTGGGGTTGAGCTATATCCTCTGCTGGGCTCATCCCTACAGCGATCAAGCTTGAACCAGCTCCACTAGTCGCAGTGAATACTCCTACCTATTAAAGGCAAATCCATGTATGATTACATCTTTGGTATCATGGTTAAATCTTTGGTATTTGCAGAATCCAGCTCCAGTTTTGACAGTCGTACCCCTGAGAAGCCACGATTTCACTGGCTTGGGCTTCAACATATGCGGCAACATGAGGGACGGGATTTACGTCAAAGACGTGCTGCATCGAGGGCCGGCTTCAGAAAGTGGAATGATTTCTGCAGGTGACCACGATATTTTCGATTTTACCAAAATTTGGTTTGTCTAAAAGATTTAATCTTTTAGACAAACATTCACTCATCATCGAACCTCAATTTTGTTTTTCTGCGTTAGGTGACAGACTCGAAGCAATAAAAATCAACCTTCGTCACGTCGTTTTGGAAGATGCTTTGACAATTCTCAGCTATGCCTCGCCGTATGAGGTCGAACTTACGATGGAACCCCGGAAAAAAGAAAGCCCTTCGACTCCGTCGCACCCACCCCCACCACCGCACATATTGGGACACCCCCAATTTGTCAAGAGCCACTCCATTTCTGATCTCCACAAGGTTATAATTTGGTACCACAATCTATCTAATTTTCAAAACCCTGTCGACCCCGACAGTGAAATCGGATCGTTCCGGGACCCCCAAAAATGGAGTATAGTCCAAAAATACTTCGAAAACGACTCCTAACTCGATCCCATCGCCAAAAGCGTAAGAAAACCCCTCCCGCAGCCCCGTTTTAGACCCATAGCGCCCCACGGGTTTGGGCGATCGGGCTGAAAACCTTGCGGGCACAAAGTTGTGCATCTAGTTCTAGATGGTAAACCAAGTATTTTGTCAAAATTTCAGATTAAAAAAAAAAAAAAACCTGCCCAAAACGGCCCGGACGGCGGACGGACATTTAGTTTTTGGAATCTAGACCTCTTGAAATTTTGAGGCCGATAAGAATTTTCGACCCCCCATCGCAATTACATAGGTGTATTATTCCAAGAATAATAAACCAAAAATAAAAATAAAACAAACTATATTGTTGAAGTACAATTTGGAGCCGTGGTAGGGAAGAGAGAATACGCTCCCTCCAGTAACTAATGATGGGAAACTTCTCCTCCTCCCCCCCCCCTTAATTACTCTTTAAGTATTAAATACAAATTTTCACCTCCTGGGATCCTTCAAAGAACACATTTGTAGCCCCATGAGAGCCCAATAGATCGCCACGGTGAAATCGAATCGTTTTGGGACCCCCAAAAATGGTTTCTACGTTCCAAAATACTTCGAAAACGACACCTAACTCAACCCCATAGCCGAAATCCTTCAAAAACCCTTCTCGTTGCCTCATTTTTTTTAACCCCATAGCGCCCCACTGGTTTGGGCGATCGGGCTGAAAATCTTGCGGACACAACTAGATAATAAACCTATTTGAAACTAGATAATAAAACAACTAGATAATAAACCTATCTGAAATTTTGTCAAAATTTCAGATTCTTGAAAAAATTCCTACTGCCCAAAACGGTTCGGACGGCAAATGGCAGACAGCGGACGGATACCTATTTTCTAATAATAATTATTATATACGTTTCATTATTATACCTATAATAATAATTCTGATATATACGTTTTTCATATACGCATAATTATTATACGTTTCAAAAGGTCTAGACATCAATAGTAATGTCAAATTTCGAGGCCGATCAGAATTTTCTACCTCCGTCGCGATTACATAGGTGTATTATTCCAAGAAGGATAAACCAAAAGTTCCCCTATTTGGCCGTAGGATTCCCCTATCGGCACAACCTGTTTAGCGAAATCTTCCCTTTTTGCGGCAACCCTGTTTCCCTGTTCAATTATTGAACTTGCAAGTTCAATTATTGAAGTTTGGATAATTGAATAATTCAACTTCAATTATTGAAGTTTGGAAATCGTTCCTCCACGGAGTAGTTGGGTATTTGATTAGTCGTTCAAATTTCGAGTTGCATGGTGACTTCTGTTTTTTTAGATACTAAGACTTAGTATCTAAGATAGGTACGTCCTACTTAGTAGGAAGATTCCCGTGGTTCAGTCCATCGGTTAGGTATTGGTTGCTGAATCGTGGGAAAAAGTTTGAAAGAAGTAAAAATCAAAGTTACGAGTCAGAACGGAACAATGTCATGATGTGTGTAATGTCGCGTCTTGGAAACGAAGGTTTGTCAAAATTTATATTTAATATAATTTCAGGATTAGGTACCTATTTACTAAGTATTGTTGCGCTACCTAGTGGTAAAATTTTCTCGATTTTTGGGCCTGAATTAAGTACATATACATAGGCATGAATTAAGTGTACACACCTTAATCTTTACCTTATGTAAAGATACATAGGTATACCTATGTAAAGAAAGTGCGAGTGGCTGGCTGCTTGTGCCCTTATCGTACCGACGTACATTGTGGCAATTTATATAGATTATGCACGTTTCCGCTAATACTTTACTTAATTTACAGCTCACGAAATTTTACGAACCGAAACGACCAGAAAGCGCCGCTTCTCCGCAAAAAGATCTCAACGGAAGTTTCGACCGAAGGAGTAAAAATCCGAGTCCTGATGTGGCCAATTTGACTTCGCTCGACAGGAAGACCCGAAAACAAATTGGACCCGTGGAATTGTCCTCGCCTTCCACACTGGAGATGAGAGTTCGCCCCACGCAGGTAATTTCTTTATTGACAAGATGCCCTAAGATACTTGGTCACAGTGGCCGATGTGCTGGGAAAGCTCCAGAAGCTGGACAGAACTAAAAGGGAGGTGGGCCGGATGGCATCATCCTCTCCTACTGTCGCAATGAATGATTGTGACTTGTGGTATACCTCCTACTATGGATGTTGGGTGTGTCCCTACATGATCATAATAATATTATGTTCCTAATTGATTGCTAGGTTCATCATTACCTATTTGTGTTGTGTGGGTGACGGAATGCCTCGAGGGTCATTTCTAGGATTAAGCCGCCATCGCCTTTTGAGTGCAGAAATATTTCTATCTAGAGCATAACGCGAAATGTTGAAATCCACTGACCTAGAAGGTGATATCGATGGATATGAAGAGGATTCGCGAGCCCCAGGTTGGCACAAAGCCTTGATCAACTTCTTGATGGTAACACTATTCACTTCGTAGAACTCCATTTGATTTGGAATAAAAGTCAGTAGCTTCTGTTCTACGCCTTTATTTTTCTCTCCCTTCCCCTACATGCGATCGATTTCAACCATACTGGTCATCGTCAGGCATCCATCAAAGTGATACATAAAAATACATATCACAGTCAGTTATAGTTGTCAGGAACATTAAGATATTTAAGAAAGGTAGGAACTTGAATTAAAACTAATATCACAGGGAGGCTCAACGTAAACAGTATGGTTGAAATCGATCGCATGTAGGGGAAGGGAGAGAAAAATAAAGGCGTAGAACAGAAACTACTGACTTTTATTCCAAAACAAAGCCTTGAGTTGGCCTGGGGTGTGTGGATCTTCGGAATGGTGCTGAGGGGAATCTGATACCAAACATCAAGTGTCATGATTGATATCATGACACCCTGATCCCGCAGTTTTACGGGAAATCAGCTGGCCGGCTTCCACAAATGTCACCAATGGAGGCCTGGTCAGCTGAGCCAGTCTCACTAAGGTATGGTCTCCCGGCTACTACAGACGAATTGTAGCCAATAGTGGCCTGGGCAACGGACCCGCGCGAAATAATTGGTCCTGCTTACCTGGCTTCCTCGGGTGAAGTGTCACCAGAGGATGCCCAGTCCTCGGGGGCCAACCAAAGATGCACTGCAATTAGATATTATAAGAATAAACGGCCAGTAAAATGATATTCGGAGGCGAGATATGGGATGGTTTGGATCGCGGGTGGTGAAGCCCCTCGCAGGAGAAGCGGGAACGCCCAATCTCGCTGTTGAGTGCAGCTCTTCCTGAGGCTTCTCGCGGGACCACTTGTGGCGGGCTGGCAAATTTAGCAACAAGAGTGGGGCCCTGAGTTCCCACATGAATAATTTTCAACGCATCATTGAGTCAAGGAATCGTCCTGGCATTGTGGAAGAGGAGAGTCACATTGTACCGATCTTCAAGAGGGCATCACGAGGTAATGTTAGGCAATATAGGCCCATATCAAAGCTGTTGATCTTAGCCGAGGTTTTACAAAGTCTGTGATATCTTCTCCCCTTCTTGTTAACACAGTTCCACATCCATTCAGCATAAATAATAAAATAAATTTCAAATACCCTCCTCCGCATGTAAATCCGCCGAAGTGACCAGGACGACAAAATTTGCATGTGAGGCATTCCATGCACATTTCAACCGAGAGATGACCCGTCATCATTCAAATCCGGTGGAAGTATTTATCGAGGTCCAGACCGATACGTATGCCAAAATTCATGGCCGTGAGCATGTGCCAAGGCCTGACGACGTGAAGAGGCAAAAGTGGATTAGTAGGTATATATTGAAGCAGAAGGAAGAGGGCTATCAGCTCTATAAATTTGTAAAAAAGCTATCTTCCATGCTTCGACCTCACTTTCAGGAAGACAAAAGTGACCTCAGGGTAACACTAGTTGCTCACAAACGTTTTGTGCTAACAAAAGAATAGTGGGGAAATAACCTATTAAGGAAAACCTATCAACACTCAGTGGGTTACACCTACGACGGGGGTCAGTAGCCAATCGAATATTTCACTGATGGGAGTCAGTGGCCACTTGCTTTTGTCGATGGGCCGGGGGTCAGTGTCCACGAAACGGGTCAGTGGATAAATTTTATCTGCCAGGGCCAGTTTATTATTATTATTATTATTCGCGACGGGGGTCTAACATTTGAATCGGCCTCAAAATTTGACATTATCTCTTTCGTGACATGTTGATTTCAAAAATCAAATGTCCGTCCGCCGTCCGAGCCGTTTTGGGCAGTGGGATTTTTTTTTTTTTTTTAATCTGAAATTTTGACAAAATACTCGGTTTACCATCGAGTTGTGCAAAGCAACCCTTATGTAAAATTTGCAGGTTTTTTTTTTTTGCACTTGGCTTCTAGACCCGTAAAAAGCGAATAGAACACAAACGCAATGGAATAAAACATAGATCACAAAGAACTCAGAACCAGCGATTCAAAACAAATCTAAAGTTAACTTCAATATTTGAATATCTAATAATAATAATAACCAGTAATAATTATTATTATTATCGCTTACATCCCGTTACTGTTAAAGGTATTGGAGCCTGAGAGACATCAAAATTCCAGAAACATCCAGCTGGAACACAACAACCTCCACCCGACTGAGACAGCAGCTTTTACAGAGATCAACCTGGGCTACGATGAAACGGACAAGATCTCACCCAAACCGGCCAAATCCTCTCCACAGGCTAACGTGAAATCTGTTCTAGTCAAAGGTAGAGCCAATTGGTTGTTATGATAGAAAAATGAACGGTGTCACCTCATGATTGATTGCAAATTTACTTGACCGCAGGTATAAAAAATTTGAAAGAAAAACTCCACAATTCGCTTCACGTCGATGACAAAGACGACAGCAAAGGGAGCAGCAGGCAGAGCACGCTTGAAAAGAAGACGCCGAAACCACCTTCGCCGAAGATGGACGATGGGTTTCGAACGATGGACCTCCAAGTGCCGGAGGAAGTTGAAAGGGCTGGGGAAGTCGTGAGGGAAAAGAGGTAACGCCAAGAGGTACATTGCAGTAGCACCGTTTCATTGGGGTCTAACCGTTGATTGTTTGTGCAGGAAATCGCTGTTCGAAGAGCAGATTGTTCACGACCCTGCGCCCGATACGAGCGACTCAGAAGATCCAGTGGCTGCCAAGCGAAACAAGCGGAAAGCGCCCCGGCCACCTCCGAGTGACCCCGACATGGAGGAGCTTCCCGAGAGTCAGCAGGATCTTAGAGCCAGCTTGCAGGTACACTTGGTCTGGGATAGGAGTGTAGGAAACTGACCCGAACTGGGTGAAATTTGTAGATTGTAGATTTGAAAGAGATTGTTCAGGTAAGGGGTACAGGATGACCCAGCACGGCAGCCTGGTTGCTTATTGTGCTCTGCCTTAGCGCCCTAATTCAGGTACAAGATGCCTATTCCCCTGGGTCTTTAGGTTCTTTGCTGGGTGATCACGCGGGAATGCCTTCATGGGGTCGATTCCCCAAGGAGGGCACATCAGATTTCGCGCTGGGCACTTAAAGATGGCAGGGTGGCAGTTTCGCCAGCCTCCTCGCATAGTCTGCGCAGGGTTCCTCTATGAGGTTCAAGTGAAGTCGCAGTGGGGCGAAGTTGGCCAGTAGTCCTTTTAGCCTTCTTAGTTCCTGGCGTTGTAACTTGAGTAGCTCTTTAGATGTCTTAGTGTTGGGTTTAGCCACACGGCGCTGTGCTAGGAATTATGCCATCAGGATGTGTAAAAGACTCACCTGTAGGTAATCCCTGTTTTCAGTTTTTAGGCAGCAGGGAGAGTTTGAAAAGCGAGGACAGTGCTGCCAGCGGCCACAACAGCGGGACAACCATCGAACTCAATTCCAGTCACATCACAGTCCACCCAACGCCAGATAGCGAAAGCCGGAAGGCATCTTCACTTGGTATGTAGCTTATACAGTTGTGACGCTGATTGTTTTGATTACCTAAGTGAGTGTTTCTCGACTTTGATATGATAATGATTATTCACAAAAATCCGTTAATTTGTCTAATAATAATAATTATCATCTAGTATCATTAGGGAGACTATTCGATGGTGATCGGCTCTTCATTGATCCCATTAGCAGCCCTGACACATCAAACGTGTCTGAGAATTTTATCATTTTCTCTCAATCTGTAAACACACTCAAGAGACGCGATTGTTTACTCCAACCGTATTTTTGGTTACTCTTGGAATAGGAAGCCCTCCTTAGCAAGAACGTCCTATGTCCATTTTTCAAGTTCCGAGGAAACGGCTGCAGCGCCACCTAAACCATCGCAGCTAGAGATTTCGTTGTTTCACCATCACCTCTAAAATGTATTCCCCTGTTTGGAGACTACATAAACAAATCTTGAAAACTCTTTGCGCTGCCTGTATTAGGTCATTTATGGTAAACATTTGGACATAGGACGGTTTAGCCTGGTACTCATGGACAATGTCCATTTGATATAGCCGGCGGGGTTTGATGAGGGTGGTAGATGGGTTGTTAATTAAAAGAGTTCGTGTTGGCAGAGCGCTTTCGTTATTAAAATAACATCATCAGTGCCTGTACAGAGAAATCCTTGCATCAGGCACAACATCAATTTTTATGGGGGGGTTTTTAAGTCCCGAAGCAGTTTTAAAGTTACCTAGGCTTAGCTCTATAAATGCGATGAGGTGTACCTTGTTTATGCAGATGGGGCCTCCGTCTCTTTCATCACTCTCCTCGTTCATCACCCCATCTGCATAAACAAGGTACACCTCATCGCATTTATAGAGCTAAGCCTAGGTAACTTTAAAACTGCTTCGGGACTTAAAAACCCCCCCATAAAAATTGATGTTGTGCCTGATGCAAGGATTTCTCTGTACAGGCACTGATGATGTTATTTTAATAGGTAACGAAAGCGCTCTGCCAACACGAACTCTTTTAATTAACAACCCATCTACCACCCTCATCAAACCCCGCCGGCCAAAAAAGCCAGAGATGGATGACACCCTTTCAAGCATTTGATATAGGACAACTTGTAACACGAATGAAATATGTAACGTAAATGAAATACTTCTAGTTGTGCCCGCAAGGTTTTCAGCCCTATCGCCCAAATCCTTGGGGCACTATGGGGCTACGGGAGGGGATTTCGAAGATTTTTGGCTATGGGGTTGAGTTAGGTGTTGTTTTCGAAGTATTTCGAACGTAGAATCCATTTTTGGGGGTCCAAGAACGATCCGATTTCGTTGAGGGGATTTATGGGACATTCATGAGGGCTACAAATGGGATTTTTGAAGGATCCCAGGAGTTCAAAATTTGTATTTAATAAGGTGTCGTTTTCCGAGCAGTTTTGGACATTTGTCCAAACATTTTACAGAAAAAAGTTTTTTTATTTTATTTTTTCAAGAATATTTTTGACGCAGAATTAATTTTTTCACGATTACTTCCTACTTATATCAAAGAATAATAAACCCTATGGGGTAATTGTGATCAGGTATTCTCAAGTACAGTTAACTTAGAGTAAAACCATGATTGTCGCATATACTTGGGCGGCCGAGAATGACTTACATTTATTTTTGTGATGAAAGCTGCATGTTTACAATAATTGTAATTATTACCCCAACGAGACGTTCCCATTTACCCCAAGCTGTTGTATTTTCGGGATTTCAAGTTAGGGAATGGAAAGAAAAGAATAAATAGACTAAACAGATGTAAGATGAACAATGAAATATATTAAATATATTTAATAAAGAAATTTTGTTTATTAATACAAAGGGCAAAGAAACGTAGAAAAGCTTAGAATGTCACTGAACAGTCTTTAATGAGAAAATGGTGCAAGTATGCAAAGTACTAATTCAGTTCTTCCGCTAATTCACGATGGCATAGAACTTGTACATTGATATAGATGAAGTTAAAAACTAGATCTCCCTTACACTAACAGTTCTCCTTGCGCCCCTCTTTTTCAATATTTGTGGTAGGGAGGATTGCTTTCATCCAATCCCAAGTCATTTGGTCATACTCGACGAATGAAAATATCGATTGGTCAACTCTTTGCAAGCCTCTGTTTCACTCGCAACTAGGGAAGTGTCGATATTGGAAAATATCGATATTTAATTAGATATTGATATCGACAGAAAATATCGATATTTCCAATTATTGATGATTTTTTTTTTTTTAATTCTTATCCCGCCATATTTTTAAACAAGACTTCATACGATTTCATTTTATTTTTAAACCAAATTTAATCTAGGTATATTTCAACAAGATAAGTAGAATGTATACGGAACAAAATGAAATTTGTTCAGTACACCTTGTATTTGATACGTGGTCAGAAAATTTCATATATTTAATATAAGCTTTTGCAAATGGGAACCATTCGGATTCAGGGAGTCTGCTTCAACACTGGAGCTTATCCAGATAATATCTAGTTAATACCTAGATATTATCTAGTTCGCTGATAAACGGTTCCTCGATTATTATAGTGGAATATTTCCATGGCGGACGTAAGATAAAGAAAAAGATCCGATATTTTGATTAATAGAAAAAAAAACCCTGCAAATTTTACACAAGGGGGTTATTTCACACATTTATTCTGTGATATAATATATCAACATAATATGTTATATTATAACATATAACATAATATTATTATGTTATTGTGCCAAAATTAATTCTGTGTCGGGGTTTACTTTCCATTACAAAGAGGTTTTAACTAGGTTGGGGGAGACTTTAGAATAGAATTGAAGTTCTCTTTATTCTACAAACCAGGAAAGTACAGAAAGCGTCAACAAGATGATAATTATCTTGTTTTCACTTGCTGTACCATCCTGTTTATATAATTATTATTAAGTATTTATACTTATAATTATAATTTTATAATTATAATGCAAAAAACCGATAAGTCAAAATGCTATCAAAAGCTAACAAGTGCTTCTTTATAAATATTCCTTGGCTGAAAACAAATATTATTATAGTTCTTGATGTTAACAAAGTGGTTGTTTGCCGATGGTGTCGTTCAGCAGAGGAGTCGTTCTCTCTCCCTAACCAAACTCGTTCTTGATGTTCATTATAAGGATTTTTGGCGATATTTTTAAATTTCCACTTGGAAATGCTTTATGTCAAGCTCGATCAGGTGGTCCGTAGACTTGTCAGTAGTCCAAGCACTAACGAAGGTTATATTTTACAGGTGACTTGTCGAGGTACGAAGCGGACAATGTGATCGTCCTGGAGCGAGCAGTCTCTTTGGATCTTGGCGATGGAGCGCCGGGCACCAAAAAACGAAAAGCCCCTTTGCCACCTCAAGAAGACGGACTGACGCCTTACAAAGAAGCCAGGTATGTAGTCGAGACACCCTGGCCTCCTCCTCCTAGATCAACAGCTCTCCTTTTCCTACCACGTGGCCCTGGCGGCGTCCTGTGATGTTTATAAAGACAAATACGAGGGATTTCGCCAACCCTTTTTGCCCTCTCACTCCCCACCGACACCTTCTTTCACTCCCTCCATGGTAGTGTCTTCTCTGTGAATTGTGTTCAGTGAATATTTGAAACTTTCGTTAACTATTATCATTCTCTACTCTATACTGCATTCTGTGTTCATAGCTGACCTTGGTTCATTACCATTAAATAAATCAAAAATCAAAAGCGTAATTTTTTTTTCTTCTGAAGGATCGAAACGCCAGTGACGGGCACGCTGAAGAAGTCCTCCGTCTGGGGCACCCTCGAAGACGTCATTCAGAATGGAGGAAGCGAATCAGAAACGGACCTGGGAATATCCGGGTGTTCGACTCCAGAAAACCATTCGCCCGTCAATCACGACGAAATGGTGACGTCAACGCCGTTCAAATTCAATCCCATCCCGAAAGAAAACGGGCTCAGCAACATTGAGGTTAGTACTGTGGGGAAAATCACATACAATGCGCGTCTATTAGCGGTTAATTGGCATTGGCTCCGCAGATGAGTGAATGGGATAAAACGGATTTCATGACGGCAGTCAACGGCGACGACACGCCCCCAGAGCTGCCAACCTCGCCAATGCCGCAGATCACGTCTTTCATCACGGAGATACAAGTGAGCTGCCCCAAACGGCCCGGTGCGACTGAAGTGATCCACCTGGATTCGACGGAAGGTCTCATGGATCACATGGCGTCGACTATGAAAGTGGAAGAAGTCGAGGAGACCATCACATTGAGTCCTGTGCCTCACGTAAGTATTGTGCATGACTTGAGTCCTATGCCAGGACGTTCTTCATGTTAGAGGAGAACGTTTTAGCAAGGGCGTACGCAGGCCTTCCTTGTGGGGGGGGGGGGGGCTCAAAAATATTGCAGGTAGGCATGCTGCAGCATGCCAGCTAGGGTAGTTAGATTAAAAATTAGAATTAAAAAAGCTGCAAATTTTACAAAAGGGTTTATTATTCTTTGATATAGGTGAAATGTGCGAAAATTAAATGTTTCAATAAAAAAAAAAATTGAAACTTTTTCAATTTTTTTTCAATCGGCAAATATTAAATATTTGCCAATGAATCATTGGCAATGATCAAATTTTGATCTTCTAAGATCCTTCAAAAATTCCATTTTTAGCCCCATGAAAGCTATAGATCCCCACAGTGAAATCTGATCGTTCAGGGACCCCCAAAAATTGATTCTACGTCCAAAAATCCTTCGAAAACGACACCTAACTCGACTCCATAGCTGAAAACCTTTTTTTTTTAACCTCCCGTAGCGCCCCACGGGTTTGGGCGATCGGGCTGAAAACCTTGCGGGCACAAGTAGATGGTAAACCAAGTATTTGCCAAAATTACAGATTTAAAAAAAATCCTACTTAGGTATATACTGCCTAACGGCGGACGGGCATTTCGGTTTTGGAATCTAGACCTCTTGAAACGGATGTCAAATTTTGAGCCCGATCGGAGTCGCCGACCTCTGTCGTCCGTGTATGAATTATTCCATGAATAATAACCAAAATGATCATAACTTTGCATGTATTTAATCAAAATAAATAAATAAAAGAGTAGAAGTATTCCATGAATAATAGGTAACCAAAATGATCATAACTTTGCATGTATTTAATCAAAATAAATAAATAAAAGAGTAGAAGGTACCCTATATTGTAAATAATATTACACAGCTTTAAATTGCGTAATAATACAAAATAACATACAAAACATTTTTACTAAATCAAGTGTTGTAGTATGTCCAAAAACACAATAAAACTTTATTCAAGGAATATGAGCAAAAATCACAACACCACATGTGTTAATAAAGCATGTTCCATATTTCTTGAATTTCAGCCGTAGGCTCTAAGCAAAAAGCATCCGGGGGTCCAGGGGGTTGCCCCCTGGAGAGGCCCAAAGGGCCGAGGTTTATTTATTTATTTCATTTTTTAAATCGATGGGATGGAATAGTAGAAAACCACTCCGTTTCCAGCTCTTTCGGACCCCTGTGCGGCCCTCATTCACATTAATCCTCTCCATGTTACAGGCTAGAACCGGCAAGCGCTCTGTCCCGACGACACCCTCTCCGACCAAGTCCCCCCCAAGCCCCGTCAAACCCCTGTCGCCCAAAGGCAACGTCAGCGCCAACTCTGTCAAAGGCCCTTCGCGAATACCCGTCCGGGCTGGGCAGAGAAGCCCTGGATCAACCTTGAGTCCATCCTCAAAGCGGAGCAGCTCGGCACAACGGAGCAGCTCAGCCCAACGGAGCACCTCAGCTCAGCGGAGCAGCTCGGCACAACGGAACGGTCATGGCTCCCCTTGATATTCACTCACAACCGTTTTCTGTAAATAAACTGTACAAAACAAAACTTATACTTTTAAGCAATTTGTCTTCAGTCTCGTTGTAAATTTTTGGATAAAAACCATTTCGACATAAACATCACTTAAGAACCTTCTCATTGTAAATTTTTTTTTTTAAACTATGTTTGACTGAAACCGAATGTTGTTGTTTTGTTATTATTTCACAGTATTACACGATAGCAAAATTATCGGCTCGATATTACTGTACAGGTAAAATGTCTATTAAAGTAGGCCTTCTACTCAATCAAAATTTAATTCGAACTCATTTAAATTTCTGTTCTCCGAGTGAACGCGAAAATGGCTCAATGCGGAATCAATGTGCCAAAAAGAAGCGCGGATTGTCGTGAGCCATATAGATATATTTACTTAGTAAGTTCCAAGGTAGTTCACCCGTCACTACCTGCGAGTAGTCTGAGAGCGAAAGCAACTTTAGGTCACAAACACGAATACACTAGGACTGTGCAAATCCCCAAACGGAAATGCAACTGAATAAAAATAGGTGTAATTTTCAAGGTGCCTTCAATAGTTGCAGCCATTTTTCTAATTTAAGTCGTTATAAGGTAGGTTTAAGGTTACTGACGAAAAAAAAACTGACGATTTAAAAAAAAAAAAAGTTTCTCGAAGAAATTCTAACGAGGTGTAAATACATTTTCATGTATACTAACTTATTGTTGAAAGGGTTGTGGACAGGAAATCTATTCCCTGCTTTTTGCATTAAGAACATAATATAACTATATATTTTGTGTACAAATATATTGTCAAATATAGTCAGAATAATTTTTTGATGGGGAAGTTTTTTATGGAGCAAAGCGTTCCATTTTTCCTTCAAACAGATGTTTCGTCTAAAATCAGATCGAATACGGTACAGTAAAATTTATTTTTTTATTTAATAAAAAAATAAAAACCTTCAAAGCTCCTGACTGTGGACGGAAATTTGGTAAGATTCTGAGGTTGGAGATGACACGAATACATAGGTGTATTATTCCAAGACTAATAAACCAAAATCGGTTCGAGGAGGTATAAACCGGATCATGGTGATAACGGAGGGGTTTTAGTGGGCTTGCAACTAGTTTGTGGTGACTGAAAACCGGCTTGAGGTCATCATGAACACCATGAACTATTCAAGACCCGATCGACGAAGGTGTCAACTGTGCAGATCACCAGTCAGAAATTGCCAGGGTTGCACTTTACATGAGAAAACCGTTCAACACTGAGATAATTACTCTTTTATTAACAGTATCGAGCATATTACACGGCTTCACCGAGAAAGTAAAAAAAAGAAGAAAAATAAATTACAAAAAAATAACCGATACGCATCAGTAATCGCTAAATATTTACAGTATCGGTACATCTCGTCACTTTATGCGGATGATTGTTTGTAATTCTTTGTGTCGATGAGCTTCTTCCCGCACATGGCGCAGATCCCTTTCTTGTAGGCGCAGGGTTGGCAGTAGTGGGAGCCGACTTGGTGGACTTTCTGCCGGCAGATTCGACAAGTGTCGAATTTCGTGGTGTACGGGCTGAACCTGGAAAAAAGAGTAATGGAATTTGAGGATTAAACTACTTGATGAGAGCGGGTAGTACATTATTAATGATTAATGATTTTTGGGGAATTTTATATTTCAAAAAAAGTTTTTTTTAAATTTATTTATTTATTTCTTTCTTTCTTGGTTTTAACTTGAAAAATATTTGTCCTCCTGGGATCCAACAAAAATCTCATTTGTAGCCCCATGAAAGCCCTATAGATCGCATCAGTGAAATCGGATCGTTGCGGGACACCAAAAACTGGATTCTACGTCCAAAAATACTTCGAAAACGACACCTGGCTCGATCCCATAGCCAAAAGCCTTCAAAAAAACCCTCCCGTAGCTCCATTTTAGCCGCATAGCGCCCCACGAGTTTGGGCGATCGGGCTGAAAACTTTGCGGGCAAACTAGATGGTAAACCGAGTGTTTTTAAAAAATGTCAGATTTAAAAAAAAATTCCTACTACCCAAAACGGCGTTTGGAATCTAGACCTCTTGAAACGGATAATGTCAAATTTTGAGGCCGATCGGAGTCGTCGACCCCCGTCGCGAAAACGAAGGTGTATTATTCCAAGATAACTTCAACGTAAGTGATCAACCACGCCTTGAGCGGTTGGATGTCACATGAAAAGAACACGCAAAGAGAAAAATTAGGATCAGTCCCTCTTCCAAGCAACCAAAGGCTTAAAAATGCCAAAAGAAACGACTAATACTATCGCTAAGAAAGCACCTGGCTAAGACCAGGTGGCACATACTGGAATGTGCCTTGGATCAAATTTGGAGTTTAAAAAATATATACCTATATCTCACCCTATGATTACGTTTTGTTCAGCGAAAATTCCTCGTTTCAACGCTTCCCAAGTTGTTTCTGCACATTTTAAAAATAAAACTACCTAATAATTTTAAAATAACGTTTAAATTACAATTTAAAAATAAATAATTTTTTAAAGGTACCTATTTGCACTTCAAACTCAAAGTAGAAAAAGAATGATCCAAAGTACACGGCTTTACCCTAACCACCACATTTGCTCACCCTATTTGAGTCATAGACGGCCAGTCAAATTGTAAATTGCATTATTTAGATCGTAACCAACATAAATGTTAGTCCACACCATGCACCTGTTTTTGGAAGCAGTTATCGCTTTGTTCTCTCCGACTTTCCTTCCTCCGGACTCGACCGTGTTCCTCGCTCCGGATTTCCAGGGGTCGGGAGTGATGACTTTCCCGAGTTTCTTTTCACACTTGCTGCAAACCATTGTCGCTATCGAAAATCACTAAAACAGACAATTTTGCCATACAGTTACAACGTAGGTTGACGAGTAGGTAGTTTGGACTCGGGCAGATATAGAGAGGACATCAGGTGACTGCACCAATCTCGGAGCTCCTTACCGGTTCAATATAACTTCTATTCGCTCATCTCAGAAATAATGCTTTGTGCAATTGAGCCACTTCAAGTAATATCACGACTTATGATGATGATGATAGCGAACACAACTTTAAGAAGACCACGCGCATACAAACTTCTGCAATTTGTTAACGCGTTTCGATGTGTACACCAGACATTCACAGAGATCGTTTAATTTCTTGAATATGATCGCTAAACACAAATAGTAGTTAAAACCACTAGAATAACCTTAGTGGAAACCTCTTGAAAACAAACAATAATGATCGGGGATGGGTAACCCCCTTACCCATGATGTGGTCCAAATTAGGACCGTGGAGTCGAGACACGGCGGACACTAACGCCCTCGCGGATCAAAGTGGGCCCGCTGAATAGGAACTTTCTGTCCCTATCGAGGCTTGCGAGCGTTGCCAGGTGTCGGGAATTACCAAAGAGGTGAGAATATTAAATATGAGTTTTATGATTTATAGGTTTAATAATATTAACGTTATATTATAACGTTTAAGGTTTAATATTATTAAATATAACGTAAATATCTGGGCTTTCATGGGGCTAAAAATGGGATTTTTGAAGGATCCCAGGAGGTTAAATATTTTGAAACAAAACTAAATAAAAAAATTTTTTTTAAATATTAAAATCCAAAAAACTTTTAAAAGCGAAGCTTTTATACGGACGCCCCCCGCTCGCCACTCGGGGAGTCTCCCGGTGAAAATCGTGAGTGAGTCAGATTGATCAAGGCTCTTCCAACCCGGCCGCTGTCAAGGAAGTCGGAAAGACGTACTCAGAACGGGTGGAATCCGGGGTGGGGCTTCAGGGACCTTACAACGGTGGAGGAGGCAGGGAAATTTTTTTTTTGCCGACCTTTTAGCTACGAATAGCGAGCCGGAGCATCTAGTAGGACACTATACTGGCAGCTGATTTTTGCAAAATGATATAAAGCTTCGCTTCCTTTTTCATTCTCCCGAGGAATGAAAATATTTAATAGTGTGCTGGAAGCGAAGCTTTTATACGGACGCCCCCCGCTCGCCACTCGTACTTTTTAAAAGTTTGAAAGATTTTTTTCAGATATAATCAAGTAGCTTATCTCCGCCATTTCTTTAATGCTTTAATACGGAGGAAAAAGAAAGAAATAACCGGGTGAGGGGCAAATACGAAGGAATGAAATTTCATTAAATGAAATCAACAAAACAAATGAAATGAACAAAACAAATTTTGTTATACGAGAAGAATTTTCATTTGCCTCCTTGCGCCCTTTCCAATCTCTCCGTTTCCTGTTTTTTTTTTTTTTTTTTTATATGTATAAAAAGCGAAAGAGGTAAGCCCTAGGCAATGGGACGATAGATTTTCCTCAGTGAAATTGATAAGTACTAAAAAAATCTCCGAAGTTTTTGTTTCATGATAGTTTAAACTCAAAACGATCACTTTACCACGTCATCACGTCATCAGGTTGCATAACCAAATACATCAACGGAAGGTTCACATAGTCTTGAAAACTATTTTGTTGTGTGAGTGTGGTTTCGCGATTTTAACTGTGGTTTTAACTGCAAAATGGTTTGTTGTGCTGTTTTTGGATGTACAAATCATGATCGGCATCAAAAAAAGGACGGTTTTCATTTCCATTGCTTTCCTATTTTTTTTTTTTTTTTTTTTTAATTTTGGTTTATGGAATGCCTTGCCGTTTTGGGCAGTAGGCATTTTTTTAAAAATCTGAAATTTTGACAAAATACTCGGTTTCCATCTAATTGTGCCCGCAAGGTTTTCAGCCCGATCGCCCAAACCCGTGGGGCGCTATGGGGCTAAAATGGGGCTACAGGAGGGATTTTTTTTAAGGCTTTTGGCTATGGGATCGAGTCAGGTGTCGTTTTCGTAGTATTTTTGGACGTAGAATCCATTTCTGGGGGTCCCGGAACGATCCGATTTCACTGTTGCGATTTATAGGGCTTTCATGGGGCTACAAATGGCATTTTTGAAGGATCCCAGGAGGTCAAATATTTTTCACGTAAAAAAAAAAAATTGAAAAAAAAAAAAAAAATCTCCCCAAAAACATTTTTTCAAATTTTTCCATTGACAGAATTAAATTTCTGCCCAAGTAACCTATATCAAAGAATAATAAACCCTTGTGTAAAATTTTCAGCGTTTTTTTCATTGACAGAATTAAATTTCTGCACAAGTAACCTATATCAAAGAATAATAAACCCTTGTGTAAAATTTGCAGCGTTTTATTTTGAATCACATCACCCCCGTCCCTCGTATATATTTTCATCCCGGAGAACTCGTCTATATTTTTCCACACTGAAATGTGTGGATCAACCTCAATCCGTGGCGGGGACAGACAATGTGTAACCTATATATTCAATTCCTCATTGCTACCCGCACTGAGTAGGTACCATGTGTGTTCGATCGAATTCTCCATTCCTACGACCTTGTTCCTATCCCATTGAAAAAAATTGGTTTTGACGATCTTCAGGATAATAATTATCCTTATGAATGATTCAAAATCTTTTTTTAAATACACTGTATTATCTCTATTCAAGGACGAATACAGGATGGGGAGCTTGCTCCAGTCTCATATGGAGATATCGAAGGTTGAGCGATGGCCTTCGAAGAACGACAGACGACTTATCACTTGATGTCACACAAGAGGGCGACCCCTCGGAGGATCCAATGTTCGAAAGTGAATTTACCGGGCAGCCAGAGAGGCGTGATGAAATTCAAGTCAGTTCTTCGGGGTTTCTTGTAAACGGGACACTACAAAAGACGTGGGAAGTTGATTAAAAATTATGAAAATTATATTTAAAAAACGTAATTACGGTTTACTTACAGTATACACATCTTTGGGTCTTGGCTCGTTCGAGTTGATCGCATATATCCATATCATTGGCATTTCTGAGTAAATTACTTTCGGGGTTGATTCTACCAGCCGGTCCTGTTTTTTATCCCACGAGCACCCATCCAAGTAGAGTCCGTAAACATAAACTCCCTCCTTGAATGGGAAAGACCAAAGTACTTATCAGAGTATTTAAATTACTATCATGGTGGGGAAATTCACCCCAAATAGTCTCAGTGAGGACACAACCATGTTTTCTCCACCTCCCTGCACAAGTAAAATTTAAGTAGGTAGGTCAAGTAGAAAATCACCTTAGGGCCGGCCGAAACTGAAGCACCGACGAATTTGGTGACTTTGTTGTCTAGGAAAACAGCATCCAAAGCCCAACCTTTATGAGCTCTGGCCACTTCCTGTTTCATGGCGGTTAGGAACCCTAGAAAACATCACGCTCTCAGTTAGTTGTCATTTGGCGTCGAAAATACCCCTGAACGCTCTTACCTTGAGGGTTGAAAAAGCCCGTCATCCAAAAACAGGTGGGCCGCCCTTTGAAACACCATTTGACAAATTGCTTGTTGCGGGTGAGCAGCTCCGTATACCAAAATCCCAAAGAGGCAGATTCCCAGGACCCTCTTTTCCACATCTGCGGCACTTTGGCGTCGTAAATGGCGTCGAACGCTTCTCTGAGATTCTACGGGAAAATATGTCAATATATGGAATGGAACGGAGAGAATAATTTACTTAGCTGGGTGGTTGGAGGCAGTTTTTTAAGGGTTTAACGACAAAAAAGCCCCAAAATGGTTTCTTCATTTGTAGGTAATAGTGCCACTACTTCTGGTCCACTCCTGCTGCAGCTACTACTACCGAAAATGAATGTATTTTAACGTACTTCGTTCATAATTATGATGCCTTCAATGGCCAAGAGCATGTCTTTCAATGTTTGTTTTACGAGCTTGATGACTTTCTGCATTCGATCAATTTCCTGACGCAAGAAGATGTTCAGCGAGTTGAAAGCTCCCATTTCTTTTAACCTGAGGAAGGGGTCAGAAACAGCATTGTAAAGAAACTGCGTGCGTGCGCGTGGGCTTGAACAGAACCGTCACTCTTCTCAGTCAGCATCTTGCACTTGGGCAACAGGCCTTTACTATGCACTATAGCCCAGTGGATATCATGGCTCACTGGTTTGAGCGTTGGACTGCTGAATCAACGGTTGCTGGTTCAATCCCAGCAGCCGCTAGACGTCTTCCTTATACTGATGATCAACTCTCGGAAGGAAATGGCAAACCACGGATGTTGGAGTTCCAGGACGAACCAAGGCGCTGGTAGCGTTGGGTCTGTCGTTTGTGTTCATGCTACTGACCATAACACTGCAACTAACATTATTCAACTAGAGTCTTACCTCGCACGGACTTCGTGGGGCACATATTCTTCAGGAAGTTTGGACAACATTTCGGATGTTTCCCTCGCGACGACGGATTCTCTGCTCTCACCACCGCCACCGCCAGACTCTTTGGGCTGAACGGACAGAATCGTATCCAGAACGTCCATCGTCATGTTGGTCCGAAGGCTGATTGAAAAAGCTGTTACTTTGGCACCAAGAAAATATAATTTAATTGACTAGGTACGTTCGTTAGGAGGAATCATTACGTTATGTAAGCATTGGGATGTAGCCCAAACACGAACGGGTCGTCGAATTCTTGATATTTCCCGATGTCCTCTAAATACTCCTCCTTGTTTTTATGTTTCAACAGGGGATATCCTTTGTAGAAGTAAAACCCGTCTTCCAACAAGTCGTCCGAAAACCAAAGTGTGCAGAAATTGTTCAGCAGCCGTTTGTCGAAGTCGTCCGTAACACGACCGCCGTACATCACTTCGGCAAGCATGTACCTGTACCGGAGAATGCAATACGATGAAAACATATGCGTGACGTAGCAAAGTGATCTAGGTAGTTAAGTAAACGTACCTGAGGCATACCCAGTCGACACCTGCCACCCTTTCCTTCGAGTCCAAGTGGTTTTGGCAGAACATGATGGACGCGTACCAATCGGAAAAGTTGAATTCGTACGGGATGTTCCAACCGATGGGACCGAAACGTCTTCGCTCCTGTACGATCGAGTGAAGGAATGATACTCCAAAGACCAACGGGAGATAAGGCTTGGCGTTGGTGTACTCTAACATTTCTTGGGCCATGTTCATGTAGGTTCGGGTGAGGCCAGCTTTCAAGCCTGGAAGGAAGAAATGCGTCAATTGGCGGATACACCCGTCGGCGATTTTCAATATTTTCACGTAGGTAATCCTCTTAATAAATATCCCTAGCCTAGCATGTTCTATGCTGACGACAAATTCATCCAAGTCGCAGGATGCGATGGATGTCAAAAAGTCAACAAGTTTTGGCCTAACGTTGCATTCAGGAAATGCATTGACAAATAGAATGCCCCACCATGAACTGCTAATGAGGGATGCTTCCAAACGATGATAAGGCATCAGTACCTACCTACGTGATTCCCTTGACGTTAAACCCATGAGTGGAGGTACCTACTCCTTAAAGTTGGAGAAAAAGTAGCATGTAGCTTCGAGAATATAAAGCGGGCAAGGGGTTTATTCCCATGAATGCTGGCTCACAATCCTCTATGTAAGCCTATGTAGTTCTCCAAGATCAAAGAAGGAACGGGAACAGGCATGGCATTGATGCTCCTTAGTGTAGAGTTCAGAAAAATGATCAATTAATTTCAAGCTGTGCCTGCATAGTTGTGGCAAAGTGTTACAGAAATTACGATTTAGAACATATGATTGCAATTGGATATTATTGCAAGAGTAATAAATCAGAAGTGAAAAACCATGCACTGTAGGTAAGTATAACTGTTAGCTGAGAAAGCAAGAAGAAGTTCTGGGACAGTTAGAAACAGACAAAAATGGCCAAATTTGCCTTTTGCATTAACGTGCCCTTAGACAACCAATTACTTTTGAACCGCGCACATTACAAACGCGTCGTAGCCCCTTCAGACATGAAATCGACACTGAGAATGATTCCAATTATAATTGGAATAATATATATAATAATTATTGGTATTATACCAGTAGGTACTTCCAACAACAAAAACCCCTAGTTTGCTGAACATAATTTCTTCCAGTTTTCTGTCTGAGCAAAGTAGAGCCACTAATGCAGGAAATCCCCTAATCACAATCAAGAGTCATCCTTCCATTAGGTAAACGGAGATATTTTTTTCTTATCAATGACTGATAACTTCAAATTGAAGTCTCAGACCCGCTTATATCGAGTAGGTGACAAACAACTCACCTGAGAAGCTTATAGTCGATTTAGGGACTTATCGTGGGATGTCATCAGCCCTTTTCAGAGCTATAACTGTGCTTTTGGAACGTTCACCCCGGGATTACTGTGCCCTCAGCCGTATCCAGGTCAACTTTTTTTTTTTAATTTAAAATAAGTATTAAAATATTTTTTTCTTTTAGTTTCATGCGAAGATGGACGTGAGTATAGTGGCTGAGCAAAGCGAGGCCCCCTGTTCGCGTGCTGGTCAGGACGAATTTTGAGGCTGATCAAAATGTTTGACCTCCGTCGCGAAAACATGGGTTCACAGTATATAATAATAATAAGCCTCAATAATAATAAGTATAGTATGATTTCATTTATACAATAATCAAAGGTCCGTGATTGTCTGAATGCTCCAAATTGCATTAGTTACTACTTCAGTTATTGGAAGAATCCGCGAAAACAATGGGATAGAAGAGATGACGATCAATCAATCGAAATATGATAAGACCTGATAATAAATGCGACAAGAAACACAACTTGGAGAGTAAAAACTGTACAACTAAAGAGGATTAGGTTCAGTTTTTGTTCCACGAGAGAGCAATCATGATTGTTTGGGTTATTTTTGCATTGACTGTACAACTTGGGTCTGGTGGACTGCTGTCGACTTACAAGGCACATTACACGGGATTGCAGGGACACGTCGAGAGACCAGTAGGAGAGGATGCAGGAGAAAAACTTTTTTTGACGCGCTACATTGAAAAAGGCGAAATATTAAAAGCCAGAGAACTCGCACGAGAAACTTTCTTCGGGACTGTGGAAAGTTACTCGGGTTTACTCACTATCGACGAGATTCGGTCCTCCAACATGTTCATGTGGTTTTTTCCGGCGGAAAACAGTAATCATGACGCTCCACTCGCTCTCTGGCTTCAAGGCGGCCCTGGAGCAGCTTCTCTCCAAGGTGTATTCAACGAAAACGGACCTTTCTTCATCAACGGCACGCATCAATTGGAAAGACGGAACACGTATTGGTCGCAGGAAATCAATATGCTCTACATAGACAACCCTGAAGGCACTGGATTCAGTAGTACCAACGACGGCTACGTCACATCCGAAACCGAAGTGGGCGAAGATCTCTACAAAGCCCTCATTCAGTTCTTCCAACTTTTCCCCGAGTATAGACAAAACGATTTCTTCATCACAGGAGAATCCTACGCGGGTAAGTACATTCCAGCTATCGCCTACACCATCCATTCGAAAAACCCAAACGCTTTTCAGAAAATCAACTTGAAAGGTATAGCGATAGGCGATGGACTGGTCGACCCAGAAAACATGATGGTGTATGGACAAATGTTGTACCACCATGGTTTTGTTGATTCACAAGGCTTGAAAGAATTCAACAAAATTGAGCAGAAAGTTGTGAAGTTGATACGAAACGGGTCATATACCGAAGCATTTACTGAGTTCGACAAATTTATGAATGGTGATCTGTACACATATGGCACTCTATTCCGTAATATAACTGGGTTGAATTCTTATTACAATTATGCAACGTCGAATTTGAACGTGGACCAAGGAGGAAGCATGTATGAGTGGTTAGCAAAAGCTGAAAACAGAAGGACTCTCCATGTTGGGAATCAACAGTTCGCTGAAGGAGGTAAAGTTGAGGCTAACTTACTCAATGACATCATGCAATCCGTCAAGCCTTGGTTGGAAGTCCTCATGGACAACTATAGAGTCCTTCTCTACAACGGCGAGTTCGACATCATTTGCGCCTACCCACTGACAGTCAACTACGTAAAGAAACTCCAATGGAGCGGCAAAACAGAGTACAACAGCGCCAAACGCAAATTCTGGCATGTGAACGGGGAACTGGCCGGGTACGCAAAGACGGCGGGCAACTTCACCGAACTTCTGGTTCGTAACGCGGGTCACATGGTGCCGGGTGATCAACCAGTGTGGGCTCTCGACATGATCACACGGTTCACACAGAACCTTCCGTTCGATGTAAATTATTCAAGTTGATAGATTAAACCTCAATGTTGTCTCAAGCTGTTTTCCTACTATACTAAAAGCCCCAACCTGAGGAGGAGGAGAGTGACGATATATAGAAGTCGGAAAATTATGAAAAAATCATGAAAAATTTAGCTAAGCGAGCAAAGTCTGAAACTACCAACAAATTGTCCTAATATGGCCAATTCGAACCAAACAGATTTGCGAAAAATAGGGGCAAGACATAACAAAGAAGCTGAAAGGATTTTTGGTAGGTTGGAGGGAGAAGGCTGTCCGAGGGAGGCGGTACTGGCTCCACGGAGGTCAAATGGTGGGGGAGGTGGCAAAAAGGTGCAACCTCACCCACAGCTCCCTTTTAGAGGAGTCATAGTCACCATTTTCTGAGGAGCTCAGAGGTCATAAAAATAACCCCACAAACAACAATAAAAGGGTGCAACGAGGAGGGTATAAAAGGGGGCTAGCGAGGGGCAAGTCGTTGAGCTTCGAAAGTCGAAAGTGGCCAAAAAAGGGGGAAAAATATGTCTCACCTTCCAAATGAACCGTTTCACCTTTTACCCTTGTTGCTGAACTTGGAATAGTTGACATCTTAAGAATTCATAATAATATGAAGAATGCTGAATTAATAGAGTGAACTACCTGAGGCCTGTTGCACAATAGCAGCTATTAGCTCTAGCTCTAGCTCTAGGTAACTAATAATACAAGATAGTACAAGACATTAGCATATAGCACTTAGTGCTGATAACTTGTAAATGTTGTGGTACAGTCCTACAATTATTGCTGTTGATAAGAACGCTAATAACATGTTGATTTTGAGTGTAGGGAGAGGTAGTATTTAAAAACACGCTGAAAATTTTACACGAGTGTTCATTTTTCTTTGATATAAATTATACAACAATTAATTCAATATCAATTTTTAAAAATTAATTAAATTAGGTATTGAAACTTTTTTCTAATCTTCTTGTAAAGTTTGTGGACGGATCTGGGACCCCGAAAAATGTACCTATGCGTTCAAACTCGAACCCATGGCCCAAAGCAACCAAAAA
Source organism: Pilophorus perplexus (assembly GCA_955831195.1). NCBI lineage: Eukaryota > Metazoa > Arthropoda > Insecta > Hemiptera > Miridae > Pilophorus > Pilophorus perplexus. The sequence continues at coordinate 17,872,747 of OY037011.1, read as the reverse complement.
GGGAATGGCTCGTTTTGAGCAGCACAGGGCCACCGGTTTGGGCGATCGGACTGAAAACCTTGCAGGCCCAAGTACATAGTATCTATGTACTTACCATCTGATGGTAAACCGAGTGGGGATAAAAGGGGCTACGAGAGGGGATTTTTCAAGGTTTTCAGCTATGGGGTGGAGTTGGGTGTCGTTTTCGAAGTATTTTCGGAACGTGGAATCCTTTTTTGGGGTCTCAACACGATCCGATCTCACCGTGGGGATCTATGGGGCTTTCATGTGGCTACAAATGGGATTTTTTTTTAGGATCCGAGGGAGGTCAAATAAGCTGTCGCTTTCCGAGTAATTTTGGACGCATAATTCATTTTTTAGGTCCAACATCTGTCGGAACCGTGTACAGAAGCGTTTAGCATGAAACCCTAGATCTGCCCTTAGATCTGCATCCTCTCTTGTCACTGTTTCATTACCACACTATTCTTCTACAGTTATAAAGCTGTTTTAAATCAAATTTTTAGGTGTACTAGAGAGGGGCCTTCACAGGACGGCATTACTTTAGACAATGAGATGATTGCAAGGTCTCAAACTTTAAATTTTCATTACCTACCCCAAAATTCTCGTTACATACCTCCAACCTAATATTACTGAAAAATGTGACGTGAGTTGGGATTTCCAAGACAGCTATGAGTACCTAAATCTGGATAATTGTAGTTTTGAACGAAAATTATATAGGCAGTCAAGTGACACCTGTTGTTGACAACACAATCGAGACCCGTCATGGGATCATAAATCATGCGAAGAGGATGAGGGATCGAAGTGATTTTATATTTCAAATCCCTGATAACGAGACAATCAATAAAAATAACGAGATTACTTTTGAAAAATCATTGTGGAATTCAGTTCAGTTTTGTACAGATACACCACGAGAAGATCAACATGATTTCGTGGTTTGTTCTGGTGTTGGCGGTACAACTTGTGTCTGGTGGACTGCTGTCGTCGTACAAGGCACACGTTAAAGGTTCGCAAAGACGCGTCGAGGTTTCGGGCGAAGTGGAAGACCAAAACTACGGAGAAAAACTTTTTCTTACGCCCTACATCAACAGTGGCGAAATATTCAAGGCAAGAGAACTCGCCCGAGTGACATCGTTCCTCGGCAATGTCGAAAGTTACTCGGGCTTCCTCACCATCGACGATGACACCCAATCTAACATGTTTATGTGGTTTTTCCCAGCGGAAAACAACCCTCACGACGCTCCGGTAGCACTTTGGCTTCAAGGCGGCCCTGGGGCGGCTTCGGTCGACGCAGTATTCACCGAAAACGGCCCTTTCGTCATCAACCACTCGCTTGAATTGGAAAGGCGGAGCTCATATTGGTCGCAGGAAATCAACATGCTCTACATAGACAACCCTGTAGGCACTGGATTCAGTTTTACGACTCAGTACGTCACCAACGAAACCCAAGTGGGACAAAATCTGTACAAAGCGCTCATCCAGTTTTTCCAACTTTTCCCCGAGTATCAAGAAAACGATTTCTTCGTCACAGGAGAATCCTACGCGGGCAAATACATCCCAGCTATCGCCTACACCATCCACACAAACAACCCGACCGCTTTTCAGCAAATCAACTTAAAAGGTATAGCAATAGGCGATGGACTGGTCGACCCAGAAAACATGATGGTGTATGGTGAGTACTTATACCAACATGGACTAATCGATTCGCTAGCGCTGACACAATTCAACACAATCGAGGCTGAAATTGTGACGCTGATACAAAATAAGTCGTACGTGGAAGCGTTTAAGGAGTTCGATAAACTTTTAAACGGTGATATTTACAAATACGGCACGCTCTTCTATAATGCAACTGGGCTGGATTCTTATTTCAATTATGCAACGTCGAATTTAAACATAGACCAAGGAGGAAGTCAGGATGCGTGGTTGGCAAAAGCGGAGAACAGAAGGAGTCTTCACGTGGGGGACCAAACGTTTGACGAGAGCGATACAGTTGAAACCTACTTGCTCAATGACATCATGCAGTCTGTAAGGCCGTGGCTGGAAGTTCTCATGGAACACTATAGAGTCCTTCTCTACAACGGCGAGTTCGACATCATATGCGCCTACCCGCTGACGATGAACTACGTCCAGAAACTCCAGTGGAGCGGCAAACAGGAGTACGAGAACGCCAAACGGAAACTCTGGCATGTAAACGGCGAACTGGCCGGGTACGCCAAGACGGCGGGCAACTTCACCGAACTTCTGGTTCGTAACGCGGGTCACATGGTGCCGGGTGATCAACCTTTGTGGGCTCTCGACATGATCTCCAGGTTCACACAGAATATTCCCTTCGATGTAAACTATTCAGGTTGATACATTAAAATACCTCACAATCCTGTTTTTCAATAGCTCACCCAAAAAGTATTCACGCTCCTACCTCAGTCACATTACGGTACGGTTACCTTGAGGAGGGTCGTTTGTGAACTTGAAACTGATATGAAGAATGCTAATGGGAAACTTCGGATTCGGCTCCGTCGTTATCCACAGCCTGAACCCATCGTCGACTTGTTTAGCCGTCGTGATGCATTCGAACAATTCGTGCATGTACGCTATGCACAAGTGGCAATTCTGAAGCAACACCCATTTCCCCTGTGAACGTATGAGATTGTTATTAAATAACAACTTGTACCAGAAATATTCTAGTACAAAAAATTTATTTCATTAAATTGAATTTATTTCATTTCGACCTCCGACACAAATAAATAGGTGTACTAGGGGGTCATCCCCTGCAAAAATACAGATTTTTGTGGAGGGGGGAGGGGGAGGGGGGAGGTAGCCGCGAAGACTTCGGTCACTCCTTGGTCCACCACCATCCCAATTCCCGGTCAACTGCTCCAAACCCTGATTTTTGCGCCACTTTTGGAGCATAGATGCTCCACGTGGAGCAAATTTTTGGTGGTTTCATATTTTTCTCGTCATCTACTCGCCAAAGCGGATTTTTGGTATTTTTTTCAAATTTTTTAGAAATAGTTTAATTTCCCGTTTTTCCCATTTTGAGAGCTCAGATGGAGCTACTTTTTGGTGGTTTCAGAATTTTTTATAATACCAATTTCAGATTTTTCCGACATCTGGAAGTGCCCTAGAATAAAGATGACCAAAATCGTGTCCCCCCCCCCCCCCCCCTCCTCCACGGGATGCGGCTTCAAGCTATTAGATTATCCCAAGAATAATAAACCAAAACGCTACGAATTTGACGTAAGGGTTTATTATTCTTTGATGTAGGTAAATTGTACAAAATTAATTTTGTCAATACAAAGTAATTTTTTTTTTGGATAAAAATAAATGAAAAAAAGAAAATTTAATTTTCCCGTAGAATGTTTCACATTATATAAACCAGATGTAACTTTGTTTTGTATACCTACTGCGAGCCAAAATGGTCGTTCGCATAGAAATCCTTGCCGTATTAAATGCTGTCAACCGTTGCATTACTTACTAGGAGAAGAAATAAGTTCTTTTAGAGTAACTCTAAAAGAACTTACTAACTGTTAATAAGCACAAGACTTCCCAACTTGAGGCACCTCCGAGTGTTAATTGACTCACCTCTTCCATCGAGTTCCTGACCATTATCCTAGCGATGACTTCTTGCCCTTGGCCCATCGAAATGGCCCCCAACTGGAACTCCAATTTCTTGGCGAGGGCTTCAATCGCAGTCGTCGGGTCGGCTCCCATCGTCAGGAAACAAATCATCGGCGTTCGCGAGCGAGACTCCTCGAAAAGCTCTTCCAAGTTCAAAATGACCGCGTCCGCGTATCTCTTTCCCAACGACGTCTTCACGTATTTTTGCGCTTGGAGGACCAGCCGGTCCGGGCAAAGCGATCTGAAAAGGCTCGAGTTACCCCAAGTGAACATCCCTCGACGTTGAAGAAGGTTGAATCTCATACCTGACGATTAGAGTCTTCCTGAAGGTGTCCAAATGTTCAAACCGATCCGGCATGTCTTCCGACTCAGGGGCTGGTCGCTGGTACCACCAACGCCACGCTTTTTCGTTTGTAGCCAGCTAAAATCAAAACGTGAAAAATGACATGTAAGTAATAAATTTAATGAGATCTAGAATCTACATATCTATATCAATTATATATAATTGATCATCTGATAATCAATTATTTTACGATTGATACTTGGGGACGACTTTTACCGGTTATCGATCGTGTGAAAACGATGAATCAGATTTCAATTGAAAAATTGAATTGAATTGAATACGCTGCAAATTTTATAACGGTTTTTATTCTTTGACATACATAGGTTACTACAGAATCCTTCTCATCAGAACGAAGTCGCTCGTCAATCAGCAATGCAGTAGGTCCAAAAATTAAATCTGTGTCAAAAATATTATTTTGAAAAAAAAAAGAAAAAAAAAAGCTGTACATTGGTGTGGTTTTTGTCGACGGAGCAGAGGAGTCGTTCTCTCCCTAACCACCTCATGCTGTACATTGTTCGAACAGATGTGGGACCTCAAAAAATGGATTATGCGTCCTAAATTACTCAAAAAATATTTGACCTCCTGGGATTCTCCGAAAATTTCATTTGTAGCCCCATGAAAGCCCCCATGAATAGATCCCCACAGTTGAATCGGATCGTTCTGGGACCCCCAAAAATGGATTATACCTACGTCCAAAAATCGGTGTTACTTAATAGGTGAACAACCGCTCTCTTGATATGCTCCGAAATTGTATACCCAATATTATGTATCCAAAAACGGTCTCCATCTACTCGTGGAGTTTGCTTTCCTGAGGGGTAAGCACAAGTCCAAGGACTTGTGCATCGAATTCGGAGCATTGGACTTTGAAAAGGCAGCTCACATTAGCCTCTAATGTACCCAGTTGGATAATATCCCCCGTTCAATAACTACTTCGAAAACGACACCCCATACAATCACCGTGACCAAAAACATCCCCCCCCCCCACCCCTCGGCCACCAACTGCATCCACCACGGTGCACGCTGCATCTTCCACACTAAATCTTGGCCTTGTATGTACCTGGATACAGATAAAATGACACACCTGGTTGGGGAGGTACTCGAACTCTTCCAGCTTCGACAATTGTATCACGTTGAGCCACATCGTATCTGTAATCCAGGCGTAATTCGGTTTGGGCTCAACCGCGTTCAGATTGAGAGAGGCACCACCTGATTACAACACAATTTTATCAGGCACGTAATTCCAAACGCTTGATAATCACCTAATTCACTTAATCCGTCCACCTTTTATAAACGTTTGAAATTCCTCGTGGGTCACTTTTCCTTTGTGCATGTCTATCTTCAAAGCGAGCATGAGGACAAACATAAACTTGTTGCTTTCGTACAATCCTCGTGATATGTACTTGAAGATTTCGAACGTCAAATATTCGATGATAGCGTCGATTCGTTTGGTCAATATGGCACTTTTTTCTGACCTGAAAACAAAATCACGAAATGATTTGGGCGTAAATGTTTTACACGAGGAAGCAACACTAACCTGTCCATTGAGATGTCGAAGTTTTCCAAAAACTGCACCAACGAGGTTTGGTACATGCAATTGACGACGGACATTTCGACGACCAAGAAGTACAAAACGCTCCCGCGAGCGGCGACGGGACGATATTCCTCTCGAGCGAGATTGATTTTGATTTCCGTCTCAGCGGCCGTTTCCAGTTTATTTCGGACGACAGCGGCAGTCGCCTGGGTGTTGTTGAGCACTTCCAGGACGCTCTCGTCGTCGACCAAAGATCCCTGCAATGTTTCGGATGAGTGGGACGGGACGAAATCGTGCAGTGTTGCCGTTCGACGAGGAACATTATCTCAAAACTATCCGCACTATCTGCACCTTATCCGCAACTCACTTCGACAGTCGTCAGTTTGTGCAACAAGTTGGCTTCCAACTGAATCATTTTCCTTTTCATGTTGGTAACTTCGGCAACAAGCGACGTCCTTTCCAGTTCAAGTTCCGCCTTCTCTTTCATGATCACTCGTCCCAAAAGTTGATCTTCAAGACCTTCACAAAGGTGAATATACCACAGTCTTGAACCAACAGAATTCAAATTGTAAAAAGGTTGAATTGGTGGAGGGCAAACTTCGAGCCTGGAGATAATATTCGGGTCTCCTCAAGGATCGAATTAAGAAAGCCAATCCAGTTGGAAGCTAGAGGTGCTTCCAAGAGGGAGATCCAAGCTAGTATCCATGGCAGAACATGCCTTAGCAGACAAGGAAAGGGCAATGTGCCGGTTCATGTAAGTAGGAGGTGATTCGAGAGGCAGGCTTGAAAAGGGATAACAGGGGCAATAAACACTTGCCACTGCTGCAATAAAGACCCTACTGGGACTAAGGGATCGCATCATATGGGTGGTGAGGTTGCTGCTCCACCGAACTATGGAAGATCTTCAGCTAGATGAAGCGGCGGACACAGTGCCGGAGCAGACCAACTTCAATCGATTTCACAAAAGAAGCCGGCTTGTCTTTTACTAGACACCATGTTGCACAAAAAAAAAAAAAACACCTTTCATAGTCACAGTGAAGTCAATAATCGAAGTCCGGGCGGATATTTCAGGCGAGTAAGAAGGGTTTCCCATTTTAGTGGTGATGAACATCCTGAAGTTTTTATCAACGTCCACTTCTTTGTCACTCAGCTTCACCTGAATGGAGAAATTTAGATTTTTTATTTTAAAAAATTCATCAGGACATAATCTAGTAATTCTAGTTCGAATTTACCTTCAAGCTGGTGCCAACTTTGACGTAATTCTTCTCCAAGACATTGTCCAGAACGGGGTCGAGCTCTTCGAATATGTCTTCGATCATCAGCGTTCTTCCCAACGAGAGGCAGTCCTCCAAATCTTGTCGGAAATATTTACTAGAGAGACTCGTCACCTGTGAGAATAATAACAATAAGTGCAGCTATTTGGGGAAAATTAGGGAATCACGTGGTTGGGATGTCGCTCCTGCCACTGTCCTCATAGATAAGGACCACCAAGACTATCTCATCAATAAACTGACTTTCAACTTCCCAGATTCCTTGTTTTTGATCCAGACGCTTCCTTGATTTTGTGGATCAATCAGCAACGGGTACCGAGCAGCCTTTGAAGCAATTATGCCGTTTTGGATAGACAATTCGTCGTTGGGAAGGCCGTTAATGTTCCATTCGCCAATCTGCAAAACAAGAAGCGGGGAAACGTTTATGATCAGGGTTTATGGGGGTTTTATGAGTTTGGAAAACATACTGTAGCAGCGTCCACAAGAAGGTCGACTATCTTCAAGTTCTGCGTGACTGGGATGTCCAATTTGTCCAGCTGGTCGATCCAACTCTTCTGCAGCATAACCCGGAACTCGTGGTTGAAAGGACCGCAGTACGACAAGAAACCGGTGAGCAAAATGACGTCTCCGACCAGCCGATCGGTTTCCGCTTTGAACTGCGCCAACTGCGCTGTCCATCTCTTCTGCTCGCCAGCTAGCCCGGTGATCAAAGCAGTCGCTTGGTTCATCTTGTGCTGGCATCTGTCGGCTTTGTCTTGAATTTCCTATGGAATGAATGATTGTTTGTTGATATAGGTAGCCAAGTTTTACATCGACAACTCTGTCGACGTCGTTCAAGTCTAGGCTTGAATAACATCGAAATAAGACCCCTTTGAAACCCATCAACAAACTAGGAACCCTTTTTTCGATGTCAATGAACAGTATGTGAAACTCATCGAAAAACGACCCACAAGACAGAGACTCATAATTTCCCCCTTCAGAAGCACGTTAACAGCCTCCCTTGTAGCTCCTTGAGGTCGGGACAATTGACAATTGTCCCGGATATATTATATTTTTATATTGTTCCATGGATATATTTCCCGACGCACAACCCCGTCTCGTATTCTCTTCTGCATCCGGAGAAGACCAACTATCGATCACCACAGCCTCCACACCCCTTGGCCAGGAGATTGTGTCGGCGCACCATGAACGGTGAGAGGTGAGAGCGAGGTAGGGCGTAGGGTAGGTTTTCAATAATACCATTAATAATCACAATAATACAACTGCTTTAAACTATGGTAACTTCATTGACACCAGAACAAGCTTAGATGGAACTCTCATAATCAGCATGACTTCATAGAACTTCTGTATTAGTGCCAAGGATGCACGGAGAGGCTTAATGCGAAATTCCCATCCACTTCACACACCAGCGTCCACCCGCAAGTATGTAAACATGGAGTCTAACCTGTTTCTGCCTGTTCGCTCTGTCCGCCTGTTCTTGCACCGCTTTCAATTCCCTTTCCTTTTCCAACCTCATCTCCTCAGCTGCAGCTAATTGTTTCTGAGCCTTGTCCAACTTTCCTTCGAGGGCAGCCAAATTAGCCTAGACAATACGAATAATTAGTAAAGAAAAATGTTTTTATTATTTAATAATAATAACACAAAAAATAGTATGACCACCAAGTTAAGCGCCGACCTTGAGAGGAATGACTTCTTTGTTCACGTTGTAAAACGAGCACATAGCGATCGTCCACTGCAACAACCCTGCGACGTTACCGCAAGCTTGTTTGGCTGCTTCGAACGTGTACGTTGGCAACCTGAGGTAAGGCCTCAACAAGTCGACCATTTCCCCTGTTATCGTGTCCTTGGGGTAGTTTTGCAAGTTGAATAGGAATTTGCTATCGCCCATCACCTACGAAGAAACAAGTGAAAGATGGAGCTCAAGCCATTTACTAGCCATAACATATTATGTTCCACTCACTTTCAAAGACTCGCTCCAATTAAGAGCAAAGTAATTTTTCTCTTTTTCTATTTTCATCGGGTGAATGATTCTTCGGTTGAAAAGAATGAGCACAGCGTCCATAATAACTGTGATCAAGTATGGCGGCTTTCCCAGTTTCCTCACCGTAGCGATATCAGCTGCTTTGATAGTCTGTAAGCAAATGTAAATCTTTTTATTATGAACTAGCCGCTCCGGCTCGCTTCGCTCGCCTACGCACCCAACCGGGTGGGGGGGGGGGGGGGGCAGTAGTTTTTGATTCTACTTTCACCGAACAGACACAGACTGGTTATTATAATATAATAGATTAGACTAAGAAGAAATAGGAGGTGGTAAAGCAGCTTGTATTTGGCGATTTGATACAAATATCAGTCCTTAAAACCAGCTGTACAATGAGTACTGACAGAACGGGCTGTTCAAGAGGCTGAGGCGTTCCCCGTCGGTTTGAGTGAGGACTGGAGTACGTGTCCTTCCGCTATAGGGCGTTCGAGGCCTTCGCGGCGGCCGACCCGAGAGTCCCGTCGGCAACAAGGCCCCCGCAGGCAACAATGAGCCCTGAGGGGACAACTGGAGCGACTTGGATGGCGTGGCGATCCCACCTTCCAAACCCAGTAACCCTCGGCGCCTGTGCCTGCAAAGCACCTCTGGCCGTCCGTCCCCCTTGCTAGCGGATTCGAGGTTGGTCGTGATTGGGTACCTAGGTACAAGGGACGAGGGGACCTGGGGTGCGGGCGAGTCTACCTCCTCTGGCAGCATGTGAGCTTTGCCAAAAACTCAGGCCCAGCCTGCTTAGCTGGTAGAGTGAGCTAGCACACGTGGCCACACTTGAGGTTGGTTTAGACACACGCCTACCTTACGGGTAGGGGGGTCTATGGGTGGGAATATCCAGGCTCCTGAAAAGGAAATGCTGCTTGCAGTTGGCGGTAGAGGCATAGCTCTGTAAGTGGGCGAACCCTCCTATAAATACAAACACACAATGTCATGGCCCCCCAAGGGTTGTAGCATCAAGGACTTCCTTGATATACAAAATGTCATCGTTCCAATCCATCGAGAAAACCACTTACGAGAGCGAATTTGAAACCTGTTTGAATCTACAACATGCATTGTTACGTACAAGTAAGGCTGCTTCGGCAGCTTCCAAAGCGGGTCTCGCTCGTTCCAACGTGTCCTCGGCGGCGGCTTTGTCTTTAGCTATGTCTTTGACAAGAGCTTGGGCATTTTCAGCCATGACTTTGACCTCAGCCTGCACTTTCATCGCAATCTCAGCAGCAGCCGTCACTTCTTTTAAGATCTGAAAAATGAGCGAAAGGATTACATCAATTCATAGTTGATGGGAGTCTGCCGATTTCAAAACTCACTTCTTCGGCTTTAGCGTTGGCAATGGCGATTTCCTTTTCACCTTCCAAGAGCTCAGCTTTCAAAACGACAACGCTCTCAGCGGCTTCTTCAAGTTTCTTCAGTCCGGTAGACATTTGGACTCTCAGCTTTTTTATTTCGTTAAATCTATGCGAGTATATTGTTTTGTAGCCTTCAAGAAAAGAGAGGAAAGACTTGGGCGTGACGTACGTTCGACGACGGAATCTGCAAAAATAAAAACATCAGGTTTGAAGCCTATAAAACATTTGGGTTGGCTAAAAAATGATACTCTTCCCCCGCAGAAGCTGCCATAAAGTAACTTGGGTCTCCCCGGATTTGTTTACGTAAAACCAGACCACTATGCTTTCAGTCGCAAGTTACGTCGCTAGTTGGACGTTAGGAATAAACGAGCAGCAGACCTAGGGTTTGATCATCGTTTGATCATAGTTTCATTTCGCTTGAAGATTTTAGCGAGTCGTAAGAAGTTCGACAAGAGGGCCCGCCCAGCTATGCCTCTACCGCCAACTGCAAGCAGCTAAACATTTCCTTTTCCTTCTTTTAAGATCAGAGGTTTGGCCAGAAAGAGTGAGATGGCCCTATGCTCCTCACCTGTCGAAATAAAGATTACACGCGTCTCCCACTTCATCCTGGATTTGTCCCATGAGTTCTATTGTCTTCGTCTTCACTTCAGGCGTGCAAACTATGTTATAATCAGACAAGAAGTGGTGAGCTACTTCAATCAGCGCTGAACGCGGCCACCTCGCAAACCAATCAATAGTGCAACCAGAAATAAGCCCGGGAAACTTCAAGGCTCGCGACCGGAACTTTTCACTCACCTGTAGGATTAACAAATGTACATTGAGCGGTATTAAAAAAAAAAATAAGAAAAAAGTGCGATCTTTAAAAATTCATCACGGAAATACGTACTGGTGAAAAGCACAGTACGACATGAAGATTTTTCCTCGATTGCTGTATGAAAAACTCGTACAAGTTCTCCAAAGTCGGTGCTTTTCTGGGGTACATTTTCTTCATTATCATCACCAGATCGTTGCACATTGAGTCGCTCTCTTCTTTCGTAAACAAGTTGGCCACCTGTTAGGAAAAACAGGTTAACGTTGCTCAAACTGTCATAAAATCACTTTTTTCACATTGTTCGGTGTCAATCAAACACTCACCTCTCCGGAGTTCAAAACATTATTCAGAAATTCCAAAAAAGCCTCGTCCTTGATATCGTTGTCCGTGAATAAGAAAGTGATTCCATGGCACTTTCCTCCGGCAATTCTGTACAAGTGTTTTAGGTCTTCCATGAAATTGTTGACTCCATAAATTCTGGAAAAAAAATACAGCTTGGTATAAAATCGAAATCATGCAGACCTCAATGTCGGTAGGACTACATTTGAGAGAATGGAAGTGCCCATAGTATGGGCCCCATAGCCGCGAGAGACATGCGCTAAAACGCTATCCCAAGTCCCCCTAAAAATCTGCTATCTAAATTTTCCTTTTTTGGGGATGTATATTCCCAGTATTATGTGATTGGGGAAAGCGAGCCAAAACCCTAACTTATCTACTAATGTTATTGACTCAATTGTGAATCAGCATCCTATATATAGAAGTGCCGGTGGATGCCCCCTCCCTTAATGAACACGATTTACCTGGTTAAAGTAATTTGATGCGTTGGGTAACCGGCTATGAATGTGGCGAGTTTGGTGAGAGTCTGTTTGCCGGAGCCGCCAACGCCAACCAAAAGGGCGCTACCTCTGGAAGTTCGGATGATTCGGGATATTATCATTAGGTGTACCATCGCATCGTGGAAAAACACCATATCCATTTTGGTGCCTCTCGCTGTTTCGTTGTAGGCGTCCATGTAGACGTAAAGCTTTTCTTTAAGGAATTTCCAGCTGGAATATTTCATAGCCTTGACGATCGCCATTTGTTCGGATATTGAGGTCCATAATTTTTTTAATTCAATTTTCATACCTTGGAACTTCTTCGTAAACTTTTGGGGCTTCCAAAGCCTCAGAGGAATCTTCATCGCCGGTTGCTTCCGGCGCATCTCTGAGGAAATCCACGAAAAAAACTTCATCGGTATTGAAAGGTAGGGGCTTCCTGAGGTACTGTACCTTCCCTTGACTGATTGGCGTCTGTATAAACTCTTCAACTACCGCTGCCATGGCAGTTAGGAACCACTCTTTGTCTTTCTCGTTGATAAACCTGTCGGCCAGGACTCGTTCGCACTCGTGTTTCCACAACTTCAGAATCTTCTCCTGATCCTCGCATTCGGGCCCCTTTATGTTGAGCATGCCTTCCCATATGCGGGACAGATCCCTCAAGTTGAAGACGTAGTGGAATTTGGCAGGAGTTGGTAACATTTTGGTTTTCGTTCGCTGCCACAAGTTACGCGTGAGGGGGATGATCCAGGGGATGAAGGCGACTACCTCTTTGCGGAACCTTGTCGAGCAGAAATAACCTTCTCCGAGTACACCTGAAAAAAAAGGGCCACATTTTACACAAAGGTTCATCATTCTTTGGAAAAATTGTGGAATAATTCCACAATTGACTGGAATTTTTTTTCAGCTCACTCAGCTGATCTGGAGAATGCCAGTCATTTCAATCTTGTACTCCCAGGAGGGCTCCATCTCAAAATTTAATTTCAACATCAAAGGGTGAACAGGAGAGTTTTAGCAGTGTGCGGATCTTTAACATTACCGAAATACAGTGGCTGCTTCGAGTTCGATTGCTGTGAAAGACACATTTCCGCAAGCGCACACAAAAACAGCAGCATTTGAGACTTCCTACACAGAAACGTAACGAAACAGGGGGAGCTAAGAAAAGACGGTGTCCGGCGAAACAAAAACAAAACAAATAAAACAACCACGCATCTGGTAGGCGATTCTGCTGGTGTCAAAGATGGTTCTTTCTCTGTATCGGATGACATAGCTGGTTCTTTCCCTGTATAGCAATACTTTGAGTGCGATTCTGACCCTGACTGATTTTCTTCCTGTTTGGATAGACTGTTGCCAAGTACTGTTCATTCTGATTCCAATTATGTATCACCTCGGTCGACCTCTGACATCCTTCAAAAGCCCCATAAATCCCCTCGGTGAAATCGGGTGGCTCTGGGACCTCAAATGGATTCTAAAATGTCATAGCCACTAGATGTCATAGCCGAAACTCTTCAAAACCCCCTCTCGTAGCCCCTTTTTAGCCCCCACAGAACCCCACGTGTACTCACGTGTACGTGTGGTCGGGCTGAAAAGCTTGCGGAGACGTTACTGATAAGAACCGAGTTTTTTTCCCAAATTTCTGGTTATTCACAAATTCCTACGGCCCAAAAAGGCTTGGACGTCAGACGGACCCCAGTCGCAGAATACATTCTAAGAATAATAAACCAAAAAAAAAAAAAAATAAAAAAAAAATAACTAGCAGTTGGATAATTCTGGCTGACAGCCCCACTCACTGAATATCTTATCCATGGATTTGCTCGATGGAATGGTACAATTGAACACGTTGAACTGCCTCTTCAAACGGTGCGGTATATCGTTGCGTCCACCTCCTGGGTGGATCATGGCGGCGACGAATTGCAAGTCTTGAATGGTGTTGAACTCCCCTGGTTTCTCCAAATTGTAAAACCCTCCTGCTTCCATCAACTGCCGAACGATCTCGTTGGTTTCCTGGTCGCCCCACGAATTGATGACGGGCATGTTGATGTCGTCGATGAACACAGTCATCGAGCGGTTGTACGGAGGGCCGAATATGAAGCCGACTCGCTTGTCAACGTAGCTTTCGATGATACGCTGGACGAAAGATTAAAACATGCTGAACTCTCCCAAAGTCTGTCGGGAAGTGTTTCGAAACCAACTCACTTGAAACATATTGGGGGTTGTAGCGGAAGAAAAGTTGACAGATTTTTGCAAATGGTATTCGGGGTTGTACTTAGCCATGTAGCTTTTGAGCATGACAGTTTTACCTGTTCCCTGTTCACCTGAAACATTGGTGAAAACGCTACACTTTCTACAAAGCGCATAGGGTTTTCAGCAGGCTCCAACATGCCCTCTGGTGTCTGCTTGCAGATTTTCTGGATGGTCTGGAAGTAATAACTAAAGTCACTGGAGGAAATTATGTGTAGAGCATCGAATTCCCGATTTTTAAGTTGCCCAACTTGGAATAGGTACCTAATTGTAACTCCCTTAGTTTCAATTTTTGATAGTCGTGGTTGGTCTCAATCCGTTCTCAGCTTCCAATTCTTCTAAGAGGTATAAGCTTTCAAAATGTTACCCCCGATTTCTTTCCAGGACGTTTTGGAGCGATAGAGAGAGGAATATAAGAAGGAAAAAAAAAACCGAAAAAGATGGTTTTCCCTCATTTGTTTGCATTTTTTTTTAAAAGGTTTTTAGTGGTTTAAAAAGGTTTTAGGGTAAATGTAAGTATAGTTATATTCGGAATCTACACTAAATTTCCAAAAAGATAAGATATCTTATCTTTTTGGAAATTTAGTGTAGATTAGGAACTTATATAGGTAAATGCCTTTTGAAGAAGTTCGAGTGAAGTAGGTGATCGAAGTATTCGAGTGAAGTAGGTACTGGAAAATTCAGGAATAAGGAAGCTAGTAGTTAATAGTAGACCAGAGTTATCAATAACTAAGGCTAAACCCATCTCGTCTATTGATGCTAGAATCCGATGAGCGAAGCGGTCATGAATACCCATAAGGAGTCTTAATTCATCAGGTAGCCAACAAACATTCAAACGCCCGACTACACGAAACCATTACAAGGCTCCATCTTACAGCCTGGCGCTTGAAAATAATTTTTTGCTCTCTTTTAGTCAAAACGAGGTTGTTTTAACGGCGTAAAACGTAAACATTAAAAAACATACCTATCAACAAAACAGCTTTCTTCTGCTTCGATATACATTCGATGAGGAAATTCGTTCGGATGTTGTCAACGTTGGGAACGAGAATGGTCGCAAATTCCGGAACCGAATCTGTAGGGTAGATGTAGTCTTCAACTTTAGTGTTCCAGTGCGCCCATTGCCCAGCGTTGTCAACCAGGAACTCGAAAATGGACTCGTCCGCCTGAAGAAGAAAAAAGTCAACTCTGGTTAGCTCCAGACCCCCCTCCCAGATGAGCTGATTTGAAAGTGATGATTGTAGCGCAGAAACTCACAGCGCATTTGGGCCACTTCAATTTTGACTTGTGAGTGACTAGCATTTCTTCCAACTTGGCTCGATCGTTCAATTCCAACACAGCGCCCAAACTCCACATTATCGCCATGAGAAGAGTCCGTTCTAGATGGTCTGGTCCGTAGGTACGAGCTGTTAAGGAGAAACGTTGTTGAACCTGGTTGCTGGCTCATCGTTTCAGGGCTACCAATCTACAAGAGGTACTTACATTCATGGCCAGGCACTCCAGCTTTGGGGATGAACCCGTCCAGTAGATCGCAAGTTTGTCGGATGTACAAAGCTTCCAAAATCCTCATTTTGGGCGCCAATGTATTCACGACACACTCGTACGCATCTTGATATATTTTGTCAAAAAGGGGCCGCCATACGTTCTTTTCGTAAGACTTGCGTTTCTTCATCCAACCCTGAATTAAAGGAACAAATCAAAATAAATAGATAGATATAATTTTAATCATTTAGGAAGAAAATCTGCACTGGAGAAACCTTACTTACATCAAGGAGAGGCGGCCAAGACAGTACAGAAGAAGACAAGAACACCATCCCCATTCGAGAGACTGTAGCGGGAGAAGCGTTGTCGACGTTGTCAGGTTCGAAAGTTAGCTTTGAGTTGACTGCCATCGGCAACCGATCGCCATTTGCCAGAGTTAACAGTTTATTGTCGTCCAAGACAGAGTTCAAATTTTCAATCCAAACCGCGTCAACCGGCCCGTCCAAGACGATCCAAACGTTGTCGTCTTTTTTAATCTGGAATTGTCAACGATTGAAGGAAACGGTGATGGAAAATCGCTCGGTGGGTACAAAATGGCCGAAGGGCGTATCACCTTGGCAGTTCTTCGCCACAACGTGGAAAATATCCCGTCGGTCCAATCGTTAGTGGCGACATCCAACCGGCCGAACATCTGCGGGGCTGTGATGGCCTATGGCAAAATAAAAACAGTCAACGAGGAACCGTTGTTCGCTTGGTGCGAGCACACTTCTAGTAAAAAAAAAATCTCGTGAAAAACTAACTTTGGGGTTCATCCTCATCTCCCTATGAGGTCGGCCATTTTTCGTGAAGGAACTCAACAACGTGCGGATACAAGTGGTTTTTCCAGTACCAGTCGGCCCCATAGTCATCAATCCATGTCGCACCAAAGATGTTTCATAGAGCTATTAACGAAAACACAAACGTAGATACGATGAAAAATTGAGCACGTAAATAAAACGGTTGGGAAATTAAATCATACCTGAATAATCTTGAGATTCCAGTTGGGGTAGTTAGTGAGGACCATTTCCTGACAAGTGGCTTCGATGGCAGATTGCATATCCTTGTAAACGGACGACGTTAGCTTCAAGCCCACAAACAAATCTTCGATCAAAGAAAGAAACAGAGGCTCGTCCTCGTCAACCAGCTTTGACACGTTCATGTCCCTGTTGGGAAAATGCAGATGAAACTAACTAAGTTATAACTGAAATCATACGCTGAATTATGGCGGAGTCACTCACCGCAGCACTCTCATGATCGTCGTGTCTTCCGTTTCCGTAGGGTTGGCTCTCTTTTGGGCGCCTAAAGTCCTCAAGACGGAGAGAATGTTCCGAAGGCCGAAATCGTAGTGGACCTGTTTGCTCAACTGTTCTTCACACAGTTTGTACAACACGAAAAATTTCCTGGCTAAAACTTGATTATCTCGGAAACCGCAAGAAGCCAATTTCACTCTCTTGATGATCTGCAGGAGGATGAAGGATTTCTCAATAAGCAACAACAAGGGTATTGATGATCTGCTTTGCTCATGGTAAACCGATAGTGAGAGTACTAAAATGCTCCTTCAGTTTATACGGTTGGAACCCCGAAAACCCAAATAGCGTCATTCAGCCTCGCTAATCATTGCTGATAATCTCAATTCAGCTGGTAAAAGGAAAACTGTTATCAATGAGATGAGAGGTATGAAAGTCTGCCATTGTGAATGCAGCGCTACTTTTGACGACCTCTACGAAGTTTGGTTGCCCTAAGCCCGAGGTAAATCGAATCAAGGAAAGCAGCCGAGCACAGCATACTTCTCCTACCAACTGGCTGATCTGCCTGGCCTGAAATGGTAATTACCTGTCGGTCTGGAACCATCATAGCGACAGATCGAAAGTTGATCTTTAGATTTTCTGGAAGCTCCTGTCTCCCAGCATAACCCGGGTTCATGGTGATGAAAATGCCAAATTCCGGGTCCAGCTTCATCCTCTCTCCGTCACTAGAAATGGAAGCCCACGAAACGTTAATTTGGCAAAGTGGGAGTCAAGATGTCTTGCTAAGGTTCATCAGCTGGTCCCCCAAGAGCCCGGCCAGGGCCATCACAGACCAAGTTCTACAGCAGTGGGCCCAAGACAGCCCTGGGGGCAGCTGAGTCACTCATTGATATACAGTGTCGATCGTAACCGCCTAGGTGCGTTGTTATTACCTAAACATAAAATGGGTCGCCTTTTCTTTTCGAGCCATCAACAAAATGCTTATCTGTTGAGCAGACACTGACAAGACGGGAAGTTCAATTCTGTTGAATTCATCAAAACAGCCCCAAGAGCCCGAGACGGCCAGCCCTTTGAATATTTTTGCCAGACCGTTGACGTCCATTTGGTCCGAGCAGTTCGTGACGACGACGTACTTGCCGAGGGATTTTCCCATGTCTTTGGTCGTTTCGGTCTTGCCGGTACCAGCCGGGCCGGCAGGAGCTCCTCCCATAGACAACCCTGAGCAAGATGCGAACGAAATGACGAACCGTACGCCTGATTAGTAATTTTAAATAGCACAGCTCTTACCCATAGCTTGTGCCAGAGTGATGTAACATCTGTCGGTTAACGGCGTAATGACCAATCTGTCGGTGATGCCCAAATACTCATTTTGATAAATAAACTCCACGTCTGTCACTTTGACAAGGCAGTCGTCAGTCTCATCATTGTAATAAAACCTCTCTTGCTTGGCCCACTCGAAATCAAGAGGGCTTCTTATCTTTTTGATAGCGATGTCTTCAAATATATCTCTGAAGAATTAACGAAAACCTGAGTTAAATACCATCGAAGAACGCAACACCGAATATGGCGGAATTAATTACTTTTGATGGACGTGAATGATGACGAGAGTTTCAAACTTCAGTCGTTCCAGCTTCGACATGTCTCGGGCAGTTTGATCGATCAAAACGTTCAAAATGTTCGAAAAGTACTTGTTTGTTTTTTTGAATATTCGAGGGTCGTAGCGCCAGTCTCGAAGTGCTCGTTCGCTCTCTTTCGTCCACCACAGCTGCAAGCCTAACAGCCCGACCTGAAAACAGATCAATTTTGGAGAAAAAATGTCAGCCATACCGGAGAGAAGACGCATTCAAATCACCGGAAATCAATCCTGGACCAAAGGATGGTGGATGCAACCACCTGGCACCGCACAACCAGAGCTCCTGGGAGAACGCAGGGGAACCGAAATTCGGTTACCGAATCAGCAATCTTTGAACCCGGGACCAGAGGACGATTTTTGTGTCCAAAATTTATTGTAGAACACCACGAAGATTGTAGAGTTCTTGCGCAGCTGCTGCGCCAGCGATGTACTCTGCCTCCATTGAGCTTAGTGCCACAGAAGATTGCTTCTTTGAGTGCCAGGCTATAGGGTTGCCAGCATGAAATGCAATGAACCCACTAACGCACCCACTAATATTACATAGTATAATACACGGCAGTACGGATTAAATTTTGCAGTTGAAAACCCTCTTGAGCACGAGCCGCACTGGGCCAGGGGAGACGTCCCCACCCATTGGGGTTCTGATTGTAGGAAGTGAAAATAGGGCAGATCTAGAACTGCCCGGGCATTCCTCAATAATACCTCAATAATTTTTATTTTGGCCGCTTGGGCACCTCCAGAACTGCCCATCGCCTTCTGCCCGTAACATTGGCATGTAAACGAGTTAGGTTTGTTCTTGGTGCGTGAGTGAAGTGAGGAGTTTTACGCATGCGCAGCGCTAAGTTTCGTTGGACACGCCCACCAACTCACAGTTCCAGGAGTGACATGTGAGGTGGCTTGAGGATCGACTTTTTCCATGAGCGTGATGTCAGGAAAGTAGATGGGGCCAAGTGAAGAGAAATGAATGTGAAGAGACTTTTATCAAACCTGAGCGGGAAATTTGTCGATCATCTTCAACACTTTAAACTCAGGGTCCCCGAGGAAGTCGTAACAAGCGCCTATGATCTGCCCTAAGGTTGACTTGGCCACCTTCAGCAAAGTGCCCAGCCAGTGTTCCACGCCGCCTTGTGCCAAAAAACTCCTGTTGAGCGTTATCTTTTCATCCTCCTTGCTCGACATTTGAAGGACGCGATCCCGATCCTTTTTGCTGAATTTCAACTGGAAATGAATTCGCGATAATCAGTTTGGCGCATTCAATAAAGAAAACTTGTATTGTCTTGAATATCAGTTAGCCAGGCATTCTGTACATCTCATTCAAATAGCCACTTTTGTAGTTGCTGCAGGATATGCTGTTTCAAACTATCAGCAAAAGTAAACAACACATGGTGGTGCATCATGCTTAAAAGTTATTTCCCCAACTGACTCCGAACCATTTCCTCTCACACAGGGGTGAGTTCGGGCTTAAATGCAAGCGCTTGCGTCCCAATTAAGTACTAATTTAAAATGGTAACCCATAATAATTATTTTTCTGCCGCATTCAGATTTTGCACCAGTTTATATGTTGCATACAACCCTAGAGCGCAACTTGCGCCAGTGACAAACGAATGCAGCTATTTTTGGGGATTGATTCAGAAGGCACTTGGACCAGGTTAATACTTAACGATTGGGAGGATTTTACGAGTTGTGAATTTTTATATACCTGAAGAAAGTGAGGAGCCGGCTTCCTGAGAGAATTTTCACCTCTAACCTAACGTAGAGAGTTAGAGACAGCCCTCAGAAAGGAGAGAATTCAGTTCCACCCTTACAGGTGGGGTTGGGTCAAGCCCAAGTGCGCGTAAATGATACCTCCATGTACGCAATAAACGGCCGAAGGAGGCAAGGCCCCCCTGTCTCTGTGCTAGTGAGTGTAAGCTTATGAGAGACATCGCCACAGCCTACAGGGTGGCCAACATTAACGCTCCTGTATTTCTCACCTTGGCGATACTTTCAAACACATCTGTCAGATGATGCTGAATAGCGTGCGAATCTGACGATTGACCGAGAATTTCCAACAGCGTCGGCTCGGAAATGAAGTAAAATCGAGGGAAAGCGATTCTCTTTTGCTCCAAATATCTATAAAGTTACAACACAATTTAAAAGTCAATCGAACCAAAAACAAGGCAAGAGAGTTTCACAGTGTGGATA
This sequence comes from Pilophorus perplexus, assembly GCA_955831195.1. Lineage (NCBI taxonomy): Eukaryota > Metazoa > Arthropoda > Insecta > Hemiptera > Miridae > Pilophorus > Pilophorus perplexus. The sequence goes on along the minus strand of OY037011.1, from coordinate 17,852,166 downwards.
CTCACCCAGTCAACGATTTCTGACAGGACTCCAACTGTTCGAAGAGGAACGGAAGTAATTTCGACATTGAATCATCCCCTACGCAGGTGTCAATGACACTGCTAAATTCGTGAGCTCGTTGCATTAACTTGACCCAGGAGCGATCGATGTTCTGTTTTACAGCGAAAGTTAACGTTAAAATATTTTTAAATTGTTGCACTGGAAGGTTCTTGCGGGGCGTTCCAACTCACAGCGAATCTCTTGGCTTCGGCGGGCAACTGTTTGGCGATGTCCCCACCAGCGAAGACGGCTTCCAGATAAATCCAGAGGTTCTGGACGGCCAACCACTTCTCGAGAATTTCGCCGGTTTGGGACAAATTGTTGCACCACAGCTGGATCTCTTTGCGGAAAGGGGCGTTGTACCTGGAATGTATGATAATGTTGAAAAAGATCCACGTCCGACAATCGGACAAGAACCGTCAACTGTGCCACAGACAACTGAGCACGCTCAATACCTGAGTTGAACTCGACAAGCCCACATCTTAGGCACCCACACCTTCAACGACTTCATTCTAAGTTAGAATTTCTAACTCCACGGCACCGAATTAAGGCGAACCCACGCCACCTGGCATTGCCTGGCGATCCTGGCTGCACATGGCGGCCTGAAGGCTCGGCAAAGAACGTGCTTCGGAGTTATCCAGCATTTGCGAAAGAGAGGCCGTCCTGGAGGAGGAGAGTTGACTCACGTTGTAAGGAAGGACTGGAGCAGATATGTCTCTAGCCCGTCGAGATATAGGGCGTTTGCTGCCTTTGCAGCGGCTACCCTGAAGCAGGCAACATGGAACCTAGTTTTGGACGACAGCTGGTCGGAGCAACAGCTTCCGTTGTCCCCACAGGCCTTGAAGTTCCTCCCCATAATAAGGGGGCAGATACTCCCGTTCTGGATGGAAAGGCTCCCCTCCCTCATTCCTCAGGAGTGGAAAAAAGGTGGAAACAGCTAGTAGCCAAGTTGGTACGCCTGGTGACGCTCCCTAGTTCCTGCCAAAGGCCTGTGGAAAGCCCCATGGGCTCCACAGCAATTGCAAAAAAAAAAAAAAAAACGTCGAAGAGGTGAGCGCACCTTTCCATTTTTTGGAAAAAGGTTGCGCTAAAAAACACGGGTTTGAGCGATGGGCTGTAAACCTAGCGGGACCAACCATAAATAAATAAACGCTAAACCGAATACTTTGTCAAAATTTCAGATGTTTAGAAAAATTCCTACCAACTGCCCAAAACGGCGTGAACGGTGGACAGCGGACGGATATTTCGATTTTTGGAATCTAGATATCTTGAAACGTATAATGTCAAATTTTGAGGCCGATCAAAATTTTCGACCTTCGTTGTGTATTATTTCAAGAATAATAAACCACAAACACGCATGAGACCTACAGCGCGGAAATGTTTACTCATTCGTAAAGGTGTGTAGCTCACCTGTTGGACAGTAGAGAGCTAAGAATCATCATGCTGTCTTCGATCATCCCGATGATCTCACTAGTCTCAGCACCTTTGATCAGCAACTCGCCACGGTTTTTGAAATGCGAAAACTGGAGGTTCACGTTCGTCCAGTCACCTTGTACTTGTTTTAACTTGGCTTCTATGTCTTTTTCTTTCACAGCGCTGATGCAGATATCCTGCGGAAGGCACGATTGAAAAAATGTTCTGATAGTCAGATAATGTGAGCGTTTATTGAACGGAGCCTAACCTCAACTTCGTCCTTGTTCTTCAACAGGGGCGCCGCCATGATGTCGCCCAGCGTGAAATCCGGAGACTCAACATCGAATTTACACTTGAGCAAGTTTTCCAGCCTCACCCAGTGGCGCTCTTTCATCGAGGGGTTCGCCATCATTTCGAGCAAAGGGCAGGATTCCGTGAAGTCGTCGATTTTCTTTTTTAATTCGATAAACGCCGGCCAATCCTTCATAATCTTGGGAAGTTTACGGCATCTGTAAAATGTTGGTCATGTTGTGTTACGACGAAAAGTTGAGCTTTTTAAAACCGAACACGCAGCATTAAGAGCAGAAGGTTCTCTCTCAAAACTAAGCTCCTCTGCGGTCTCACTTGTTTTGAAAATCGGTAAGTTCTTCGTTGATTTTTTCGATGTCAACATCGGTCCACACTTTGCTGTAGTACCCGTCGATAACCCTATTGACTTGATTGTACAACCCGTAGAGCTTCTGGAGAAGGTTAAACTCCTTTTTCTTTTCCAAGAGCGACGGAAACTGGGATTTCTCCATGCCGAAGAGCTCCTGACCATTTAAGAGAAGCTCATAACGCTCCCACAAATCGTCAAACTTCGTTTGCATCAGCGTCACCCTAAAACAACGCATGACTTTGGCTCTACTCCCAAAATGCTCTCAATATTAGTGTTAACTGATAAAACCTGTCGCTGGCTTCTTTGGCAGATAGTCCCTCCTTCATGGGCCCATCGGTCTCAAAATCCTGATCGAACTGGTCTAAGGAGCTTTTGAACTCAGACAGCCCGGCCATAAGTTCTTTTTTCAGCGGCTTTTGCAATTCACATATTTTGGATTGCATGAGAGCAGCCTAAAAATAAATTTATTTGAATATGACAATATCAGACAATACCATGAAAACTTTGTTAACGATGTAACCTTATCTTTAAATCCACAATAATTTTGAGTTATAGCCCAGTCAAAATGTTCAGTTTAGGATTCCATCTGGCTTTATCCTACGTTTGAAATCCAACGATCGGTAACCCTACACCTATAGTGCAAACGCTGCAAATTTTACATAAGGGTATATTATTCTTTGATATGGGTTACCTACTGGTGCGAAAAAATTCTGAAATAATAAAAAGATATTTTTGAGAAAAAATTGTTTAAAAAAATCTGTACATAGTTCGGACAAATGTGGGACCTCGAAGAATGATTATGCGTCCAAAATTACTCGGAAATTTATTGACCTCCTGGGATACTTCAAAAATCCCATTTATAGCCTCATGAAAGCCCAATAGATTCCCACGGTGAAATCGAATCGTTCTGGGACCCCCAAAAACGGATTCTACGTCCGATACAATTCGAAAACGACACCTAACTCGACCATACAGCGGAAACCCTACGAAAAAGTCCTCCCGTAGCCTCATTTTAGCCTCCACAGCGCCCCACGGGTTAGGGCGATCGGGCTGGGAACCTTTCGACAGTTCGTTTTTGGAATCTAGGCATCTTGAAACGGATAATGACAAATTTTGAGGCCGATCAGAAATTTCGACCTCCGTCGCGATTGTGTAAGAACCAATAATAAACTAACAGGGACTGCGATCGTTAATATAACTTACCAGTTTGTTCATTTTTGTAAAAGAGTAACGGAGGCCGTAAACCAGTTCAATGTCGATGACAGGAATGGGAATGTTGTACCGTTGTAGAGTCGCATAAACCTCCTCGATTCGGAAAAGTTCTTGATCGAGTTCAACGAAACTGGAAACAAAATGGGTGTTGAAAATGTCTCCAAAAAAGTGTCATATGAGGTACCACCTGGTTCAGCTTACTACCTAGGTAAGGATGTTGGCAGGAACTGGTAAAGAGCTACCAAGCTCGGATTGGTTTCCAGGAGCTGGTTCAGCTTCGTTAATTCCTAACAAATGGTTGGGATGTAGGCACCTGGTTGACTACATCCTTCCACATAGTAAGGATGTAGGCAGGAACTGGCTAAGAACCTCGAAGCTCTGATTTGGAGTAGGGAAGCTGTGTTGCCTGTCCTACAACTTGTACTGAACTGTAATACTGAAACGCCGAAGCCCAATTCTACTGAATGCGTTTGAGTACCACATACCTGTATGATGAATTTTGCCAACGGAAAATCCGGAGAGCTTGAGCTCGCCAACTCTAACGTCAATAATATTTTTACAATTAGTTATACATATAAAAAATACTGGTATTTATAGGTGGTCTTCATGATCACCACGATCAGAGTGATGACATAATATGACATCACTCTGATCGTGGTGATCATGAAGACCACCTATAAATACCAGTATTTTTTATATGTATAACTAATTGTAAAAATTGAGTTCTTACTTTCTGGACATAACTCGTACCTACTGACGGAAACTTATATAATTGTAAAAAGATTGTGCTACGTTTGAAACATTTCCAAGTGAAAACGGATTCAACGCCGTTGAACGGATTTTCAAGTTCAACGGATTCACGCCGCCCTTGAAACCCACTCTCACACAACAACAATTTTATTATCGTTACCCATCTCGTATTTCTTTCATGCAGAGCATCTGAGTTCGAACGGTAGCCAAATTGTAAACCGGTCGATTCATTATGGCATTGTGGACGTTGATGAATTCTTGTACTTCTTCTGCAAGAGCCTTAAACGTCTTTTTCAATTCGTTCCCTAGAGCTTCCCGCCATTTTTGTATTTCCGTATACAGGGCGGAGTAGAAAAAGTCTGCAACGGCCAGTTTAGAGGACGTCACCCTCACACTGCGACGATTTAAAGGTGAGTGGTAGGTGTTACTTACTTGAGGAAACCAACATCGGTAAAACAACGTCCGTCTCGTGTAAGGATCTTATTTCCTGTTCAATCTTATCGAACTCAATGAATTTTTCTCTGATGTACGCAGCGGCCGGCTGATATAGAAGGAATTTGGTGATCTGCGACTCCTTGTTGTCAGCCCATAACTTCCTGTAGCGAGCGAATTCCTGAAATAAAAAATAAGGATTGTTACCAACTATATAAATAAAAACGCTGCAAATTTTACACAGGGGTTTATTATTCTTCGATATAGTGTTTTGACAGATCTGGGACATCGAAAAATGGATTATGCGTAAAAATTACTCAGAAAACGACACCTCATCAAATTTTGATCTCCTGGGATCCTTCAAAAATCCCTATGAAAGCCCCGTAGCCCACGGTGAAATTGGATCGTTCTGGGACTCCCAAAATACTGCGTCCAAAAATACGTCGAAAACGACACCTTACTCAACCCCATAGCCGAAAACCTTCTCGTAGCCCTTTTTTAGCCCCACAGAGTTTGGACGATCGGGCTGAAAACCTTGTGGGCACAACTAGATAACATTTTAGATTTAAAAAAATCCTACTGCCCAAAACGTTCATTTCGTTCCAAGAATCTACATGTCATGAAACGGATAAGTAATGTCCAATTTTGAGGCCGATCAAAATTTTCTACATCCGTCGCGGTTGTATAGGTGTATTATTCCAAGAATAATATAACAAATCACGTCTTTCCAGGTTTTCGAATTCATACGGTTGAATCTCCACACTGACGAGACCCACGTGGTCGAAGACCGCAACATTGTACAGAGCAGCTAGAGAGGTCTCTGACACAAATCCCTAGATCGTCGGCGTAGAGAGAGAGAGAAAAAAAAAAGGTTTCGAAAGTATAATACCTATACGAAAATAAAAGTATGACGTTTTGAAGTTCGCCGGGTTAGCTAGTAGGTATACATACCTAATAAATGTTTTGAAAAGACTGTAATGAACTTACCGCCAGGATACCATCAACTTCTTTGGCTATAATCAAGAATTGCCCTTGCAGCAGCACTATTTGCCTCACGACGTCCTTATTGGAGTAAACCGCTCTATAAAGTGTGATCATCGTTCTCCCTTCGGAATCAAACTGTTTGGGAGCCGTTTCCTTCAATGGCGGAAGGTCAACTTCCGTCTCCGACAACTCCTCCATCATCGACTCCTCCCTTTTGTGTTCGCCAGTTACGGACCCTTTTTTCTCTTTTTTGTGTTCCAAAGACGGTTGATGTCTCAATGAATGGTACTCGCTTTTCCTGTGACTCTTTTCCTCCACCACCTCGACGGCGAGCGCTTTGGCGTCGACGTAGGCCGAAGGGTCGTAAAATCCCCAGGGTTTCAGGTCCCGGGCTATCCTCAAAGCTCCAGTGACGATTTTGTTGACAGTCATTTGCACTTCCATGAGAGACGGGCTGATTCGGACTTTCGGATGATGCAGGATCACGTTGGTGAAGAAAATCGGGACTCCAACTTTGAGCACAGTTTTGTACTTTTTCGACCTGAAAACACGTGCGAGTAGCAATCAACACCTTTTCACTCCCTGGTCAAGACGACAACGGCTGTCGAGAAGCGTAACTTTACCTCACTACTCCGCGGATCCTTTCGTTCAGCAGCGCCAACGACTGACGGATCGCCGTAGCGACCGCCTCAACACGCTGTTGGTTGAAGTAATTGTAGACTTCCATACACTCGAATGTGAACTGCGCCGTGCTTTTGGGGGTGTACTTTTTATGAATAACTGAAAAAAAAAATCCACGAGTGTAAAACACGAAGCTAAACATTTTACCAGGTTTTCTCCTCCTTCCACCCACATACAATTTTTAGGGTCAAGCTCTATTTCAGCGACAGAGCTAGACTTGATCATAATTCTTTTCTTGTTGTACCAACTCCACTTTTCCTCTTGATCGACGCGTCTGTCTTTGCATTTGAGCACAAATCGGTTGATCAATTCGACAACGGTGATTTCCATGTTTTCCGAAATGATTTGCAGCTCTTGAAGCTGTTTCTCTTGGTAAGCGAGGTTCTGGCGGAGAAGTTTCCTGTGCCCGACGGTCAGAGGGGAGACGTAAATGAAAACGGAGTTTTCAATTTTTTTGCACGGGACGTCGAATCTCGCTTCCATTATGTCCATTGTCTGGAAAGTTTAAACGTGGGGAACAAAGGACTACCAAAATAACCAGCATGCGTTAAAACCCAAATATATAGTTATGGACAACTCGAGAAATGCCCATATTTGGCCAAGAAAGAGAACTCAGTTAGTTCAGTTCAATTTTAAGCCATACGTTCGACAAATTACACAAAAGAGCTGACAACTCATGAAAACAAGCAGCGCTTCATCTTCCTGAGGGGCGGAGTGTAACTAGTCATAGACTCCTAGCATTATCTATCCGTTTTATGTTGCCACATGCTCTGGTATGTTGAGAACACTAAATCCTATTTATCTTTGGCAAAATTCTCTGGGATAACTTTTGGGGGCCAAAACCCTCGAAATGGTCGAAATCCATAAAAATGTGGTTTGGACGGCTTTCCGAGCTAATCAAAAAACGCCATTCCAATTTTTTTTAAACTTTAAAAAAACTGCAAATTTCACCCAAGGGTTAATTATTCTTTGATATAAGTTAATAGTGCAAAAATTAATTCTGTCATGATGCAAGGATTGAATCCTGTGGTACACCACTGGGAACACTGTATGCGTTACAACTAACAACCTATCAAATAATATTTCTCCACTTCGTGGACCCACTAACTTGAAGTTGGAAAGTTTTTTAGCATGAATTGTGGCTTCCGCCAAACTGAGGCGTTGCCCTCGAAGTATTTGTTCCCAATGAGAACTGTTGTAAAGTTAATCGGTCGTCGCGTCCAAACGGTTGGACTGTGTGATTTACACAGCCAGACTCTTGCCCTGAACGGGTAAGAACACACGAATAACAAAAATTTAAACTCATCAAGGGGATTTACGTTGGAGCCAATACGTTCTACCACCAATCGAAGTAAGTCCCAAGGATCCTCTCTCTCTGAATCTGAAAATCCCAACGGGGTCTAATCTTGAAAAATTTATTTTAGGGAGAAATCCGCATCCCTGCAACCCCTCTGCAACATTTCTGCAACATCCCTGCATCATCCCTGCAACTTTGCCTGCACTTGCCTACATTTACAATTTTCTACACCTCACTGCGTCCTGCTTTCTACGCTCTGAGTATTTCAACTTGCGCTATGCATTCGGCGTTTCTGCATCCTGCAACCTCGACGCCATCTACTTGTCTGCATTCCCAATTTTGTGCACCGACTGTTGTCGCAATGTCGTTCAACCTGGTGTCTTTGCCAGCAACCCCTAAGTTACGTGATACGTTCCTTTTTTTTTTAACATTGAAACTTGAAACAACCTATCAAATAATATTTCTCCACGTCGTGGACCCACTAACTTGAAGTTTGAAAGTTTTTAGCATGAATTGTGGCTTCCGCCAAACTGAGGCGTTGCCCTCGAAGTATTTGTTCCCTGTTGTAACACTAGTCTTCTGTATCTGTGATTCTCCTTTTTTTATTCTCTTTCTAACACTGCTGTAAATTTCGGGTAACTTGTCGAAATATTGATCCGGGGCGCCCTAGTAGGAAAACTTGTCAAAACGTCTAAAACCCGATTTTGTGAAGTACCGCTACGTCGTCGTTCTGTCCACTCTTTTGTAGCCTGCATCAAAGGTAATATTTCAACAATATAAAAACTTTATAACATTGTGTGTGTGCCCTCGTTCAGGAGCCCAAGAGTTTATTCAAGTTCCCATCCCTGGGATTAAGTTGTCAAATGCTCGGAGGACTAAATTATAGCCTCTCTCTATTTTTCTTGTGTGGAGACATACCACTCCAGGCCATCTGGCCTGTGAAGGTCTTGACACTGGCTAACAAACAACAAATGAAGGAAATCGGCGATACGCCATTATAGCTCTCAACCACCTGAATCTGACCTTGTAGGTATGAGATGTCCAGTAATTAGTAATGCGGTAGGTTCTATGTCGAATGCCGAAATGAATTATCTGTCCGAAATTACTCGGAAAACGACACGTTATTTAACCTCCTGGGATCCTTGAAAAAATCCCATTTGTAGCTCCACGGAAACCCCATAGACCCTCACCGTGAAATCGGATCGTTCTGGGACCGTCCAAAGTACATCGAAAACGACACTTTACTCGACCCCATAGCCGAAAACCTGTAAAAACCCTCCCATAGCCCCATTTTAGCCCCAAAGCACCCCACGGGTTTGGGCGATCGGGCTGAAAACCTTGCGGCCACAACTAGATGGAAACTTTTGGAAATTTTGTCAGAATTTCAGATTAAAAAATAAAAAAATAAAAACCACTGCTCAAAACAGCTCGGACGGCGGACGGGCATTTCGTTTTTGGATATCAAGAACGTACCTCCATTGTAGGTCCTACAATGTCAAATTTTGAGGCCGATCAGAATTATTGACCTCCGTCGCGATTACATAGGTGTATTATTTCAAGAATAATATATCAAAATTACTTGAAACTCAAAAAACTGTACTTCGGTTTCTTATTGATTGAAGTGTAAACTTTTTGATTTAGTAAGTTGGGCGCAAGTTGGTCCTGTTTGGGGCTCAAAAATCCCTACAGCCCATGGGCCCGCTAACCAGGAAAATTTAACGCTCCACCGAATACCGAAGTGTAGCCTTAAAGAACACTTACGGTTTTATGAAACCACAAAGCATCATCGAGAAAATGTCCGACTTTGTGAAGGTCAGTTACGATCGATAAGGTTTTCCACGTAATTTTTTTGAAAAACGGACGGAAATGGGTGTTTAATTGATTCATCAACGGCTTGCCGATGTTGCAAAACACGTACGGGATTGACTTTCTGCAAAGAAAACCGGAGAATTTAGCTGTTAAGAAGAATTAAGCTTCTTTTCTAAACTTGAACTTCAGTCGAGACACTCACTTTATCATGATGAATTTGTCGAGGAGGATGCTTAGCATTTCGTACGACCAAATCATCCTTTCCATCAATTGCATGTCCAAATATTGTGCCGAAGAGATGGGACTTCCTTTGACGTAGATGTGTCTCGTTTCGTCGAAAAACTCCCTTATGACCGGGTGGAAGTTGATTTTGTAGCCTTTTTTCGGGTAAGACTTCAGCAGTGGTTGTGTCATTTTGATACGCACCTGAAAATTAGAATGGTGAGAGAGGGATTCAGTGATGGGAGGCAGACAATGGAAATGACCATACCAGAGCGAACTTTTTGTAGACGACTTCTCGATGGAGTATTTCGTATAAGCAGAAGGTTTTCAGTAGGGCGTTGAAAATCTTCGTGCCGGTCTGAGTCCACGGGAGATGGGTGTCAATTTTGCATGCCTGAAAAACTGCGTATTTGGAGTGGAAAACGGTATTTTTAGTTCTGAATTCCTCTGAGAACTCTCCTTCTGTGTAGAATACTCGTATTCTACACTATTCGTAATAATTCGTGAATTATTAATATACGAACATCTTATTGACAAACCTTCATAACTTCAAAAGGCGCTGTCACCCGCATCGTTAGAGCGTTGATCCAAATCAGCCTGCCAGCAATCGGAGCAATCAACTTGGGTATACCGGGATTCTTCCGCCTCTTGTTATATAAATCTCTCAGTTTGGTGATTTCCGTCATATAAAGTTGGTAAGCATGGATGGCGATTGGCTCTTTTTTCAAGCAGTTCAAAGGGATTTTGTTCCACCTGGAAAACAAGCCAACAAAATCAATAGGGTTTTCATGGCTAGGTAGTTTTGACGTAGAATTGGTCACAGCAGCAGGTTATGAAAGCGGCGATAACCCTTTATCTTGATGATAACCCATCGGACATAGGTTCATTGAATCACGTTCACCAGTTCAGTCAGTTCACCCTTGACGGGGAAAGGGCAATAATTATTAGAGGAAGGATATATCCTCATATATGAGTTGGGCTGGTGCAGGGTGAACGTGTCAGTGAACGTCAACTCGTTGAAGGTCCATTCAGAAGGAGACACGTTCAATTGGGATCCGTTCTGAACTATAACGCCACATCTCTAATCAAAGATTCGATGAGCAAAACGAACCATGTGAATGAGGCTAATATAAGGTTCGTTCGGGGAAACCACTGCTGAACGATCCCGAGCAGCCCAGGGCTTGTGACGTCACCTGGTAGTCCTGGTTAATCGGGGATTCGTGTCTTGGGGGGAGGGGTAAAAATATACCGATGCGCATGCTCCGGATCCATCTACTCCAGGTGTGAGCTGGAGTAATCTCGAACGTTCCCCGACTGCCCTGAAATCACAATCCTCGCTCTCTCCGAACAGTGGACAACCCGTCTGGAATCGTCCCTGATATTCTCCAAATGGTCAAAAGAGGGGGAGGAGCGATCCTGGAAAGCCCCGGACGTTCTCCAACGAACCTATAAATTCATCAAGTCAATTAACTCATGCAAGCACTCAAGTACCTTTTCAGTAGTAGGCACCAAACGGGCATGTTGGGAGCGCTGGCCAAAGTTCTGCTCATCAAAGACTGCAACGCGTTTTCCTGTTCTAGAAGCTTTTCTTTGAAGGTGGCGTAATCCGTGTCAAACTTAGTGTCCCTGTAGTCCATCAGGTTGTGGTTTGTTTTGGGGAAGACTTCGTAAGCTCTTTTAACTCGTCGCGCAATTTTGTTCACACCTCGGATCCGACTGTCTTCCAACGTTGAGAAGGCAAGCCGGGTGGAAATTATGTCGGCAATCTGTGGAAGACGTAACTGAGCCATTTCTAGCCTTAGAATCAATAGGGTTTACTCACTTGACTTACTTTAGCTAGTCGGTTTTTGAACGAAAGGAATTTCCCAATAACGAAAATGTCAGATCCAGCGAAAGCCTCTTTACCGGAATTATGACCTCCTTGTTTCGCTCGTTGTTCCATGTCATGGTATATAAAAGAATAGTCCAGATACAACCGCATACATTCCTGGGACGTAATAATCCTATTTGCACTGAGTCAATATTCGAAATGACATCAAACAACAACAAAAACTTACTGCAATGCGTTGAAGGACAACAGACTTTTGCAATTTCCATACAATACTTTTGTTGTTGTCAGTGATGTAGTTGGAACAGGCCATTATCATTTGATTTGTAACCTATGAATATGGAATGGGTACTTTGACGAATATTGTAAAATCCAAATCCAAATATAAAAACGATTGGGGGTCTATTAGAATAAGAAAGTTGAGCGCAAGTGAGCGGAAAATAGGCGCATCTGCTCTAAATCTGGCGCAGACAAATAGGAGGTGAAAAAAAGGTACAGGAGGTACGAAAAAACTGTGATTTTTCGCATTCAATCACGACCCTCTAAAATTGAAACTAGATATTGGATAATGTGTACACAGGGGTGTCTTACTTTACGCAGGAAACCACTGGGTTTGTTGACGGCTCTGTATGTTTCAATGGAGAACATCTGCTTAAAAGCTGCCAACACACCGGGGATGCATTCGGAGATTTGGGCTGGAGTGGATTTGTTCATCAGCCACCAGTATATGCGACATAGGTTGAGATAGATGAGGTTGTTGACGGCGTAATTGCGGTTCAGTTGGCAGAAACGGATGCAGTAGGCCCATTTCTGCGGAGGTAGAAGTCATGCGATGTCAACGAAGAGCTGGGAAATACGCCTTGCTAGCCGGGCTAGGTGGGCATTTGAGAATTCCGCTAACCCCACAGTGGAGATTCCATTCTCGAATAGAGAAATTTAAATACTGCCCTTCTTTCGCGAGCACGCAGCCCTAACTGGTAAAGTGAGTGAGTAATTTTAATGAGCTGTATGTTCATTAAAATGTCTTACGATCGGACAGCAGAAAACGCAAGGGGATTCAACCTCTTATATTATTCAACTTATTATAACTTATAATAATAATAACTCTCTTTATTGTTCATGAGGAGATGATAATATAACCTTTTTTTCATATTATAATATTACCTCTGCTGACCGTTTTTAGCATCTAAAACTGGTTATACACCCATGAGAGCTGGTTCTAAGCCCCTTCTGATTCTAAACTTTTGAAGCCCAACTTCAATGGGTACAAGGCCCCACCCTTGACTACCTATCTTAAAATTTAAAAAAAACAAAAAAAAAAACTACATTTTATAGTATTCTGCATAATCCTAAAACACTAGAATCCAATGATAGGTACTCTTAGTATGAACAGCAAAATTTGACATTTTGACATTTAATGTTTATTTGGCACAGGTACGTAATCAAACTGCTTTTATGACCGATGTAGGATATAACCCTGGTTCATAAACCCACCCAGACCCTGGCTTTTGGGAGTACTCCCTCCCCTCACGGCCAGAAAGAAATCCTGAATCCGCTTGGTTCCCCGCTAAGCCTTCATCAAAAATCCGGCCACTAAGACTTAGTACAGGTAGGTACTATTATTGTTTTCACTAAGTAAACGGCTGGCAATTGTGCTTACTTTGACGATAGGTGAATTGGCTTTTTCAAGAGCATTGAGAAAGGACTGGCACTCTTTGGAGCGGCTGAACTCGAGAGCGTCGTTGAAAATGGTGATGATGTGCATCCAGTGTTCAAGCTCTGCGTCCGGAGTTGCCATACCTGGCTCCCCCCGAAGTTTCCTGGTGAAACACACTTTCTGCAAATGAAGGAAAGTTTAAAAATCTAAACTGACCGCAGAAGAATGAAAACTACATAAAACAACTAACCAGTTCAAGAGTTTCAATTTTGTCTTTGAACGTCTTCTCCAAAGACCGTCTAATTGATCGTCTCCTCTTCAGTTTTGTGAGAATCGATCTCAATTTTTTCTTGAATTTCATATCCCGTTTTCTCTGCAGCCTCCTCATGTGCATCCTCTTCTTCTCTTCTGACGAGTCTTGGGGTTTGTTCGACTTCTTGGAAGGAACTACTTGTTTCAACGAAGGTGCTACAACCGACTTGGAAGGTGTCTTCTTCACGGCTAATTGCTGCGACTTGCTGGCTTCTATGGATTTCCTACCTTCAGCTTTCGAGGGCTCGCCTTGAATCTGAACCGTTTTTTGGGATTTGGCCGGCTTTTTCCTTTCTTCCTTCTTTTTCTCTTTAGGTTTTTTCTTCTTCTCTTTGGGCGGTTTGGGTTTCTTCAAGTTTTTCAATTGAACGGCGAGAGACTGTTTTGACTCTTCCACCATGGCTTTGGCCATTGCCGGGGTGATTTCGAACGTGATCCTTTGGTCTTGGTCGTAGGCGACACCTTTGATGCAGGACAAACCAGAATGATTCGTTTTGTGAAGTATTGAGGCTAGTGACGATCGCTTTCGATGTGAAGATATCATCGTCAGGCGTTTTAGTAGTAGGTACCCAACGGGCAAACAATGTTTTCACGTTTAAAGTTGTTTGCGATTGCATGAGACAACTCGCGCGAAATCTCTCACAATCGCCCATTCACCCAAAACCCATCGCCCCCTCCCAATCAAAAACCCGACTCGCGCGGCATTTGGTCTTTTTCGAGCGTGTGCTCCAAATCGCGGGCAGTGTGAATTGACACTAAAAACAAAATGTCCGTCCGCCGTCTGAGCCGTTTTGGGCAGTAGGATTTTTTTTTTCTTCAATCGAAAATTTTGACAAAATACATAGGTACTCGACTACCATGTAGTTGTGCCCACAAGGTTTTCAGCACAATCGCCCAAACCCGTGGGACTAAAATGGGGCTACGGGATGGCTTTTTGAAGGGTTTTAGCTATGCGGGTTCCAGAACTATCCGATTTTACCGTGGGGATGTAGGGGGGCTTTCATGGGGCTATGTATAATTTCCGAGTAATTTTGGACGCATAATCCTTTTCGAGATCCCACATCTGTCCGAACGTTATACAGAACATTTTTTCAAAAATATTTTCTTATTGACACAGAATTAGTTTTCGCAACATTAACCTATAGGTACCAAGGATAATTAGACGAAGAAAAAAGAGCTAAATGAGGGTTCTTTCTAAAAAAAAAAAAAAAAAAAGTGGTAAGTACTCGAGGCGATCCTGAAATATGGATGAAAACGGTATCCGATCAAGGGATAAGTGACTTGTCGACTCAGGCAAATTCCACTGCTTTCCGCACATCTGTTTTTCGATACCTCCCAAGCACATTCGCAAAAAATCAGATCATAGTGTGAGATATTATGGTCTAAAACCTTACCAAAATTTCCTACATTCCTACATTAGGTAACTACGTAAAAAATGCGTAATGATTAAACGAAATCATTTTAATGAGTTTTATACAAGTTGAAAGGTTTAGAGAAAGCTAATCATAAGAAATCTAACGCTTAAATTCGCAATAAGAAGGAAGTGAAGGGTCACTTTTGACTTAAAGTTGGCAAAAACGATTAAAAATAAAGTCAAGTTTACTGATGATTGATGAGCAAAATCTTCGGTTTGAAAGCTAATTAAGCTGTGAAAAACGAATTAATTACGTGGCATGACCTCAAGACTTACGTTCCATATAGCGAATATAACCGCCGAAGTCGATCAAGAAGTCCTTCCTCCGCTTGGGACCCCCGGGGACCTTGGACAGAATGCCCCACTGGCTCGAATTCAAAGTGTTTGGCCTCATTACTTGTTCAAGGATCGGCGAGAGCCCCATGACGGGGTTGTGCTCTCCGATAAGAAACCGATGAACGTAGTACTCCTGTGAATTCGTCGAGTTATTTGTTTTTCGATCATATTCGTGGAATACAGTCTGGGCTGTGACATTCAAACTGTTTCTGATGAACACCTACCGGTGAAACCCAGTTACCTCAGGAAACGTTTTGGCGTCAGCGTTGAAATTGTTTCGTGTTCTGAGTAAAACCAGGACGGCCTTTTCCATGCGGCGGGAGTCGTTCAAATCACCTGTGACTATTACGCGGAATCTGTACCTCTTCACTTTGTTTTCGTCGTCAGGAAAAGCTGCAATTTTACAATTCAATGGGTTTAGCCGAGGTGTGAAATAGGGCAACCCTTTTGACGCTAGGTACTCTTTATCAACAGATTAAGTACACTGGCGCACCGCTTCCTCCTTCACAAAGGGCTAGAGACAAGAGGGCTTCCACCTTACCAGGACGGCCAAATAGGCGCATCAGGAGGAACCCCTCATGCACACTATCTTCAAATATCATTGCAGCACTGAGCACATTTCTAGCCAGATAATGAATTTTTCCAGCTGGAGGGGCTGTGAAGCATAAATCAAAGTCGGATTCGGTCTCGATTTGGGATTCTGGGGACCCGTCACGTTTGCTGGAGATTGCTGGCTTTTATGTTGAGACATCACATCCTCATCCAAACACCCAGCCCCTAGAATCGGAGGCAGCTCTCGTTTTTACAGGTAAATCCACAAAAACCGATCTCCCAAAGACTATTGGGGTATCTGGTTGTCCAGTGACCACTCTCAAAGAGTCACCTGCCTCCAAATCGTCTAGAAATAACCCTGTTTCACACTGGGCTAGTGATCTTTTTCAAAAACAATTTGTTCCTATGAAGAATTTTGATCTTCCTGACCGATCTAAATATATTTGAGAGTTAGAATGTGGAACAGCAGCGATAAGAATTCATTCTGCACGGATTTATTGCTGAAAACTCAAATTCTACATATTCTAAATTTCCGAAAATGAAATCTTAAGTTGTGCCGAAGGAAATGCTGTCCCGTGGTCCATGCAAGAGCCATTGATTTGAATTTTTAATTATTGACTGGATTTTTCAAAATGCACCACAAACTTGGGAGAAGTCGCTCCAAACTCTTTAACAGGTCAAGGGAAAATTCGTTTCATTCCAGGTTCTTGCTACGGGTGATAGAGCCTAAGTTTGTGAATCACTCAGTCATAGGCACTTAATTTACGTTTATAATGAGTAGGTATTACTGTGCCGAATACAACGTGAGACCAAAATGACTAAAATCTAGCATTCCGCTAGTTCCTGAAACAATAAGCACCAAAAACATGGATAGACCGTCGCGTAATTCCCAGTGTCATTTACCACCCAAACTATAGCAGCAAGAACCTGGACAAAGCGCCTTTAACTCCATGTCTAACCACACCCAATAATAGGTTTGTTCCAGGTCTGACGGTGTCTGTCGACAGAAGTTGGACAGTTGTCGATCCCGAGATCCCAACCACACACATGCGAGCTGTCGGTTTCCGTCCAACTGCTGTCAACCTACAGACGACCTGAAACAGCAGTGACCTCAATTGCGCTTGTCTCCGTCGATTTCCGATAACAGCCCGTCGAACTTGGAACAAACCTAATGTGATTGAGGTAGACCTTCACCTCCGGGTACACTTGACAGATGCGTCCAAACCCACCTCAACACATTGGGGATGTGGCATGATGCTAACCAGCTCCCCAAGTGTTTCTAAACAAGCAAGTAGAAAGCTAGCCAATTAAACAGCGGTCGCTTAGCACCCATTTTCAAGTAATTCTTTTTCAATTCTCATCCATTACGCTACAAGATCTGAAATGTCCGCCCAACATGACATTAAGATAAATAAAAGCCCAATTTTGCTCCCAACGCCCCTGATAAAGAAAAGGAGTATAAAACAAAAAATTGTAATTCATGTTTACTTTATTAACAACCGTTACACAGTATTAGGTGAAATCAAATTAAAACTGAGTTATGAAACTATGAATAGTAATCAAATTTACAGAGCCCGTCTCTAACACAGATCAACATTTCACTGCGGCTCTCTTCTAAAGGCTTTTTCTAAATGATTACATTTCAGCAAAATATCTCAAAGATTAGGAAATATTCCAAGTATGGCTGTAATAATGCCGGATTACAGAACTTGAGGTTGCCTCTGGAGTAGTGGAACTTTAAAATTTCTGTAGAAACTGTGCTCACTATCAAAAGCTACCCAAAGAGGACGCCAATGAAATAACAAAATAAAAATCTACATTGTCGAAAGTATCTACCCATAGAGGGATCACAGAAGATTTTTTACCCAACTGCCAAAGTACGGAAATATTTTTGAAAACAAGGAAAAGCTCCGATTTTATCAAACTTGAGATTCAAATTTTATTCTTGTTTCGAACATCATTTGGCCTCAGCTCGGAGCTCGATGGGTCTCTGATGAGAATCACGGTGAGACTTCTGCTGCTGGTTGGGCTCTATGTCGATGGGTTTTCCGCGGATGTACACGGGGCATTTCCCTTCTTTGACGCACTCTTCAGTGACGTGGACGCTGACGATGTCCGAGCCAGGGATGTCGAACATAGTTTCCAGAAGGAGTTTCTCCATGATGGCTCGCAGACCTCGGGCTCCCGTTTTCCTCTCCATGGCCATTTGGGAGATGGAGTTCAACGCTCCAGGGGAGAAGGTTAGGTCGACTTTGTCCATAGTGAAGAGGGCCTGGTACTGGTGGACGATGGCGTTTTTGGGTTCTGTGAGGATACGGACGAGGAGTTCGACGTCGAGCGAGTGGAATGGGACTAAAATTGGGAAACGCCCGACAAATTCTGGGATCATACCGAAGTCAATGAGATCCCTAGCTTCTACTTCTTTGAGAAGGTCGTCTTTTTCTTTATTGTCATCAATAACGGAAGAACTTTGATTGGCAATGTCAGCGCTCAATGCAGCTCTTCGGCCTTGTAAGCCGCCGCCGCTCTGAAGACCAAACCCGAGCACTTTGTCGTTTTTCCTTCGGCTGACGAATCTGTCAAGGCCGTTGTAAGCGCCAGAAGCAACAAACAAGATGTTGGTAGTGTCCACTTGGACGGTCTCACCGCGCAGCTTTCGCGGCGAGTTTCTTTCAGCAACATTCACTATCGTTCCTTCGAGCATCTTCAACATTCCCTGTTGAACACCTTCGCCTCCGACGTCTCTCAGTTGGTGGATGCCAGGAACGGCTCCGATTTTGTCCACCTCGTCCAAAAAAACAATCCCCGTTTGGGCCCTTTCCACGCTGTAATTGGCGTCTTGGAGGAGTTTGGCGATGACGCTTTCGATATCCTCACCAACGTAACCCGCTTGGGTGAGCGTCGTGCAGTCGCAGATGGCAAAAGGGACGTCCAAGCATTGAGCGATGGTTTGAGCCAACAAGGTCTTTCCGGAGCCGGTTGGGCCTAAAAGGAGAATGTTGCTTTTCTCCAATTTAAGGTCGTGAGTGGCCGAATCGAGGATTTCGCTGCCGGGAGTTGTTCGGACACCTCTCGAAGGTTCTTCACTTTGGTAGCCAAACCCTGGAGACGTACCTGGGGACACCCCGACGCCGAGGCCGTTGATATGAAGGAGGTCACGATGAGTGAAGGAGTAATTCGGACCCTGTTCCATGACGGCCATGTCGTGCCTTGGAGCGTGAGCAGGTTGTTGAGGGATGTTATTGTAAATCCTTTTATAATGATTGTACACCGCCACTGACAACACTTTTTTGGCGTGTTCCTGTCCAACAACGTGTTTATTCAAATACTCGTAAATTTTCTTCGGCGGAGGCGGCGGTTTACGCACAAACCCACTTTTGACTTCATCCCTCGCCTGCTCCTTGACGCTCCTTTTGGCGTCAACTTCGGACAAAACGACAAAAAAGTTGCTACATTTCTCACACTTGACGAAACGACTGGACGTAGTGAACGTTTCCACGTAGATATTCGGATCTCCGCATTTGGGGCAGGTTATATTATTTCCATCCTTCCCCGATCCTCTTTTCCCTCCGTGAGTGCCGACGTCGCCCGGAGGTTTCGGCGGGGTGATGGGAGGATAATCCCCGGACGAGCTCGACTTGCACAACTGAGCAGGAGCAGCAATACGCAGGGTGTAAGCAAACTCGGAGAAAAACAGATGTTTCTTAGGAACGTTATACCTGAGATATTTCGCTGCTGCCAAACCAGTTCTTACGCTGCTCATCGTGCTGGGCGGATGTCCTTGCGCACAAAGAAAAATCACCTCATCACGAACTTGATTTCATAGTCACTAAAAACTTTCAATCGCACGGAATTTCATAAATCTTGACAGAACTGAAGAACTTGAGACGTTTACTGAAGTGTATTTTGCAATTGCCCTGATAACGATAAGGACAAAAGATGACTACACATCTGGTGACAACAATACGTAACCAACAGCTGATAAATTTAGATAACACCGTAGTAGATTACCGATTTCTTGTTGGTAGCAACAAATTTAAATCACCTTTCGGTCCATACGTGTGGAAACTGAATATGATCATTCGCCTTCCTCCTTCGTTAACGATACTGTCCAGAAGTTCGATGTGACTATCAAAATCAAGGACACCATCTTCAACCTTGGACGGTTTAACCTGTACGAAAACAAATTATGCAATCGGGCAAAATCACACGGCTCTAAATGCACCTCGCAGTGAGATAAAAATAGAACGTTATCATCTGAAAAAGTTTACTCACTATAGTTTTTTTTTTTAATAGTATCCAAATGGAAACAAAACACTTTGACAAAACTGATAGGTAATGGGAATAATCGATAGTGTCGTGTGGTGTATTGTACCGTTGGAGAAATTTCGATTGCCACGCAAAATCGATAAAATTTAATACGGTCGATCTCATCAGTAACAAAATGTTGTGAAGAGGTACCTAACCTAATAATAGTAAGTTACCAACTCTCAAAATAATTGATAAAACTCATTGTTTTCGACTGCACAGTAGGAATTTATCATTCTTATTCCTAAAAAGCTGCAAATCTTACAAGTATTATTCTTTGGTGTAACTTCAGCAAAAATTAATGTAATACCTATTGCATCTCTCTAATATTACAAGAAAAAGATTTCAAAATGGAAAAAGAATGGATCTTAACGCAATTTGAAAATTTTCAGCGTTTTGGTTTATTTTCTGGGAATAATTTCTATTAAATAAAGCTGCAACACGAGGAGGAGAATCACCTAAATTAGGCGCTTCTAGAAGTCGGGAAAATCCGAAATAGGTCTTAAAAAATCCAGTTTGGCGAGCGTTGTACTTAAGAGAAAAGTCTGAAACCACCAAACAGTTGCTCCACGTGGCGCATGGAAGCTCCAAAAGTGGAGAAAAACCAAATATGTATTAAACTTTTTCTAAAAAATTTGAAAAAAAAAAAAAATCAGTTTTGCCTAGTACCTACCTATTTAGATGAAGAGAAAAATCTGAAACCGCCAAAAAGTTGCTGCACGTGGTCTAAGCTCCAATGAGAGATGCTATGCTCCAAAAGTTGACAAAAAATAGGGGCTGGAGCAGTGGACCTTATTGGAGTGATCCCTCCACCACGCGGTCAGCCCCCCCCCCCCCCCCCCCCCCACCGCCAAACCAAACAAAAAAATCTGAATTTCTGGAGAAAAAAAATTGCGCAATATGGGAAAACGAGTTGTTGCGTCTGAGGCCAGGCGGGAAACAGTCGGGGGTTGGCTGGCGAAGCCAGACGGTCGAACATTCAGATCCGTTTCAAAAGGTCTATATTCCGAAAACGAAATGTCCGTCCAGGCTGATTCGGGCAGTAGGAATTTTTTTTGAAAATTTTACTAAATAGGTAGGTACATATATAATATAATGTGTGTCATATATGCATGTATGACACACATTGTATACCTATAGGACCTACTCGGTTTATCAGCTACTTGTGCCCGCAAGGTTTTCAGCCCGAACCCTCTGTGGGGCTTTAAAAGGCTACGGGAGGGCTTTTTTAAGGGTTTCGGCTATGAGGCCGAGTTAGGTGTCGTTCTCGAAGTATTTTTGGGCGCAGAATCCATTTTCGGGGGTCCCAGAACGATTCGATTTCACCGTGAGGATCTGAAGGCCTCTCATGGGGCTACAAATGAGATTTTCGAAGGATCAAACCCTTGACACGTGCATTAGGATCCCACCTCGAGTCAAAGAAAACTGAAGTTGACTAATACTTTTTGATTCTTTGTTGAAAAGGACATTTTAAGGATTTTTGAAAGGGGTTTTATATACCTATTAAGACTTAATATATTTTATAACCCATAATATTACTTAGTAATATTATGGATTATAAATGATATAATGAAATCTGTCCTTTCGTTACCAATATTAAACAAAAGAGAAAGGTATAATAATATTATATTACGCAAATTTTGCGTTAACGCACGTCACCTCTCTCTTTTGTTTAATATTGGTAACGAAAGGAAGGATTTCACGGGGTTTTATAAAATCCATAAATGGAGATGATCTGCCCTGAAATTTCGCCTGCACTGTGAATGCTAACTAGCACTAGTGTAATATTACTCACGGTAGTAGCTACCATTTATTTGGGTGACGAAATATTAATTCGATGGAACAAGTATCGATGTAACGATGGCTCATCGGGAGAGAAGTATCGATTCGTTCAAAAAAAGGGCCTCGTTGTTGGCTCTACAACCCAAGTCAGCTGATATCCCATACACTTCCTTTCGGCTCAAAGTTTGCCCACCTTTGTTTCAAGGTGATAAGAAACTGTCTACTCGTCGTGTGTGCCAGCTGTATTTCTTTTTGAAATTTCAAATATCAGCACCATCGCTCCTTGGGGTTTTCACCGATGAGTTGAGTAAGTGGTTGAAGACATGGAATAATATTTCAGGGATATTTAGATTTAAGGGGAATACCCAGACCCGCCCGACTCGTCTACCTACGTTCGATGTGAAAGATGTAAGTTGGTAATAATTTTAAATTATTTATTACTATATATTTATTACTAATAAATATGCGTGACCTACATTAAATTTTAGGCAGGTAGATAGGTAGGACTACCTACTTCGGACGTCTTGAATTGGTAAATAGGTAATGTGGGGAAAGTGGTCCTTCCAGGGAATATTTTCCTTGGAGTTGAGGTTTGACTAAGTTTAGCATTTCTAGTATTCTTACCTTGAGACAGAATCCAACCAATCTCATCACTTGTTTGTGGATAGATCTGATGAGGGGGATCCTCTTTTCCCGGCCCTTATCTTCAGCTTGCTGAAAGAAAATCCATTCTTGTACTAAGTCTGCTGTATGTAGTAGGTGAATAGGTAGGTACTTGAAAGTTATCTTGAAGTTGGTCTTTCATTATAGATCTTGCGCTACTCTAGCACCCTCTGGCAGGTACTGGCCATGGTAAGTGGGGAGGGGGGAGGACGAGTTGTTGTCCCCAACTGGGTCTTGTTGCCGCCAGGGCCTTCAAGGTTGCGAACGCCGCGTTGAGCCCTCCCTATTGTAAAAGGGTAAATTTGTGGGGGGATCAGAACACTTCGGGCAAGGTCTTTAGGGGGAGATCCAAAGTATGGAAGCATTCTGGCTACCTAATTGTACTCCCGAGTGGCCGTTAATGACTATTAAATAGTCATTAACGCAATTTAAATAGTCATTAAGGCAAATTTTGCCTTCTGGGTGGCGAGGTCCAATTCCGATTTTCCTAATACCCGGTGGGGGGGGGGGGGGGGGGGGGCACAATCCATCTGCCCCACAGAGTAACGAGAGCAAATCTGCCCCTTCGAGCAGTCCGGGAGGGGTTTGGGGGTACTGATACTTCCCCCCAACCAACTCCGTTGGTTGGTTTGGCTCTGCTTGGCTCATGCCTTGTTGGAGTCAGTCTCAACCTTTCGGTTTTGGCTCATGTATTTTGGTTCGAACCGTGTCTAAACATTTCGATTGGAATCACCCGGTTCCAAGAGATGTGGCTGTCGATCCAAAATCCCAGAAAGTTCATGGGGTTGTCCGCCCAATCATTCAAATAGAACCGATGATCCTGCGTCTTGTCGAAGTTCAGTCTGAGAGAATTGGATGGCTTGCAAAATTTCGTCTGAAGGTTGGAGATTGAGGTATACGGTGTCAGAAATGGAGCCATTCACTAGCTCACAGTCATGTTTTCATTACTTGCAGGGAACAAAAATATGACATTGTCGTTGTCTAATTGGTACCTAGCTAGATCGTTTACGTATAGCAAAAACAGGGTTGGCCCCAGAACCCTGCTTTACCCCTGCTGCTCGACGGCTTGATCAGTTCGATGGGTTTGATATCTCAATCTGGAGTGGAATCCCAGGATATTCCTAGCCGATCTGAGCTCATAATGAGGGTCCGTGGTGGAATCGTAGCCGCCCCAACCTCAACCTACCTCATTCAAGCTCATCCTACCTTATACAACCTTACGATCCTGATCCCACTTCAGGGTTCCCCGGTCTCAAAGGGGTACGGTCAATCAAGTTCGGAGATTCTGAGCCAAACTGGTTCAATGGTATCGAAGGGGTTTGTTCAGTTGAAATCAAAACTCCTGACTCCTGAGTCCCCCAGGCGGGCTCAAAAGCTTCGAACTTGATGGACCACATTTCTTCAACGACATTGAACCAGGTGGTGTTGGAAGCTTAGATTTTGGACGGTGCAGGCCATAAGCGCCAATCACCTTCAAAAGTATACTAAAAGCGCCAACACCTCGAACGTTTGATTTGACATAAGCGCCAACTGAGTGTACAAAAAGCGCCATCCGGTTTCTTATGACATAAGCGCCAATGGTTCAAAAGCGCCAGCATAATGTAACAAATGTGGGTCATTAAAAACAAACCCTAGATTTCATGCGAAAGAAATATGTATTAAAAAACTTAGTACGTACTATAAGTGATATACATAGATACGTTATATTAAACAATTGAAGTATGTGGTAAAAACATGCACAGCGAATAACTTCATTGAAAATTGAAGGTCATTGAATGTTATTGAATTGTAGTTCGTTTTGTTATTTTTTGCCTTCTTATTTTCCTTCTTTTTGTTCTTATTGGCCTTCTGGTACTTTTCCGTTATCCCCCCCCCCCCCCCCACGCGATTTCGTGTTTCATACACACCCCTCCCGATGGCTTTAAGGCACCCAAATTCGAGTACTTTTCCGTAATAACACCCCCACCCCCTCCCACTCGATTTCGAGTTTCATACACACCCCTCCCGATGGCTTTAAGGCACCCAAAGCCAACCGAAATCGCCTGGGGGGGGGGGGGTATAACGGAAAAGTACCAGCCTTCTTTAGCAGAGCTTTAGTAGGTTGGACTGGACCCTATCTCGAATATGAAACTCGTACCTACCTAGACAGAGTGTTGCGCTTATCGCACACAGCCCGTTCGTTGTGCCATGATTTCGCTCGCGCTTTTGTAACACTTAAAATATTTACTGCACACAATACAACTCTTAATCACCTGGCGCTTTTTGTACGCCAATTAAGGGGGATTGGCGCTTATGGTATGTACCCGATTTGGAAGCTTAGACCAAACCCCTTCGATACCATTGAACCAGGCGGGGGGCTCAGATGCTTCAAACTTGAGTGACCATACCTCTTTGAAACTGGGAACCCTGAGGTAGGCTCAGGAGCTTGAATGGGGTAGTACTCAAAGGGTAGAATGAGCTTGCATGTGATAGGTTGAGCTTGAATGAGGTAGTACGAGGTAGGATGAGCTTGCTTGTGACAGGTTGAACTTGAATGAGGTAGCAGGAGGTAGAATGAGCTCGCATGTAATAAGTTTAGATTCTTTATAAAGAATGTGTGTATACAAACCCTTATGACCACCAGCTGGTGGCTGGCCGTGAGTCCTTAGATCAGATTCTAAGTGTGCCGCTTTGGAGTGCCACACACTACTGTTGCGCTTCTGTTACTGCAATTTCTACAAATGTGCACCTCGTATTCACCTCCTACAGCCTTCCATGCCTTACTCACCTTATTCAACTGTTGCCTCAGCTCCTCGAGTTCACCTTCCGTGTAAAAATTCCCTCGGTCCCCGTAATACAAATGAATGGCTGCTGGGATATTACAAGGCTGCTTTTCTACTTCTGTAATTCAGACCGTTCCATAAAGTACCTAGGTACTGGAATCTAAATATGAGAAACTTGACATTTGCAATAGAACTTACTATTTTTCAAAACTTTCGTCAAACTGGACTTCCTCTCCATTGATCCTTTTCTCATCATAGATTCAAAGTTTGATTGTCTTCGGTTGACTTCAATTAAAGACAATCGAACAGTCTTATCTTTTTCTGGATTAGCTCTCACACCTGCTTTTTCCACACCTGATTCACTTGGCGATTTGTCTTCTTTCTCCTTTTTTTGCTTAGCTCCCTTCGATGCCTTGCTAGCTTTTGATCCCTTCCCCTTCTTCGTTGTCTTGGTGGATCCTTTTTTACCCTTCTTATCCTTTGACGCTTTTTTGCCTTTTCCTTTTTTACTTCCTACACTTGATTTTGACTTTTTACTCTTTTTTGACACGCTTGGACTAGATTCTTTTTCAGGAGGCTTCGTTTTGTCGCTGTCAGTGTCTTCTTTTTTGTCAGTTGAAACAGGCGTTGATATAATTCTCATGAACATTTCGGAATCAGGTGGCCACTCTTTTTCCAGCTCTTCCGCCGTGGGTTCTGCTTTGCCTTTGGAAATTTTCTGCACGAACTCAATGTACGAAGGGCGAATGGAAAGGGGCCCTCGCAGTGAGCTGTCTTGTTGTTGCTGTTGCAGCTGCCGTTGTTGCTGCTTACTGTCAGCTTGTTGCCTCAACAGTATCTCGTGCTCTTTTCTGTATCGACTCACTCTCTGATCTTTTTCCTTTTGCCCTCTCGCTCTTGCGGGCTTCTTGTTACCTTCAAGCCACTGCAACACTCTCATCGATGACGTCACTTCGTCAGAAGTTGTTTCACTGTCACTATCATTCGGAGCTTTGTCCTTGAGGGAAGCTTGTACGTACTGATACCACCATCCCAACATTTCAGCCTCTTCAGTAGGCATTTGTGATGGTCCTGCTCCTTCCCGAGTGGGATGTTTCAATTTTTCCATCTCTCGGTATTTCCTTACAATCGCTTGTTTCTCTTCCTCAGTAAGGGAAGTTTTGGGTGGTGGACTGGGTTGATCGGATACGTCAGTTGCACTCTTGAAAGTGTCATTGTCTGAAATTTTAAAAACATCAGCCCGTTTCATTGTGTTTTTGAAACCAATAAATGCTTCAAATTTTCGTCAGAAAGAAGATTTTTTCGAAACTTCACAAGATATTATGATACAATTATTGAAAGTATGAGTATTTTTCTTTTGCATCATCTGAATTAATGTTCTGGCCGTCAAATACCGCCATTTTCGTTTTGGTGTGGAACAGTATTTGACATTGTCTGCCTATGTGGAAGATTCAAGTGAGTGTTCTTAGTTTTTAGGTTGACGTAATCAAAGGTTGTTCTTTTCCTCTGCCTAATGGTTTTGTAATTTTAGTATGAAATTACTGGTACTACTTCGTTTCAGGTAATGCAGGGGTCCCTTACCTGATTCAGTAGACCCAGTCGATTGTGCGCCCACGACAGATGTTTGCTGGCTCATGTTGAGTGAAACCTCTGTTGAGTCGAACGGTTGACTCGTCGAAGGCTTTGTTCTGCCGCTGGAGCCCTTCGATCTCTCCATGGTCGACGAAATGCTGAAGCGATTGATCAATTTATCGCTAAACTGAACAGCATATTTGATCAACCACCCGAGAAAAATGAAATAGACTTTTGTCAAGATCGGTTTTTCTTTTAAATCATATGTTAAGCGAGGATATCTGGGTTGGCGATGGTGATTTTGATTGTATGGAAGTACCTATTGTGTGAAGATAATTGATGTCCAACTAGATGAACAGCGGCCAACTTGCCATGAGCTCTTGATCTTATAGTCAACTCTCAAGTTTTTCAGTTTCACAGTTTTTTTTTTAAATTGCTAAAACCAAACAATGGTGCCTATTGCAATCATCGACAGGTGCATAAGGGTTTTCTATGATAGAATGCGAATAAAGAAAAAGAAGATACATAGATATACAAGTGATAATATATGTACAAGAGATAAGATAGGTTCTTATAAAATAAGATTTACCAGATACAACAAACTGTGGAGAGGGGAAACATCTGAAGGTACTGGTAGTATTCCTTCGCCTTCAAAGTTTTTCTCTAGTCATCAAGTGGGAACGTAGGTACCCTAATAGCAGTAAGTAGGTATAATGACTAGGTACATCAACCGCTCTGAGCCAATTCGCGACCAGAACACCCTGAAAAGCGCTTGGAATTGCTCTTGTGCTGGTAACACTCCTCCAGATCGTACGGAGACGTTTTTATCGGCATGTTTTTGGAAGCTCTTGTGACTCAGTAATTTGTCAGCTGGTAGTGCGTTAAAGAGTTTCATTCCCCCCCGGCCTACTGATCTTAAGTTTTTAGACTTCATTTTGGCAAGGCGAGCTTATGTTGTGGGGAGGGAAATGTAGACAGGGGCGGATAGGCGGTTTTGACCGGCCCGGGCGATTCAATTTGACCGAACCCCGCTCCCGCCACGACACACACAGTTACCTATCCAAAGACCGTACTTTTAAAACCTAGGTGAACCTAATGCTTAGGTGAAAGAGAAAAATAACAGCGCCTATATTTAGAACAAATAAAAGTGGCGCTTGGTATGTGAATTAGTTGGTACCGTTTATGCAAACAAAATAGCGCTTCAAGCTAAGATGCATTTTGCACATTTCATCAGTTAGGTACATAATCACAGCTTATCAACAATAAAAAAAGAAGGCTCGCATGAGGAGCATCTGGCTGGAGCTCAGAGCCGAGAGGCTTTTCTGGCCCTCCTCACCTTCACCCCTCCACCCCTTCTAATGTATTGATAATTTCTTTCGAATCCTAGGCTCAACCTCAGGCCCATGGTAATTTTTTTTTTTTTCATGTCAAGTGTTTGGACGGATGAAGGACCCCGGAAAATCAATTATCAAGGTTACTCGAAAATGAGTCCTTATTCAACTTCCTGGCATCCTTCAAAAGCTCCATGTATCCAAGGAACTGCTTTTGGAACTCGCAAAAATGGATTTTACGTCCATAAATAGTTCGGAAACGACACCTAACTCTTCAAAAACCCCTCCTGTAGCCCCCTTTTAGATCCAATGAGCCCCCACCGGTTTGTGCGATCGGGTGGAACACCCAAGTATTTTGACAAAAATTTCAGATTTTTGAATGAATTCCTGAAGAATTGAATGAATTCCTACTGCTGAAAACGTCGTGGGCGGCGGACTGAGATTTCAGTTTTGGAATCCACACATCTTGAAAGGTAGATATAATTACAAATTTTGAGGACGATCAAAATTTTTTACCCCTGTTGCAAATACCAAAATGTATTATTCCAAGAATACGGGATCAAATAACGCTCGCACACAAAACGCATGCTATAGTGAGGGAGTAGGCGATCGCGAGGAGGGCCGACAATGGCCAAAGCCCCTTGGCTCAGTTCTCCGGCCAGACGTTCCTGCTTGCAAGCCATCAACATAAGATCCTCCAGATTGTTGTCACTCAGAGTTTTCCTCAGCCTTGTTTTGATAATTTCAAATTTTGAAAAACCCCTCCAACACTCGACTTGGGTCGTGGAAAGCCTTACCAAAAGTTTGTTGAAAATCAAAAAAGTCTTGCATACGATGAGGCAATGAGGTTGTAGTAAAACCTCATGGCCTCATCGTATGCAAGACTTTTTTGATTAGATTTTAAAACAGTACTGTTTTAAAATCTTGTTGCAAAAATTACGCATTTATTGAACTTGCAATCGATCCTTCCTTGCAATCCATCCTTCCTTTGTTCCTTGCTATGAGGAACAAAGCCAACCAGATTCTTTTACCTACGTCTGAGTTTTTCTTTTCTGTCTCGAGTACTGTAGAAACACTTTTTTCTCCAGTTTCGACCGGCCCCTCAGGACTGTCGGCCTGCCTATCCGCCCCTGAATGTAAACATACTCGAGGACATTATGTACCTATGTATTGACCGGGCATAGACGACAAATTTGGAACGACAGTCAATGATGTATATGAGAAATCTATTGCATTATTTTGTTCTACCTTTTTTCGATACCTAATGTTCAATTCGATTCTACCTTCGAAATTTGTTGGTAGAATTTAATGGGTTGTGGATGCTGATGACGAGAGAATGTGGCATGCTACAAGTTATAGCCTATAACTCACCGACCCAGTTTGAGGCACACCTAATCTATATCACTAATGAAAAGTAACTACAGACGGAATATACCTAATACTTAATGGGTAAGAATTTAGTCACGTTATTGCAGGAACCAACATGTTTTTCACGGACCCCTTCCTGCTTTGTCGAGTTTGTCTAAAAGTTCCCTTAGTTTTCAGACGATTTTGACTTCCGCCGATTTCCTTCTGCCCTGGTGGATCCGAAAAGGAAGACTCTCCCCTCCCTGGTGCGGTTACACCGGCGCAAAATGCACAATAATTGTCAGCCGAAGCATGCGAGGACCCGGTACGAGGCGACTCCCCCTCTTTTCGCTTCCGTGGGGGAACTTCTGCGTCCAACTCGGCGGACTGAGGTCTTCAGTGGCCCGCTGACTCTTGTACGCTTCGTGTCGGTGTGTTGTGACTGTGACTTACCTCAACCCACTCGTCAAGTGAGTATGTCATTCAGTTATTCCCCGTTAACAAGATCCCAAACAAAGTAGTCAATCTACCGTTCAAGTCGATACATGTTTTGACATATATACAGATTTCCACCTGACGATTTTTGTCCGTTATGCGTCGTAGGATCGGAAAGGTTAGAAGGACTTCTTCGGCCTACATCTGCTAGTTTCTTCAAGTGTGATGGTGACACTCCATGGATGACCGTGCGCAGGTTATGACACACTCCGAAAATTCCCAAATGTTTTTGGCGTCAAGTGAACGTCTCCGTCGGAATAAAAATCGCTTGCGTAGTTGCGTAAAAGCTTTAAAAGCTTACCTTTTTTGGCAGATTATTCATGGAATAATACACCTACACGTATTCGTTTATTCGCAGTGGGAGTCAAAAATTTTGATCGGCCTCCAAATTTGTCAATAAAAGTTTCAAGATGTGTAGATTATTAGATTAGTAGTAGATACAGTTAGGCTCAATGAATTGATGAAGATACTTGACTGGAGCCCTGTTGTTAGTCGTGCTGATGTAGATGAGGCATTCAATTTATTTCTGTCTATATTGCAAACAAGTATTGCTTTGTGTTCCGCTTACGCTAAGCCGAAAAATCATAAGCATAGACGATTAAAACCATAGACTACTGCAGCAATTGTCAATTCCATAAACTACAGAGATGATTTAGCCAAGAGAATAAAGAGGGATCCAAGCAATCAGAGAACGCAGTCATGAGAGGTTTTTATTTTAGATACAGGAATGAACGTAAAGAGCTCATTGTCAAGGCCAAAAATGCTTATTTTGCATACCAAATCGCCAAGTCTGACTCTCAAGCTAAACTATGGAAAACGATTAATTAACCATCTCAATGAATATTTTGCATCAGTTGGGGAGAAACTAAATGCACAATAATTTGCCCAGAAAGGTTACGTCAAGAATGAGTTTCCAGTTTCCATGAGGAGACCAAATTTTTAGAATTATTGCTTCAATAAAAGGTTGGACTGGACCCGGATGGGACGGCATTTCGTCAATCTTAATTGAAAAATTTTCACTATTTTTGACGAGTCCACTCGCTCCACTATAATAGTTAACCTTAGCTTGTTGAATGGAAAATTTCCTAACGCTCTGAAAATTGCAGTAGTCCGGCCACTATTCAAGAAGGGAACACGCACGTTGGCTAGTAATTACCGTCCAATCTCTTTGCTGTCTAACTGCGAAAATTTTAGAGAAAGCCGTCAAAGAACATGACACGTTACATTGCAACCGCCTAGTTAGAAGAAAACAATTAGAACAAAACCTACTATCCGCATCTCAATACGGATTCCGAAAGAAGTTTAGCAATCAGGATGCAATCGTTGATGTGGTTTAAAAAATCTCGAATGGCTTAGATGACAATGAGAAAGTAATTACTTTCTATAAATAGGAATTTTTATAGGTCTTACCAAAGCTTTTGACTCGTTCGAAACTTCTTGGCTCTTACTGAACACTAGAGAGACTTGGTTTTGACGATGTGGCGGTCAGGTGGTTCACTTCTTACGTCTCTAATAGACAACAATTTGTACTATAGTACAGTACTATACATACAATTATAATACAGGACGTCATGAGTTCTACAATCCCTGTTACCTATGGAGTACTATCCCAAGGTTCAGTTTTAGGCCCTCTGTTGTTTCTTGTACAATGGGCAAGTACATTTACATGTCATGTAAATGACGTATTCTGTGCAAATATTGATGACAGTGTTCTCATACACGTAAATGATTTATCCGGCGAAAATATTGATAAGAGTATGGTTACATTTGCTGATGATATGGCTGCAATAATTTAGGGAAAAACCTGGCAGCAGGTCCACCTGGATGCTGAACGGGCTTTGGAAAAAATAACAGACTGGTTTGCGGTAAATAGTCTGACCATGAACGTATCAAAAACTAAATACACTACATTTTCAATAAACATAGCAGGACAGCCGAATGAATCATTTCTGTCTGTCCATCAAGAAAACTGCCATGAACGAGAAAACAGATCCTGTAAGTGTGAGAGAATAGATAGAGTTGAGGAGATTAGATATCTGGACGTTTCTTTAGACCAACATCTAAAATGGAAGAGTCACATCAATGGACTTGTAGCTTGAGGCAAACATTTCACATCTTTATTATGCTGAGAAACTGGCTAGATAATAGAAATATTAGGATGAAGTACTACGCATTTGTTCATAGTTTATTAATATATGGAGTACTTGGTGGTGCGTCCCATAATACTTTCAGCTCCTTGACTATGGCAATCAACACAGTATTACGAATAGCATTGAAATCGAACAGGCGCTTGTCCTCTGCGAACCTATATAGCACACGTGAAATACTAACACCAAGAATGACTTGGTAATTCTTGGTATAATATATATTATATATACTGGCAGTGTATGCGTACATGATTTAAGACTGTCTCCAGAAGTTTCAAAAAATTAGATTCACGAGATCAACAATAACTAGCATGTTGGCAATAGAACGCTCTAAGAGTAATTTCTATACCAGACAACTGTCATGTCTATTAAATCCGCTCCGTCTACCTATGTTAGAGTCTAGAAGTGTTGGCTTACCTGAAGGACCAAGCACACGCAAATGTCATTATTCAAAAATTTAAGTTTTAGGGGGAATATGTAGATCAGGGGCAAAATTAGTTTTAGTTACTGTAGTATTGTTAGACTGTAATTTAGTTTTAAGATAGGTAACTTAAAAAGGGCTTTGCAATTAAAAATACACTGCCAAGGCAATGGCACATGAGCTTCCTCGTGCCAGGTTCAAAATGAACGTAGTTGTGACTGTAACAAGAAAATTACGTTCGCGCATGCGCAGGGAGTACCACTGATGCAATCGTAATGAAACTGATAGGGAACCATCTAGTGCTATACCCACACAATTCCTGAAAATTTGATTGAAATCCGGTCAAAATTGTGGGAGTTATTGCTGTGGCATGGAAATTACGTTCGCGCATAAGCAGGCAATACCGCTGATTCAATCGTGATGAAACTGATAGGGGAGCATCTAGGGCTTTACCCACACAATTCCCGAAAATTTGATTGAAATCCGATTAAAATTGTGGAAGTTATGGCTGTGGCAAGGAAATGCGGACAGACAGACAGACACGGAACCAAATTTGTGAAGGAGGCTCTGAAAAAATTTTGATTTTGGAGAAGAATTTTTTTTTTCATTTCGAAAGTGAAAACAATGCTTCCTCTTAGAGACCGGCCGGGACGCGTCTTAGACCTTTAGGCCGGTATTCGAAAGTTTGGAATAGGGAAATAATATTTCTCTTAATATATATTATATGGGATATTATCCAGTGCATGTATATGAAAGTGAAGTTTGTGTATACAATTTATGCAATAAATAAATAAATAAAATAATAATAATAATAATATCGAGTGGGGTGTCGTTGTCGACGTATTTTTGGAGGTCCCAGAATCATCGGATTTCACCATGGGGATCCAAGGGGATTTCACGGGGCTACAAATGGAGCTTTTGAAGGATATGAGGAGGTCAAATGAGGTTCTCCGTTTAATTTATTGTTTTTTTTCTTTTTAAATACCTAGTTAATTCTTTATTGACAGGAACTTCATTTTTCCACAAATCCCCCACCTAGTTCAAAGAAAATGTGTGCGAATTTGCAGCGTTTTTCTTCTCCCTGTTGCGTCTGCGTTCAATGACCAACACCTCAATCGTAATACCTTTGTCGGGACTGTCCAGTGCTAGCACAGCTGTTCACTTCCCGGTTCCCGTACGTTTTAGGGGACCGAAGCCGGTGCAAGGGAAGGGACAAGTACCTACAACATGGCGTCTCCAGTACTGTAGTAACTGTTGTCACAAAACGGACTGTTCCAGCGATCTATCCCTTCCTTCCGTTCACTGGAAGAAAATGGAAATGGAACACACCGGGAAAGGCAAATCGCTTAGTGTAAACCGAGGATATGGGGTCGAGTTAGGGGCCGTTTTCGAAGTATTTTTGGACGTAGAATCACCGAGAATTAATTTAGGCAAAAATTACCTTGTTTTAAATTTGCAACTTTTTTGTTTCTTAGAAATAAGTTTTATTGACATAGAAATAATTTTTGCGCAATTTGTACCAATGAGTAATACCTCATTAAATGAGGTAAATAAATTTTATTATTACTAATAAACGGTTGTGTAAAATTTGAAGCGTTTCGAATGAAATCATGGGTTGCATCTGGGAACAATAGAGCCTAAACCTAAACCAAAAGAGCAACTTGAGGGTTTATTATATTATGCGAAATACTGAATTTTTCTTACATCGATTCAGGTCTGGGACCCCTAAAAATCGTTTCCACATCCAAAATTACTTCGAAAACGATACGGTCCGTAAGTTCGAAGATAGAACGGCTTATTGCTTGGCTTTCCAAGAATTTATCTTCGTCATCTCAAGGATACATCTAGTTAGGTTGAGCACCGTCAAGGAATGAGGAAACTGAGACCACAAATTACGTTCAAGTAGGCTTGTCGACCTGGTCAGATGTCAAATCTAATTATTCTTCGTGTTGGAGCAATTCGCTCACCTTTCGTCAACTGATGAACGAATGAGAGAATGAAATTACTGGCCGGTCTCAAAAGTGACTCATACCGTATGGCATTATAGAAGGGAAACGCTGCAAATTGTACACAAGGGTTTATATGTATTATTCTTTGATAATTAATTCTGTGACATTAAAAGAAGATATTTTTGAACAAGAAAAAAAAAACAACTGTAAAACGTTTGGACAGAATCTGTCCAACATCCATGTGGAACATCGAAAAATGGATTATGCGTCCAAAATTACTCCGAAAAAGGCAACTCATGACATCCTTCAAAAATCCCATTTGTAGCCCCATGAAAGCTTTCTAGATCCCCCACGGTGAAATCGAATCGTTCTGGGACCCCCAAAAATGGATTCTTCGTCCAAAACTACTTAGAAAACGACACCTAACTCTACCCCATAGCCGAAACCCTTCAAAACCCCACCCGTAGCCTCCCAGAGCCCAACGGATTTGGACGATCGGGCTGAAAACCTTGCAAGCTCAACTAAATGGTAAACCGCGTATTTTGTCAACATTTAAGAGTTTAAAAAAATCCTATTGCCCAAAACGGCTCAGACAGCGGACGGACATTTCGTTTTTGGAATCGGTCTTGAAACGCATAATGTCAAATTTTGAGACCGATCAGAATTTCCGACCTCCTTCGCGATTACATATATGTATATGTACCTTAGTACATGTAGTCTTGATAACGGATGAATTAGTACATGTAGTCCTTAGTACATGTAGTCCTTAGTATATGTAGTCTTGATAACGGATGAATCCGAAAATTTGACCTCTGAGGTATGTCTTAAATTTAATTGTATATAAATCTTCAAAAACGTATATGTACCTATAGGTGTATTATTCCAAGAATAATAAACCAAAAAATGGTTTAGTTGGTTCAGATCCAAAAGAAGGCTTGCGCTCTTCAGGAAAAGAGCGATAATTCATTTCAATGGGAACCACTCATGATATTACATAGGTAGGTATGAAATTCCACTCAGTCACTTGGCTTGAACCAGGTATAATATTAGTAGTGTATTTTCATTTTACTCTATGTAAAGTCGAATGATTGCCAATTAATATGTACATTTTTGTTCTGGTATTCTTGTCTCCACCTGAAAGCCTAGTTGGATTTTGGGTATACAGTTAGAATTGCTCTCTATTCATGCTTTTAATTAAACTTCATAAATATTCTCTCATCCGCGGGTTAAATATTCTGGAATCCGCGAATTAGGAATCTTCGCGAACCGTTAGGTTGAAAATAGATTTTTCTCTGTTTGTGACCGCGACTTCAAACAACACGAGTCGTCAACCGTTGGGTTGGTCTTTATAGGGGTCCTATATTTTAGTAAGTACCTAAATGGAGGCTAATTTCTGGGTCACAGCGAGGCAAGCGGGCTCGTTGACGTTACTCTGCAATTACTCCTGATGCGGTCCCTCGGCTTTCTCTCGCCCTTTTTTTTCGGAATACCACAAGTGTCAGATCATGGCTGCATACTGTACCAAAGAAAGAGTGTAATTTTTTTGAAATTTTCGTGGACGAATAATGTGGCCGCATGCGATCGGATGTTTGTCTGAGTCAACAAAGTCAACCTGAAAGACCATCAACAATCTAGGATTAGAGACAATGTTAAGTAGGTAGGTAGTAATTATTCGAATTTCTGGGACGAGAAGGTTTTGTACTCGGAAGAGAGGGAATATGGCTGCGATCAGTTGAACCACAACGTCGGAGGATTAATAAGAGCAAATGGTGTGCAGAAAGATTTACCTTGACAAATTTAGAAGGCGTTATCCAGACCCATTGGAGCTTCTCCTTCGGGCAATACAATTTTTTTTTATAACAAGCTCCACATTGTTCATCTAAATTGGTGAAATTTCGTGGGGGGGGGGGGGGGGGGGGGTTGTCGTAGTTTGATCATCTTACGCACTTGAATTACTGACTTCGTGACTGACCACTCGGCCATTGTTTCCCATATCCTCAACAATGCGAGCGGTTATGACGTCGAGTGTAATTCAGTTCACATGTATCCTTGGGAAACCAAACCCCACCATTTGGAAGTTCCATAACACACAAAGAGCCTTACAGCCTGTTATTTCACGGGGCACTAGTCCCCGTTAAGTGACTGGTGCGTGTTGGTTGAGTCCTTCGTTAGCCAAAAATCGAATGTCCTGAATGAAATGCGTTTCAAAAACTTGGAACACTACTCTGAAGAAAGTGTTACGAGTAGTTTTAGACGAATCTTACGATCTAGTTTGCTACATTTTTCTGGTTCAGGGAACATCGGGTCACCATCAACTTTTACTCCCATAAACGTCAACCTGAAAAACCACTTACTCCTGCCGCCAAGCGGCTGAGGACGAGCGGTCCATACTTTCTCAAGTTTTGTTCCCTTTCGTGCAATATTATGAACCAGCTCAACTGAGCTCTGAGTTTGTTAGAATGCGATTAACCTTATTTGTCACTTTCTGCTTTTGTATGAATTAAGGATTAAATTAGTTACTGCGTTGAAAATGGCGAGTGCTGTTCAGGCGCAAATGTTGTCATTTTAAAACGCTGAAGATTTTACACAGGGTTTATTATTCTTTGAAATAGGTTAATTGTGCAAAAATTAATTCTGTGTCAATAATAAAATATTTTTGAAAAAAAAAAGTTCTGTACGATGTTTGAACCGTTGTGGGATCTCGATAAAACGGTCCAATTACTCGCAAAACGACACCTTATTCGATCTCCGTCGCGATTACATAGGTGTATTATTCCAAGAGTAATAAACCAAAATGAGACCATTGAACAATAACAGTAGGTAGTCATGGATCGGCAGCATCATGATCGCCAAGACGTAAATAATATTTATTTTATATAACATATTATGTTTTGGGGGGAAAAATGCCGACCTGAGTTGGCGACGAGGGTGGCCTTTGCGGACCACAGGCGACTGATATGACTGACCAGGAGTCTCCTGTGTTCATTTCCCTCCTCCGTCTTTTCGCGCTGCTGTTTCTGCATCTGCCGTTTTTATTGAGGAATGTGAAGAGGATTTTCTCCTTGGCTAAAGTACCTTCTAACTGGTGATGTCGCTTGCTTGCTTGGCGATCCTCTCCCTACTGACCATGAGTTTGTTCAGTTGGACAGTTCTGATATCTATATCTAGTATAGACTACTATACTATAGAGTCCTTATGTCTGAACTGCGTTTCTCCCCCCCCCCCCCCACCACAATAATTAATCCACCACTGTGACTAACGGGATTTAACCCTATATTACAAGGCTTCAGGGGTGAAGTTTAAAAGTCACTAGATTAAACAGAAATACGACTTGGACGAAGAAAACTGCAAAACTGCAACCATCAGAACGGGGGGGGGGGGGGGGGGGGCTCATGGCCCAGTGATTACCACTCGACATCTTTCGAGAGAGAAACTAAGTGAGAGGCTGAGTTCATTCAACTTGAGTTGGAAGACGTTTCTAACAAATCCCACAAGGTAGTTTGACCTCTTTCGACGACACGACACGCGTTACCGTTGGACTGGAACGAGGAAATATTCGCATTAACGTAACGGAAAAAACTCGCAAAGCACAATTCTAGCCTTTCAGTAATTCTTTCAGTACCTATTCATTCTCAGACTAATCAACCGATTTTCCCAGTCCCAGGAGTCATTTCGTGAGAGCAAATGGTGAGAGCAAGTGTTTTTGAAGGGTTTTGACTTGATAGCCGAGTGATGGGCTTAGAATCAATTTATGGGAATTTCAGATCTCTTTCAAACTCTCCAAAAGAAGTAATATTAGGTGTAGCGTTCCCTGCCACAGAACCTACGATCAGTACAGTACAGTACAGTAAATCAATATACCAGCATTATAAGACTTAATATTCTGAAAATAAATAACTAAACAATAA
This sequence comes from Pilophorus perplexus, assembly GCA_955831195.1. NCBI lineage: Eukaryota > Metazoa > Arthropoda > Insecta > Hemiptera > Miridae > Pilophorus > Pilophorus perplexus. Next base: position 17,813,885 of record OY037011.1, on the reverse strand, counting down.
GAAACAAGACCTAAACCATCCCAACCCAACAAAATTCTCACTAGGCGACGCTAGGGGGCGCTAACATGAACTTTTTTTTTTATCGAGGGGATAGCCCCTTCCCCGCAGGGCGGTGCCGACAGATCTGGACGACGTTTTCCGGCCCCCTCTGGTTAATTCTACTGGCACTAGAAAGAAGTTTAAAATAAAATGTATTCATATTTAGTAGGTATGAATGAAATGATTGAGAATGAAATTGAATGATGACAATTCAGAGCGCATAGTTTAATTTCTTCTCCACTCAGAAACATCAGTTACCTAGTTCACATTTTTATGGCGACAGAGGTTTCTGTTCCGAGTTGGAATTTGTCCTGTTTTAGGAATCAAATTCCGTGGATTGAAGAGGCCCCCGGCATAAAATTTACCTTCATAAAAATTTCCATTTAATGGAAAAACTGGACTTTTGTTTTTTTTTAAAACTCCTTTTTTAATTGTAATAAATTTTATTTTAATAAATAATAATTTATCAATAGATTTAACAATGTGGGGCTTGCTACAATAAAGGGGATAAAATACGTTACGATCTGTGAGCTTAGCTCTGTTGGGGATCGATTGTCTGGTAGGTAAAGTTGGTATTTGTTGGCGTAGCTTTATTCGCCTTTTAATGGATGGAATTTCTCGTTTGCTTCCTCCACCGTTCAAAATGTACGTACCTAGCTCAACTTCCTCTGCATGACGCTATCGAGCGCACATGACCCTCCCGTAATTCGATCTGAGATTGAATCAACCTATCATTATCGTCAAGGGGTTCAATCTAACGAAGGAGCTGTATTTAGGTCTCTACGCACAACCAACGTCAAGTGGAACTTGAAGAGGCTTCATCGAGATACGTCCAAATTTGTTCAGGCGGCTCCTTTGATGTGCTGTAGCTTCATTCTAAATATTTACTGGTGTTTAAAATGTGTATTCAACAAGTGGAGGGGAAAAGGGCAAACTTGGCATCTTGGGTGTCACATGTTTGACTTCCTGGATCGAATGACTTATGACGAGAATATCGGTTTCAAAGCCACCCCTGCCGGCATTTGAGGGTTTTCTGTCATTAGTTCACTATCCATCCGGGCGTAAAATGAAAAGGTGATAAATGCCGGCTTCCTTTTTACTCTTTGACGCTGTCGGTGATGGTTTTTACAATGATTTCGACCAGAGAGACGAATGAGGTAGTATTTGTAGCTATTCCTGCCTCAGTAGATATATATGTCTTTGCTCAGTACAAGCGTTAAAGCACTCATACAACTCGGTGTCGCTACTAGGGGCGCCGACTCAGAACTTCGCGCGAAAAATCGGTGGTCGCCATCTGCACCGCACTCGGGTTGGTCCGAAATCACAAAAAAGCGCTCATAAATCAATAACAGGCCATTCACATTTGATCATTTCAAGATTTTTCTAAAAGCCCTAAACGTCAAAAAATTCTTGTATTTCAAAAGGCGTGTTAGGTATCTTTTTAACAGTGACTGTGTCGATTTCCAAGTCTCATCCTCCCCTGTTCCAGTCTCGTCCAAATCAAATCCAGTTCCCGTCATAAAAACTTTCACCAGCAGAAGATTTGGCGCCTTTTTCCACATAATTCTGAATTGATTGATAAATCGATACTTTTTTTTATTTACTCCCCATCCCTATTTTTAGGCTTCCTAAAAACGAGTGCCTCCTAAGACCGAAGTTCAGATATTATCTGACTTTAGGGCGAAGAACCATTTGTTGGGTTTTGAAGAATTTTGACAACGAGACAACTGAATTGTCTCTTTCGAAGTAACTTGGGACTTGGAATCGATTTGTGGGGGCTCCAGACATACCTGAACAATTGACAACCGTGGAGTATTTAGAAGCATAATGATGCCCAAGAGTAATCCAATTTGCCGTGTTTACGGTTGAGCACTTAAAATACTGTGATACCATGCGTTTTTAATGGGTTAAGGTGAAGTTGGGTGCTTCAAGGTGGACCTTATCAACAATGTTCCAATTATGCCAAAGATAAAAGTGGGATATTTAGTCTGTACTTTGTTAATTCCGTTCGTCCGACAATCTAATACGGAAATACAACTCGAGGGACGAGTTAGGTCACTGATAAAGGCAATCAATTGGCCGAAATTGGCGATGAAGAAGGAGTTGGTACCACCCGAAGTGGCTGCTTGACGATGGTCTAATCCACGCAGCAATTGTTTATTGTGAATACAAAATTTAGTATCTACAACAGCAGAGAAGTCATCATTCTTCCTAATCTCCACATTGGAGTACCACCCGTTTGACTTCCATGACGTATACTTGCATTTTTAAATAATATTAAAATATTATTAAATGGTCTGTAGTCGGATCGGGCTATTTTGTTCTTTGTGATTATATCTTCGATGTTTAGAAGGTTGTACATTGTTATTCCAGTATAACAGACTGAAGTTATGAGTTTCCATTACGTTATACGTTAAGGAGAATGGTCTATGTCACTAGTTTCACGTGAAGTTCGATTGGTAGATGTTATTGTTGGCGAAGAAAGGTGAGGCGACAATGGGCCTGAACAATCGCGTTGCCCAAGTCTTTTGCTCCTGCTGTTTTACTTGTTATGGTACCGTTCGCGTTGTCAAGACTGAATCTGGAAATTCACTCCTTTCGGAGTCTATTTGTGTCCCCCCCCCCCCCCAACCAACCACCCTTGGTTCTTCTGTGAATGGGCCCGGCAGATGACGCAGATCCGGAACTGAAGCTTGAAGGTATTCAGGTCTCGGTCGGCGCTGCTGGGTCCATGTACGGTAAAACCGAGGCCCCCCTCCCCCCCACACGGCCACCTCCAGACCTCAGGTATTGACATCCAGACGTTTCTCATTTGCTCCAACCTCGCCTCATTGTTGCCACTCTTACCGGGTTTTCTCAAGTGTTACCAGTTTTGTACTAACGTCAACATCGAACTGTCAAGCGCATACAAATTGATGAATCTCGGCAAATTTTATGCAAGGGGATATTATGTTTTTGTATAAATTGTGCAAAAATTAATTCTGCCTATAAAAAAGTGAAAAATCTGTATTCCTTTATAGTGTTTGGACAGTTTGGGATGTTTATGTGGCTAAAAAGGGGCTAGAGGAGAGGTTTTTGCAAGATTTGCAGTAAGGGGTTTCTTTTTCGATGTACATATTTTGAAATCCATTTATGGGCCATCAAATCTATCCCACTACACCGTTTCGAATGGTTTAATTCATGATTTTAGCGTTTTTTAGAATCTCCGAGAAATTTGAATGGTCACCGTGACTCCTGTCGTGCGGGTGGGTTGATGTTTGTCCATACGAAGACAAAATGTACACCATCATATCAGTGGGACTGATGAAGGACCACCATTTGTGGAGTCTACAGCCAAAACTAGGAAAACTACACCTAGTTCGACATCCTTGCCTAATCCCTTCAAAAACCAGCTTGGGCTGCAAGGTACGGCCGCTGTAGATAGCGCCGGAAGGGTCTGAGATCTCTATAAATCTTTTGGACAACCGGAAAGTACTAACCTACCTGAAGTCCCGTTTCTCAAAATTTCTAATTAGAAATGATCAATCAAATACCACTCCAAACAATGGATATTGCTATTTTGGAATCTACACATCACGGTCACTATGATCTTAGTTACAGATCTGGGTAACACCCAGAACTCGAGTTACATCCGGTAGCCCCGAAATAATGTAGATATTTTTCAAGAAAGCCCTTTTATAAGCTCACAGAGAGTTCGTACGAAAGCGAGACCACCGTAAATCGATTCTCCGTCGAAACATAATTCGCTAAACGACATCTCACTCGACTCTCCGTCCAAAGCTCTTTTTAAAAAACCACCGGCATCCCCTCAAAGGCCCCACAGGACTGTACGATCACAGACATTACTTGAAGCACCTTCAGTTGCCCCAGGGAAGCCCCATAAATCCCCCCCCCCCCCCCAGAGAATTCGGATGTCTGGGACCCCCTAAAATGGATTCTACGTCCAAAAGTACTTCGAAAACGGCGCCTAACTCAACCCCAAAGTCAATACCCTTCAAAAAACCCTCCAGTGGCCCTTTTTATCACCCTTTTAGTTTAGGTTTAAACAATCTGGCTGAAAACCCTGAGGGCACAACTAGATGGTAAACCGAGTATTTTGTCAACATTTCAGATTTTTAAACAAAGCAACTCCCCAAAACAGCCTGGACGGCGCGCCGGACGGACATTTGGTTTTGAATCTAGACAATGTCTACAAAATACTCGGTTTAACATCTAGTTGTGCCATCTTGAAACGTCATGTCATCTAGAAACGTATTGTGACAAATATTGAGACCGATAAAAATGTTCGACCTCCCACACGAATTCCAAGAATAATAAACCAAAACTACCAACCTGACACGGACGGTGGACAGACATTCCTCAACGTTAGCCTACTCATCATAAACTGAAATGGGCAAATTTTGGGCCTGATCTAAATTGCTGGCCCCCTTAGACATCAACCAAGGACCTTGATCAGACGTTTGCGTAATACATATTACATTTAGCATCCTACTCCTCGAGCCCCAAAACGGGTCCAGTGACTTGTGAAAGGACAGTCCAGCAGTTTTCTCAGCAGAGTAGAAAGAGGTCCTTGGCAAAAAATGGCTTCAAGTTGTGGGCGCGGGAGCGTAGGCCACTAACCCACGGCCTTTCTACCTACAACATTGCACAACTGATCTGTTTCTGAGCAACAATGAATCGATATAAAAAACTGTAACAAATGGACTTATTGCCTGAAATTGAATTCACATTTATGGCGATAAGATCTTTGTTTCTTTTCTATTTTGGATAATCTTGATAAGTCGAGGCTCACTAGCAGAGTTGTTTTCTTGAACCTAACCTTTTTCAATCAACCATCGAAACATTCAATCTAAAATCGCGTTGAAAACAATTGACTCGCATTAATTTAAACGTCAAACCTTGAAGTGTGCGTGGGGTCTGCAAAATGTGGCTTCCGTGATGACGACCTCCACGTAACACGCCATCTGTCTCTCTTATATATTGACTTATTATTTTATTTTTTTTATGTTTTCTTATTAACACAATCAATTTTTGCACGCTTAACCTACAACAAATAATAAAAATTATGTAAAATGTGTAAAATTTGCATCGTTTTTCAGGGTTTTCACAACCGATTATTCCCTTCAATCCAGCAGCTGATGTTGTTCTTGTTATAAAACCTTCTTCGTGCTACGGAAACTCGTTTTATTTGATCTAAATTTAAAAAATCGCATAATATGCTTATTTTGGGATTTACGAGGTTTTAAAAGTAGGCCATCAGTAATCTGCCTTGATGAGATTAAATTTTATCAAGCGAATTTACGATATTTCGTCAAAAAGGGCTTTTTTGCCAGGGAGTTGTCTGTTGAGTAGGTACATACCCATCGATTTCCTAATTTTTGTTTAAGGGAGTCACGTCGGCCCATCCCTGCACCGATTCTGACTCAATGCTCGCAGCATTCTGTAAATTGAAAATTATCGATTCTTGACTCATTCCGTTTTTGTTGTGGGATTTCAGGTCGTTCAAGACGGCTGATTGACTTCGATTTGCTCCAGAAAGTCTGTGAGTATTAATCCTTGCTAAATATCTAATGGCATAATAATTATGAATTATTCATGAAGTAATTTTGTACCTGACTGAGGGATTGAAGAGATGAGCGTATGAACGTTTATTGCTTCCGAGTCTGCGAAGCAGTGGAAGCCTTGTGTTCACTTTCGGCAGCCAAAAAATTTTTGTTGTCCGAATTCAAAATTTCCACTCGCATTTTGCGTTTCATAACCTACTGAACAAATTTGGTTCCGTGTCTGTCGGTCTGTCCGCATTTCCGTGTTACCGCCATAATTTCCACAATTTTGAATGAATTTAGCTCAAATTTTGAGGGCTTATGCGGATAAGGCTCCTTGAGGTCCCATACGAATTTCATCACAATAGAATCAGCGGTACGCTCTGCGCATGCGCTAACGTGAAATTCTTGAAACAGCCATAACTTTCACAATTTTGATCGGATTTCAATCAAATTTTCAGGAATTGTGTGGGTATAGCTCTAGATGGTCCCCTATCAGTTTCATCACGATTGCATCAGTGGTACTCCCTGCTCATGCGCGAACGTAATTTTCTTACTGGGTAGTTAATTTTCTTGTTACAGTGACAACAGTTGTTACTACGTAGTTACTACGTTAATTTTGAACTTGGCACGAGGAAGCTCGGCCAAGGCAGTGTATTTTTATTTTTGCCCTGCCTTAGGCAGTGTATTTTTATTTTTGCTCTGCCTTGGCAGTGTATTTTTATTTTTGCCCTTAGTTATTTATCTATCTATCTTGCCCATCGAAATTATCTCATGAAGTTATCTGGGATGACGACGAATCTGCGTCGATAGGCACAGAAACCTGTCGAATCTGCAGATCCCATGAAAACGCACTTACCGAATAATGGACCTGATAGGACTGCCACTTCCTCCGTGAATTACTATAAGTGCAGGCAAAACGTCTTCAGCGGTTTAAGGATGTCCTGCAGGGGGCTTCCACAGCAGTCGTACGGTTAAGCCATGGTTTCACGGAGCACCTTACAATAAAATTTATTCTTTATTCATTTAATGAAGTCACCCAGTACAGCTGCTTTGTCTTTAGTGGACAATTTGAGCTGAAGGTGGCCTGATTTTCTACTCTACCTCACCATCCCTTTCCGATTTGACTGGACCTGGGCTTGTTCGTGCATACACGAGCGATAAACGGTACATTCGGAGTAAAATAAAACGCAGTGTTTTCTGGGTGGACCTTACGTGTATAGACGATCAAACTCCCGCGTTGAATGAAGGAATTTTTTCCAAAGAAATTCACATTTTTTTTATTTTAATGAAATTTATTAAGTAGTTGACTTTCTCGAATAACAATAGTATAGTAGTAAAGTGCCACACCCACTAGGGCTACCTTCTGAAATGACTGTATTGTTCATCATTTGGCCTTGATGATAAATTACTATCTATTTTGAGCGGACGAATTTTTGACCATTAAAAAGAACCATTAGGGACCCGTTGTAATTCGTTATTGAAAAATTGTCACGATGCAACTCTCGTTGGATGCAGTTGGAATTCATAAGGGCAGTTACTTGTTGCGGTCAAAGGGGCAAACAGTAACAACCTGCTTCCGGCGAATTAAAGTGCTATCGATGAGAAGTGGAAGACATAAGAAAGATTATGATGAGATCCTCTCCGTTTCATGTTTCTGTTTTTTAACGCTTTTTAACGAGCCGCAGCCGTTAAAACCAAGATCGCACGAGGATTAGAGAAGAAATAGCGCATTTCGAATGCTATAGAATCGATAGATACCGAGCGAGTAGATGATTTGATCTGTTACCGTTCACTATGGCATATAATGTAGGTATATTGTACCTACATTGAATTTTAATATTCTATCTTCTACCTAAGAGCATAATATATTATATGGTCAGTTTTACTGACCTGTAGAGTCAATTATTCACCCCTGGCGTATGGAATATGATATTATATGAAATTTAGTGTGTAGAATCGCTTGGTGGCATTGCCTGCTTCGTTTTGTTTTCCGAAAAACAGCCGTTTCGCCTCCAATGTACGTCGTCGGAAGACGCACAGAACACCCCATAAGTGTTGACGAGGGAAAGAGGCTGACACTTCGTCACACCGGCAAACCAAGTTACTTACTCTCAGAGAAAAAACATGCTCCATGCTAAAAGGTTTTTTTCAGGTATGAAGAGTTTCAAAATCAGTTTGTGGAGGTTACGCGGTTGTTGCACTTCCCCACCTAAATGGGGCCGTCAAACTTTTAATAACCTGCACGCGTCTGAATAGACGATGCACAACAGGCTGACGTTCGGGATGCATTGGCATGTTGCATGTATTGTTTGACAGAAGGGGAAATGCACGGCAGGCCTTCAAAGTTCCGAACGGAAGGCCGGAGATAAAGCTCGGGTAGATAAGGAGGTGCGAAGCTTGAAAAAAAGTCAGTATTTCACCTAACCCGAAAGGGTCCTAAATTCCAGCGACACCTCTACGAAGCAATATATTTTGATAAAAATGAGACAACTATCACAAAAAAGGGGGATTTCAACTGGTGTTTGAAGTTCAGTATTGCCAAATAAACATTGATATTCGTCATTTCCTTGAAAAGAAGCAGGCAAAAACGCATTAAGCTATTATAAACGACTTTTAGTTTATTATTCTTGGAATGATACACCTATGTATTCGTTTAGATACATTATACGTTTCATACGTATAATATTATTGACGCGATGAACATAATATTATTATGTTTTATATACATATAAAACACCCACCTATTTGAAATAATTTCCAATGACTTTTACAGGTCAACATCGATAATGATTTCAAAATTATTTTGAAATAGTCATGAAGGAGTTTGATTTCACTCTTTGTGTCGTTGAAATCTCTTTGATTGAATTAGCATTGTGAACAATATGAAAGAGCTCTCCTGATGGATTTCATGACAGCGAATCACGTCCATGTTTCTTCTCTGTGTCAGAATGTGTTTAATTATGTCGTCTTCACTACGGCGACAATGAAAATTTCCTCGCATTGTTTTCTCTTCAGTGCTGTACACTCACTATAATTGCTTATTGTTCCCTTTTGCTTCGGGCCGCTTTTTCTCAAATCCCGGGTCTTGTAATCACTCCGACTTTCTTGTATACACTGTTGGTCGGATACACCGGTGTCGGGTTCCTGATTTTGGCGTTGTCAGTCGGGTGGGTCCTCGATTTTGACGATTGTGGTCGGTTCTGATTTATTACCGCAGAGTTTGCATTTTTACAAATAGTTATTATTGAAAGGAAAGTGTTCCGTTATTTGCCAACGCATTTTGAATTGGTATGGCGGAGATAGCCAGCGGTGGTTTGACCTTAGCAGCAGATGGTATATTTGGGTTGGAGAAGGCCCCATACTAAAACGATTTGTAGCTGTACCCATGCTATTAAGGAGTGTTCCTCATTTTTTTACTGAAAAATGGAAACTGACTTGCCCGATGGATGATCCTCATTTGATTATAATAACGGGTTCCACCACGACCATTTGGAACATTTTCATTACGTCTCTCCTTCTGCCACCATATTACGTGACAATCCAGCTTCATAAGTGGGTCCCCTTTATTGTTACACTTAAAAATCAATAAAAACAACCGCTGCAACGCGCACTGAAGGACTCCCTACACGTCACCCAAGCACTCCACCCAATCGGACGCCTTCAATTCAACTTTGGGAATTCTTTCTGAGTCAGCACTGAGTCAGATGAAGATAATACCATATTATGCTCCGGCTTTCTCGTGCCGACCTCCGATCGAAAATCCTGATCGGCTTCAAAATTTGACATTAGGATCTAATATAATCTGGTATCCGTTTCATGACATGTAGATTCCAAAACGCTGCAAATTTCACACTAGGGATTATAATTGTTTGACATAGAGTAATTGCGCTAAAATTAATTCTGTCATTAAGAAAATATTTTTGAAACAAAGAAAAATTCTGAACAATGTTTGGACAGATGTGGGACCTCGAAAAATGGATTGTGTCCAATATTACTCGGGAAATATTTGGCCTCCTGGGATCCTTCAAAAATCCCTTCTTTTTGCCGTTTTTAGCCCCACAGAGCCCACGGGTTTGGGCGATTCGAATGAAAACCTTACGGGCAGAACTAGATGGATTAAAAAAAAATTCCTACTGCCCAAAACGGCTCGGACGACGGACGAACATTTCGTTTTTTGGAATCTGGACATCTTAAAACGTATACATAATGTCAAATTGTGAGGCTTTGTGATCCGACCTCCGTTACAAGGTTTATAATTCCACGAATTATAAACCAAAATTAGGTTAATTATTAATCTATGTCACAGAATAATAAACCCTTGTGTGAAATTTGCAGCGATTTTGCAATGAAATGTCTCCCATACAGTTTTCTTTCCTTCGACCCCTAAGAACAGTTGTGCCCTCAAAAAACCTCATTCGATCCTTCCAGACTGGTTTTGAGTTACGTCACGTAGCCTTTTGTAAAAGTCGTAAACGACCAGTTGGTTTTTTATTCTCCCAATGAACCTAAGTTTTTACGACGGCGATCGAAAATTTGTATTCTCCTCGAAATGTTGTAATTTCCAAGCACAACAGTACAATGGAAACAATAGTAATGGCACAATGTTAGACATTGCACTTCTGCTCATTGATATTGCCACGTTTTCTGAAAGTTGAAACGAGTGATTCGATTTTATATTCTTTCGATATCTATGATTTAACAAATTTGCAGCCTAGTTAGAATTCCTGAAATCATTTATCATTTACGGAAAAAAGGATTGGGCAGAGCGCAGTGCTGTGGTGTAAATGGTTTTGGTGGGGGAGGGAACATGTAGGTTATACAAATCCTCGTGAAAATAACCACTCGAAAATTGACCAAAAAGTGTATTTTCACCACTCCGTGTGCATGTGCTCAATAACGCGTAGGCCTCCCTGCGTCAAGTTAAGAGTTAACCTCCGCTCATTGGCAGGGTGAGCCAGGCGTTCAATTTCCTTATTCGCCTCTTGCCCGAATTGGAGGACTAACTGGGTGAATTATTATCCGTTGGCTCAAACAACACGCCATCCAGCTTCGTTTCACACCACCGAATATAATCGATTTGTTACAAGATTTTTCCAGGGGCCTTTAGCTACGTGGAAAAAGGCAGCATGACGGGGCAAAAAAAAAAATTAATGAAAAATCCGGCCTTAGGGCTAAAATCTAAATGAAATGGTTGGCCTTAACTCAATCGATTGTTACAGCATCGCAACTTCATTAACTGTTTTGTACTTTGATCATGTCTATTGCAAGGTTAAGCTTTTTTCGTTTTTAAGAATGACGCAGTGAAGAGATTGTGTTGTGTGGGATCTTGGCGAGCATGGTGAGGGTGGAAACACTTGGCGAATTGATTAATTCTGTAAATAACCAGTTCAGGATGGGCGTCAACTTGCTCACAACTGCCTCAAACCAGCCTCCTAAATGCTCTTCGCTGTGGCCCACAGGTGCCCTCAGGCAGGTGGGGTTTGAATGATTTTGGGCAAGAGGTCGTGTGAGTTATTGTTTTCGAAGTAATTCCCGGAGGTCCAGGAAATCTTCGTCGCGCTTCTTCAATAAACCAAGACTGAAAACCTCAACTTCACCTCAGCGAGCAGATCATCCTGTCATTGTTTGCTTTCACTCTGCCAATTGACTTTCTTGTCTTGACCCCTTAGCATAATGCAGAATGTAATCAGAGGGAGAAAAAAAATAATCAGCCACGATGTTACGTACCGATTAAAGGCATGGGCCTTAGGAATAACGGCTCATTAATTTGCCAGCGTCACTGAGTTACGAGACGTATACCGTTAGCAGAAAGACCTGTCGGTGGTCTCTTTTTTAATGCATTATTTACTAGTTGTATACATCTAGTAAATAATGCATAGGTATGCATACATACCTATAACCACTTGATTATGTACAGCGAGAAATCAGCAATAACCGAAGCTTTCCCTTTAACGAATCACAAAAGAAAAAACTCAAATATCTTTGGGGTCGCGTTGGGAGGAAACATAAAAGTAATGTTTCCGTCTATTTTACTGTTTCCTTCTCGAGCGCTAAGCTACGAATATAAACTATGCCCAGCCATTTTTCCGATGGAAATTATTATGGGACGGGAAAACACTGCACGCACGTAATTTTCGATGAAAGAAAATAATATTGGCCGAATTCATTATCCTTTGATATAGGTTAATTGTGCCAAAATTAATTTTGTTTCAATTTCAATAAGAAAATATTTTTGGAAAATGAAAAAAAAAAAAAAAAATCTGTACAATGTTTGTAGATGTGGGACCTAGAAATATAGATTATGCGTCCCAAAATATATTTTGGTATATTCGGAGAACGACATCCTATTTTTAACTCCCGGGATTCTTCAAAAATCCCATTGAACCCCCCCCCCCCCCCCCCCCCCCCCCCCAATGATAGCCCCATAGATCCCCACGGTGAAATCGGATCGATCTGGGACCCCCAAAAATGGATTCTACGTCCAAAAATACTTCGAAATAGACCCCTAACTCGACCCCATAGCCGAAAATCTTCAAAACCCTTTCCGTAGCCCCTGTTTAGCCTACTGAGCCCCACGAGTTTGGGCGATCCGGCTGAAAACCTTGCCGGCACAAGTAGATGGTAAACCGAGTATTTTGTCAAAATTTAAGATTAAAAAATCCTACTGCCCAAAACGGTTGGAAGGCGCGTCGCGGCGGACGGACTTTTCGTGTTTGGAATCTACACATCGACCGTCATCACGGATACAGAGGCGTATTATCCAAAGGGGAGCGAAAGCTAAAAAACTACTGATGGGAGTTGTGCAAAAACATTTCGTTGAGGTAAAGGGCTTAGCACTTTAACGTTAAAATGCTAAGCCCTTTACCTCGGCGAAATTGTTTTACTCATGAAGACCCCTTGGTGAAACCGGCCCTTAGTTTCCTACAAAAGAGATAAGTAGTGTTGATGTGGTTATATCTTTCTGGCTGAGCATATCGTACAGAACTCGGAAATGCTCGACTGTGTCTTTATCGGGCTTTATTATTTTATCGGGCTGGTTGGAGTCTGCGAGAAGAAAACTCGATATCTGAATGTCATCTGCTGACTTGGCTTTGAACGAAGTTCATGTGAGGGTTATGTTTGGGTTGGAAACAGCTGATAAGGAGGCGCCCTCGACTCCGTTTTCTGTCTGCTCGCAATTTCCATTTTTCCCACGTCACCTTATCAGATGCTTTCTTGGATCAAGTTCATCAACTAAACAGTCGTCCCCTAGGCTCTTTTGCTTAATGTGAAGAAGATGAAATTGTTTTAATTAGAATCATTATAACCAACATTTTTTGTTCGTTTACTAATTCGAAAAATATTTTACCTCCTGGGATCCTTCAAAAATCCCATTTGTAGCCCCATAGATCGCCACAGTGAAATCAGATCGTTCCGGGGACCCCCAGAAATTGATTCTACGTCCAAAAATACTTCGAAAACGACACCTAACTCGATCCCATAGCCAAAAGCCTTGAAAAAACGCCTCCCGTAGCCCCATTTTAGCCCCATAGCGCCCCACGGGTTTGGGCGATCGGGGCGATAAAATTTCAGATTAAAAAAAAAAAAAAATCCTACTGCCCAAAACGGCCCGAACGGCGGACGGCATACGGCGTACGGACATTTCGGTTTTAGAATATAGACCTCTTGTAACGGATAATGCCAAATTTTGAGGCCGATCCGAGTCGTCGACCTCCGTCGCGATCACATAGGTGTATTATTCCAAGAATAATAATATAAACCAAAATTCAGATGAAAGGTCCAAAAACATGCATTTGAGCACCCTAGATTTTGATGATAAACGGTGTCTAACCCTTCAAATTTGGTATATTTCTGGTAAGGGTACTTGCCGATCACCGAATATAGGAGAAAAAAAATTTTCGGATCGGCGGGGTCGGCTCGGGAGGGGGCGGAAGTTGGCCCGATCTTCTTGATTGTATATTATTATAATAAACGCCTATAATAGGTGACACGTTTCTCTTTAGCTTGGCGTCGCTTGATTTCAATGTCTATCTTATCGTTACATGCAGGTCTGAAATGCTTTGGTTTGAGTCTTTTGGCCAAAACCTAGTAGTGAGAGAGAAATGCAAGGAGATGAAAGTGCGTTTGCCTTCGGAATGCAGATTTGGGTAAATGAATTTTGTCAAGGTACCCTGGGAAGTAAATTGGCCTTCTACGGGATTGACAGAAAAGCCGCAGCCCTAGCTCTCGGGTTTGAGAAGGGATGCTGCAGATGGTGGCCTACGAGAGCCAAACTTCCTTAGCTTGGAGTTCGACAGGGCAGAATTACCGCGCCACTGAGTTTTATATTAATGGCTTCTTGAACGACTTGGAGCTTCTCTTCGGTTGGATGTTTGACTAAGGGCTCGTACGAGGTGTCATTTAGGATGCTGAATCGATTGCAATCGTGTCAGATCAAACCATGACGTTCTACGGAGCTCTATGGAGCTGTTGGCAGGGGTTTTGGCCACGAAGTCAAGTGAGGTGCCGTTTTCAAAGTGATTTTGAGCACAGAATCGGTTTACGAAGGGCTGTGATTTGTCAAATTCTCTACAGGTGGATTTAAAACATCTCTACAGCCATGTTGAATCTGTTCGATTATTCTCTGAATTAACGTATATCATCCCATTTTTTTAAATTAAATTTTCTCCCCAACAATGAACTCTGTTAATTCTGGTTGGCTTAGAGCGTCTATTTACAAAAACCGAGCAGTGAACGTGGTCGTAGGAGTCGTGTTCCGGTTGGGTTCGCTGGTGAACATGTGGAACGGAAGGCGGAGGAACCTCACAACTGCGATTTACGAGAGGGAAACCGCCAAAATACCGACCGTTTGATGCGCAGTTTAGATGGATGTTAAAAGTGCTGCTGGTAAAGAAAGACGATCTTGAATTCAGACGAGCAGCGTCGGGGTTCACGACGGGGGCCGAACATTTCATTTGGATCGGCCTCGAAATTTGACACTATTCGTTTCATGATAGGTAGATTTCAAAAATCTAATGGCAAAATACTCGATTCACCACCTACTTGTGCCCGCAAGTTTTTCAGCCCGATTGCCCAAACCAGGGCTTTGTGGGCCTAAAAAGGGGCTATTGGAGAGGTTTCTGCGGGTGTTCGGGATGATTCCTATCAAGTGGGGTGTCGTATTCGAATAGAATCCATTTTTGGGGGTCCCAGAACGATCCGATTTCATTGTGGGGATCGGTGGGGTTTCCGTCGGGCTACTTGGACTTGTGAAGGATGTGAGGAGGTTAAATAAGGTGTCGTTTTCTGAGTAATTTTGGACGCATAATCCATTTTTATGGGTCCCACATCCGTCCACAAACTTGGCAAGACTTTTTTTAATTGGAAATTACCTAAATTAAAATTGTTTTTATTGATATCGAATTAATTTGTGGATAAAAATGATATGATGAATTATTTATATTAAAGAATAATAATCCCTTGTGTAAAATTTGTAGCTTTTTTTCATCGCAAGTTTACAATGCGGCAAACCATGAAATTCCCTCTCATCAGGAATCATTTTCAATGTCGCTGTTGATATGTTTCAGGTGACAGTGAAGGATGGCCCTTTATTGGGCACTAGGTTTAGCCTTCCTCAGCGCATCGTGCGTCGGGGCCACGCCGTAAGTTGCAAAAAACATAATATTATCTGTGAATTAATTTGTGTAATATTCAGTGAAAGCTTGGTAAAACTGTCCAACCGCAGCTCGCCTCTTATAGCTTCAACCCCGACAACACTCACGTCCGCTGACTATCTGTCTAACTGTACCAGTGACCTCCAGTGAAAGTTCTGCAAACTTTCAAACAGCTCACGACTCTGTTTTCATTCTATTCTTCAGATTCAAAATTATTGAACTGCTGCCGCACAACTGCGAAATCGTGTCTATAATTAGAACTGAATTAGTGGAAAATTAAATTAATTTGCCATAACTTGGAGATTTCACTTCCTGTGGATTTTTTAAAAAAGCATTACTTGGTTGCTTTTAGCCCACGTTTGAATTGACATGACATGTTACATTAGGTGCTCTGAACCAAGTTCGTGTGGGTGTTTCAAACTTTGCGTCCTCCGCCTATTCTGGTCGGTGAGGAGGAAGTCGTGCAATAAAAGAATTCTCCATTTCAAGGGCGTTTCAAGCCTCCTACAAAAAGTAAACACAACAATGCCCGTCCGGAGGAAGGGGAGCTCTCCCGTCTTCGAAATGTCATTCGAGACGAAGGTGGTAGGTACATAACGTCTTTTTTTCGTCTGGACCGTTTCACCCTTTCTGGTGGTACCGTTTTGGTTGAAAGAACCTTTTGGTTCATGGACCCGGTTAGTGAGGAGATGAGAAGAATGAGGTGCCTGCTTATGAATATTCTTGCGTCCTGAAGAACGTGCTCCAAAATTTAGTCCATTGACTTTCAATGGATAGTACCAGATGTTTTGTTCAAAGTTTCAATCTATTTTTCCGCCTATGCACTGGTACCCTTGGAGTAGCACCTTGGTAGTTTTGTAGGAGTAGCACCTTACAAATCTGAATCAAGATGGTTCCCAACTGGCTACACTGAATCCAGCTAAGAGGTTAGTTGCGAATGGGAAAGTTGATCGTGCTCAAGAGGAGCGTCTCACCTGGGGGGGTTGAGATTACCTACAGCCGGGATCACAGGGCGCCAAGAACTTAGTCTGCCGAGCGCCCTCATCGATCTGATTGGCCTTAGGCGGTAGGTACGTTTTGGAGATAAGCCTATCAGATCCCCGAGAGCGCTTGGCAGACAAGGTTTTGTCATCATGAGAACCCAAAGCAAAATAAGTATAAGAGGAGCATCTCAACTGGTAATACTGAATCAAGCTGAGAAAAAAGTTGTAATGAGAAAATCGAGCACGCTCGAGATGAGCATCTCACCTGGCAACTCTGAATCGAGTTGACGCTTGTTTTCCATGTTTGTAAAGAGACAACACAACAGTTAGGCTAGAAATGTATCCTTTCGGGCACCCCCAATAGGTAGGTAGGTGGGTCACTGAAATTAAAGGAATCACTACGTACTGACTCATCCATAATAATATTATGGATGAGTCAGTATCATATTATGATATTATCCTCTCCTGGAAATGGACTTGCTCTTTGAAGGAAGAAGATCCTGACATCCTCTTGTCGGTGTCTTGGGTTGGGCGATCCAAGATCGATTGGGGTTATGTTGTCGCATCCCCAATCGTGGTAATGGTTCCATTATCGTTAGCATTCTCGACTGTTGTTCAATGTGCAGTGTTTACAAGCTACCATACGTAATCAAGGAAGACTAAAAAGTTGAATCGTCACGTGTCCACCTCAGGGGCATCTTGTCCCTCTCTCAGCTTTATGATTTTCGCCACCAGTTGTCTTATGGCCTGCCTTGACTGGTCCATCTGTGGCCTTGAGACCAACAACTGCACCACGCAATCGCTGTCCCATGGCAAACACTTGTCACGTCATACGATGGTATGCTGATTGGTAGGGGTGGGCAGGCCGTCCTGCATTGCTTGGCTAATCAGCCAGCGCCATCACACGAGGCTTCTCTGCCCTAACGTTCTTTCCCATGCCTCCCTTGTGCAGTGTCGCTGAGCACGAATCTTGGAGCACAAGCATGTTTAGAGCCTCTTACATGAAACCACCAAAGATTAGATCATCTTCTAACATGTCGTTTACAATTGACGTTCAAGTCTATAAAAACCACACACCCTTGAATTCAGTATTATGCCCTCGAGAATCACGAGTGGTGATGACATAACTTGTAGCAGTTTCAAAACGAGCTTTTACCCATTCCATACATTTTGTCCGTTTGACATTCAACTATGGTGGACGCAAGCACACGTTGACTCTTCAGGCTCATCAGTTTGGTACATACCTACATCAATTCATATTTGGAAAAAAGAATGGAAGCTCTTCCAAAATATATTATATTCCCTGCCAAACCGCTTGAGGCGCTATGATCCCATCTGAAGATTGACGGTGCCGTTATTATTCGTTTAATGCAGTAATATTACATACACACACGCTCGATTATATGTCGTGTATTATCACTTGCAGTTGTTTGAAACAGCAGTTTTATTGCATACCTAATGAAAACTTCTTATACGCTGTATCGTCTGGGACAGTTTACCGTCATCATTTACTCAGGTGGATTCTATTTCCACTTCATAAATAAATTATCGGCGTTTTCGTGCTTACTGTACTCCCGAAATACACTTCGCCCAAAGGTGGAATGATGGATGATTCACCTCTGCGTCATTGGGCGGTGAGTTGACTCCATTAGCATTCCTAGTGACGATGTCACACTAAGTACCACCCAGCATGGTGAGCAGTTAATTTTCCTGTTGCAGGTGCCTGTGCATTGAGAATCACTTGATGATTTGAAGATCCTACTGTGATTGTAGCAGTTATGTGACGGCACGAAGCTCATCGTACTCAACCGAAATCAATTAAAACTTGCACCGTTAAAGACTTTATACTTCACAGTCGACCACCGAAATGATTTCTGTCTGACTTTTACTTTTTTTCTTGGGTGTTTACTCGGAAGGCACCGACCAGGTGATTATGACGGATGCCAACGAAGGGTTCCAGACCTATCTAGGGATCATTTACCACCCTCGACGAGAGCGAAAGCTTTCTAGAAGAGGAGATGTGCTCCAAATAACACGGCGAGTGGTTGACGCGTTATGGCGTTACGAAATCGGAGAGCACAGCGCTGTTAGATGAAACGTGTCAATCTTTTAATCAACTATAGTTGGTCGTTAAATCCTCAATCGTATAACAACATGGCCCACTGTGGCTTATGTCTTTCTTATTTGGTAATATTAAATATCAAGCATCAGGCGAAGTTCTTTGCGACCACGCCAGTCTTGTCAAACGCCACGTTTCTTCTCCTGGGATTACCCGTTCGATTTATTTATTTGTCGGTATTTATTTCCAGAATGATCAACCTGCTTTCGCAACGGAGACTTCCGTTCCACAGAGCCGAATTGTTTCACCTGTCAAACATTTCGGCTCTGTGGGACTAAAAAGACACTATAGTACAGTAGGACCTACTCGTAACTGAAGTCATTGTGAAACAGGCTCCTGATGTCCTGTCACGCCAGACCTTGAGGCCGACCCTTGGAAGCGTGGGATTTCGAAAAAAATAGTTTTCAGCATCTATGCTGTATCTATAGAGCATCTATAGCGTATACTCTATAGAGTACAGCCCCGCTTGAAATCAACGATTCTATGTAGGTACGCCAAACCTACGTGCATTTCAGTAGAACAAGTGCGGGAAACCTAAATGGCTCACTTACGCTGTTCTGAATACGCTGACTATTCCCTATCGGTCAGATCTACCGTCCACCTAATTACCCAACTCATTAACGGACCCCGATTTCACCGGATTTCGCCAGATCCGGTACCGAAAAGTTAGCAAACGGAAGCCGGACGGAACACGTAGGATTGTCCATTTGTGCTGGGGGGGACCATTAGTACAAGTTGTAGTACCTACACTGACGCTGTCTCTTATAAGAGACGTATTCTATATTTCATATAGAATATTTCTATAATTATTACTTTAACGAATGGCCCAAAATATGGGCCATTTCGAGGTTGAACCCTGAAGTTTGAGATATTAAATACAAATTTAGTAGGACCAGCCTCAACAGTCATGGTTTCACTTAAAAATCAACAGCAATAGCTCAACATTTCTCGAGTTTCGAGGGCCAATAGCAAATAGGTGCGCAGCAATTTGGTTTTTTGCTCGTGTTCATTATTCTTTTAAATATTTCATGGGGTCATTTCGAGGTTGAACCCTGAAGTTTGAGATATTAAATACAAATTTAGTAGGACCAGCCTCAACAGTCATGGTTTCACTTAAAAATCAACAGCAATAGCTCAACATTTCTCGAGTTTCGAGGGCCAATAGCAAATAGGTGCGCAGCAATTTGGTTTTTTGCTCGTGTTCATTATTCTTTTAAATATTTCAATTAGTAATCAGGCGGTTCTGAGGCTTCCATCCGTGCAAACGTCCTAGTTATGTACCTACTTCGAAAACGACAGCTCTCTTGGCTAACGCGTAAATGAAGGGAATTTTGGCCAAAGGTGCAGAGGTTCAATCCGAAATGGAGATAAGGGATAAAATTACTCCTCTGCTGATATGAACAAATCTAAATAAACAATTTATACCATCAGCAGAGGAGTCATTTTTCTCCCTTATCTCCACAAAACGTTTACGTTACTGCTCCACACATAATGAGGAGCATTTTTCCATACGGTACTGTATCTGTTTTGGTCATATGCGAGAAATTCACGGAAAACCATTGCAAGCTGAAAACAAGTCTCATGACAAAAAACTTTCTTTAATGTAGGTATTCTACGATTTAATGATAAAATTCCAGAAATAGAAGCAAGTTATTTCGCAACGTCAATAAGTTTAGGTGGAGCTTTGAAATTTCAAGATTTTGGATAATCCACGTTTGATTAAAAAAAGTACCTTAAGTAATGTAATATTATAGTACTTTTTGCAATCAAACCTTGCGTCTTTTTGAAATCAAACGTGATTACAGTACATTTTGAATCAAATCATTTCTTTCTGTCAATCTATCAAAGGAATATGTGGTACAGATTATTACAGCTAGTAGATACCTAGCTAGTAGATACCTATAATAGCAACTTGAGCACAAACTACGTGGGCGGTTAGTACAAAACAATGAAATAATATTAAATATTATTTCATGTATGCAATTGTATGCAATTGAAATTTTCAATTGCATACATTTCAAACATTATATTATAATGTTTGAAATGTATGCAATATTATTTCATACATCACATACCTAATGTAATTATATTTCGTTTAGGTATCAATACAAAATACATAATATGTATTATATAATATATAACACATATTATGTATTTTGTAAAGGCATAATATATATTATATATTATGCCTTTATTGCCAAAAGAGATCTCGTTTTACCCAATGTATACAAGCATACCTGCTTCTCCGCCCTCCTTTGCACATTCCCTGGCCCCTCAACTACTCCCCTGGCTTCCCTCTCCGCCTTGCTTCACGTGCAATCAACCTCACTCCTGCACTCCTGAAGGATTTATACCTGAATGGTGAGAGAGTCCCCCCCCCCTCTCTGAGAACCCTAATTATTTAAAATAATCGGTGGAATTATCGAAAAACTCATTCTGGGTTTCGTTGGTTTGATCCTCGATTATAACGTTCATAATCTGGGGGTCTGGGGGTGTCCCCCGGTACCTACTAAAGTAAACAATTTTTACTTTAATATTTAATATATTTAATACTAAAATATTTAATATAGTTAACCATAACTACTTAGTCACATGTGGTACATATATATATTTTTTTAACAGAAAAACAGGTTTTCCTTCAATTCATACCTACATGTTTCTAGACACTGCGCACTTTATATTCAGTTAAAATTAAGAAAAAAACACGACACCAAATACTTAGCTTCATTTGAGCAATGACGGACAGTTTTTTGATGATTTCAGGAGTGAGATGATGTTGGAGTTTATTCTTTCTATTGAAGTCGATACCAACAAACTAAAAAATGAGGTTTAAATCATTCCAAAACCTTTAAAAATGGCTTTCAAAGTTGAGAAATCCTATAAAATAATGGATGTACGCAGTACCTACTCTTTGAACCCTAACAGGGGGACGTGTTTCTGTATACTGTAGCTTTTGAAATAAAACTGAATTTTCAACTTCTTTTTCCAAGGGGATATAGATAGCACTAAATTAGTGCTATTAAATAGCTTCAATATTTAATAGCACTATTAAATAGCTTCAATCTTTAACTAGATAGGGGATATAGGTAGCACTAATTCTTCAATCTGATTGCATATTTGTGAAGTACTTGGTCCCATAACCCCCGGGAAGGTAATAAATTGGTACCTACCTTCAGGAAAAATGTTTGAACTCCAGGTGAAGAAAAATCAAACTAAACCCTAGCAACGCTTGCATACGATTCTTAACACTTTCATCGCTTTCAACGCTTTTTTCGTTTATGTGCCAAAGTAGAGACATAAAATGTCAACAAGCTCCTCAATTGGTGTGGATGAAATATCGATGACTAAAAGCTAGAGTTCAGATTTATGAAATGTTTCAAACAACTTCAGCTTTTAGTCATCGATATTGTTGTCTTCGTATTCTCTCCGTTCGGTTACTTTAGAAAGACAGGAGCCCTATTGTTAGCAGAAGGAAGTCGTGAACCGTCTGAACGGAAGTAGTCGCTATGAAGTAATTTCCACCCGATCATAGTTTCTTTTGCTTAGAGAAGCACATTTTGTGCCTCGTGACCAGGAAAAGAGGGAAACCGTGAAGCAACAGTTACTGTTGCAACACCGTAATTTCGGGTGTCACCCTCTCAAGTCAAGGTGTGTTCCTTCATTGTTTTTTGCATCCAGGCGAGCATACATCTGTGCGAGAGACGCATTATATTATGAAAACATGGATTGTTTTAGAAAATAATAAACCAATTTTAATCTTCCTTGACGTATTTGGCTGCCGTGGGAAGGTCCTTGTCGTTTGAGACTCATGTCGCCTTTGAACTTGAGCTCCAAGTGCTTCAGATTAAAATCGGGCAACGGCTTCGAGGTCTATTTCGTCCCAGAGAGAAAAGAGATAGTCCCTCTAAGGGTTCATGTCTGACCCCAAGACTTCTAAAAATAGGCACGAATCAAAATTTAAATTGAATTCAAAGATCGCAACTATGAAGTAAGATGATGAACACAGAGGCTATGGTTCCAAAACGTGTGGGTTTCAATACCTAAGCAAAACTGGTGAGGAAAAGAAGAAATAAAGAAGAAACGGTGACGACCGTTTTATCTGTTATTTGAAGCTAGAATAATACATTATAGTATTATAATAATACTATAATGTATTATATTATATGTGGGGTTGGCTGGCGTAGCCAGCAGGAAGTGGCCCCCTAGTATAATAATTATACTAGGGGGCCACTTCCTGCTGGCTACGCCAGCCAACCCCCGACCGTATCCTACCTGGCCTCAGACCCAACAACTCGTTTTCCCATATTGTAGAGTTTTTCTTGAAAAATACAGATTTTCGTTGGGGGGGGGGGGGGGGGGGGGGAGCCTACTAGCCTTCGGTCACTCCTTGGCCCACCACCATCCCAATTCCCTTTCAAATGCTCCAAACCCTGATTTTTGCTCCACTTTTGGAGCTTTGATGCGCCGCGTGGAGCAAAAGGTTGTTTCATTATTTTCTCGTCATCTACTCGCCAAAACGGATTTTTGGTATTTTTCAATTTTTTAGAAAAAGTTTAATTTCCGTTTTTTTTTTCACTTTAGGAGCTAAGATAAGTAATTATAAAAAATTAAATATTGAGTGGCTCTTGGAAACTATCGAGGCCTGCACTTCTCAAACGTGTGAACCTGCACTAGGCCCTAGATTTGTTGGAACGGGTGATCAACGAAGATAATTCCATGGGTGAAGAACTGATAATTCCATGTGAAGTGCCCGCTATTATTGGGTGGTAGGAATATTTTTCCCCATCTCAGATCACAAAGGTCCGATAGTTATTAGGTGGCACCTTTTTAATCGATGTTGAAAACGGCAACTCTAAAAACACCAAAACGAATTAGTTTCATAATTATATTTCATTATATATTATATTATTTGAATGCATTATAGTTCATCGTAAAATCTTCACTCTATTCAATTCATCGCCCTTGAAATCTTCACAATTGAGTTCCGGTCATACCTATTATGTACAATGAAAAATTGCTTTGACCTCAACAAGCACAAAACCTGGCTTTTTGCGTTATCATCATTGGGATATCCGGCGAAAACCATTTTGTTCCTTGAATTCTTATTTGCCGCAGTGAGAAGTAGTTACCTACATTTGATTTGCAGGTTTTTGACGTGTGGATAGATTAGACTAGTTGTTGTCGTCGCTGACTAGTTGTAGTTGTTGATGTTCTGACACCCGAAAATGGATTCTACGTCCAAAAATACTTCGAAAACGACACCTAAAACTACTTGTGAAGGACATTACTGGGTGGGTAAGCTTTCCATGCCACAGCCAACAACAAATCTCCCCTGTTGTCCCTATTGGCTCTAATCGCCGTCAGACTTCGCCTGTTGAGACCGAAGGTCCACCATCTAGGAACCCCTCTTCTGGTAGGATACAGTTAGATCGACGCCTACTTTTCAAAGCTCGCTCTTTCTGATGCGAAAACGTTGAGTAACCGTGGAATGTGGCCAAAAGCGTGAACAAAATGCAGACGCACGTTTGACCCGAAAAGCAGCTGAGAACAATAGCGGGGACGATGGATGTTTGATTTTTTCAGAGCGTAACATCTCTCGTCACCCAGTGAGTGACACCAAGTTGTTGTTGTTTTTTCCCCAGAGTGAGCGCTATAATCGAGAGATTCCTCACGGCTTTTTGAGAACGTCCGTAGGGGAAAAACATAGGGGTTTGTCGTTTTTGCCTGGACACGAAGCCTACCTACCTCTTCTATTAGCTACCTACCATGAAGGACCTACGTTGTAGTTTGACGAAGAAAAATACATTCCAACGCTTGCGTTGGTATGCTTAAATCGAATTGCTTACCTACTGCTTCTGCTTAAACAACACAGCTCCAGAAAATGAAAAACCTAGAATCCAAAATTTTAGATTGAATAAATTTTAGTCTATAAAGAAAAACGCTGCAAATTTTACACAAGGGTTTATTGTTCTTTGACATTGTTTAATTGTGCAAAAATTAATTCTGTGTCGCTAAGAAAATTTTGAAAAAAAAAATCTACAATGTTTGGACAGATGTGGGTCCTCGAAAAATGGATTATGCTTCCAAAATTACTCAGTAAACGACTCCTCATTTGACCTCCAGAGATCCTTCAAAAATCCCATTTTGTAGCCCCATGAAAGCCCCATAGATCCTCACAGTGAAATCGGATCGTTCTGGGACCCCCGAAAATGGATTCTACGTTCGAAAATACTTCGAAAACGACACCTAACTCGACCCCATAGCCGAAAACCTTCAAAAACCCGTAGTCCCATTTTCGCCTCATAGCGCTCCACGGGTTTGGGCGATCGGGCTGAATACCTTATGGGCAGTACTAGATGGCAAGTCGAGTATTTCGTTAAAATTTCAGATTTTTAAAGATATTCCTAGGTACCACCTACTACCCAAATCGGCTCGGACGGCGGACGGACATTTAGTCCGTGTTTTTGGAATAAACTTGTCATGAACGGGATAATGTCAAATTTTGAGGCCGATTAGAATAATTCTTCGAAAATTATTTTCGATCTCCATCGCGATTACGTAGGTGTATCATTCCAAGAATAATAAACCAAAAGGGGTCACCGTTTGAATAAGATAATTTAGCACAATGTGTGTCACAATGAAAAAAAAATTGCTTAGGTAAATCAAATTTTGCTTTTCCCGTCTAAGCGTGAAACGTCAAACAAAACTAGCACATAACAAAATTTTCTTCTCGTTCCAGGTACTACACAGTTGTGGCTCCGGACGTGGTGCGACCCAACAGTGACTATGATATGGCCATCACAGTCATGGGCACTAACCAGCCTGTTCGCGTCAGAGTGGACGTTGGGGGTCGTCGCGACAGTGGCGGATATTTCCTTGATAACACGGACGTCGAAGTGGAACCTTACGTCACCAAGATTGCCAAACTGGCGGTAAGTTGAACCACTTTAATTTTGAATGTCGATTTCATTCGGGCTTCACTGACGATTTCTTCTTCGTCCCGCAGATCCGAGATCTTGGACCTGGCTCGTACAATTTGACGGTTCGAGGCGACTCGACGTTTCCTTTCATCAACTCCACTTCCCTAAAGTTCGTGGAAAAATCCCGCTCAGTGCTCATTCAAACTGACAAAGCCATCTACAAGCCGGGACACAAAGTCCAGTTTCGAGTTTTAATTTTGACGTCTCACTTGAAACCGAGTGATCTCTCATCTGTCGACATTTATGTGAAAGTAAGGATTTTACATGATTTTGAAGAAATAGGTGCATAGAAGTCAAGGGTCATAAACCTCACTCATGGAAAGTTCATAACTTCTTGTGAGAGTCTTATTCAATGCCTACGGGAACAGACCTCACGTTGTCGGTGATAAGACTTTACACTTAGTGAGCCTACGTATATGTAGTTGAGTTCCAAAACCAATTAATTTGGTGTTGGGCGGAGTTCCGAAGGTGCTAAGTCCAAAATCACGCAGCCGCTTGTGGTTGGAGGAATTGGAATGGATTGGGCCACGTTAGATTTCTCCGAGTCCACGCTCGACGAGCCTAGGGTTCCCTGTGGGTCCACTGCCCAGGCACTTGAGATTAGGTGAGTTGGACGAACGTCTTCACTGGAGATGTCCAGTTACCAAGCATCTTCTGTCAACGCTTCAGGGCCGCGCCTAATACCCCCTGACTTTCCCACGATCACTAGAGGACCCTGGGGAAGAGTCCCTCAAAGCTCTTTGGACATCGGTTAAGGTGTTTCTAAACGCTAAAGCACCTACTCGTAATATCTTCGTCCTTTTTTCAGTGACTTCGTTTACAGCGATATGTCCTCCTCATCTGGGGTAAGGTTGCTGTTACAGAATGTCCCCCAAGGAACTTCCCCGCACTTATTTTCTGCTGAAATTGTGCTAAAGCTACGAAAGCTACCATGATCATGACCACGAACCGAACCATGTGTTTGTTGGTTCCCAGTTCTTGTCATGTACGGCCAGAAACGTCGTCGCCCTTTACTTTTATCTCCCCTGGTCGAGAGTACCAGTTTCTCCAGATGCACTACCTTCAGCCGACCGGTGGACTCTTGACCCAGTGAACCACGAATTTCGTTTTTTGCATAATTTTAGGCCCTTTATCACGGGCAACATTCGCTTTGAGCTCGTCTCTTTGACTTGACTCAGCGGCACAAATGGGCAGCATATTCCGGAACCTCTGGGCTGACTGTAGAACACATGCACGAAAAGTAGGAAATATGGCAGACATTCGTCGTCACATGGACTGATGCACGATGAGCATCTAAAAATAGCCATGTAAAATTGCCTGTCCCAGTACCGTTGGCGTTCCTGATTCATCTCTATCCATCAAGTCACAAACGAGCTAGATGACCGTCACTCTGGTGGTGTAGCGGGTTGGTTGTGCCCAGTTCTGCGAAGACCGCCTCCAACAAGTCGGATTCAAAATTCGTTCCCTGGTGTGTGTGCAGCTCCCTCGGCACTCCTTATTATGCTGTCATATGCCTGACAAGGCGTCCGTTATCGTCTCGGCTTATGTTGGTATGTACTGAATCCAACCTTTGGTAAAACTATTGACGTCATCAAAGGCTTTTTGAAAAGTATATAGGTTGAGATAGTCGGGGCTGGGGTTGTCGGCAAAGAACTGGAGAAACCTTTTGGTGAGACTGGAGCACAACGGCTTCCCCGAAATGGGCCTGGGCCGCCTGAAACTGACACTGAGTGGTCCCAGTTCCCTCGCAGGGCTGAGATTTGCGTGAACTTCACCGTGTACCGAGAGCTGAATCCGAATGTGAAGTGGGCCAGTTTGCAGTAAGACCCAGTTGACCTTCTGCATTTGATCAGATGGGTGTTTTGGATGAGGACGCCTGCAATGCATTACTCAGTGGAGAGGCTAGAGGGATGCTTTATGCGTAACTAGTGGGCGCGAGTATATCTGTTCCACTTTTTTTTTATATATAAAAGTGTACTCACCATGGCCGAGGTCGGTGTGGTTTCATTTGGCTGTTCCGGGCTAAGCTTCTTCTTCTTCCAAAGCTGTACCTAAAAACCCCTGATAATTGTGAAAGAAATCGCTTACTTCCAGCCGTCAGAACTGGTCGTTTGGGGCAACCCTGATCTAAAATTAGGAATCCAATGTGCGACTCAAGTTTTATCATGTCTTCTGCGTGCCCAGGACGGCGAAGGCAACCGAGTACGGGAATGGAACCGAGTCGAGCCCAGCAGAGGCGTATATTCGGACGAACTTGAACTGTCGACGCAGCCCGTGTTGGGCGATTGGACCATCGTCGTCAAAGCCGGAGGTCAAGATTTTTCCAAACAATTCACAGTCGCCGAATACGTCTTGCCCAAATTCGAAGTCACCTTGGAAGTACCGCCTCACATCACTTTCAAAGACAGCAAGTTCCCCGTCACAGTGCGCGCCAAGTACGTACCTACCAAATAAAACTTTATTATTCAGCTGTACTCACTCGTTGAATCCGCCATATTGAATCCGTAATAATTACAGGTACACTTATGGCCGTCCAGTGAAGGGAGAAGCTACCATTTCCATGTACCCGAAATTCGTTTCGGACGTGATTCAACCCATTTATGATCCTCCCGTCCACAAAGTGATCAAGATCGATGGGAAAGGCACGACCGAATTTGACGCCGTTAGCGAATTGAAGTAAGTTGAACAAATATTGCAATAGGGAACAAAATGTTTATGATGGGGAGCGTAAGCTGTTACCAGTGCTCATAAGAGAACTGTTGGCAAAGGCAAGATAGAGAAGGAGGATTGAACACTTTGCATGAAATTTAATTTGAAAAATACACTGCCAAGTGGGACACATAGCTTTCTCGCGTTTAAAGATTTTAGCTCACTCAGCAGCTCAGGGAAAAGCCCGTCATTTCAATCGTCTCTTGTACTCCCAGAAGGGCCCCATATCAAATTTCAACTTCCAAGAATGAACAGGAGAGATTTTAGCAGTGTACAGATCTTTAGCATTTTTACATTACCTACTATATTATAGTGGATACTGCTTTGAGTTCGATTGCTGTGGAAGACTCCACAGCACTTGATTCTTTGGATATCTAACCTCTTGGAATTTCGAATCGAGATTTTTTAGAAATCTATGGCTGCGAAAACAAACCGACGTTACAACCCACGTTTGCGCCTGCGCACAGCGTTCTCCTGATTCAATCGTCATAAAATTTATATAGGACCTCAACAAATTTGTATAGGAACCCACACAATCCCAAAAAATTTGACTAAACCTTGGACCTCGGATCTCTGTTTACGCTTCTACTGTATTCGAATGTGGAAGAAAAAAAGAAAGATTACTTCCTTGAAGAAAATGGCGCCTTGAAGTGAATGCAAACTTACCAATACTTAGAGCGGCTTAACCAAAGTATAGGACTCCCTCCCAGTCGCGGTCGGTTGGCTTATAGGATTCCCTCCCAGTTAGTTTGGGGTGGATTCAATCGCAAGCTCAATGTTGGTTATTTATTGCACAGTAGCAAGTCAAAAAGGATAGGTTCTAACTCAAGAGCATAAGCGCGTCACAAACATTAATAATCTAGCAGTACAACATAATATATTATATTCTAGTGGCCCATTGAGTTCGCACAAGAGCTCGCTACTTAGCCAGCTTGAGACCATCTCTGTAAGCCTTGGACAGCTCTGGAAAGGTTGGGACCATCTTGGCAAGTCTTTAAAACTCACTTAGCCATCGTGGGACCAGCTTTGCAAGCCTTGGAAACCCACTTAGCCAGCTTGGTACCAAGTATGCAAGATCTGGACAGGTCTGGAAAGTTTGCGACCATCTTGGCTTGACTTAGAAACCGTTATTTAGCCTTGGTACCGACGACATTGGGCTGACATCGCTTCTGACATGGACACTGACCAACCACACGCACAAAGTGACACTGCGAGCGCCGATACCGAGTCACCGTCACTTCAACGGGACGGAGTCCTAGGCAGCTAACAACCGCATTCCAAAGGGAGTACTAACTTTCTCCAAAGCCGCCTCGAGCAGGAGAAGGATTAACTTCTCCGATTTAATGAGGGTACGGGACGGAATCATAAGCCTCCCGAGTATTAGTATTGGAATTCGGATGAAACGGTCCTGGTACTTTAGAAAGTTATTTCGTCCTTAAACTCCCTAAGTACGTCTATTGTAGAACAACCACTGGGAGTTCAGCTTGGGAATTCGAATCGAAATATTGGCATTATGTATTTATCTGTTCTTGTTAGAATTTAAACAAAGTGTACAGCTTTGTTTACTCCACTAGTTCTGATTTCTCGAGTGTGACAGCTTCCGAAAGATACCCTCATTTTCGCTACTGTACGAATACACAAGTATTTAAATACTTGAAATCTCTCATCCGAATAATATGTGAATGGTTTTCATTCGGTGTGTGCGTTTTATGAGTAGGTATGATGGATTTGGTTGCGAGTAATATCGAAATGGAATTTATAAGGCAGCTAATATCCATGATTTTACCCGTTGACAGTGTTACTGATTACAACTGCCTTGATAACTGGAAAATTCAAGAGAATTAAATGCCAAGGATGTTGGTTGCTTCTATAAAATTTCTAAAAGATTTAATGTTTCCGGGAGGGGGGGGGGGGGGGGGGGGTTGAAATTTATACTTGCTGTAAGTAGGAACATAGGGGTACACACCGGTTGGTGACAAGTACTACGGGATAAAAAACAAAAACAAAACAGGATGTGCAACTGGTGGAAGCGTGATTTCCCAACAGCTACAGTGATTTTCCAACACAAACAGTGTTCTATTTTCGTGTCACTTCCAATTAACTCTCTTTTTTTTCTCGTGCTGCACAGACTGACATCCGATTACGAACGTCAGATACTCTTCGACGTCGTCGTCAAGGAGGATTTGACCGGGAGGGAACAAAACTCCTCCGCATCGCTTTGGGTCCACCTTCACAAGTACAAATTGGAACTGGACAGAACTTCGGATTTCTTCAAACCCGGCTTGAAATACACCGCATTCGTAAGTTTTTAACGCTATTGAGAAAACATAGAAATTGACTCCTTGATGACTATGGTGGAATGACACCTTAATAACTACATACACTGTGAGATTGTTGACGTTTTTTTGGCAGTTCAACGATTTTTTTAGGTAGTTGATTTTCAACCAAACTCGTAGTTTTCGATGCATAAAATTTTATTTTGGGCCCCAAGTTTTCATTTCAAAGCTGCAACACAAATTTGGTCGGTTTTTTTTTCTAGTTAAGGCTGGTTCATCACGATGGAGTGCCAGTAATTGATCGCACCAACAAGATCAAAGTTCGCTACGGGTATTCCTACGACGAAAACGAATACGTCGAAGAGCAATACCCGGTGTCAGAAAATGGCCGCGTAGAACTCAATTTTTACCCGCCGATGAACGCGTCCACTTTGGGTATCGAAGTAAGTAAGCCAATGCGGTGCTGACTTTGTCCATCTCATGAGCGCGCGCCTGATGTTGTTGTTGGTGTTTCTAGGCGGAGTACCTGGATGTGAAGGAGTGGTTTTCGACTGTTTCTCCTGCAGTTTCTCCTTCCAACAGGTTCATACAAGCTGTCCTCATAACGAAAAATCCCAAAGTGAGTATGGAACTAAATTACAGGTACCTAGGTACTCGCGTTGTTTGTGATCTGCGTCTCAATTCCAGAGTAACACGAAAATTGTTTACTTCAGCTTACTTCTATTCGACGAAAAGGAACTTTGGAGAAACTTCATCACATAAATTACGAAACTAGTTTTCTTTGAAGATGGACAAGTGGGGAATTCTGTCATCCCCTGCGTCACTGAGATCTCTGAGGTCTATTGTGACCCTAATTTCTAAATGTTGACAAAATACTCGGTTTGTCATCTAGTTGTGCCCGCAAGGTTTTCAGCCCGTCCTCCCAAACCCGTGGGGCGCTATGGGGCTAAAATGGGATTCGGGAGGGGTTTTTTGAAGATTTTCGGCTGTGGAATGGCTTTTAGGTGTCGTTTTCGAAGTATTTTTTGGACGTATAATCCATTTTTGGGGGTCCCAGAACGAACCGATTTCACTGTGGGGATGTAGCTTTCATGGTGCTAATAGTGGGAATTTGGAAGGATCCCAAGAGGTCAAATATTTTCCGAGTAAAAAAAAAAAAAAAAAAAAAAAATCGAAGAAAAACCTTTTTTTCAAAATCTTTTTGTTGAAAATTGAATTTGCAGCGTTTTGGAATGTAGACATCTTGTAACGTATAATGTCTCATTTTGAGGCGGACCATAATTTTCGATCTCCGTCGCGATTACATAGGTGTATTATTCCAAGAATAATAAACCGGAATCCATCAGATTTCCGCAAAAGAGCCATCAAACTTCCGGAAAAGATACAACAAATTTCCGGGAAAAGACTTGCATGGTTTTGCGAATTCACTGTCGATATGTTCCCATAGATATCGGTAGACTTGGATCACACTTGACCTGCGTACCCAGTTTTGCCGCCATGCTTAGCCCGCTCTTGCATAACCATTTAGCCTGTCTCGACTTGTTCGTGCTTTTATCATAATGGTGGGCATTCAGATTCTTCACTACCTACTTGAAACTTCAGTGGTGGATCTTATTTTATTTTATTTTATTTTTTTGTTCAAAGGTTAATGGTGACGTTGAAATCGAAGTGAACTCCACTTCGGAAATTTCCCAGCTAACATACCAGGTTCTGGGTCGAGGCAACGTCCTGCTCGCCAATTCCGTGCAGTAAGTTTTTTCTTGAGGTGAATAATTCGACGAGTACCTATCTCGACGTAAGTGAAAAACGTATTTTTTTCAGTGTGCAGAGAGGTGAAACCGTAGCGAGATTCAGGTTCTTGGCTACATCCCAGATGGCCCCGACGGCTCACTTGGTGGTTCAATATATCAGCCCGATAGATCATTCTGACTCGTCACTCCAACACATTGATGCCGACGGTGAAATAATTGCCGACGGGTTGGACATCGAACTTGATGGCTCTCTGCAGAACTATGTGAGCCAATAGAATTCGTTGAGAGCGGGCAGGTTCATGGCGGGTTCTATCTAGCGCTATTTGTTTCCAGGTGAAAATCGATTCATCGCCTAACGAAGTTGAGCCTGGTGCGAACGTGGGTATCACTGTCGAGTCCAAGCCAAATTCCTACGTCGGCCTAATGGGCATTGACCAGAGTGTGATTCTCCTCAAGGACGGAAACGACATCACTGAGGTGATCAGAGACTATGATTATTCCAGTATGGAAAATTTCGTTTGAATTTTGTATTTAACGAGATATGTTTTAGGAACAAGTTCTGGACGAGTTGCGATCGTATGATTCGACCCCCGGCAGACTTCGATTGCGAGGAGATCGTGATGGTCTTGGTGTCGACATAGCGCGTCGGAGGCGATCTCTGCGGACCAAACGTTCCATGTTTTGGTGGCCAGGCTCCTTCACCGCTAAAGAAACGTATAATGTGAGTTGAAGCTCAATATGGCTAACACTATCCTAACCAAAGGTCCATGTTTTGAACCGGATTGCTTGTTGCGAATGAGCTTAACTCACCAACCAAAGGGAAGCTGGGCGAGTAAACGATAATGCGTGTCTCCAGGGCAGGAGAGCTCTTCGAAAAGCGGGCGGTTATTGTTTACTCCACTTCAAAACTGGAATGGTTAGCGTTTACTCCGCCTCAAAACTGGGGAAGGTTGTCGTTTACTCTTAAATAATGTTGTTTTGGTCATATTTCTCAAGTAGGTAGGTTCAGACTTGGGTCAGGTTTACAGGCGTTTACTTGGGGCAAGTAAGATGTTTGCTCTTATTAGTTAAAATTATTTAATTTTGTCATAGACATACAGGTCGTGTATCAAAACGAACAATTGTAATCCAATATAATGTATACAATTATATTTTCGGTACTTTTCCGTTATACGGTATAACTTATATCCCCCCCCCCCCCCCCCACGACGTTCGCGACTGTTTCACGCCCCATGTTTATAGGCACCGGTAATGATCCCCTTTCACATTTTCATTAATGTACGCACAGATAGAAAGAGTGAAGAGGCATCGGTGAATTCTTGGAAAAACAAGAGGCTAACTCCATTGACCATAATTTTTTCGTACCAAGTTAAGGGTACGAATCCTAACCCTTCCCTAACCACACCTCCATTTTGGTACCGACTTAAGGGAGTAAATGGTAAAGTTCAGTTTTTCTTTGGGGAATTGACTATAAACACTCGTTATACCGCACGGAGTAAACGATAACCCCTGTGAGAGTATCGTTTACCCCGGCGAATAAGTGTAGGAGTAAACGATAGGCTCTAATTTGCCCTCGGGAGTAAACGTTAAGTTTACTGGGAAAGCTAGGATCCCATGTGACTAAGGCGCACAGTGTTGAGCATACGTCTAGTTTTCAATAACATTTTTTATGCACATGCAATTTAGATGCCTTCTATCTTGAGGCACGTTCACTCCTAATTCTTGTTTGTTCTTTACCCACACTGTACACATCCACCAATTAAATTTAATGGTTATCCTAAGATTTGTTTTTTTCTATTCACAGAAAGCGGGATCTGTGATTTTGACCAACGCTTACGTACACGAGCTCACACCTTGGCGTGAGTATTCTAGTAACTTGTTACCACCCTTTTAACTATGAGTCATTGTTTTAGATTTATCATAATTACTGTTTTTTAAAATTTTTAATTGTGAATTTTTGCACACATGCTGCATCAATAGGGCCGAAAGGGTCTCGAAGGGCGAAATCCTCCCGTAAGTTGTGGAATGACATAGCATAACCGTTTTATCACGGTTGTCTTTTCCATTGGGATTTGAGTACATATTTGCATTCTTTGTTCCAATGCATGTAAAAATTTCACACTTCCCTACCGCACAAATTGTTGAAGTCATTTGAAAATGTATTTCGATAGCTTTTTTCAGGGAGGGAGTTGTGTTACGTTAGGTGGCACCATATAAACCGCTCATAGTAAGCTAAACTAAAAAAAATACTAGCAGAACTAAAATTATCAGCAGTAATAGTTTACAAAACATGCTTACTAAATTAAAAATCCAGGATTAACATAAGACTGGAGAAAGGAAATTTGGTTAGTTGCTAAACGTTTGGTGTTTTTTTAGTGGTTCCGCACCTCAAAAAAGCACCAACTTTTTATAGTGTTTAACAACTAAGTAACGTATCAATGGGCTACTTGAAAGCGTGGGATTTTTTTTTTTTTTTTTTTTGCGCCTTTAGGGTTTTGTTACAATTCATGCCTCCAGTTTGCTTGGGATTATGGCAAACTTTGAGAAAAAGTTCGCCAAACTCCGTGTGTGTGGCCGGGCCATTTGGCATTAAATGCCAGGTAAATGTTACCAATACAAATGATTTGCCACGCTTCAACAAATGGAGGGGTCCCTCTAGAAACATTACGAAAAATGCTGTCTTCAGTGTAAAACGTAATTCAACTGTTCAATTACTACGTTTTTACGCTGAAAATGGCATTTCGAAAAATTTGTTGGTTGGAACATTGCTAGAGGGACCCCTTCAAATGTTTGTCAAACTATGCTCTATTCTCGGAGGTCTGGAATCCAATTGACCTAAGAAAACGCATTTAGGAAGGTGTTGACAAGAGCTAGCTCGCTTGCAGAATGTGATAAGCTCTGCTCACTTCGTCGGGCTCCCCTGCCAACCTCCCTGTCCTACTTTGGGGGTCGAGGGGGACGTCTGCAGGCGCAGTGCGGGAGCGTTGGGGGGGGGGGGGGGGGGACAGAGCTTATTTCATTCTGCAAGCAACTTCGTCTCATCAGCACCCTCCTAAGTAAATGCGTTTTCTTAGGGCAATCGATCTCTAAGAGGTCTGTGCTCCATATTTGGCAAATCCCGGATGCGTGGCCAGGGCGCCAAACGTTGACAGACATGGCTGATGTTGCCCTCTTTCTCCACCTTTGGCGTGGCAAGCAAAGTGCGCAATATCAATTGGCAAAGAACGTTGGAAAAACCTAAAAATCTTGAAATTCGAATATTTTATTCGGCAACTGGATGTCCAGTTTGAACAGCCTTAAAACAGATCCCCAAGATGACGTTCCACCTCATCTCCATGAGGTTACGTGACTGAGAAATTGCATAAAATCTCATTGAGTAGCCTGTTGATATTTATTTTTAATTTTATTGTAAATCCAATGAAATATTTAGTCGGTCTGCTGATGGCATTTCATGAAGATGCCCTCTTATTTGAAGCCACTAACAGCTTAACAGTCCAACTAGGGCAACAGACGATGAGTGTCTTAATAAAAGGCGTGCTTGGCTGATGGTGATGTCGTCCGCAAACTTAGCGTTGGAGTTTCAGCATGCAAACTGCTACCATGTGTGCCATGCCTTACAATGAACATACGCTGTCGGACTAGTGTTTGAATGTCCCGTTTCGTGGTGTGAATGCCGGAAACTAGGGTGGCAAACAGTTACTTCAACGCACAAAATTTGAACGAACGACTGTAGGGAAATGGTGTTT
Source organism: Pilophorus perplexus (assembly GCA_955831195.1). NCBI lineage: Eukaryota > Metazoa > Arthropoda > Insecta > Hemiptera > Miridae > Pilophorus > Pilophorus perplexus. The sequence continues at coordinate 17,778,083 of OY037011.1, read as the reverse complement.
TGCGTTTCTGAGAGTTTGTGGATCTCACTTGAGGCGTAAGCGAAGTGAAACTACTGTAAATACTAGCATCTCTGCATCCAGCTGATGAGTTGTAGAGGCAGAAGGTGGCGGTAGCATGGGAGAATTGAGCTCTCTTTGTAGCACCTCCTTTCTGGTCCACCCAAGAGATCCACAAACTCGCTCAACACACTTGGCGGGATTTTGTAGCTAACAACATCACGGACTATCATATGACGGACTCACTTTTGGTCAAAATAAGTTGGTAACGGACTTCAACTTTTCTGTCACCTTACATTTTGTCACATTGGGCTCCTTGAAACGGTCGGCATTTCGCATTTCTAACTACATATTCGGATTCAGCACCCATTGAAACCCCTTTGGATTTTTGAAGAGAGATCCCCACGGTGAAATCAGATCGTTGTGGGACCTCCAAAAATGGATAGCTTTTAGCCCCATGGCGCCCCACGGGTTGGGGCGATCGGGCTGAAAACCGTACGGGCACAACTAGATGGTAAACCGAGTATTTTGTCAAAATTTCAGTTTTTAAACAAAATGCATACTGTCCAAAACGGGTCAGACGGCGGACGGACATTTCGTTTTTGGAATCTAGATCTCACGGAACGGATGATAATAATAATATAAAGTCAAATTTTGAGGCCGATCAGAATTGTCGACCTCCGTCGCGATTACATAAGTGTATTAGTCCAAGAATAATAAACGAAAGCTGGTAAAAATTAGAACGTCACGTCCCGCTCTCAGTCCCCGGAATTCAAATATTTTATTTTTCCTAAGGCTGCGATGTCGACCCGTCTTTTGTAACTTTTGAAGGGATGAACTCTCCAGGAAAACATTAAAAATGAAACATTCGAGGAGCTCATTGGCGGTTCTTTTGGTGGCCTGAGTTGATCTGCACATCAGTCAAGGCCCCCGTCCTTTTAGATACTAAATATTAACCCTTAAAATACTTACTCGACTATACATTTTCCTTTTTCGACACCCTACACCGAATTATGGGAAATTGACCTTTACTGTGATATGTGATTTACTCTATAGATTGTAGAATGTTTTGAAATAGGCATATTTAGAAATATGGACATTATGAAACCAGATTGAAGGTCAACTCCTCATTGGGAGACTCCAATTTTTCGGGACGTTTCTCAAGATGATTGACGGCACTGGCAAAATAAGGACTCTCAGGAACAGTGGTGCTTTGTGCCATCTGCAGTGTTGCCAGTATCCTTGAAACATGCGAGTTGTATGGGGCTCTTGCACATTTGACTTTCACATCTACACTGATTTCTTGTTGTCTCCCCCTCATTTTAACTGGCGGGAATATGGGTTGTTGTTGTCCAGTCTACTACCGAGGTGGTTCTCCCGATATGATGTTGGAAGAGGCTGTGGTCCCATTCTCTGCGGTGAATAGTGACGGCTCACCGGGCATGAGCCAAGATCCCATAAGAGTCCGCAGCGAGTTTCCCGAATCTTGGATTTGGGAAGAATTTGACACTGGGTAAATCCATGCATGAACATAAAATTTAGTGGTTGGTTGATGGTTTTGGTGAAAGCAGCTTGGTGTTGTTTTGCTTTTTTGCACTGTCACTAACACTTAGGGTAGGGTTGACGCGGTTGTTTCGAATTGTTTGGGGACTAAATTCGAACTATGAGAAGTTATAAGAATATTATTGGAATTATTATCTTTCAAGGGAGCGTCTGTAGTTGTAGTGTATATAATATGTAAATCTCCTTGAATGTCTTGGTGACTCGTTCCCCCACAAGAAGTCGTCCTTAGCATGGGAGTTATGTATGGATGTGTATGCCAACTAATGAATCCACGATGTCCTTTTGGGCTGAAGGCTACAGAGAGACCGGAGGCTCGAGGATGATCCCGACCATTGCCGACACGTACCAAGTGGGAAGGCCGATCCCCAAACCCGGGACGCCCGGTTATAAGCCAGACATAGGCCCTAGGGTGCCCTTCAGGAGGCGAAGCCGCCCCGGTCTGCATGGCCCTTTCGCCTTCTCCAGGCTCCCTTCAGAGGTCATCCACCGCCCTAGGGTCCATTTTAGCGACTCCAATATCCCAACCAACACTTGGCTCTTTTCTAACTTCACTGTTGGGTACGTCTCTAATCTCTTCATTTTCATGTCTACCTCATACGTTGTTAATTGTTTTCTGTTTTAAGAGCTGAGCTTCTGTCTTTCCTCCCAACCAAGTTTGCCTCAAATGGTTGGAACTGCCGTCGAAATGAAACAATATGGTGACTAGGACTTGACCTATCAAGTATTAGTGGTCTTCACGGTCAGGCAATTCTTGACGTGCTACATTCGATAAAATTGGTTATAGGTTATCAGGTTAGAGGTTATGGTAATTGGTTATCAGTCATACTATCTGTAGTACCTAACCAAAACCACTCAGTGTGGTAACTTTCAAGAACTACTTTATCATATTATTTACAAGAACCAAATGGCTGCTAATGTCCAGCTGTTTCTTCTAGCATGATATGCTAGAATTATGTTAATATAATTGTTTTGGGGATTTACTGGGGAAAATGCAATCCCAAAAGCAAGTTTGTATGAAGTGGAGGTTTTCCATACATTCATTCCATGCTTCCTATTTGTCAGTATATGAACATAAAAACTCTGCAAATTTTACACAAGGGTTTATTAGTCTCTGATATAGGATATCACAAGCCTCTAAAAGAAGAGATGGTCCAGACCTTTATGCCAGCGTTGATCGAAAGTGAAGTGCCTGCTGACCTTTCTCTGCCAGTCGGCCAGCATGGACAGACCATGTAAATACAGTAAACATATTGTGTCAAACTTTAGGACTTGGAATCTGGAACTGTTTTTCGCGATCCAGTCTCAACAATCACACTCATTCATCCAATAGCTGCAACAAACAAACAAACGTTGGTGGCGTCTGTTGGTTGTGAAAGGACTGACTACCGCCACAAACTCTGCCAAGATAACATAGGGTTACAGTTTTCCTAAAAATTGTATACAATATTTGTATGCTGTCAACGTAGTGATACTGAGGCAGCCTCTTACTTGTTTCATTTTTACTGCAGTTCCTGCCAACCATTGATATTTTCAAATCCCCCCCCTATCATCTCCAGCTTAGTTAGGACCCCCCCATTCCTGGCTAATTCAGGAATGAGTTTTTCCTATAATTGCAAATCATAGTGTCACGCCTGAGCAGCACACGATCTAACGTCCACACGTTTCCCATTGTCTTATTTATTAGTGATGTAGTTTTAAAGCATGAAGAGCTAGTAGAACACCCTTTGTGTACTCTTTGGCTTCGACCTTTCTGTGAAGCTTCCCCTTCATTATTTGCCAAGTCTCGCTTTCTGAACGAGTCAAAGATCTCTTTTTGTTTCTATGAGTACAAATGTAAAGCCATCTTTTTGGTGATTTGAATGATACGCTTCTTATATACATATCGCTTTGAGAATAATTCACACAATTATTGTGTGATGATGCATGTGACTTCGATATTTTCCATTTCTGCAATGGCTGCACATAGTGTTTCATAGAACGTTTCGTTGAATGTTCACTCAAATTGATGTTGCTTGCGTGTTTATTTTTTTATATAAATTATTTAATATCAAAAGTAATAGAAATGTATTTGTTGCTAGTTTCACGAATAATTCTTGTTTACAACATGTTGAAAAAAAAAAAAGAACTTTTTGTTAGGTTTTTGGTGGGAAACTTGGATAAAAGCTACGAAGGGGTTAGGTTGGCACTGGGAGAAGATTGGGACTCGTAGGTTCACTGCTGGGATCGCCATGCGAGGCTTTTCTCCAAGTTCCATCCATACAGTAATTGATGTTGCCTTTGTTGACGTATTTTAGCTACCAAGGGAGACACACAGTGTCAAAAGTCGTCCCAGATACGATAACCTCGTGGGTCATCACTGGGTTTTCGCTGGATTCGGTGTACGGATTGGGTCTGTCTGAGTCACCTACGAAGGTAACAGTTGTTGTGTTTTACTATTTGTTCTGTTAAAAAGCAATTTCGTGTTTTTCATTCCCTCTTACACCCCACAGTGGCCTCATTCGCTTCTTGCCCCATAATGAGCCCGATGACTCAGTCCCTTCATTTCGTAATAAGGGCCGCCTTCACCAAACTGTTTTGCCGTTTTGATAAAAATTTTGGGTTTGGTTTGGCTTTGCCACAAAATGTATGTCATACATCTTCCTTGTTTGGCCGATTTGACTGATTTCGTCAATTAAATCAAACTTGTCTGGTGGCATTCTAATTTAACTTGACGTTCCAGGTGAAGGTATTCCGACCATTCTTCGTCTCTCTCGACCTGCCCTATTCCGTCATGAGGGGTGAATCTCTTGCGATCCCTGTCGTCGTTTTCAACTACATGAACAAAGCTGTCCAAGCCGAAGTCACTATCGAAAACTCTGGCCAATTCGAATTCGCGGACTTCTCCAACGATGTGAACGATCAACCCAGTACGTACCGTTTATCCATTTTCTTAAAATCCAAGTTTGTTGGTTTATCAAACAAGCACGGTCATTTCGCAGAATTGGAATTGTTCCGGAGGAAAAAGATAAACGTGGCGGCCAACAGTGGGGCGTCGACTTCGTTTTTAATCACACCGAAACAGTTAGGTTACATAGACATCAAGGTCACAGCAAAGAGTCCAATGGCTGGTGACGCTGTGGTGAAAAAGCTTCTTGTCAAGGTAAGATTTTTCATGTAGTTGGCAGCCCTGCAATAGTTAAAGCGTTCGACTCCTGAATTATATTGTCTTCTTTCAGCCTGAAGGTGAAACTCAATATAAAAACAAAGCTATCTTCGTTGATTTGAGAATTGCTGGGACTCATTCGACGAATCTTACTCTGGACATCCCTGTCAATGCTGTACCTGATTCTGAGTACATAGAAGTATCTGCAGTGGGTATGTGGTCAGCCTGCGTCAGTCGTCTTCGACGCCAAATTCTCTCTATTGTTCCATATACTCAGTAAGGTAAAGTGGGGGAAGTGCTTGGTATGGTTTGTGAAGTTAAACTTTATCAAAACCTCAAAAATCGGCCATTTACGTTTTTTTTTAATTTTCAATTTTTTTTGCGGATTGATTTCGTAGCCTTGTCAATAATTGACCATTTGTGAGCATTATGACGGAAGTAGCTGTTCATCAGTTTCACGTTGCCCCTTCTAAGTGGGGAAAGTGGGTAACCAGCCTGTTCAATGTTTGGAATACTTATTCTGATTTCACCAGCGCAAGCGCAAAAAAGGAAATCTCTCAATGATCCTTTAGCGATTTGAAATTGGACAAAAACTCATCAAACTCATTGTTATCAATTTTTTATAAATCATCAAGTCAGACAATGAGGGCAAAAATTGAAATCATCAATAAACACCAATAAACTCAATAAATTCGTTCCAAATCTCAATAAGTTATAAATTCAGTGTTTACAATGCCATGAGGTATCAATCTTGATAATCACCGCACACATGCCCCTCCTTGAAAAACCATTGGGGTAAGTGCATGTTAGTGCCCAACTCATTGATAGAAAAAGATAACACTGAATTACAATTTGAGGATTGAAGTACAACTTCTGAACTTATAAAAAAACTTTAAAACACCTGAAACTACTCATCGATTGAAGGATGGAACACCCGACGACGGCACCCTGGAGTTTTAGAAGAGGGGTTCTGAGAGATCATTCAGTTTCCTCTTTCTGGTAAAGGTTATTAGAGTGGTTTTGTTGGTGTTGATTTTGAGCCCCTCTGTTCCACACCAATCCTCTACCACTTTCAGTGCTGACTGAGTCAGCTGTGATACTACGCTGGTGAATGGTCCCCTGATGAGGATTACCACATCATCAGCATAGCCCTGAACATAGAGACCCCTCTCCTCAAGCCGGTTTAACAGGGAGTCCACGACAAGATCCTACAGGATTGGGGAGAGCACTCCACCCTGCGGGCAGCCCCTAGCAGCGGTTTTCCCCACCGATTCCCCGAGGAGCCCGGCCTCTATTATAGAATAAATCCCGTATCTGCATTTTTGGCCAATTGAGTTAAAGGTTTTAACGGTTTAGGGGGGGTGATTTCTATCGATTTCCCCATTTTAAAAGTCGTATCTGCACAGGATACGACTTTGAAACTGGGAAAATCGATAGAAATCACCCCCCCCCCCCCCCCCTAAACTGCTAGAAACCTTTAACTCAATTGGTCAAAAATGCAGATACGGGATCTGTTCTTAGGACGGCAGAACTATCCCGTTATAGTTCTTAGAACTATAATAGTTCTGCTCATAAGCGTGGTCTCTATCCACCTACAGAGGGTGTTGTCGATACCGTGCCTATGAGCCGCTTTCATTATTGAAGACACTGAAAATAAAAACAGAGCACTGAACTTGGCAGCTAAATGAAATTACCTTCCTGCCAGGTTACCATTAAATTTTGCGCCATCTGGCGGTGTCAGGCTTATAGTTTCAAACGTAGCCACTGGATGGCATCCAGCAGAATTAATTATAGTTCTAAAGAGCAGTTACATCCCAATACACACTTGCCTCGTTTTTGCACTTCCCCACCTTATCTTTCTAGTTTTCATTCCTAACAATAATTATTTGTTATAATTGTTAGGAATGAAAACTAGTAAGCAATAATTAGCAATTATTGCTGTACGAGTCAGAGCTGCCATGGGGGTCGAAGTGGCGGAAAATAGCCACAACCAATGAGAGTTAAGGGAAGAACCGTCAAAGGTCGTTAACGACATCTCCTTACCGTACCACTCACTTTCATTTTTCTTCAATTTAACCTCAGTATGTACCACATTTTCCAGGAAATTTGCTTGGCGCTTCTCTGCAGAATCTGGAGAAATTGATTGAAATGCCTTTTGGGTGCGGTGAACAGAACATGCTCAACTTTGTTCCTAACATCGTGATTCTTGATTATTTGACGGTATGTTAAAACTGCTGACTGCAATACGGCTTGGTATATAGAAAGCCACTCAATGTTTTGTCTACTGTGATTTACAGAATTCCAACCAGCTGTCAAAGGCTATCGAAACCAAAACGAAGAGGTACCTCAACCTTGGCTACCAGCAAGAACTCACCTACAAACACAAGAACAACTCGTACAGTGCTTTTGGTTCTGCCGACCCATCTGGAAGTACTTGGTGTGTATTCTGTTTGCATTCTTGCGAGATCGTACTTATTAATAGCATAATATGATATTATCACGATCTTGGGAGATATCCTGACTGATGTGAGTTTTCAGGTTGACGGCATTCGTTGCCAAATCCTTCAAGCAAGCCCGTTCGTACATCGATATTGAAGATTCCGCTATTATTGGACCGTTGGAGTGGCTTGCTGACAATCAATCTCCTAACGGTACGTCCATCAACTAGGAAGACTCCACTCGGAAGGTATTTTAAGATCCCCCCGTGGATTAAAGTTTCGCACTTGAATTTTCAGGAAGTTTCCCCGAAGTGGGTGTCGTCTCTCACAAAGAAATGCAAGGCGGAGCGTCCGAAGGGCTCGCTCTCACCGCCTACGTTATCACGGCCTTCATCGAAGCCCAATCCGTCACCAACAGGTTTAGAAACACCATCAACAAAGGGATGGACTACATCCATAGGCGTATTAAAACCCAGGATGTGGACACGTATTCCATCGCTGTCGCCACTTACGCTCTCCACGCAGCTAATCACCCCACGAAGGATGCTGCTTTTGAAATACTTGAAACGAGAGCGAAAACAAAAGGTAGGTAACTCACGTAATTTTTTAGTTGGAAAATGATTGCATAAAAACTATGCAAATAGAAAAATCATTCATGTTGTAGAGCTCGGACAAATATTGGCCCCTTAAATGGATTTGATGTCCAAAATTTCGTTAAAATCGACCCTTCCTCTATCATCTAGCAATCCGTTCGAAAATACCATGTGTGCCTATTTGAAAGTGATATATTTTTCGAACACATTTGGAACATCTATTAATCGATTCTATGTTCAAAATTACTTCGAAAACGACAGCTCACTCAACTCCCTGGCCTAATACTACCTAAACAATGTCTAGTTTACAGAGGAATTTTTATCAACAAGATTCATTGACCATGCAAAAGGCGGATCAAGGAATACCATAAGTTTTTCGACTTTACCGGGCAATCTCACATCTGTCTCAGTCCCCTAATGATACTTCCTTTCACAGACAACATGAAATGGTGGACCCGAGAAGAGAAACCGGATGATGCCAAGAATCCGAACGCCCAGCTCCCCAATTCGATTGACGTCGAGATCACATCTTACGTCCTTCTCACTTATCTCGAAAAGGGCTTCATAGCCGATGCCATCCCCATCATGAAATGGCTCGTCACCCAACAGAACCAACAAGGAGGATTCGCTTCAACCCAGGTTAGTTTTAGCATCAGAGTCAGAAAGCGTTTTATTTGCCATATTATACAGAGAGTTTTTGACAATGGTCGAATCACAATTTAAAATTAGGCCAGAAGTTAACAAAGCACATGTTGAATTGTTGAATTGAATGGGCGAAACCCAAGCATGCAAACGATACAAACGGTTCACTGGATTGATGCTGTTAAAGAAGTTGTCAAAATTTGACTCATTTAATGAGTTAGGCTCCATAATATTATGAGTTGGTAGAGAGCCTCCACCTTGGCCGAAGGGGCTAAAGGGTCCTTGTTTTGGGGGGAAAATTGAATGAAGAAAATACAAGTCTCGAAATCTGGAGCTATCCTCCAGGATACATACATTGAAGTCTCCCATTACTATGTCTTTATCAATTTTGTTTTGCTTTCAGTATCTTATATTAAATATAAGATACTGAAAGCAAAACAAAATTATAAAGACAAATTTTTTTTCTAATTTATTGCAGTTTTTTGATCATAGGTACATGGGTGGGTAGGCTAAATTTTATTTTCTTAATTTTCAGGATACCGTGGTAGCTTTGGGAGCTTTGGCTCGTTTAGCGGAAGCCATCATTTTTAGGGATATGGACATCACTGCCAAATTTGAGTACCGTCCTGGTGTTACGACGGATCTACGGGTGAACGACGGCAATTCTATGATACTCCAGAAAGCGGAAGTAAGTCAAAAACGTGCTCGTATTAAGTGGATTATTTACTATGGGATTTCCTAACGACTCCTAACCCATGCTCTCTTCTACTGGGCGGGTGGAGGTGTGGCACACTAGCACCCAACTTCCTTACTTCAAATCATAGCACCCATCTTTTTGCCGGATTCTGATACGCCTCCAAATTGTACGTCCAAAAACGACCGTTGATCAATAAATAGTTGTGAACATACAAATTCTGTATATTCGTTGTTTACAGGTAAGTTTAGATGGCGCTTTAGACTCGCGCCTTCCTCTCGAATCAAATTTTAATTCAAAATTTTGAACAAACGAATTTTGTTCGGAATTTACATTAAATGTGCGTTCCGAACTGGGCTAACATACATAGTATAATTTACAAGGTTTAAAATGTAAATGAATCGTAGACATGGAAAAAGCGACGACCGCGGTCGATCCCAGAAGCGGTTTGACTTTGGCCAAAGACTTAAAAACGCAATGACCATGGTAACGGGACAACTGGAAGCACTCAAAAGTAATGGGTTTGGGCGCAAAACTGAAAACACGGAATGGGTATTGTCTTTGGGCTAATTCTTCAATATTTATTACGTCAATTTTCATTAGTTGTAGTTCATTAGGTTGTCTTAGTAAATTATCTTACAAACACACCTAAAACTAATTGATCCTTCAGTGGCTCTATTTCGACCTAAAACTGAAGTTTTGGGAGATTTTAGGGTTTTCCCACGGTTCAGGTGGTTTTCGTACGGGTGATTTGGCAGCACTGAGTCAGCCATCGTGCGGCATTCCGTAAATTTATAATTGCTAATCACAACCATGACTTAACGAGTGTGATGCCTTGGAGTGCAAAAGGTCTCTTGCTCTGGGATCAGTGGACTGGGGAGAGATACTGGCGCAACAGTGCCTCATAGGAGGGCTATTCAGGAACCCATTTCCATACCCTCTGTGGTAATGTCTAATCAAACAACCATGACCTTCCCGCGACGGTTTAAAAATCTCTTCTCGGCCGGTGGTTTTCAAGGAGTACTACGGGGGTGTCTTGCTCCAACAAAAACGGCTGGTAGTTTCTCTCTGTTTAATCATCAAGCTTTCGGCTACACGCCATCTTCAGGAGTTGTAATATCGTTTCTTGTTAAATTCTGTCTGCATCCGACCTGCCGCCTCGCCTGCCAGTCCTAGGGGGTCCTTATTTTGACTGTTCATGGGTAGTCTTAGACGTGGAGGGTTGGGTGGTGAGCGCTGAATACAGGATCTATTGCTGTGGATGATGAGGTTGGGAGAGCAGGTTTGTGTAGAATTTGTATTTGAAATTTTGAATTTAGAAGAGAGAATAAAATTGAAAAAAAAAGGACAACCCTTCCTCCGAGAAGGTCGGCCGATGAACTCTTGCTTGCGAGACTACCAAAGGTAGCGGAAGCATTGTTTTCACGTTCGGGATCGAAACAATTTTTGTCCTCCATGCGCGAACCTAATTTTCTTGTAACAGTCATAAAGTGTATTTAATTTTGTGATGGTCTAATAATCTACGAGTATTGTGGCTGTATATCGTAATTTGGCCGTATATCGGGGTAGTCTTTGAACGCGAGGAAGCTATGTCCCACTTGGCAGTGTATTTTTTTGTTTTACAAAACAAAAATCTCACTGCACATTTTAAAGATATATTCTTTTGATATTAGGCTTCTATAATTATTATAATGTACGAGGGTTCTTTGTCGAAGGATCTTGGTTGTACAACTACACATCTTGTGTTTACAGATCCCGAAAAAGACCCGACAGCTGAACATCACCGCCACTGGTCGGGGTTTCGCCATTTTACAAGTTTCTTACAGGTAGGTCCCTCTTTTGTTCTGGTTTTCAAAATCTACGTAGCAACTCGGCTACGTAAAAGAAATTTTGGGGGTCCGCTCTCATTGTATAAAAATATTGAAGTGTGCGGGTTTTTAGGTACAACGTCAATGTCACCGGTGCTTGGCCTTTGTTCAATTTGGACCCTCAAGTTGATAAGAACTCGAACAAGAACCACCTCCAGTTGTCCATCTGTTCTTCGTAAGTTTATGACGATCTTGTATTTCTCGTAAATTCATTTCGATTGGCATCGAAACCCTTAATTTTCTTCCCGCTGCTTTCAGATACGCCGGAGGCAACGACAGCAGCAACATGGCCGTCATGGAAGTGACCCTCCCGTCTGGCTACACAGTCGATTCCGATAAACTATTTAGTCTGGAGTACTCGCAGGTGGTCAAAAGGGTTGAAACCAAAGAGGGCGACACCGTCGTGGTTTTGTATTTTGATCAGGTGAGTTCAGATTACCTCTTCATCCGAGGGGCTATGCTGTTGCCATCATATAAGTTTTCCAGGGAATGAAGTGAGTCAATAACGTCTGTCCAACCTTGAAACTGCTTCAGGCGAGTCAGTTCAACACTTATCCATCCGTCTTGGTTTATATCATTACCGTTATCACATACCGTTTCTGATCTGTAAATTTAATTGTTTTTCGTCATGTTTTAATTTGTATGTAGGGACAAAATATGCTTTCTCGGTAACAGTAGTCAGTGCCGCCCAAGCTAAATACAAAACGCTGCAAATTTTACACAAGGGGTCATTAGGGGGGGGGGGGGGAATCTGTACAATGTTTGGACAGATGTGGGACCTCGAAAAATGGATTATGCGTCCAAACTTACTCGGAAAACGACACCTTATTTGACCTCCTGGCGTCCTTTAAAAATCCCATTTTGTCGCCCAATGAAAGCCTCATAGATCCCCACGGTGAAATGGGTTTGTTCTGGGAGCCCCATAAATGGATTCTACGTCCAAAAGTACTCTGAAAACGACACTAACACGACTCCATAAACTGGAGAAGAGCAGAGGGGCGGAAAGTTTGAAATTGGCATTTTCACCAGTAGGTACCTACAGTTTTTTCGCCGTTGCGAGACCCACATATTAATTTAGCCTTAAACCACTATTAGTTTGCATTCAGCCTATGTATCCGAAGACATTGAAAATATTCTCTTCGTTTCATTGGCCTTCATCGACTATACAGATCAAAAATAGGTACTGAAAAAAAAAAAAAAAAATTAGAAAATTTCTTTTTTAGAAATTAGAATTAGAAAATTTCTTTCTGTGTGTTCGGTAAGGACTCAGATCGTGCGCACATTTGCGCATTAAAAACGTGCGAATAAGCAAAAATTATTTTTATTTTTTGTTAAAAAAAAAAATAGTAAAGGGAACATTAAATGTAAATTAAATGTAAAAATGCTTTGTTTATGCAAAATTATTTTAAAATGAAGCAGAATTATTTATGCAAAATCATTTTTCAATTTTTAAGCAAATTATTTTAAATTGTATTTTTTTTTGTTTAAAAAATGATTATAAGTTAACACTTAGATTTTTCATTTTTTATGCTAAATCCATCTCTGTCAATCAGTCTGTCACCTTGAATTATTCCCGCTACCTTTTAGGGTCATCGGGCCCCACTGTGCGGCGTACGCCATCTTGACGTATAATTTCAAACTTTGAGGCTGATCAGAATTTTTGGACTCAGTCGCGATTTCATAAGTGTATTTATTCCAAGAATTATAAACCAAAAGTGCTTCTTTGGTTGTGATTTGAGTGGGGTTGCTTTTAGATGACTTCCAAGGAACTGTGTCCGACGGTTTCTGCCTTCAGGACTCACAAAGTTGCCAAACAACGGCCGGTTCCCGTTACACTGTATGACTACTACGATCAATGTGAGTGCCTGCCAAGTGCAAAAATATATAATATCCCCGAAATCTTTGTGCCATTTTTGCCAACCAAATATCGTTACAGCTCGGAGGGCCCGAGTGTTCTACGAACCTTTGGTCAGCCACCTCTGTGATATCTGCGAGAATGAAGACTGCAAGATCTGTTCGGGCGGAGCTCCAGGCAGCGATTCGCAGACGGGCGATGGCTCAGCGACGTCGTACGGGCCTAGCATCTTCCTCGTCCTGGCCACCCTCATCGTCATCAACTTCCGGTAAACAAACAACAAATCGGAGTCTCCAACTGCATCACAATCCCTACGACCTCGACACGCTCAGGTTGGCCAACCTCACGTTGGCAAAATCATCTTTCATCGATTCCGTTGTCGAGGAACCTTCTGGCGGTCACACACTTTCTGTTTCCCCAAATTTTGTGCAATATTGCTAAAAATAATTTATTAAACTCTGCTTTCCATTTACCGTCCTAATCCTCGACAGCCCTTCGACGAAAGTATAAAATGTTCCGAACGGTCCAAGTAGTCAACCTAGTCATGAATATGACACAAAAGAATATGTCTATTTTCCCATTAATCCGTCGCTTATTCCGTAGTTGTGCTGTAGTGTACATTCCATAATTTGGGTCCAAGTCTTGGAGAGGCTATTTGAACCAGTAGTAGTTCTAATTTGGCATTTAGTGCTGCCAACTTTACATTGTAACTATCAAATGGCTGCTTGTACAGAAGTTGTTTTTGTTTCATTGTTTGATAACTTGTATTCAAAATTTCACGAAGAGCAGATTTTGTTGTAAATACAGTAGGAGTGTGTAATTATTTTTTCTTAATTTTGGTTAGGTTTGTGCTTTTGAGTTGGTCAATCAAGTGATTTGGTTATGAGAAATACGCGAGAGTTAAGTTCCCGATTATTGCATTGAAATCACTTAGGAAGAGGAGGACATTCCTCTGAGTTCTCTCGCAGAGCTTCAAGTTGGACGTAAAAGGCTTCTTTGTCAATTTTCCTTATAGCCTCGTTTCGCTTCGCCCCGCATCGCGTGCAGTGCAAACGGACCAGGTGGGTGGTGATAGTTGGTCGTGGTCGACAACACCACAGAACCTCGCGTTTCAAGACTCCCAGGAATCCCCTCATTCTAAGAATTGTTTAGCTCTGCGCCCTGAAACTCCCCCAGAACTTTGAATTCCATGAAGTCTTAGAACCACGCGTGACTCCCTAGAATCCTGCAATGTAGGAATCCTTAGAATTCTTCATTCCAAGACTCATAAATTCCTTCAATCTACAACATCATGCCTCTTGCACTTTGATCGTGCTAATTGAAGGATAAATCATATCAGAAGATTCCCCACGCACATTTTTTTACAAGACATGTTTTTACCGTTTTTTAAACCGATTTAAATTGGACAAAAAATTAAAATTGAATAAAATGGGAGAATCGCAAAAAGTTTCTAACCAGAAAATTCGGTTTTTTTTTGTTTTTTTTCAAAATAATCTTAATTGAAAAAAAACGACCTTTTGCAGGACCTGACATCCTGTCTTGGTCATGAGATAGAATGTTCAGTGGTGGCTTCTTAACAGTTACTGTAAAATAAAATGTGTAGAGTCTTCCAAGTCGCCCTCAGAAACCCATCACATTAAAATTAAAATTAAATGTGATGGGTTTCTGAGGGCGAATAACGAAATTTTCGTTATTCTGCGTTTTCCATGTAAATCAACTTGATTCACCGATTCGAGAAGCCTAACTCGAACTTATTAGAAGACGGAGATTTTTATCACTTGTATGAATTATTTAACAGAATTTATTATTTAGAAAATTTCATTCCATGTTCCCCCTCACTAAAAAGTAACAACATTTCAAGAATCTCACTTTGTACGTTAGAGTTGAGCATTTGAAGCGAAACATTTTGTTGAACCCATAATGAAGGCTGTGACTCAGGTTCGTTCTAAAAGCTAAGAAATCATGTGAAGCTGGCTCGTTGAAGTGTACTTAATTTCATGATTCATGTCTAAGTATTAAATTACGTGTAATACTCTAATGAACAGTTCCATTGATACTGAATAAATAAGGTTAATTTTCTTTTGTCGTACAAAATTCCACCCAGGGGGGTTTCACATAATAGAAAATTGGATACGGCACTATTTAAACATTATATTTCATTACAAAATTCTAAGTCACTACAATTAGGTTTATAAAAACCTTTTTTTACAATTTTTACAAGTCGTCAAAAATGAGGGCACCGTACGCCGTGAGTAAAATTTAAAAAATAGGTGATAATTGACGGAAAAAGTACACTGGCTCACCGGACCTGTCGAGGAAAAAACAAAATAAAAACAATAACGGACGAGTAAATAACAACCGAGCAACAACGATGGAATGTTGGAAGGGAACCGAGTTTGGCGGCCGGCGACAGCGTTACTGTTGCTGCAGTTGAGTGAGGAGAGACTGCGTGATCATCAGCATCACTTTCGCTTTCATCGTCAGACGTCCGTTTGGGTTGGCGGCGATGTAGATCTGGAGCTGAAACACGAAAGTGGATATCAAAATGGTTTTAGGATGGAGGGCGGGAGTTGGCAACACTGCGTACCTGTTTGGAAAGGCTCGTCAAAACTCTCGGAATGTAATCTCTCGTGTGCAAGTTGCCGACGTCCAGATAGGTGAGCGCTTCTTCGATGAATCTAAAACACCGGATACTATTACTTCTCATTGGTGGGCTCGCTGAACAGGGACCTACTGCTTGTACAGAATAACTTTTATTGTAAATACGTTGCCGCCTGTGGTGTGTTCATCATGTATTATTGTATGACGTCTGGGGGACATAACCAGACCCCCGGATTTCAGTTTAGAACAAAGATCAAAGCAAGGAAAAATGTAACAAGATTTTCTGATACGTGGGGTAAAACTAGGGAGGTACAACCCAACTCACGGGGTTTTCCGTCTGGAAAGGTAATTGGTGCTTTTATATTCAAAACACTTTTAGGATCCACATTTTTCATTGAATGAAAAATTGATGATTGATATTCATTATGATAATAACAGTATAATAACCCTTTAAATTTAGAAGCAAATCAGTGTGTTATATTACTACCAAGCGGGTACCTGGTAAACTTGCTACCTACTTGCGTAGAAACTCGGAGTGACACACTCAGACTTCACTTCACCTTCGACCGTAAAAACATGAACCATTTTAAAAATTAAGCGGCAAACCGATAAGGTGGCCCGCTGAACGGGAGCCGTTAGTACGAAGGCCTGCACTGACCTGTGGTTGGTTTCCGTGTGGTGGGACATGTCCGCAGAAAGCTGTTGGATGAGGGACAAGAGAACGTGCTGTTGGAGGAGGCAGCCGCCCGGTCCGTTGAACACGGTGTTGAGTCCAACTTTTTCACAGCAGTACAGCACCAAGTTGATGTCCGAAGCGGAAAGAGCCTGGGAAAATTAACAACAATCGTAATGACTACATGGTGAAAATCGCTGGAAATTTTACACAAGGGTTCATTATTCTTGGATATAAATTATCCAAAAATTAATTCGTTATCACCAACAAATTTTAACCCTACCTAATTATTATTATTATTATTATTATTATTATTATTACTATTGTTGTTGTTGTTGTTGTAATTTTCTTGTTAAGTTTGTGGACGGATGTAGGACCCAGAAAACGCTGCAAAATTTGCCATTTAATTTTACATTGGGGTTTGTTATATTATTATTATACTAGCTGGGACAGCCGTGCTTCGCACGAATGAGCAACAATAATTGTTATAAGCAATAATAATTATTATCTCTGCGTCATTAAGAATTTACTTTTGAAAAAATAAAAATTATTTCTGAATCTAAGATGTTTGGACAGATGTGGGACCACATATCCTGCCTACCTAGTGTGCCAAAAGGCATCAAATTTTGATTGTGTTAGGCGTGTGAAGCTTAGGTAGGGCTTAGGGCCGGTCCCCCAGCCGGGTCTCGCCGTACGGGTTCCGCGGCAATTGTAGTAGACAAAGGGAGAGAATGAGGTCTTGTGGCGCGGTTAGTGTGAAAGACCTCACTACCCTTATCGTCCACAGGATCTACATGGTTAGACCCGGCCGTGAGAGGGCCCTTATGCGTATTCTGGAGGGCATTGCTAGGATTTCAAGGACTTGACTCTGTCCAGGTCTCAAATCGCGCAAGTGAGCGTAGATGGTTCTCTCTCTCCGATCGACTCAGTATTGCCACTGGCACCTTAAGGCATTCCGCATAGGACTGAAAGAGATTAGCTGAAGTGGTTGCCTTTGTCGACAAAGAGAACACTAAAGAAGAAGCACCCAGCACCACCAGTAGCACCAGCTCACCTCTTGGAACGCAGTGTTGATTTGACCCTGGGTGATGAGTTGTGAAATTTGAGCTTGAAGGAGCTGCGAGTCGACCATGTGAGGTGCCGGCGTGACGGAACCTGACCGGATGCTTCCGTTGTTCAAAGACATTTTGTTCAAATTTCGCCCAAAATCGGCGATAGCGTCGTCCAACCTGAGACAATCCGAGGGACACAATTACAAAGGAGATATATTTTCTCAATAATTGAGAATTAGGAATGGACGTGCACCCGATCCAGTATCATGTTGTTAGAAGTCAAAAAGGGAAAAAATACATCATTTTTGTGACAAAGTCTTTCGCGTAGTTTGTGTTCTGAAGTTGTTCTGGTCAATTCAAAAATGCAGTACGTGACCTCAACTACCCTTAGGGTTTGAAGGCTAGTTTCCCACCATAACACCAGAGTGCAGATCGATTTTTTTTTTTTTTTTTTTTTTTTTCTTGATTTTCTTGGTGATTGGCACTTGTGACATAGGATTAACGCGAAAATGGCCGTGTTTGCTTTTTTGTGAATGTGATCGTGTATTGTAAACTCATATCGACTTGATTTTATGTGTGGGTAACCTCAGAGACCCATGCTACAGTATTTAATTTTTTTAATAGTCGTCAACGCCGAAAATTCAATAAATTCGTACGAACTTTCAATTTGTGTTTAAACCCCATTTAGTATTTAAAAAAAAAAAAAAATAGAAACACGTACCTTTGAAAAAATTCAAAACGTACCTTTTGACTTCTTTGTCAACAGTGGTAGTGAACTTCTTCGAAGCGACGTTCACAGTGTCAACAGCCGTTTGCAAAGCGTTTATCTCCATGTTAGTTCGTTCGTTAGCTTTCGCCGCGTACAAATCCAATTCTTTATTGTCTAAAAACGGAACAAATACTCATTTCAATGGCACAGCGCAAACCTTCCTCAGCATCAGCATTTAGCTTGACACTTACATTCTTTAAGGCCTTCAGTGACAGCGTGGTTGATCTGCTGGAACATTGACATGGCCCCCTTCTCGAAAATGGGAACAGCGTATTTGGAGACGGACTCTTTGAAAACACTCTCCAACGCCTCTGACGCCGTAGCGTTGAAATTGTGGCTGAGATTGTCCACCATGTTCTGCAGGGAAAGTGAAGGTCAAGTTACACGAGGAGTTCCAAAATCCCGTTTAATTCACACTACACGTCAATTTACCTTACTGCGAAGGACTTTGGCGAGATTCTCTTTCAAAGCCTGATCAGTCAAATTAAGTTTGTGAGATAGTTCAGTGTGAATCATGTTCTTCATTTGATCGATTCCTTGTGCGTGAGCTAAAATACAACAAAATTAAGACCTTGCATGATAACAAGGGCTGTAGTCCTTAGATCATGCAATACCTGGTTTGATGTCCTCTTTGAAGGACGTGGCAACACTGAGGGAGAGAGTCCTAGCGACGTCTTTGTTGAGAGCAGAACACAATTGCTTGACTATCAATTCCGTGTCCAATGCAGGCTGAAGACGGTTCGCCATCGTCCTCGTGAAAACCGCTTCCATCGCAGCTTCGGTCATCTTTTCGGCGTTGGACCTCCGCAAATCTTCTCTCAGGCCCTAGAAAAATATATAAACAGTGTGTAGTTGTTGATGGTGGCAGCAAGAACGTCCACGTACACCTGTGAGGCTAACCTTGAGCTCGTGAGCTTGCTGAGTTGCCAGCGCCAGCAAAGTTTGAGTAGCAGCTGCCTGCGCGGAATTTTCAGCCTTCAGAGAAATTACGTCAGCCCTCAATGAACAGATGCTCGCTTCTAGAGCTTTGACTTTATCCACAGTGTCTTGATGGACCAATTCTTCCAGTCTGTAAGCAGAATTATTCGATGAATAGTTGAAAAATTCGCAACAAAAACGCTGCAAACTTTAAAAGAGGGGTTATTTATAACTAGAAATAATTTGCAAGACCATTAATACATCGGCGTTTCCGTTGAGGGCGATGCGACGGGTCCTGAGTGGCTCGTGACGGCTCAGCCAGTGGCGGCTCCTGCCCTGAAGCCCGGGGGTGCACTGACATCAGGAGGGGACGGAAAGGATTTGGATTCTGCGACCCGAAAAACCTCGGTGTGCCAAGTTTCATAGTTTTATTTCTTGTTAAAACGTGAAGCGACAGAGAACCCCATGACATCCTTGAAGGATGATCATTCATAGCATTTGGGCTTGAAAAAATACAAATTTGTGTTTTCAATTTGCAAGACGTCGGTTTCCGGCCACTTACGTTTGCAGGGTGGCCGCCAAGCTGGGAAAAATTAATTCCCTGACTTTTCCCTGACTTTTCCCTGCAAAAATACCTCATTTCCAGACCCGAAATTATTCAAAATCTGAGATTTTAATAATTTAATTATTAATAATAATAATTTAATCTGACATTTTATTAATTCTGATAATTTTAATCGCTTGATTTTTTTTTTTTTTTTTTTTTTTTTTTTTATATTGAAAGTTGATTAGAAAATACATGAATTTTTACACCAAACAATTAAAACCCAGGGAAAGTAGATAAGTAAACTGCGTTTTAAAAACTATTTATTTGACAAAAATAGTAACTAGTAAATTTTTCCCTGATTTGTGACCGATTTCCCTGACTTTTCCCTGACTTTTCCTGAAAATTTTCATTCCCTGACTTTTCCAGGTTTTCCCTGACTTTTCCAGATGGCGGCCACCCTGGTTTGGATATCAACTATTGTTTGAGGCTATGGTTGCAAGCGTGCCCTACGTTTAAGAGTATTACAAGGGGGCCACCCCCTGCTGGTTAAAGCCAGCCAACGTAACCCACCAAAACGGATTTTTGGTATTTTTTTCAAATTTTTTAGAAAAGTTAAATTTCCGTTTTTTTCTTTTTTTTTTCACTTTAGTAGTTCAGATACGCCACATGGAGCTACGTTTTGGTAGTTTCAGACTGTTCTCGCACTATGCTCGCCAAACTGGATTTTTTAAGACCAATTTCAGATTTTCCGACATCTGGAAGTGCCCTAGAATAAATATGGCCAAAATCGTGTCACACTCCTCCTCCTCGGGAGGGTGTGTAGGTGCTTAGTTAACTAGAGTGCCTTAAGTTCTAGCACAGAGGTTCCTTCTCTCCTTGAAAAGTTCACTAACTAAGGAACGTCAGTCACGTTTCAAGGCAATGTTCATCCTACTAAACTCACCCCTCTCCACCACAATACAGTCACATTCAAGCTGTAGGGATACGCTTCATTACGGATGAATTGCGTGTGCGAACATGAGTAAATAAATCCGTGGAAGGTTCATGAAAAAATTTGTAGTGTGTTTGGCGGAAGGCCGGGAGCGGGAGAATGACATTCTGGCATTCCAGGAGGTTGATGCAGCTAGAAAAATGAAGGATTCAGCTTGGCCAAACTTACCTGTAGTGTCAGAATACTTTGGCCTCCTCGAGTCGTCGGAAGGGAGATCTGGGCTAGCTGATACCCTACACGAAATGTCGTGGCCGGCAACAGACATCTCATTCTCCCCATTGTGGAAAAGTTATACCCATCCCTTTTCCACTGGAGACTCAGGGGAAACAGAGCTGGAGGAAAATTAAAATTGAGCAGGCGAGGGGCGTGTGTAGGTACTTAGTTAACAAGAGTGCCCACAGTTGTTACAAAATCTGAACAACGTCATCGTAACAGAAAAATTTTGCATTTGAATGGTGAATGAGAAGTGTCTTTTTCCAATTCACTTTCAGTTAATAATTTGAATAACACTAGTGGGTTTTCGATTTTTCACACAATGAGGGATACAAAATTCCACACGTAGACAGAGGGATACGTAGGGAGCTGTTTCGTCACCCCAACAGATGCCCAGTAGGGCTAATTTAGAATGGAAACGTGTCTGGATTATTTTTTTTATCGATAGAAGGCGTCCAAATAATACTGAAAATGGGGTTAAAACACAAACTGCAAGTTCGTACGAATTTATAAAATTTATGGAAAATTGCAATTTGAATTCTCGCCGAAGTCTCCTATTGGTCGACGAGTTGGCCACCATTAAAAGCACTAAAAACGGAAGGATCGGTCACGTCAAATAAGTTAATTTATATCACGAATAAGTTGAGTCAATATGCACGATCACATTCACAACAAAGCGAACACGGCCATTTTCGCGTTACTCCATGGTCACGAGTGCCAAAAAAAAAAAAAAATCAAGAAACAGTTTGAAAATCGACCGATTCTTTGATTGGAAACTGGAACCGGTGTAGATGACGTCACCTTTTTTGAATCGGCCAGAACAACTTAAGATGATTATAAACTATGTGAAAGACTTTGTTACACAAATGATGTAACAAAATTTTCCCCCTTTTTGACTTCCAACAACATGGTACAGGATGATTTAACCCGTAATTCGGGTGCATTTCCATTCCTAATTCACAAGGCCTTCGCGACAAGAATTTTCATTTTAACAAAAAAATGTCATTTTATAGTGAATATCGTCACGTTCTACTGCTTTTATGAGCAAGAGAAAGAGGCCACTGTGTCCCCAAGGAGCCATGCTTTGCACTATATAAATAATTATAATTATTATAGCACTAAATATTATTATTGATTTAAATCTCACTTGCACAGGAAATAATGAACCTAAGGTGCCCCCTCCTCCCCATAAAATGAAGAAAATCCGCCCCTGGTGTACTCCAAGCCATTGTAAAAAATGTGTTCACCCTAGTACTGTACCTGCTGCGAAACAACCTGTAGGAATTATTCCATATGAAAGGGGGAGGTGAACTTACATTTTAGGCGTGAGTTTAGTTTTTGTTGTCGAAAGGATCTCTTCGACTTCCCGGCTGGGGGAGCTGCCGCAACTTGTGAACGGGCCGGTAATGTCCTGCAAACAGTAGCTGTAATAGTGAGTAAATTCATGGTTTTTAGTCCGAGACAAAAGAAAACAGGAATCAGAAGTTCTCCCTCCATGCCTACCGAGCCTAGCCCTGACTTCCACCTCTACTCATTCCAGGAGTGCCACCTGCCGTCAAAATAATAGCCTACTCCGTCTGCCAGCTCATTAGCAGTTCTGTTATGGATGAGGCTATTTCGGCAGCATTAGCGTTCCCCTCGATCATACTTGCCTATTTTCCTTACAACTTATTTTCAATCGTTTGTATAAAATTTATACAATTTAATGTATGTATTTATTTATACAATTAATGTATTAACTTATCGTGTAGTCGGTTTTGATTTGGCATATCGGAAAAATGTCATGATAGATTCTTTTTTGAAGTGAATACATAGGTTTACCATTCACAAAAACAAACCAAAACCATACAGAGAAAAACGGGGCGGGAGGGAGGATAAATTTGGATGTTAAGTTGGTAGGAAGGAATTACAATGAGGGCCCCAAAACGTTTGGAACAAACTCCTCTACTGAGGAGAGAGGGAGGCGTCAAACGTTAAACTTTGGTGCTGATATTTTCCCGCCAAGCGGCATCACTGGGCCACAGCAGCAGAAAGCGGTGAACCAAAATAGTCCAGTCAATCCGTAGCGAAAATGATATCGACGTGGGAAAAAATATATGGTTGGATTTTTTGGTCTTATTCAATGTTTTTGGGGTGCTGAATCCGAATCTGAAGAGATCCAACAAAATTTGTTATAAATAAGTTATTTAATAACTTATGTGTTTTAAATATTCGGAAAAAACCTCCAAAATGTTAGCACGTTTTTCAGTTTTTTTTTGGCGTATAACTCCCAATCTATGCGCCCTGCGGCAATAGTCACGAATATAAAAGTGATAGAGCATTAAAGTTTCTATAAAATTCAATCGTCAACTTTGATTATAAATTCAGTGGAACACGTGCTAGAGCGATTTGAAAAGGAGCGATTTTTTACACGTTTTTCAAAAAACCAATTTTTCGCACTTCAAACAGCTGTACCTTCAAAATCTGGTATTATACCTGAATGATGTCGATGTGGTGATGGTCTCTCCCTCTACCAATCATGGTAGAGGGAGAGACAACTTCTTTCTTTTGGATTGCAAGGGATAAGGCGAGCTCCTCCCTCCATCCATGCTGCACCCAGTTCAGATTCAACCCCCCCCCCCCCCCCCCCCACAAACAGAATAAGACCAAAAATTCAACCACATATTTTTTTCCACGTCCTGATACGCACACGGACACGAACCACGGACTGAAATTTCATTTTTGCTAGGAACATTTATGCAGAAATTAAAAAAATACGCAGGGATTTGCACTCACGAAAGAAGTATCGATCTGGCTTGGGATGGCAACCGGAGGCGGCAATTCTTGAGCGTCCGGAATCGGTATGACGGGAGGCGGTGACGGGCTGACGGCAACTTGGGCCTGCAGGAATTGAAATTTATAAAACCCCCTCGCTGTTTAACGGCATCTATAATCCCCACTGGACTTACGATTGTTGCGGGAGGGGAGGACCTCGAAGAGCCCTGATGAGGCGAATGGAAAGCGTCGGGCGTCATGAGTATCGGAGCCGGCTGGTTTTCTTCTTCTACTTCTTTCTTGACGACTATATTGTCTGGAACTGACGACAGCAATCAGTCTTTTGTTCACTCCCAAGGTACCCTACGGACGTCTATGGACTCACCAGAGGCAGGAACGTTGTGGAGCATGTTGTGGTGCACCTCGATGGCGTTGTTGGTTTGAAAAACTATTTGACACTCTTGTAGGGATTTCGGCTGGACGAAGTACATTCGGACAACGACGGCACTCTGCGGTTCATCGTCCGACTCACCTGAAATTAAATGCGAACCAAAACGTCGATACGCTGCCTAAAAGATCTGTGTAAGTAGTACTTAAACCCTAATCGTAGATGTGGACATCGATCCAAAACTTATTAACTCTTCAGCAGTCAGGATCAGGATCAAACGAAAAGTTCCACTCTTTCGACAAAAAATGGAACTTTCGTTTGATCCTCATCCCGATATAATACTGCTGACGAGTTAAACCATAGTGCACCCCATTAATCGAACGAACCGGTTCGAGTACACATTCGTCAGTTCGGAGTTTGAAACTGTGTTGGAAATATTCAACTGGAATGACAACTATTCAAATTTCTACTCCGTTCAAGGAGCACGAAAACAACCGTTTGCCCTGTATTGAATCAGTTTTTATCAGTTAGCTACCGATTATGTGAACCAGATCCGTGCTGAGATCGAGAACAATAATTGTTCATGAATTATTCATCAATGAAGTTCAAGAGACGTCAACTCAGAGGTGGAGCCTTCTTTCCCACCGCAAATTTAAATGTTATTCAACCGGAGTTTTGACATAACCTTCCGATTTGTTTAGAAGCTATCCAGTGTAAACAAGCAATCAATTTTGCGCATGGTTGCATGACACGGGTTCATTACATGTTGATCCGAGATTAACAGTAACAATAATAATACGATACACATTAAATATGCTTTAATTACGATTAAATTTTAACCGTAATATTCATGCATATTTACCTCTGTTCCCAAGCAGTATAAGTATCATTTTGCCTACCAAAAGTAGCTTTTAAAATACCTTGAAAATAGGGATGAATGAATCTCCGGAATCAATCAATTTAATAAATCAATCGATTTTTAGTTTATTATTCTTGGCGACGGAGGTCGACGACTCCGATCGGCCTAAAAATGTTTCACATTATCGACATTATCCGTTTCAAGAGGTCTAGAGATTCCAAAAACGAATTGACCGTTCGCCGTCCGGGTCGTTTTGGGCAGGATTTTTTTTTAAATCTGAAATTACGAGAACATACTTAGTTTACCATCTAGTTGAGCCCGCAAGGTTTTCAGCCCGATCGCACAAACCCGTGGGTCGTTATGGGGCTACGGGAGGGTTTAAAAAAATGTTTTCAGCTATGGGGTCGAGTTAGGAGTCGTTTGGACGTAGAATCTATTTTTGAAGGACCCTGAACGATCCAATTTCACTGTGTGGAGAGCTCCTTCAAAAATCCCATTTGTACCCCCTGAAAGCCCCATAGCTCTATGGGGCTTTCAGGGGGTACAAATGGGATTTTTGAAGGATCCTTCTTCTTTCATCTTTCCACGGCGCTGCAGTCCTCCAGTCCAGAGAACCTGGGCCTCCTCTTGAGGTTTCGTTAACTTTAGGTTTTTTACAGAGCAGGGGTGTTAACCCTGCGTCCAACGGTTGGACTCCAACCCACAACCAGGAGGACTGGGAGTTTTTGTATCAGGCTCGTCTTGCCCTAGAGGTACTGCCTTCACCACGGCTCGGAGATTACCCCCTCCCCTCTGGTTTTGGTCCGCCCCGGGCAGTTTATTTCTGGTGAGCATTCTCCCATTTTATTACCTGGGGAGGCGCCCGATGGGAGACCAGCATAACTCCTCACGGGTTTGAAGGATCCTAGGAGGTCAAATATTTTCCGAGTAAAAAACTTTTTGAAAAGAATAATAAACCAAAATGGAATTTTTTGATAGTCAATTGTGACTATACCGATCGGTTGAATTTGGAAGTTTTGATATTCAACCGATGGAGAATTCAACGTTCTTCAATTACGTATATGGCGATATCTCCCCACTCACTACAGGAACATGGACTATGCACCCAGTACAAGGAGGACGAAGTAACTTTGGTCGGGGATTTTTTTAGCGTGGAACATAACCGTCACCTAACTGCCCAAAAACGGCTCGTAATATATAAATATACGTTAGGCCACTAGTTCGGCATCCTCACTTGTCTTACCATTTGGCCACTATTTCGACGTCTTCACCTAACGTACGTTAGGCCACTAGTTCAGCATCCCCACTTGTCATACCATCAGGCCGCGAGTTTGGCGGACTCACTTGTCTTACCATCACGCCACGAGTTCAGCGTCCTCACTTGTCTTACCATCAGGCCACGAGTTCAGCGTCCTCACTTGTCTTAGGGTCAGGCCACTAGTTCGGCGGACTCACTCGTCTTACCGTCAGGCCACTAGTTTGGCAGCATGTTCCATGTTTCTTAAATTTTAGCTGTAGGCTATAAGCAAAAAGCATCCGGGGGTCCAGGGGGCTTGACCCCTGGCGAGGCCCAAAGGTCCGAGGTTTTTCCCAAGGGGTGACTTCGAGGTTTTTTTCCCGAGGATATTGTTTCCTACAATCAAGACAGGCTTACCGTTGGAGAGCTCCTCCATGTCCAATTCCGCATTCTTCTCCAAGGCCTTAACGCTCGCGTCTACCACACCAAAGCTGAGTATGGGACAAGGCAATTTGAACTCGGTGATGGTTTGGACGAATGGCTGAATGATGTTGTCAACGTCTTTGCGCAATTCAAGGACGTAGAACAGCTGAAACACCGCATAACCGTAAATCTTACCACCACAAAAACGTGCAAGGAAAATATTTATATAACAATACTCACTCGTAAATACATATCGGACAACAAGATGTATCCGGCAGACAGATCGATGGTAGCTTTGAGTTTTCCCCATCCTCGACTGTGGCGTGATGATCGGGTGGTCAACGAAATCTTTTGTAAGCACTCCCAGGTTTCGCAGGACCACACTTTTATCTCACAGTTGTCTTTGGCTCCGGTGACTGCATACTTCCAAAACTGGATACTGAAGTGGACAATAGGAAATTGAAGGAGACGTTGGGACCAAGTGATTCGGCAGATTTGAAGGGGACTTACTCGCTTTGAGGGTTGACATGGTCGTCGAGGAAGAAAAGGGTGTTGACAGGTTCACCGTCGTGGGGCTCCCATTCGTGGAGCAGTCGGGGTTCCCCTTCTGAGTGCATGTACACCTGATAAAACTTGCACCGGCCGTCGTGAGACGCTGTGGCGATGGCAGTGCCGTCTGGGGAAAAAGCGGCGTCGCTAATTACCGCCGAAGACGCCTCGATCTCAATATACCCGTTGGTGATGTTTTTCGATGAGAAGGGGCCTGGCCCGTATGTTCTGGTGACGATGGACACGCTCCACAATTCGATCTATATATAACAAAAAGGTGGAATTTACTTCAAATTAAGGCGAAGCACTTATGGGCGAAGACAAATACTGCACGCTCAACCCACCTTGTTCCCTCTGGTGAGCGCCAAAAGATAATCATCTTCGGTATCTTCAACGTCTTCAGGTATGTACGGACACCAGAACACTCTTTTAGGGTTTGTTTGATCGAGAGGTTCGTTCTGAAAGTATAGTAAACAAACAATTAATCAACTAAAACCAACAAAACTTACTAAAAACTCGACATGCCGTACATACTGGAACTGTCGTCAGCAGAAGCTGGCACGCAATGTCTTTTCCATTTTCGATAACTACGTGAACTAGTAACGTCCCTTCAGAGTCCAAGCTGGCAAGAACGTAACGGTCATTCATGTAAGCGAAGGCCAAATCTTCAACAGTGCCTTTGATCCCCTTGATAAGAGTCCTTGCGGATGAATGGCGGTTCACGACTCGGATGACACTCTGTGATTTGCCTCCAGCTGGAAAAAGTCGTTGATTTAACAAGGAGGGCAACCATGTACAGTGAAGAAGAAGAAGAAGAAGAAGAAGAAGAAGCAGGGATCTCTAAGGTAGGCATTGAAAAGTAAGGAATGTAAATAGCTAGATCGTGTTCTGACTATGTTCTCACTATGTATTTATTTACACTAGTGTTACCATTATTATTTATTTACCAACATGAAAGGATCTATCCTAGGTTAAAGTGCACGGTAGTGATCCAGATGTGGGCACGTCGATTGGATTCTCAATGGCAGTCATCCCACTGCCACTTGCAGCCAAACAAACTCTCATGATGGTCTTGAAGGTAAGTGACAATGGGCTCCTTGAAATGGTCGGAATTCATCATTTCTATCAATATATTCGGATTCACCACCCTTTGAAACCCCCCTACACAAATTTTTAGTTGGAAAATCCGCATAATTACGTGCAGACCTGTTTTAGAAATGTTGAAGATTTTGAACTGAAAGCGGAGAGCACGTGACGTCACACCTCGCCTGGCTGGGCGTCGAGTAGTTGGGCAAGTAGCCGCCAGAGCGCTGAATTATAAAGCTGAACGAAATTGGAATAAAAACACAGCCCGGGTCGATTTTCGAATAACCGTCTTTGATGATAACCTCGATGCTCGATTTTTGAATGACCTTCTCTGATGACTACACCGATTCTCGATTTTCGGGGTCGGATTTTCGCCTAGCAAAGTTGGCTAACTTGCATGGATGTGAGAGAAAGAGATCTCTCAGCCAATCAGAAGATGACAAAGCAGCCCACGTCATGTACCTCCTCCAGACCAAATTTTTATGAATTCAAAAGTCACGATAATAGGTCAACATTGCAGAACCCCCGTCTCTATTATTTATAGGGCCTTAGGAAAAATAAATATTTGAATAATTCAAATATTTATTTTTCCTATGAATAATTCATAAATATTAAATATTCCGAGTCGGAATTTCCGACAGATCACAATAATTGTTATAATTATTATAAGACCTATGTAATATTTAGAATACATAGCGTAACATATTGGAAAAAAAATCGCCAACATTTTACATGTTGCAAATTTTACAATAGGTACCTAAGTACTGTTTAAATTAAAATAAACTAAACAGTACTGTTTTTTTTTTTTTTTTTTTAATTTGTGGTATTCTTCCTAACCACACCACAGCACAACCACAAACTACAATAAAAGCCGTGAGGTTCAATCCTGACATTCAACATTTTTCATTTGATGAAACCGTTTGAGGGGAGAAATAATAACACAGATAACACAGGGTTACAAGAAAAAAAAAAAAAAAAAAAAAAAAAAAAAAAAAGGTCACCCAGGTGCCGCGGAAAAAACCATCGAGCTCTATGTTTTGTGGGATGCTGAATCCGAATCTGACCCCCGTTTTCCCCGGTCACGTCCATATTTTCGAGATATTGGCGATTTTTTTCGTTTTTTCGGCATTTTTCAGTTTAGAAAACCCAGCTAAACGTGCAGATGTCCAAAAATTCCACAAAAACTCTCTTCGTAGTGGAAATTTATTGCTGATTCCGAATATATGTATATATATGAGTTGGGGTCTAAAACCACGAGAAGCGTATGCTGCCGCCAAAAAATGTTGAAAAAACTTGGTTTTTTTCAAAACCAAAGTCGTTTTTTTTTTTTGGTACTTTTCACCTTCTAGCATAAAAACTAAGGCCGTAAAAAAAAATTTCCAACGAAGTCTTGTAGGTAGATTGTTTCTGCGCCGAATGGGACTACCGCGATTCTGTACCTTCCATAATAAGGGAGCTATGATTTTTCAGTTTTTACTCCATATCGTAGAACATGAACTCCTGGAGTCGGCAATGCAGCTTGATCGCAACAAAACTTTTTTCCGAGGAGTATAATGATATTATCCAACTCCAACTCCAATTATAGATATTATATATAATTGGAGTTGGAGGCAAACGGACTCAAAGATGGTTTTATTCATCAGGAACACCGTTATTAATGGAGTCTGGCGCTTGTGTTTCAGGGCATCAAGTGCAATTCCATGAGTTGTGTTCGTTTTGGGGCTGCAATTTGAGCATAAAAATCCATGATCTCTTCAGTCACTAGGAAAAATTCGCTCACAACCTGACTGATTTCGGCGAGGAACAAGGCGAGAGGTTCCACCAAGAAATCAAGACGATAGTAACAAGGTACTAAGGCTTCTGGGACTGCAATATGATGGCAGACTATTGTTGGTGTCTTCATAGGGAACAACCGGCCTCAACACTCACAGCGGAACAGCTCATACGAAATCGTTTTTGAACTAAAAATGGCCATATTTTGATTTTTACTTTCCCGACACAGCTAGTTTTCAAGTTGTTCCTGATGAATAAAACCATCGAATGAGGTGGTTAGGGAGAGAGAACGACTCCTCTGCTGGTTTGAATACTAAATTGTTTATTTGGGTAAACAATTATAGCGTGGGGACCGGTTTCGAGCAAATAAGCTCATCTACAGCCCTGACAAGAAAAACCAAAGCAAAACAAGAAAAATAAAACCATCTATGAATCGTATTCGTAAATGCAGCTATTTTCTCTACCAAATTTTAGTCCGGCAAACCACACATACTAATATTATGTAGGCATACCTATGCAGGTAGAAAAACAGGTGCCGAAACAAAAAATAAACCCAACATAAGCATCATTTTACGGAAATAGGAATTTTTTTTCGCTCTCCTGGAAACCAAAGGAGGTTTAGCTATGCCTTAAACGACGTTTTGTCAACAAAGTTAGCTTACCTTTGATGCCATACGCGATATACTTCCCGCTCATATGCACCGCCAACAACTGCCCCGAATAGTATTTCTCTTCCCACGTATAATCGACGACGTTATTGATGCGAACTTTGTTACTTCCCGAGACATGATCCCCCGGGCTGGAAACGATCCTCACATCCGTCGATTTGACTGCGACTGCCACCGCGTCTTCGTTCAAACTTCCGAAATCACTACGGACCAAAACAGGGCAACCAAAATAAGGCGGTGAAAAATTTTAGGAATGTTTCGACGAACATCAGGGCGAATGAATCAAGTTACTCACATGGTCTGGCTGGCAGTCGGGGCCGAATTCGTCAGGCACCTGACAGTCATAGTGGGATCACCTGAAAACAAATCGGCACACAACAGTTATCTCTGCTTGGTGAACTGCAACTTATACCAGCAGGTCAAAAAACGTTTCGACTTTCTCAATAAGTAAAACCGGGAAACAAGCGCCTACCTTCAATAGAACGTTTTAGAACTTGAAATCCAATAAATAAACACAGTTCGACACAACTTCTAAGTATAACCTCTAACATCAATGATGCCTCAGCCCGAGCACTATGCTCACTGAATAAATAGGCTCGGGGAAGGGCTTCTTGATTCGAACAACGTTAAAAATACACCGTGAAATTATTGCTCCTGTCAAGACACAAATTGCAACGAAAATCATACCTACTTGTTCAAAAACGCCGGACGTCCAACGAGCGAGAGTACCACTAGAGAAGAGCTGTAAAGAGGTCAACCTAGGTAGGTACTACCTACCTACTAGGTAGGTAGGTAGAAAGTGATCACTGAGCGAACCGTGCAAATTTTGGGGGGGATGTATTGAAAATAAATTTTTTTAAATTTTTTGTCTCTCATCACGTTAAACGTTAAATTTGTACGCATTACTTGATTCGTGAAACATGATAAACAAAAGGCACAGAAAAAATTAACTTGTGGGTTATTCTCTGGGTCTTTTGTGGTTATTGTTCACGCTTCGCGTTACTTTCAAGTTGAACACCTTCGCGTGTGAAAAACAATGCTGTTCGGATTTTCACAGTGAAAATTTCACTTGAGAGGTGAATTTGGTGATCACACTTTCGTTAAACTTTGGAAACAATTTGAGGTGCTTTTCATCACATGATCGGTTCATCATATGTGCCGTCATGACGCCGGGAGATTCCGTCGACAAGGAGCCACCTTCGGAAGTTATGGCAGATCCGGGGAAAGACGATCCAGAATTTTACGAAAAAGCCAAAAAGTATTGGTCCGGGGTCAAGCCTACTTTGGACGGGGTTTTGGGGGGATTTGGCAGCATATCGCGCCCTGATGTCGCCGGCTCGAAGGAGTTCCTGAATAAAATATTTAGGGTGAGTTTCTACAAATTTGTTATGACTTGTATCTAGTTAATTTTTTGAGGGAGTACAATGAACGGATGATGGGGGACGATAATGAACAAGAAGTTCATTATCGTCATTGGATTGTACATTGGCGGAAATGTAAGTTGTGAGATGAGGATGGCCGGCAGTACAGAAAAACCAGGCACATTGATGGACCGAACGGCATCTTTCGGTAAAATTTGACGTTGATCACGAGAATACCCTATGTCCCTGTACCCTTAAAATTGCTCCTTATTTAAAAAAATAAAAACGTTTTTCGATCGGTACACGTACCGATATTTTAGGTCTATAATATTATTCAGTGTCCAAGCCAAACAACTCATGAAGTTTGATCACGAAAAAAAGTGAGAGCAATACATTTTTCGTCAATTGAAAAACCCTAAAATTTGAAATTCCTACGAAAATAAGAGAGTAGGTAGTTGATGATTTGGATTGAACACCTTGAAATTGAATTTCTATGAAAATAGGGGAGTAGATTTTTCTTGAACAACAACATTTCTGGGCAGCGTCCTATCGCTCATCTTAGAAAACGATTCACGCTCAACAACCGCCACGGGGATTGGAGTTACACTTGTTTTCCTTGCTGGCATTGCGTGGAAAACAGAGGCAAAAGGGTAACGAGTTCAGCTACGTGGGACTCGGGTAAGTAATATTAAATATAATACCCGAGTCAGTAAAGTTCCTCAAAAAACCACCCAACTAGGACTCTTAAATTTTAAGAGTCCTAGTTAGGTGGTTTTTGTGGAACTGATTTATTGACTCATGTGCCTAGGGCTTTCAACTGCGTGTGGTCTTATGAGACTTTTTTTATTTTTCAGAGTACCAGATCTCCTGGGAAAAATCGTGCTCTGGACTGCGGGGCCGGCATTGGCCGAGTTACCAAAAATGTATTAGCTAAATTTTTCGAGAAAGTCGACCTCGTCGACCAAAATAACGATTTTGTGAACGAAGCAACTTCGTACGTCGGGAACATCCCGCAGCTGGGCAACTTGTATGTAGCAGGTAATGACTATCATTGCTTATTCTCGCTTCTTTTCAGGCGTTCCTCGTTGCACCAGATACCCTTTCCACTTTGACGCTAATCGTGGTAATGTGATGCTACCGAACTTTAGGAGCGATAAAAAAGAAAACGCTGAAAATTTTAATCATGGATTTATTATGCTAATTGTGCAAAAATTAATTCGGTGTCATTAGGAGAATATTCGTGTAGAAACGTTTTTCTGTACAATGTTTGGATAGATATGGGACTTCGAACAAATGGATTTTGCGCCCAAAATTACTCGAAAAACCTTATTTGATCTCCTGGGATCCTTCAAAATTCGTAGCCATTTGTAGCCCCATGAAAGCCCCATAGGTGAAAAAGGAGAAATCTGGGACCCCCGAAAAATCTACGTCCAAAAAAGGTAACCCATCCCGTAGCCCGATCCTTTTTCGCCCCATAGCGCCCCACGGGTTTGGGTGATCGGGCTGAAAACGTTGCGGGCACAACTGGAGGTAAACCGAGTATAGCTAAAAAGGGGCTACGGGAGGGCTTTTTTGACCGGTTTTGACTATGGGATCGAGTTTGGTGTCGTTTTCAAAGTATTTTTGGACGTAGACTCCATTTTCGGGAGTCCTAGAACGATACTAATTCACCGTGGGGATCTATTGGGCTCTCATGGGGCTTCAAACGGGATTGTTGAAGGATCCCAGGAGTTCTAATATTTTCCTAGTAATTTTGGATGCATAATCCATTTCGAGATCTCACATCTGTTCGAACAATGTACTGACACATAATATGTATCAGTATATATATATTATATATATTTTTTCAAAAAATGTTTTATTAACACAAAATTAATTTCCGAACAAGTAACCTTTTTCAAAGAATGATAAGCTAGGATCCTTTCTGGGCATAGCTCAGTTCTCACATGGAAATTGCGATACTCAACACTTTTAGGCTCTTTCAACTCATCTTCTGTTTCCTTTTCTCCTCCCTCGTATACCTATGATTTTGTCTGTTCTCAGGCCTCCAGGACTTCCAACCCACGGAGAAATATGACGTCATTTGGTGTCAATGGGTTTTAGTTCACTTAACCGAAGAGGATCTTGTAGCATTCTTGAAGAAATGCCAGTATGTATTCCTTAAACTACCTCATTCGTTGCCAATAAGTTGAATGGGCTTCTTGAAAAGGTCAGAATTCAGCATTTCTGACAACATATTCGGATTCAGCACCCTTTAAAACCCATACACCCCAATTTTTAGTTCGAAAATCTGTTTAGGTACGTGCTGAGCTGTTTTCGAAATGTTAGAGATTTTGAAATGAACGCCGGGCAAATTTGACGTCACACCTCGCCAGGCTGGGCGTCGAGTAGTTGGGCACTGAGCCGCCAGAGCGCTAAATAACAAATCTGAACAGAATCGGAATAAAAACACTCGGCCCAGGTCGATTTTTGAATAACCTTCTTTGATAATAACCTCGATGCTCAATTTTCGAATGACCTTCTATAATGATTAACCCGATTTTCGATTTTTGGGGTCGACTTTTCGCGTAGCAAAGTTGGCTGACTTGCGTAGATGAGAGAGAGAGGGATCTCCCGGCCAATCAAAAGACGACGAAGCAGCCCACGTCATGTACCCTCTCCAGACCTCCGAATTCAAATATCATATTTTTCCTAAGGCCCTATAAATAATTGAAACGGGGTTTCTACAATATGGACCCGTTTTCGTAACTTTTGAAGGACGACCTTTGCAGGAAAAACATTTTCAAAAATCATTCAAGGAGCTCATTGGACTTCTATCATTCTGTGGGAGTGATGTTTTCAGCGGGCTTTATGAGGAAAAGAGCTGGTTTCACAAACTGTATGGTCCCGGCTGCGCTTCACTTGGCGTAAGCTCAGATTAAAACTGCCGCCTCGAGCCGCAACGGGTTTCACCACAAAAAGAGTTGATTTAATTTTCTCAGCAAAGCCAAGAATAATAGTGGAATTCGGCTTTGGTCCCACCATAACTGAGCATCTGTGGGCAATGAACAGAAGCTAACGGCCGAAAGTATATAATTGAGAGGCATTTGCACGATAAGGGAAAGAAAATGAACTGAGTAGGAACTACCTACTTGATTCTGTTGTGTTCTGGGCCCTTCCCAGATTTTACCCAAACAGCGGTTATGTGGGCGTTGCTGCTCTGACGTTTTTGAGCAGCATTGGTTGAGGAACCTAAGTTGGTGCGTGATGATAGTTCGTAACAAGGCCCAGTTTCTGCACTTTCCTCAACCGTGGCACGGTGGGAGGGTGTCGATACAATGACGACGTTGAAGAGGAGGCTAGCGATAATCTTTGTACTCTGACTCCAGGCGGGCAGAGAGTCCCCGTAATCCCCTTTGGTGCGTTTGGGAGGGAAGTGATGGACGCCCGCACTGGGGATGGACGCCCCCTCAAGGCTTCTGAACCTAACCACCGTGTACTAAGATGTTTTTTTCTTAAATACACTTACCTATTCACAAACAACAAACAAACGTTCGAACTTCCTTCGAAAAACGTCATGACACTCGAAAACTTTAAGAACGTCTTTTGCAGGTCAGCCTTAGCCGACAATGGTTACATCGTCGTCAAGGAAAACCTCACCACTAGCGGCGAAAGGGAGCTGGACGCCGTCGATTCTTCGGTGACGAGGCCTCTGGACGTGATGAAAAAGATATTCGAAAAAGCCAGCCTAGACATAGTTTTCACTGAATACCAAAAGAATTTCCCCGCAGGTCTGTATCCTGTGATTATGATGGCCCTGCGGCCTAAAACCCCCTACAAGGAAAATCCGTCGCAAAAATTAACTCGAAGTAAATGAACTCTTTCCGTGCAGATTCACATTTTGGCTCAGTAATTTATTTTATAATATTATTTAATTTAGTTTATTCAAGTGAGCATAATATGTCATATTATGCGCTTGACGGATAATATGACACATTATGCACTTGACGGATCAGAATATTTTTGTTATTGATATTTTTCTTAGCACGTTCGTTGTGAGGAACATTCCTTATGTATCTTTGACAATGTCATAGTTTCCACCTCTATGAAGTTTGTTGAAGGATTCTCATGTCGGGTTTATTATTTCTAGATGTCACGTTCAATATCCCTGCTATGTTAATTTTCTCTACCTATCTTGTGTGTAACTTAAGGAAGAGATACTTTGCGACAGAAAATTGATATTATAATAATAATTATAATTATAGCTCTGGGTTAACATGGCACGTTTGTGTTGGTAGGGGGGGTCCTTTATCATAATATGATAAATATTATTTATTAGCAACGGAGAAGTGATGCTACAACGGAAGTAAACCATTTTGATCGTTTTGGGCTGTAGATACAGATGGCGCGCTAGCGTCACTTGTCTCAATCGCGCCGGGGAGCAGGAATTTGAAAAATGTTTCATCACTTTTACGTCTATGGTCATCACACAGTTATCCCACCAGCCACGAAGTATCCCCACTTTATGGTACACAAGTAGTATTGAATGTCTTTCATGTATCTGACTATTGTGAGAAAAGCTTGTCCAACACAGGTGGACCAACTGCTCTTACCTACCTGACAGCCAAATTTTACTACCATTCATCTCTGGTTTTTATTGGTTTGTTTTTCCTAACTCTTTATGCTACCGGTTATCACATTACGGTTTTCTAACCTACTCTGAATGAAGGTTTGAAAAATGAATTCTCTCCCTGCAAGGATGAGCTGTCAAAGCGCCTTTCAATAAATTTCAAGTTGAAGATGTAATTTTGTATAAATACTTGTGATTGTTTAATGCAATTGTACTACTTGATTTTGCTAACACATCGTCAATAATTATTACCTATTACCTCCGCACTTATCTCAAGATGTACGATGTTTTTGTTGCAATCAGAGGCTCGTATCGGTGCCAGGGCTGATCGGAGAATTTCAAATCTCCAACCAGATCTTGACGACCTTTTGGAAATGTTCAAAAACTTCCGCATCACTTGAGTCGCATAGCATTCAACGCAAGGATCTCAGTAGATGTACCTACCTATATAGTGCATGTTGCCGAATTATAGTGGCGGCTCCAGGTAGGCACAGGAACGTTTGCACCCCTAACCAAAACGAAAAACGCTGCACATTTTACACAAGGATCTCTTCTTTTTCAATATGTGTTAATTGTGCAAAAATTAATTCTGGGTCAATAAAAAATATTCTTGAACAAATTTAAAACAGTTTTTCTGTCAATGTTCAAACAGATGTGGGACCTCGAAAAATGGATTATGCGTTCAAAATACTCTGAAAATGACACTTTATTTGACCTGCTGGGGTCCTTCAAGAATCCCACTTGTAGCCCCATGAAAGCCTCATAGATCCCCACGGTGAAATAGGATCGTTCTGGGCCCCTAGAAAATTGATTCTACGTCCAAAGATACTTCGATAACGATTGTGATCCAATCATTTTGACATATTCCCCTTTTTAGCGAATTTTGACTTTCCACCCGCATCCATTTAAATGGTCAACATCATCAATATTAAATTACGTAGGAAGAAGATCAAGGATTTAGGGCTGCATCGTACTCAGTGCGGTTAGCAATGAGAAATAAGGCGTCTGAACAGAAAAAACGCTGCAAATTTTACACAAGGGTTTATTATTCTTTGTTATAGGTTACTGGTGCAAAAATAAGTTGTCAATAAAAATTAAAAAATGTGGGACCTCGAAAAATGGATTTTGCATTCAAAATTACTCGGAAAATATT
Organism: Pilophorus perplexus; assembly: GCA_955831195.1. NCBI lineage: Eukaryota > Metazoa > Arthropoda > Insecta > Hemiptera > Miridae > Pilophorus > Pilophorus perplexus. Next base: position 17,740,667 of record OY037011.1, on the reverse strand, counting down.
TGTCGGCCTTCAAAAATCCCATTTGCAGCGTCATGAGAGCCAAATAGGTCCCCTCGGTGAAATCGAATCGTTCTGTGACCCCCAAAAATGGATTATACGTCCGAAATATTTCAAAAACGACACCTAACTCGACCCCATAGCCGAAACCCTTCAAAAAAGTCCTCTTACAGCCCTCCGGGTTTGGGTGATCGGGCTGAAAACCTTGCAGGCACAACTAGACGGTAAACCGAGTATTTTGTCAAAATTTCAGATTAAAAAAAAAAAAACTCCTGCCCAAAACTGCTCGGGCCGCGGACGGACATTTGGTTTTTGAAATCTAGACACTGAAACGGATAATGTCAAATTTTGAGACCGATCAGAACTTTCGACCTCCGTCGCGGTCACATAGGTGTATTATTCCAAGAATAATAAACCAAAAGGGGTTATGGGAGGGGTTGCGCTTTTTTTAATTCTGAAAATTTGAAAAAAGACTCGATTTATCATCTAGTTGTGCCCGCAAGGTTTTCTGCCCAATAGCCGTGGGACGCTATGGGGCTAAAATGGGCCTGCGGGAGGGGTTTTTGAAGGTTTTCTGCAGTTGAGTCGAGTTGTCGTTTTCAAAGTATTTTTGAACGTAGAATTTTTTTGTGGGGCGGGGGGGGGGGGGGGGGGGGGGATTTTTGCAGGATCCCAGGAGGTCAAATAATGTGTCTTTTTTCGAGTAATTTTCGACGCAAAATCAGTTTTTCAAGGTCCCACATCTGTCCAAACATCTTGGATGATAAGGTACATGAACCTACACCTCACACCTTATGTACCTACATGTAATTATGTACCTACAGATTTTTTTTCAAAATATTTTTTAATGAAACAAAATTAATTAAGTTGTAAACACAACAACAAAACAACACAACAACAACAACAAAAATTAAAATTAATTAATTAAGTTGATCGCGCGAAAAACTTTCAAAAATCAACTTATATCAAAGAAGGTGTAAGATTTGCAGCGGTTTCAAGCGTTCTTGAGAGTGGGTTACCTACATAGATAATATCTATGTGGAAAACGTCAAATAATGGTGGACATCTGCATTAGACTCCAAATTTCTTTATAATCGGTTTCTTCTGATTCAATAATTAAATCTTCTAATTCCAATAATAATTATTCCAAGGCTAATTAGGATAAAGAATTAATTATTAATCTTTCTCCTAATTATTCTTGGAATAATTAATTATTCCAATAATTAAATCTTCTAATTCCAATAATAATTATTCCAAGAATAATTAGGAGAAAGAATTAATTATTAATCTTTCTCCTAATTTCTTTATTAGCGAGTAAATGCAGGAAACCGACCTAATTTCTCATTTTTTCTGAATTAGCTCGCTTAAGCGGTTAAATTCAACCGATTTTAATGAAATTAGGCTTATAATGTTCTTTGGTAGTCCTCAAGAAGCGATAACTCCAATATTTGACATGTTCCACATACCTAATATGTAGAATATTATTACGTAGGGCAGAGGACCGGCTTTTATACTAGGCGTTTTTTCGGAAGAAAAAGGCCTGGTTTATATCAGTCTTTAATTACTGCGTCAAGCTGTCGGGATTAGCTGGGATCCCTTCTTCAGGACCTTAAAATGTAGAATTAGATTGGTTGTTAACAATCATCGTCTGAGGGCTAATATGGAATCACATCCGGTTTGTCATTAAGTTTCTACCATATCACTTACAGCGTTGGGGCTTACTAGGTTACTATACATCGGCGACTAGGTACATTTTCATTGAATAGAGTTTGATTTTAGATCACATGCTTATTAAATACTTATTTTACAAAATTTTTGAAGTATGATCACGTTGTGTTGTTTATTTGCTAATGAGCTCATTAGCTTCACAAAAAGATCTTCACTCTTATGTTCAATCAATCGTTAAAAAAGAAGTATCTACTGTTAGAAATTCCCGTTCAGCCCCCTAATGGACTTTTTCCCTTTAGCCTGGCAGGATCCCGCCGCGTGCCGCCAGAGGGTTCGTGGGGTCCATCCGGGACTCAGGAGGGGACGATGACGCCCCTCTACGAACTCCTCCAAGAACATCCCGCGCCCTCTTTCAGTCCTCGGACAGGCATCAACATTTCTGGACAGTGGCCTCACGTTTCCGGTGCTTCTAAGGTAATCTACAGTGCGAACTTCCTCATTCACAGTTTCGGAGGGTATGAGCCACAAGTGGCTTACGTCGAATTTGCTAATTTTGGTTTATTATGTTTCCGCCAAACTGATCAAAGCTCATCAATTATTCAAAAATCATAACTTTTAAATAGGTAGGTACTTAGTTAAAATGAAAATTTATGCAAGTTTCAGTTATTAAAAAATCTTTTTCAAAATTAATTTTTTTTTTTTTTTAATCGGCTTTAAAATGTGTAAGTAATAATGTGTAGATTCAAAGAACCTTCTTTCGTAAATTCCGACTTGATTAAGAGCTGCGCAACCACACCGTGTGGCCTCAGAAGGGCTACAGGCGGGATTTTTGACGAGCTTAGGCCTGGGGGTAGAGGGAAGTGTTGTTTTCGACGTAATTTTGAACCAAGAATCGTGTTTTGAGAGTTCTATACTTGACATTCAATTTTTAAGAATAATAAACCCCTTTTGTGACTAAATTTGCTCTTTTACGACTCTCTTTCAGCCACCCTTCAGAGACCCCTCTTGTTGCCCCTTTTTCAAAAACGCCTGACAAAATAGGTACGTCATTTCGTGTATGAATTTATCTAGCAAATGATATTTCTGCCTCTTGATTTCAAAATATTGAGTCAATAAAACCAGAAGTGTATTATACACTTCTGGGTTCATTGCTTCTATTGAGACTACAATAGGCTACAGCTTGTCTCATCAATAACGAAGAAATGGGTTTCGTCTAGTTTTGAATTTTTCCCCGTAAGTACCGAAGAAGAAAAAAGAAACTTGAGGAGTTGATGCTTATCATCAAGGATTTTGAGCTTAGAAAAATATCACGTACCTAACCAGTTAACTTACTATAGCTTAAGAAAAACTATGAAAATTCCATCGTCTTACCTTTCACATTTTTAATGGCCGCTCCCATTTCGTGGTGATTCCTCCGTCGGGTGTCACAACCTGTAATCAACACATCCATACCTACGGTTTCCCAAGGCCGTTTTGGCTGCTTTTAAAATAGGCGAGTCCACCACCTTCGAGAAAATTAATTCCTAGTTCTTAGAATCTCAGCGGATTTAATTAACCCGCCGGTCATTGTCGGTTGTAACGCCGAAGCGTCAAAACCTCTGCCAAGTGGGTGTGGGATGTCGGGATCGTGTTTACAACTTGATTTTCCTGGGAGGAATCTGTAGCATGATAATGGTTCACAAAATCATCTCTGGAGGGGTTGCATTTTGGTGCATGAGCAGTTAATTGCATACAATGAGCGATAAACCGTTTACGGAAGTGATGGGTAGTCAGGGGCGTATTTAAGGGGTGGACCACCCTGATAACGTAAGGAGGATCCTAACGCCGGAGGGGACAGAAGGGCCTGATGTACCTCCTGGGGTACTTGGTGTTCGAGATGTCCGAGATCCACCAAACATAAGGCCGCACCACCACCACCGGAAAATGGCAAGTTAGGACCATGAGCCAAGCCCTGTAAGAAAGAGCAGAACGTAAATCTGGCGCTAAAGAATGAGAACAGATTGTATTGGGCCATAACTGGACTCAGACACAATCTAACGGCTCGGTACTGCAGGTCTTGCGGCTGAGCGAGGAAGCGCTTGCATCTTCTGTTCGCTGATGATCATTGTAAAACATCACGCATGTGGACGCTTCCCCCACTAAGCTCATTAAATGAACATTTTTTGTTCTACTATAACTGCTCCAAGGCTTAGAGGACCATTACCATCAGGGCTGTACAATACTGCGCTTGTCAGTTGCCTAGATGTGCCCTGACCATCTCCAATATTTTGACTGGAACTAGATGAACCACAGGGTAAATGCCATTTTCAAGTTGGCAGACCCCAATCAGGCCAATTTTGAGTGAATTCGACAAGCCCCCTTTGATCCTTAGCACCTCAAGCCAAGGGGCTTACCTGAGCCTATTGGCCATAATAATTATTGTCAGCAATAGTAAAATTTAAATTAATTAAAACACTGTTGCTTCTCAGTTTAAGTCTGCTGTGTGTAAATGTTGCTGCCTGTTAGTCTTGCCTCATGAGGAGCATATTGTCCAGTTGTTCCCACCGCTTTTTATTTAGAAGGCAAATTTTTGACAATCAAGACATCCAATAGGTAACCTTAGTTAGTTATTAGAAAGAAACTATAGGTGAGTTCTCAGAGTAATTATGAACATTCCGAACCGTTCGGCGCATGCGCAGTATGGCCTTTTGCAAGGACTGTGAGTGGGGGTGGGTTCCTCCCAGGAATTAAACACTCAAGTTCCGATGCTCTGCGAACGCCGAAGTCGTCAGAATCGATTCCGGCAGTTCTGCTTGTTTTCTTAGAACTTGCAGAACTGATTTCGACGACTAATTCCTAGAAGCGTTCGAGTTCTGATTCGGTTCCAAACAGCCAGAACATACTCTGCGAACTCACCCGTACCTTTTCCCCCCAAGATCAATACGATTCTCTTGAAATAATCGATATATAAATTCGAATTCTTGAAACAATCGACATTTTTACGTAAACTCGATACGGTTTTCTCACTTACGATGACTCATTGCAAAATTCGAAGTTATTCTTGTAATACTTTGCAAATTCTACTCAAGCGTTTATTGTTCTTTGATATAGAGTACTTGCGCAAAAATTAATTCTGTGTCATTATTAATTCTGTGTTATTATTAAGTTATTTAAAAGAAAATTAAAAAAGAAATTGTACGATGTTTGGACAGATCTGGGTCCTCCCAAAAACGGAGTTTGCGTCCAAAATTACTCGGAAAACGGCACCTTATTTGACCTCCTGGGATCATTCAAAACTCCTATTTGTAGCCCCATGAAAGCCCCATGCGTCGTCACGGTGAAATCGGATCGTTCTAGGACCTCCGAGAATGGATTCTACGTCCAAAAATACTCAGAAAACGAAACCAAATTCGATCCCATGGCCGAAAACCCTAAAAAAAAAAAAAAAAAAAAAAAACCTTCAAAAATTCAGTGGGTAAAAATACCTACACTTTTGGTATATTTGCATTTTCATGCAATATTTGTACAGCTTTTATTCATAGAACTTGTCAGTCTTATAGTTCATTCGGACTGGATACTTTTCAGGTATAGGTAGTTTCCAGTTGTGGGGGATATTGGGCTAAAGTGGGCTATGGTCAAGTATTGTTGGAGAAACACGTTTCTCGCAATGGGCCATAATTTTGCCTAGATCCTCTGGTCGCTCTTGCTTACGCTCCTGCTGCAGTCTGGTGACCTAAAAGTCTCGCCTTATACGAAACTGGTTTGTTCAGCTTTTTCACTTGTGTTAAGGAATTTGGGTCCCTCCTCAGGCTTCTCAGCACGTAATCCATCATCTCTTGCCATATTGGATTCCTTCGGTATGTTCTACTGCTGTTCATTTATAGTCTGACTTGCGCTGATCCGAAATAGTGATTCCAATGGAAAGCGATGGTTCGAGGAGAGGCATATTGTCAACAGTTGTTCCCACTGTCATGATCTTGGGTGGCTGATCTTCAATGATGAGCCTTGAAATAACTCTAAAAACCTACCTTGTGTGTTCGTCGTATTCATCGGTGCTGTGCTTCTCCTTTGCTTTGATCTGCCCTTACCATCTCTGCATGTCTCGCTGTGGTTTGTTGAGATCTTGCACTTTTGTCTTGTTTGTCAAATGTTTCCGGCACCGCGCTTTGTGGATCCTGCTGTTCAAGATGGGGATGGTTTTTTTTCTGATCCGCTTGTTTCTTCAAGTTTGAGGCTCATCAATTTTCATTAGTAGGGAATTTGCCTTCACGCTCGGCGATGACTTGTCTTGTATGTTTGACTTTCTTGTTCGCCAATGCTGTCTTCGTAGGTTTTCACAATTTTATCAAATAAACTTGCGATTTGTTCATCTACGACCTCTTTTACCGTTGAAATTGCAATTTGATATTTAACAGCGACCATTTCGTAGGAGGAGTTTTCAACTTCTTGAAGGAGTGATGTTTTCTCCTCGCGGGTTAAAACTCGTTGTTCGGTTAGCTTTGATGTCATACCTCAGTTTTCATTGTGTGGAGAAGACCTGACTGAACTGCTCTTACAAATGAAATAAACGTAGAGAACTCTGATAAGATAAAAAGTACATGACGGTTATTGAAACTAACATTTTAATTAAGATTATCGCATTTTTGAATAATGCAAACACTCTTTGGTATAAGAAAGAAGTGTTGAGGCAATATTGGGATTGGTTCGTTGTAATTGGTTCTGGAACTTCACTGCAGATACAGCTAGGCAGAAGGTTGCTAAATGGTGGTGGAATTATGTTGCTCTGCTCCGTTGTCTTTCAGCTTTTGTATCGGAGAGCGAAATAGCACTCATTTAAAAATGAAAAATTGTGGAAGACACTAAAAACCGACGGAACGCAATAAATCTGTCTACGCTTTTGCTCGCTGCCTTCCACACCAGTGTTTGCGCCGAATGAATTTCTATCAGGAGGATGAAGTAACGTTAATAAGCCTCTTGTACCTACCGCTCAATATATGAGACGGATCCGATGACATTTGAATGGGTAATCTAGGCCACATCCGCCTTCTCCTTCCTGTTGGTCTTGGAATATCGTGCCAATCCTGATTGGGTTGTAACTCTCTTCGTAAAGGTCTCATATCACGTTAGATTGTAACTGATGAGTGGTGACTTGTTTACAATCCCGTCTGACCCCTGTTAGAATTCAATGGTTCGCCCAGAGTATGTGAGCGAAGAGTGATGTTCGGTGTAAAAGGACGATCGTTCACATTGAATGTAATGTAAAGGGATTATAATCACAAGTAATGTAATCAAGGTAAAGTCAAAGTACTTAATCATGCTTATAACATGACATTGAAGAATGTGAAAGTAATAATCCTTGATTAACTTTACCAATAAATAAGTACAAATGAAATAAAAGGTGATTCCACGAGGAAGTAAGTGAGGTGGGTACCTACCTATATATAATTACCCCTTTATGAAAGACTTTGTATGAGCTGATTTGGTTTTCATATCTATCATTAAATGATGGAAGATAAATCTTATAAAAGTACGTATTTATCAATGTTACTTAAGTAGGAAGCTTACTTTTCTTAACCGGTAAAAGCGATAAAAGTACGAAATTATCCTACATGGGAGTGGGGTGTTGAACTCATGCGCGCGATCAAGCTCAACTTTGTTATTTCAAATGGGAACCCCTAAAAGTTTTGTCTAAGTCCGATTCCAGACGAAATTGTACGTCCAATATTTGCGAAATTTCGACCAAAGAATAACCAACCCTTGTGTAATATTTGCAGCGTTTTTGAGTGCACGTCAAAGTTGAGACATGAAAATGACGAAACATGGGATGTTTACATTCACTGGGGTACCTGATTTGTTAATACCTACCTCTTTTGTCTTAGCCAACGACTCTGATTTGTATTTTCAATCAACACGATGATTCAATATGTCATCTTAAAATAGAAAACAAACATATTTCAAGGTGAATCAAAACGTAGGTTGATTATCAGGGTATCTATCATATTCTTAAAATTTAAAAATTTTTATAATATATTTAATATAAACAGAGTACGCGGATTCACAGGTTACCTACCTATTCCTCGAATGGTTAAAGTTTCCGGCCGTATCGAAATGTGTTTGGCGAGGAACAATAGATTTTCCAGAAACAGTCAGATTCATGATGCCAATTCAAGGTTAAATACAGGGTTAGCGCTCCACGCCCGTTAGCCCACTATGGTAGACATTTCCTACGAAAATTGAGGAACGGGAGGATCACCATGGAAGGCATTGGAAGGTCCACAAACACATGAGTTGGGTGGTCCAAAGGTTGGAGAACCAGGAACGCCCAACCCCGTGGCGCTAAATCGGTGCTATGGGAGGGTATTTTGCAGGGTTTCGGGTATGAAATTGAGAGGGGTGCTGTTTTCGAAGTGTTTTTGGACGTAGAATCCATTTTTTGGGGTCCGAAATCCGTCCACAACTTGACAAGAAGAAAAAAACTTTTTGAATAGTTGAATAAAAATTTTTATAGATACTTACAGAATTAATTTTTTTTGATAATAATTATCCAAAAATTAATTCTGTTTATTATGCTATTTCTAATAGGTTATAAATGATTTATATCGAAAAATTATAAACCTTTAGTTTTTTGCAATAGGTAGCTGACGCACCAATGAAAGAAATTTTTTTCCGTAATCAGAGCAAAACGTTATACTTACCTAATGTCAAGGCCGTACCCAGGAAAAATTTTCGGGGGGGGGGGGGGGGGGGGGGGGGTTGTGGCACCAGGCGGGGTCCGGAGGCCCTACCCAATAAAACTTTAGAAAAAAACGCTGCAAATTTTACACAAGGGTTTATTATTCTTCAATATAGGTTACTTGTACAGACATTTAATTAATTTTTTTTTTTAGATTTTTATATTCCAAAAAAAAATTTTTTGGGGGATTTTTTTCTTCAAAAATGTGTTTTTTCAAAAATTCTTTATTTTTTTACTCGAAAAATATTTAACCTCCTGGTATCCTTCAAAAATCCCATTTTTAGCCCCATGAAAGAAATAATATTTCTATATTATAGATTGCCACAGTGCAATCGGATCGTTCCGGGACCCCCAAAAATGGATTCTACGTCCAAAAACACTCAAAAACGACACCTAAATCGATCCCATAGCTAAAAGCCTTCAGAAAACCCCTCCTGTAGCCCCATTTTAGCCCCATAGCGCCCCACGGGTTTGGGCGATCGGACTGAAAACCTTGCGGGCACAACTAGATGGCAAACCAAGTATTTTGTCAAAATTTCAGGTTTAAAAAAAAATTCCTACTGCCCAAAACGGCCCAGACGGCGTACGGCGGACGGACATTTCGGATTTTGAATGTAGACCTCTTGAAACGGATAATGTCAAATTTTGAGGCTGATCGGAGTCGTCGACCTCCGTCGCGAAAACATAGGTGTACCTATTATTCCAAGAAAAATCAAAATTGTCAAATAGGTAACCCATTTTTAGGCCATTTTAAGCTTTTATTGACAAAAGTTAGAACGACACTAACTTAGTGTCACTAAGTATATAAATAATAACATAAAAATAATTTCCCCTGTTAATTTGGTGACTAGGAAAATAAATAGATAGACAATACAAATAGACTCAACATTGTTTAACATATAAAAACATATTGAACATAGAAAAACAACCTACAGAATATAGTCAGGGATTTGCGAAGTCGAATGGCGGTCATTTTTCGTGCTGCTACCTATCGTAATACATAGCGCCAAACTACATGCTTTACGGCAACTTCCGTAATGGAACGTTTGGGTCTACGCCGTTAGCGGCGGACCGCGTCCATCCACGTACGCGAATGGGTTTGTAAAATTGTAATACATTTTATAAATTATTTACGTATACTTTTAACTAGAAATTGTTTTGTACTCTTCCTTATTTACCTATGAAGATCAATTATAACTTGAGTAAATTTAATTCCTATGTGTTTGAAAATGCTTATTTTTGGGAAAATTTCGGGGGGGGGGGGGGGGTCCAACCCCTCTGACCCCCCCCCCCCCCCCCGGGTACGGCCCTGCCTAATGTAGAAAAGCACGCTGAACAATTTTGGCATTTGAGGATTTTTTTCGGCATTGATTAAAGTTGTGATATGAGTAGATATCATGGGCGTACGCAGGTCTTCCTTTAGGGGGGGGCTCAAAAATATTGCAGGTAGACATGCTGCCAGCAAGGGTACTTACCTAGTTAAATTAAAATTAAAAACGCTGCAAATTTTACACAAGGGTGTATTATTCTGTGATATGGGTTACTTGTGCGAAAATTAATTCTGTGTCAAAAAAAAAGAGTTAAAAAAATTATTATTATTATTATCTATTATTTTTTTTTTTTTTTCAAAATCTTTTGTTACTTTTTTTTTAATCGGAAATCGGAAAATATTAAATATCTTCTCTTCTCTATCTCTACCTAATAAAAGGAGGATGGTTCTTGTTTGTTTGTCTGTCTGTCGGCAGCTCTGCAAGGTAAACGGCTCGGTCAATTTCGGTGCAGTTTTTTTTTTCAATTGACCGGTGAGTGGACATGATGATGCCCGTATTTTTAAATTTTTTTAAAAGAATTAGGTACATATTTAATTTTAATTTTACAGCTTTAATTTTACATCTTTTTCGTCTGTGTGTCGTCACTTCACATCACGCGTAAAGCGACCGTAATTACTCCACTCGCGCCAAAGGCTGTTTAGGGGGTCGAAAAAATTACGAAAAAATACGAGCCGTATAGATCAGACCTGGAGGAAGACGTCGGTCAAATCGAAAATCGGAATTTCGCCCGGGAAATTCGTCGAAATCCCCGTCGGAATAATCGTTTTTTTCGCGTTTGTCCCACGTTTTTTCGGGTTCAATAATACCCAGTAAGGAGTCGTTTTTTGGGTATGGTATCCGCGAGCCAAATGGGCTACAATCTATGCCAAATCACATTCCGAAGTCGGATTTCATAAAAACCGAGGGGGAGGGGGCGAGTTCACGGTGAGAAGCGAGTTCATCGTTTTAATTCGCGCGGGGTGAGGCTTGAGTTGCGTGGCTGCCGAACATCAGTGAGCTATTTATTGAGACTCTAACAGACTGTTTATTGAGCTATTTATTGAGACTCTTATATATATATAATTCTTGAAAATCTCTAGAAATTCAAAAATGATACGTTCTGAGATAGGTTGAGCGCCCTCAAGGATTTTTCCGTTTTCCCCTCCTTCAACCCCCTCTCCATCCCTAAAGAAGAGAAGGAGTGGGGATTTCAGCCAATATTGATTCGATTTTGATGACATTTTCAGGGATTACGCGGGTTGTGCCTCCCAGATGATATTGAAGGTGGAGTTTTCAAATTTGATTTCACTAGCACTTTGACAGGGCTGGGGGCCTTGCTTCGCTCGGCCGATCATTTTATCAGCCAGGGGAGGCATTTGTCAAACTTTTCAATTTGCATAGGCGTATTATTGATGGTGGAGTTTTCAAATTTGATTTCACTAGTTGTGGAGTTCACAATGTGGACCAATTGATTGCCCAAAAAGGTCGTTCACGCCTCAGGCTTTCGAAATAACATCAGTGTGCACTCCTATTACAATCGATTCAGCGCCTCAAGTTCCTAATAGTATTATAATTTTTAATACTAATACTAATAGTATTATAATGTTTAACATATTATAATGTTTAGCATTTATAATGTATTTTATAAAGAGATCAATTTTTGATCTCTTGGTATCCTTCAAAAATCCCATTTGTAGCCCCATAAAAGCCCTACAGATCCTCACAGTGAAATCGGATGGTAAACCACGTATGTTGTCAAAATTTCAGATTCTTAAAAAAATTCTTACTGCCCAAAACGCCCCGGACGGCAGACGACGCACGGTGGTGCAAAACGGCCATATTTTGGGGGAAAAAAACAACTCTGAAACCCCCATACTTATAGTAGGTATTCGTAAATTTGACGTTGATCACGAATGTACCCCATGTCCCTGTACCTAAAATGGATTCTGAGCCGTTTTTTCCCAAAATACCTTTTAAAAAACGCTGCAAATTTTACACAAGGGTTTATTATTCTTTGATATACGTTACTTGTGCAGAAATTTAATTCTGTCAATGAAAAAATTTAAAAAAAATTTTTTTTTGGTTTTTTTTTTGTTCAAAAATGTGTTTTTTCAAAAACTCTGTATTTTTTACTCGAAAAATATTTAACATCCTGGGATCCTTCAAAAATCCCATTTTTAGCCCCACGAATGCCCTAAACATCGCCCCAGTGAAATCGGATCGTTCCGGGACCCCAAAAAATGGATTTTACGTCCAAAAATACTTCGAAAACGACACCTAACTCGATCCCATAGCTAAAAGCCCTCAATAAACCCCTCCCGTAGCCCCATTATAGCCCCATAGCGCCCCACGGGTTTGGGCGATCGGACTGAAAACCTTGCGGGCACAACTAGATGGTAAACCGAGTATTTTGTAAAAATTTCAGATTTAAAAAAAAATTCCTACTGCCCAAAACGGCCTGGACGGCGGACGGACATTTCGGATTTAGAATGTAGACCTCTTGAAACGGATAATGTCAAATTTTGAGCCCGATCGGAGTCGTCGACCCCCGTCGCGAAAACATAGGTGTATTATTCCAAGAATAATAAACCAAAAACATGTTTTCAGTACATTTTCCAGTGTGCGAGCCAAGTAAGGATTCTCCCGAAGTTTGTACATGTACAAACATTTTTGTAGTAATTTTCAATGTTAGGGTGTTCAATCGACGCCAAATTTATTGCTCTACAACTTTTCTTTATGTATAAAGAAATGTTGTAGAGCAATAAATTTTGCGTCGATTGAACACCATAAAATTGAAAATTACTACATAGGGTACCCAGGAAAAATAGTCGCATACCTACCTTAGCTAGCCCAAGCTCTACTTATGTTGAATTAAATGCACAAAAATCATGGTTTTTTGCTTCAAAATCCGCTAAAAACTTGTTTAAACCTGTGTCTAGATTTTTTCCGCAGAAAGATAAAATTTCTTTCTTATAGCTGAGTAAAAACTGAACAAATTCGATGTCTAACGAATTTTTTCACGTGCAAAATGAGTCGGCTACGATTCTCCGTAAATATATTTAATATAATTAATACTAAAGTATTAAACCTTTAGGTTTAATACTCCCGTAAACTCACAATTTTCCAAAATCGAGAAAGGTATACTGCACGAGTCAGGTCTACAGTACGAGTCAAGTTGATGACTTTTTGATCCGAAAACTATTCATATCAACCCTCCAACTAATACTGAATGGAATAATGTTCCATATTATAAAGATTTTGGGGGGGATTTCAAAATATTTTTTTGGTTTTTTTCAAAATATTGTTTTCAGTATGGTGTGATAGATACCCTATATCGTAAATAATAATTACTTACACAGCTTGAGTAATAATACAAAATAACATTCAAATCATTTTTACAAAATCAAGTGTTGTAGTTCACTTTTTTCCCCTCTTAATATAAAACATTAAATGTTTACACAAAATGTACACAACATAAGTACCCAGCAATGACAAGTTGATTTTTTTTTTCACCCAATTTACAACATGAGCCGCCTTGGGTTCTCTGCGAATTTTTCAACCACTACTTCCTCTTTTTCTTTCTTTTTATCTGAAAGTGTATATATTTTTTCGTTTGTCTAGGGGGGGGCCCGGGCCCCCCCTAGCCCCCCCTTGCGTACGCCTATGGTAGATATCACTCAGTTGTTATTAAATAACAACTGATGTATCAATTAAATTTTAATTGATACAATACTAAGTATAATAGTTTATTTTATATAAGTTATATAAAATAAACTATTCGAGTCTGTCCCGTTAAGTCCCCTATTTCAGCCTGGAGTGTCCCGGATTCGCTATACCTACCAGAGATGGCAGCCCAACTGAATGTCCCAAAGAAAAGTTTCTATTGAGAATTCCAAACTGCCTTAGTTTGTAAGTGCGTAATTAAAAAAAATCTTGGCGACGGATACCAGAGAAAGCCCAACAATGAAGTAAAACGCTGCAAATTTTACACAAGGGTTTATTATTCTTTGATATACGTTACTTGTGCAGAAATTTAATTCTGTCAATGAAAAAATTAAAAAAAAAAATTTTTTTTTGGATTTTTATCTCAAAAAATTTTTTTTTTTGATTTTTTTTGTTCAAAAATGTGTTTTTTCAAAAACTCTGTATTTTTTACTCGAAAAATATTTAACATCCTGGGATCCTTCAAAAATCCCATTTTTAGCCCCACGAATGCCCTAAACATCGCCCCAGTGAAATCGGATCGTTCCGGGACCCCAAAAAATGGATTCTACGTCCAAAAATACTTCGAAAACGACACCTAACTCGATCCGATAGCTAAAAGCCTTCAAAAAAACCCTCCCGTAGCCCCATTATAGCCCCATAGCGCCCCACGGGTTTGGGGGATCGGACTGAAAACCTTGCGGGCACAACTAGATGGTAAACCAAGTATTTTGCCGAAATTTCAGATTTTTAAAAAAATTCCTACTGCCCAAAACGGCCTGGACGGCGGACGGCGGACGGACATTTCGGATTTAGAATGTAGACCTCTTGAAACGGATAATGTCATATTTTGAGCCCGATCGGATTCGTCGACCCCCGTCGCGAAAACATAGGTGTATTATTCCAAGAATAATAAACCAAAAGTAGCTACCTTGAACTAGATTTTCAAGTCATCAAGCTGAACATCACAAAAAAAATGCCTTCGACGGTTTCACGGCTGTTCAGCAACTTATAAGACGTTTAACATATAAATGGGGATGAGTTAACCCTTTTATGATAATTTTATCTTTATCTTTCGGGCGTGGGTGACGAGATAAACTCTCGTAGATAGGAAACTTTTTTGGCGTCGAACTTAGCAAAGCCCCTCCCCGCCTTCCCACATCGACCTATTCCGTATTCAACGGCACAAAGTGATCATGCAATCTCTTCTTGGCCTTCGGGAATATACAATTCAAGTCCTTTACCTAATGTGGAGCCCAAAAGTTCTTTGCCTTCGAATGTCGTGCTCGAATGCTGAGTTAGATAGGTAGTAAAAACGGTCTGAGTCCAATGATAGCAAAATGTTAATGTAATATACATATTATGTACCTACTTACCTACACTTAATTAAGATACCACATTAGGGAATTTGTCTTTGTCTAAAGATCGATAATGCATTGTACCGGTAAGTAGAATAAGTACATAATGAGGTGATCGTTCGGCGCGGCCAAACCCTTCAAAAACAGCCTATAGCCATAGGTAGATTGGGGGGGGGGGGGGGGGGGTTACCTCGGCCTGTCAACTATATCAACACTATCCCGCCCATGAGTAACCAATTATACCAATGACAATAGGGACCAAATTAGCCCAGCTGTTCAAAATGTTTCAGCCCTCAGCTTCCAGCGTATGCGAGTTTGATTAATTAGGCCCCTACATTGTTGGTAGGCACCTAGTAGTGAAAGCTCTGCAAAATCAAAAGCTTACACAATAGAACTAGTGACAATGCAGAACAAACAGTCATAATGATTAGAAGTAAAACGCTGCTAATTTTACACACGGGTTTATTATTCTTTGATATAGGTCAGTTGCGCAAAAATTAAATCCTTAAGATAACATAAATATTATCTTGAATAAATATTATCATCGAAAATGGTTGAAAAAAATAATTTCCCAATTTTTCTGTACAATGTTTGGACAGGTGTGGGGCCTCGGAAAACGGATTTTATGTCCAAAATTATTCGGAAAACGACACCTTATTTGACCTCCTAGGATCCTTAAAATATCCCATTTGTAGCACCATGACAGATCCCCATGGTGAAATCGGATCGTTCTTGGACCCCCAAAAATGGATTCTACGCCCAAAAACCCCTCCCGTAGCCGCTTTTTAGTCCCATGGGTTGGGACGAACGAACTGATAACCTTGCGGGCACAACTAGATGGTACTAATCCGAGTACCTATTTTGTCAAAATTTTTAAATAAATTCCTACTGCCCAAAACGGCTCGGACGGCGGACGGATATTTCGTTTTTGGAATCCAGACATCTTTTAACGGATAGGTAATGTCAAATTTTGAGGCCGATCAGAATTTTCGACCTCCGTCGCGACTACATATGTGTATTATTCCAAGAATAATAAACCAAAAAAAGCTAGCAATTCTACACAAGGGTTCATTATGTGTTTATTATTAATAATAATCTTTTTTCAATGTCACAGAAATAATTTTTACACAATAAACCCCTAATTATTCCAAGAATAATAAATCAAAAGAAGCTAGCAATTCTACACAAGGGTTCACTTGTGTAGAATTGCTAGCTTCTTTTGGTTCATCATTCTTGGAATAATTAGGGGTTTATTGTGTATGAGTGACAATGTAACCTATTGTCAAAATTTCAGATTTAAAAAAAAAAATTACTTTCCAAAACGGCATGGAACGTATTATGTCAAATTTTCCGTCGCGATTATATAGGTGTATTTTTCCAAGAATAATAAACCAAAAAACTAGAAACGTTTGATCGTAGATCTTACTAGTAGTAATAGAAATGTTGGGGAGATCAGAGAATGACCAGATGAGTATATAAGGACAAATCCTCTCTCGAGCCTGTGACAGCAGTAAAATCCTTATTACAACCCCACTATCCTTGTTTGACCCCATCAGGTTTGAAAATACGAAAAGGAGTTTGGCCAAGACCTCAAGGCCCTGAGGCTGCTTAGCACTATGCTACAAAAGGAACATAAATCGGTATTGGCAACTAGGGCCCGTCAAACGGCACAGCTCAGAAAAACAGGGCATGGTGCCGGCACGAGAAAGTCTCTTCGGAGTCAAAGGAAACCGAAGGCTCCCTGTTGTCTGGAAAGGATTTACGACCTGTTGATGCCCAATAAAAACTTGTAAACCCCGGTAAGGCATCAATTTGAATTCTCCTCATTTGTGGTTGACCAGAGCAGGAGAAGTGTCGCACGAGCCGAAGCTGTTGATCGTTTATGCTACCAAGCCGCCTAAAAACTGTTGATTAGGACATGAGTAATACTCAGAAAAGAAAAATCAATTTTACTAGTTTAAAATCATTAGCGATGGTAAATTCTGAGAGATTCCAGCTGGATTTCCGACTGGATTCCCAAGGATGAAATGAATTCAAAACGTTACGAAAACGTTTCAGGAAAAAGGAAATGTGATATTCAAATGGGTGCAAATGCAGTTCCCGAATAATTGAGCGGTCAGTTGCTCACAGGCTGCCAAACGATTCAGGAATGCGCAAAGATATTCAAGAATTTAAGTAATACCTTGATTGCAGTTAGACGCAAAGAGTATACGTGCGAGTATAAATTGCTTCTGAATATTTGCAAGTCAGGAGAATCTCTGATTGCTTCATACCGTAATAATCGGGTTTAAAAATTTAAATGGGTATGTACATGAAGCAACGACTTGTTTGTGAGATTAGACGCTTGATTACCTTCGTAACAGAGAAATAACCGAAGAACATTGAAGGTGTGCGTTTACAACTGTATACCTACTTGAAGATTGTCATAAATAAACGATGCAGCTACGTTGAGGGTAAAAATTGATTTATGCTTAGTTAATCATGCATGCGAGATGTTGTTGTTACATAAATAAATATGTACAGTCGATCACGACCCCACCTGAGGGCGTTCGAACGTTGGGCCGTTGTTTACCTACTTATTTTCAAGTTGAGTTCGACCACGACCGGGAGTTAAGGCTGATCAAACCGTGGTGCTCATATTGTAGAGGGGAGGATTTATAACTTGGGAGGGAAAAGAACATTTCGCTTCGGGCGGTCCTGACGTCACGGGGGTTTGACAACCGTAAAGATTTGTTGATCACGCGGCAGATGCGGATGGCGAATTGGCTTTCTGCCGGGATTTATTTGAGAGAAAACTTGTCCCATTAACACCTAACGGTGAGGGGTTTCAATTACTTGCAAAACCCTATTTAGTGTGTTTACAAATATTAGGAATTTTATTTCGAGCCGTTTCTCACAGCATCACAGCTATCGAAAACACACCTTAAATAATGACCATCCAGTACTACTATATTCAACCAACCGGGAAACGTAAATCCGCCTGTAGGTAGGTTTAATACCACCTGTGGATTAAAAGATAAATGGCTGAACTTTGGCTTGGACAATTAATTAAAATAAAACATCTTCAAGAGTGTCAAGACGCTAAAATGAGTTGAGAGGAAGGAAGTCAAGTTTATTTTTTTAAACTAGGCAGCAGAATACCCAGGCGTTGCCGGTAGTGGGTGAGGACAAATTCGGGTGTACGTTAAGTAGGTATGAGATGAAGCCTGCTCAGCTCATCTGCGTTTTATAGGCACTTTGTTGATCACCGATGGGAATCATTTCGCACACAGAGACTGGCATTCAGTAGTGTTGGGCTGATGGTTGTTTCTGTTTAATGAACGTAACTTCTCATTGGATTAATAATATGCCTGTAGGAAGCTCTACATCTATCTATCGATGTCCTGTCCCCCCAGCGCCGCCTGCCGCCCACTAATCCGTTAGCATTAGCGCTTTCACGTCGGCGTCGTTCTCCTGAGATCGGATCAGCTACAGCCGACTCGGGAGGCTGCCTAAAATCCACAATCTTTAGCAGACTGCCCATTTTTCTTGCTACTGCGTGACTTACCAGACGACATGCATGGCCGTAATGGAGCATCTTCCGACAATCCAGAAGCCTCCCCCGACTCCTCGGGTGAGACCTCCGAGGAGGAAACAATCTACACGCCAGGGGCGGCTGCCACGGAGTCCATACTTGACGCGTCAAGATTGGAAGCCGGAGAACCGTCTTCTGGTACACTCGCACGACTCACTGTGCAGAGTATCCGTACTTCCTCCCGCTCCATCCTGGAATCTGGCAGATCTAGGGACTACCGACTCCTCGGGAATTCCTTGGGTGACCAGGTTCCCCTGCACTGCGGCCGGAACAACCTCACTGACAGCTGAAGTGTGTCAAGCCTCTGAGGACTGTCCTCCCTTACTCCCTCTGGCCTCATCCACAAACACTGGCGGCGTAACCACGGACGCTGTGCCGGACGCATTCCGCCATTCACACCTCGTAATTAATAATCAATTAGGCTACTCAACTCACACAATGATTGTGAACTAGTCCTACAGATATTCTAGAACTAATTGTTAATTTTTTCGTCCCAGATGGCAAGAAAAGTTACATAATTTGTAAAAGTCAGTATATCAATGATTAAATACTCTGGAATGAACATTAAATGTTCATATAAATAATTATATATAAATAATTAATATAAATTTTATATTAAGAATATAAAATAGGTACTTAAATTTATTATAGGGGCCTACCCCTGGGGCTGCCTGTAGATATGGGCCCAGGGCCGCAACAAACGTAAATCCGCCGCAGGTAACTATCTCGTTGTGATTAATTGGCTCGACACGCTGTGACGACAGAAATTTTACCTCCGGACGGTGAACTGCTCCTATTCCGAGAGCCCCTTCATCCGCAGCATTCCACCGGTTGACAGGTTGATTTGAAAAGTCCTTATGAAAGCATTCCTCCCACATCCCGTTCCCCAAACCACCAAGATCGAGTCGGGTATTCCTTCTTGTCAAAATATCAAAAAGCACGAAGAATCTTTGGTTTTGACATTTTTTCGAAGAGATTATCTGATAATCTCTTCGAAAAAATGTCAAAACCACAAGGAGATGACGCTGCCAGGTTCAAGGTGAGTCTTCTTCTTCTTAGGCCTCGCGTTATATTACCGACGCAATCTATTCACTCGACTTATCTTGATAGCATACGATTTTTGAAAGGTACCGAAGAATTTTCACCGGACAAGTTTCCACTCGTGATCTTGAGAGATATGAGCGAAATATGTAGGTACATACCTACCTACTAAGTTGAAAGAATGTCATCCGCCACCAAAGTCAAGTTTGTTCTGCTTGAGGCGCAACGACCACCACTTAACCTCCATGGAGTCCAAGTCTTGGACCCTACTTCTTTCCAGAAATGGGTTTCTTAGCCGAACTTCCCTTGTTTTGTATTCTACATTGATAGTAGTTTACTGCGGATTTTGTTGCATAGGTACTTACTTGATGTAAATTGGATTACGTGGGGTTATTCTTTTATGAATTTGTCATTGAATTGATTGATTCATTCTTTTGTGAATTGGTAATTCTTTTATAACCACTGATCGACGGAAACGACAACTCACTCGACTTTCTATTCCAGGAGACGGATTTTACCCAATCCAAAGCGCTTTTACGATCACTTTGGGTATTACGTTTTCCTGTCAAGGGTTAGAGCTTATTTCCATCAATCTTTCGGGCGCACGTTGTTTCCATCTTCAGATTTTTCCCGCCTTAAGTCTTCTCCTTAATCTCAGTCTTCCAACATTCATAAAAATAATATCAAGTACATATTTTATTACTTTTTCAGGGATGCGCATTACAACTGGAGGCCCGCAATCCACCTGATGGAGGTCAACTTGACGTAGGACGGTCATCCTCCAATCGCCAGAGTTCTTGGTGAAACGATGACACTATGGGAAAAATTGTTCTGTTACTTCTTGCTTCTATTTTCATGGGCACCAGGGCATGGAATCAAGATCGAAGTGAGTGAAGTTTTTTTTTTTGTAGAATGGGGAAGTTGGCTCAGTGAGGCGAAGTCGCTCAGGTTGAGCCACCACAGAAGTTGGGCTGGAATTATCACATTTATCGGTGCCACCTACTGACCGTCTGTTCCGAACAATGACCTTAGATTTGATGGCAAGCTATTAGTTTCGTTAGCTTATGCCTCAGAGTAACAAGACCTATTTCTTTTTTACTCCGTGAAGCTCAGCTCGGTGAATTTTATAATTCTACATTTTACTGGGAGATGTTTTTTTTTTAAATTTCACGTGCCTACAAAAGTCCAGTCAATTCGTGGCGAAAATGATATCGAAGTGGAAAAAATGTATGGTTGGATTTTTTGGTCTTATTTTAAGTTATTTGGGGTGCTGAACCCGAATCTGAAGAGTTCCAACAAAATCTCAAAACGCATAACAGATATTTAATATCTGTTATCCGTTTTGAGATAGTCACAAAGAAACTCCAAACTATTGCACTTATTTAAGAATATACTTATTAAACAAGTGCAATAGTTTGGAGTTTTATTGCGAATATCTATAAGCAAAACTTAAATTTTAAGTTTTTTGCCTATAATTCCGAAACTTGAAGTGAAAGAGTATTACATTTCCTATAAAATTCACTAAGTTAAAGTTGATTATAAATTCAATAGTTCAGGAGCTAGAGCGGTTTGAAAAAACGCTGCAAATTTTACACAAGGGTTTATTATTAGGTTTGTTCCTGGGGCCGCAAACATGTAAAAGCGCCAGTGCTAGGGGAAAAACGTGTAAAAGCGCCACCCTCGTTTTCAGCCTCCCCTAACTAGTACTTGTAGAAGCGCCACCTCCAGTCAGAATTCCCTACAACTGTCATTAAAATTTTGTAAAACCGCCACCTCCAGTACCTAAAAGCTTCTACATCATTTGGCGGCAAAAAGGCTAGACCAAAGAAAAGTTTCAGGAATCTGCCAACCTCGTTATGCTCGTTAGAGTCAGGAGCAAGGCCCAAAGATTGCACTTTCCGAAATAATGCCTGGCCAAAATGGAAAATTCAACACGAAACGACTGCATATGGGAAAATGCGTTGGAACCCCTGGTGCGCTGCCAGTTCAAAATCAAACAGATACTGTGAGGGGAGGAGTAAAAGTCCATGTTGAGCACATAATTCTACCAGAAATGTCCATAGTTCAGCGTAGCAATTTGGACGGTAGGAAGCTGAATGCTAGTGGGACAGCACACTTGTTCGCGAGAGCATGTATGGTGTACAGCTGGCTGGGCGGTTTGGTTTTGGACCAATCGCTTGGAAACGCAATGGGTTTGTACCAAAATAGCGATGGTTTTGGCCATGGTCCCCTAACGATGGGCAATGAGTTTTGGCTCACGTAGAAAAAACAGAACGTGTTTCTGTTCACTCATTAGTCGTGTGTGAATGCATTGGAAAACCCGAAATAATTTGTGGAAAGCTGGAAATGGTTTTGATCGGTCCTAGTGGACCCAAATGCGTGGAATCTGAGTTTGCACCATCTTGGGAGACGTGCATAGGTTTTGGTTTTTTTTTTTTTTTTTTTTTGCCATTATCACCAAGAAGGAAGTGTCTGACAAAATCAAAACCTTATGATAACCCTTTTTTTGAAGAGGACAAACGTCTGCGTCGAATGAGTACTCTATCGACCCAATCTGGTTAAGCCGTCTAGCCGACACCAAACGTCAAAGACGTGCAATTTCAGACGTGCGCGCTAATCGGTACAAAGTCATTGCTCTCGTTAGGGTTCGTGGGAACAGGGATTGGGCCAAACTCATCATGACCTCTGAGCCCAAATACATTGCTTCGACACGGACCTTTCACTTCTCATTGGTCCAAACCCATCACTCCCTGGCTGGCTAAAGTGCAATGAAAGACCCCTGAGGAGGGACCTGGCGCTTCTACAACTCCCGCGAAATGACCTCCGAGAGAGGACGTGGCGCTTTTGCATGATCATTAAAAACAGGAAAAAAGGTATTGGCGCTTATCCACGGTAGCCCCTGGGGCGTTAGTGAAGTTGAGGGTGAGTGTGACGTGAGGGGATGTGTGCGCTCGCGCTACTGGAACGGGTTTTTCAAGGATGTCTACGATTAACCAAGTAAACAAAAATGTGGGCACTTGACACTTTTGAAGTCAGGATATAAGAGATCTGGCCAGGTGACAAGGTTATCAAACAAGCTGTAGAGGGGGTAAATCACACTCACATGCTCACAGTCTGAAATGTGAGCAAGTGTGAACACCTTTCATCGCCTCACACTCACGCTCCTGGAACAGCAAATTCGAGCCTCACACTTCCTCAGATGTCACTCCTGGAACGGTGAGTTGGTGGGCTTGGCCAACGAAACGTAGCACTGCGCAAGCGCAAGCTCCTCACATTGTGTCACACTCAACACCAAGGAAAAACCTATTCTTAGTTACTTGTGCGAAAATTAATTGTGTTAATAAGAAATTTTCTGGAAAATAGCCCCCACGTTGAAATCGCATCATTCTGGGACCCCCTAAAATGGATTCTACCTTCAAAAATCCTTCGAAAACAACACCTAACTTAATCCCATAGCCAAAAGCCTTAACAAAAAAAACCCCTCCCGATTTGGTTTACCCCATTCCGAAGCGAGCCGGAGCGGCTAGTTTACTATAAAAAAAGTAACTCTAGAAGCCCCACATTTTCTTCCCATGCAGGTAGTTTTTTGCATCTTAAAACGCATAACAGATATTTGTTGGATCTCTTCAGATTCGGATTCAGCACCCCAAATAACTTAAACTAAGACCAAAACATCCAAACATATATCTTTTTCCGCTTCCTGATACGCATTGACTGGACTGGATTGAAGTCCAAGACCTACAAAATCACCCTTGAGACACCAGGTGGTCGGACAAGACCATCCACTCCACCGTCTCAAATAGTTAAAAACTTTCATTAAAAAATCACTATTGTCTTTAAACATTAAAAAATTATTAAAATGCCGCTCAATTCAGTTGATGGTCGAGCCTATACGTCCAGCAGATTGTGATGGTATCGCCTTCCTCAATTGCTCTCACCCAAACACTTGAGATGGAATCGGCCCCTGTGAGGACTCGAGGAAATTTATGAGTTCATCTGGGTAGTTTGATGTCAAGGCTTCTGCACCACCAGTGCAATTGTGTTCCTTCTCCCCCCCCCCCCCCCCCCGCAAACGGCTACAGTATCTTTCAACAGTGACTTTTACTCATCGTAAGTTGCGATAGACTGTATATAGGCAGTGAACAAACACACACAAACAACAACACGACATTGCAAATCGTATTAAACTTGGGGTTTTAGTTCTTTTGAACGTAGTTGTAAAGTACCTACATATATTATAATAATATTATTATAAGTACCTAATATTAGGTACTTAAAGTACCTACATATATTATAATAATATTATTATAAGTACCTAATATTAGGTACTTAATTGTAAAGTGATCAGGGACACCAACTATGCATTTTTTGTTCAAAATTACTTCTAACACTACAGCCCAGCCAACACCTTAATTAAAACCATTCAAACATCTAAAACGCCCTAAACAAAATGACCTCGAAACGGCGGTCTAAATCGGTTCGATGCCCAAGATTGAAAGATGAAAGAATTTGTCAGGCTAAATGGCTGCGCCGAAGCTAAAATAACCAAATGAATATGTATATGGGGTTCTTGATTAAAAGCTGAATTGGAATCCTCATATTAAGAAAGCAGTGCAAGTGCTAGCCGCTGAATGTTTGCTAGACGCTGGGGCTGCTTTGCAGACACAAAGGCTGGCTGGTGTAATAGGAACTCCTTAATGGGGACATTCGTAGGTACTTGCCGACAGCTGCGCTGGAGGTCCTACTACGCCTTCCACATCCATGTTCAAAGACCTGAATTTCTGCAAGCTGCGAGGATGAAGAACGATCATTTCAAAGTAAAGTGCGGGGTCGGCTCCTGCTCCATTGTGAAAACCTAATCCGTTACCACAAATCCGATTTACTTTTTTTTTTTATTTTTCTTCTTGTTGGAATTCACGACACGAGCTGCTATTCACGTCGTTTTTGGATAGAATAGGTAGGTACCAATGATTGAGCAGCGATATCAGAACTAATGTCTACCGTCTTTCAGGTGGGAGTAAACGTCATTGGCATCGACTAGGTTGTCAGAGCATAAAAGGGGCCTAAGTCTTCGTTCTGTCAGACAGTCAGGGGGTTCTGAAGGCCTTGGTTTCGTTTTTAATCTCATCAAAGCTTGTTTGGGGCTGTTTAAATCAACGGAAATCCCTTACGAGGGAAAAAGTCATCCTTACATGGTATCGCGCGATACCAGGGCATTGAGGGCATCAAAGGTTGGTTCCGAAGCTAATGATGTCCTTGCAATGGAGGGCTCAGCATGTCTTCTGTATCTCTATACTCTTTCTAGGGACGACTAGGAACGTAGGCGATTTCTACTGAATGAAATCTTAACTGGGAGCCGAGAGAGAGAAAGAGCAATACGGCAAAGGATCCCTAGTCAGGGGCAGGCGCAACTGTTCTTTAGAATCTCTAAATCAAGCACAATGGAGGAATGACATGAAACAGTCCACTGCATGCTCCATTGGCTGTGCTCTTTGGATTATGCTGGTGGATTGCACTCGCACGGTTCCGTTTAAAGTCGAGCACTTTGTCACTCAAGTTGGTTCTAACAACACCTAATTGACATCTTGGCCCCTTCCATCCCCATGGTACAATCGGATGGTTCTGGGGCCCCCCAAAAATAGGCTCTACGTCCAAAAATACTTCGAAAACGACAACTAACTCGAGCACATAGCAAACTATACCAACACATAGAAACCCCCTCATAGCTCCACGGGTTCGTGTGCTGAACTGCCCAACTGCGCAAAACGGCGTACGGGCAGTTCAGCACAGACATTGCAATAATTGTAGTTCCATACATGGAACCTACTATGAATCCTTTTAAATTTGTCATACAAATTGTGTTATAAGTACAAATAAAATATGATGTTTTTACTTGCAATACCTATGCGAACTCACTCTGTACAAGGTTGGGGTTCAGATTAGTGTTTACCTACACTTGTAACTTACAAGTTGAATAATGAAACTAACAATAACAAAAATTCCCACTCTCGCCTTCACTTTTTTTTTACAGTCGCAAACATTTCAATGGTTAAAAATGATTTTCAACGTACTATTTCGTGCGGCTTTTATGGTTACAAAAAAAAAGGGAACAGAAAGAAGCGGTTTCTGTGAAGCAGTGTTCTCTCTCTCCTGGCTTGCACTTTAATAAACAGCCTGCCGGGCAAGTTAGACATTCACAATAACACCACTCCCCGCCTGTTTATTCGCGTTTCTACTTACCTGCCCGCCGGTTATTAGCTGACTTATGGCGGCCATCGATTTCACTGGAGGCCTCCGTATTGACACGGTAAATAACCAGATTGAGATGCTCTTCTTTTGGTGCAGTCGAGTGAGGCGGTAATTATTCCAACGACTGACGCAATAAATCCTGTTGAGTTTACATTCGACAGTTTAAATACGGTCTGAACGGCTTAAAAACGGTTTTATTGCATTTTTTGCAAGATCAATTTTGGTTTCCAATAATGATAATCAACCAGGTCTCTCGTAGAAGACCGTAAAATCTTGATTTGCCTCACATTAGGCTCTTAAAGCAGCCTCTAGATTCTTAAAACCAACCAATATAATCATTTAAGGTTTATTACGTCGCCTAAGAAACAACACCACCTATCAACCATTTCCTTACTTTACAGGAGAAGGAAAAAACAATACCCAAGCCAAGTTATTGAGGTCGTGAGGCATCATGTCTTTTCCGGCAGTGTGATAGCCCCATTAGAGGATTTCTTTAAATATAAGCAGATCATAAAATTTACATTTAATGTACTTGAGCAACCTAACTTGCAGATACACTAGTTGGTTCAGAGCTGTACATTTTGCTTCATTACTAATGAAAAATGTTTTGCATTGTTTTCAGAACCGAAATTCTCTGGTGATAAAGTTAGCATGAAAGCGATTCTGCCACGATACAGGCGAGTACAAGAACGAATCGTAGAACTGCACAACAGGATGAGGGCTCTGGTTCACCCTCCATCTTCGAACATGCTAGTTATGGTTGGTATTAATGCCTCGCAGTTTCCGAGTTGCGGTCAAATTCCAATTAGATATCCCAGTTGCGGCCCCCCTCTCATGCAAGGATATCCAAATTGTGGTCCTTGTCACATCCGAATTGTGGTCGTACCTTGGTAATGTAACATTAGGTGAGCTATCCCCCAGTCTCAGCTAACCCACAGTCCCCATGTCAGTCCTGCCTAACCGACTAGTCGAGCTGAAGTCGAGCGTGTATTTGGGCCTGCGCATGGTTACTGTGACTACCCGGACGTCCTTCAAGGAGGGTTCACATCCATGCGGAAATGCGGTATTGTGTCATTCCGGCATTGCGTTCAGTCTACAGATTGGCCGATGCCAGCGGGTGGGAAGAAGTTGGTTTTGCTGGAGGAGCACTTTCAAAGCTGACTGTACACATCCGAAAAATCAGAAATGCCGCAACTGATAACAGCGATAACCTGCGCAGTTCACTACTGATCGTCCAGGTTGTTGTGGTCGCCATAGCACAACAAAACAAATAAACGCGGGAATGAACAGCCGAAGCTACAACGACAAAACACAAATAAACGCGGGAAGGAACACCTGTGTGCAACACAATCAGAAAATTGAAACAACTTGGAAGAAAAGGCCGGGTTTTCTTGAAGTGCTTTTAATCAAGACATCCAAGTTGTTTCCTGACTACGAAAGCCGGTTCCTCCATCCTACAAATCAGAAAATTTGCCGGACGCTTGTGAACGCCTGGCCGGAATCCTCTCAACTGCTGACGCGTTCACGCATTGAGGGAATGCCGCATGGATGTGAACCCTGCTTCAGCCCTACAAATTCTGCCAGACCCCCAAAAATCCCGCTAGTGACTGGCACTCCGAAGGTCACTCCCAAGCCCAAGATGCCTGAGGTGGCCTGGATCGCTGCCCAATTAAACATTGTCCGGGCGGCGGCCGTCCCTGCTAAACTCCTTCCCCACCGCTGCAGACTCGGTGTGCAGTTCCTGGGAATCCAGGAACCCTATTACTCCCGTGTCTGTCGGAGGGTGATAGGATTCGAAGGGGCAAGGGTGGTCACAGGTGCTGGTCCTGGTCCAGAATTCTCTGGTCCAGCCATTGTGATCTTGGATGGTGCCCTGACCGTCTTGAAGCTCGGTCACCTTAGCAGCTCCAACCATGTCATGGTACTCCCACTGATTTACAATCTCACCTTGGACTGCAAATCGGATGGTAGGTACCTTTTGAAGACAGGACCGCAATAATTGTAACAATATTACAATTACAATTATTGTTATATCTCACTAATGGACTTCGAGCTCGTGACCGCAACTCGGATACAGCCTAATGTCTACCTGTACGTTAGGAGGTAACGCAAAGTCACATCTTGTATTGTATACATATTATGTCACATCATATCATATACGCCATATTATGTCGTATCACATTTCTACCAACTTTTCAGGAGAACCAAAAAAATTATTCAAACCCATGCTGGTGATGAAATATTACAACTTTTAGTTTATAGTTCTTGGAATAATACACCTATGTAATCGCGACGGAGGTGGAAATTGCTGATCGGCCTCAAAATTTGACATTATGGGAGACTGGAGGCAAAAGGGTTGGTTGACATGATCACTTCAAAACCTTGCCTAGATGAGTGGGAGGGCTACCACTCTTATCACGTGACTTTCTAGTGGTATTTCAGTTGCGGACAATGTTTCGTCGGAATCGGAGGCGTTCGTGCCCGTCGTTAGGAGAAAAGTAACAATTTTTAAAGCGTGCCCAACATCTGTCCAAACAATGTAGGAACAATGTATTTTCCTACAGAAAAATTTGAGTTTTAAATTTTTTCAACAAAAAAAATTTTTTTATGACAGAATTAATTTTTGCGCAATTAACTAACTACCTACATCAAAGTATCTTAAACCCTCGTGTAAATTTGTAGTTTTTTATTTTTTATTTGAGCAAATTTCATAATATTTTGGCAGTTATAAAAAGAAAATAATATGAAACTTGTTCAAATAAAATTAAAAAATTCTTTCGATTTAGAAAGCAAGATTTTTTTGTTTTTTGTTTGTGGCTATGAGACCCTCGATTCTAAAGTTTAACACACTGGGCTAGCTATAATTGATGGGATTCGTCCCGCTTTCAGCGGTGGGAGAAATCCGCTGCAAAAGCGGCTCAAAAGTGGGCGGAAAGCTGTCGACTTTTGGACCACTCAGCGGTAGACCACCGATGGCACGAAGAGTTGGGAGCCTGCGGGCAGAACATCTTCATCTCCAACCACCGTGTGCCCTGGTGAGTCGACAAAAACACACCGTCATGCCATTAAAATACTCCATAAAACATGAAGACATTTGAGACCTAATTGGAAACCCAGAATTGCCGAGATATTCAAATTGAAGAGCGCTGTGTTAATTTTTTTTATCGGTAGTGGTATCGCTACCTTCTCACAGTGCTGGCTTTTTAAAATTTAAAATTTAGTTCTCCATGCCCTTCCAGGATTTTTGCGCTGAGGACGTGGTACCTTGAAAAAGAGAACTTCCTCTACGGTGGGGATAACGCTACAGCCGACGAACACGGAAACTATTTGCAGATGGTGTGGGCGACGTCTCACAAGCTCGGATGTGGCCTCTCTCACTGCGTTCACACTTCGGGGAAAACCTACTACAGCTACGTGTGCAACTACTGTCCGCTGTAAGTAAATAATGGCATTTGGTTCACACCCTTGTGATCTTTTTGCTCCATTAATTGAAATCATGTAGAACTTTTGCAGGTTGCATCGCCGAACCGTTTAGCATCACGCCATTACGGTGGGAAATTGAATCTATCATCAAAGCTGAATAAGGCGTATAAGGCCCCGTTTCACAAAGTGGGACACCGAACTTTTTCAAAATCAGTTAGTTCCAATGTAGAATTGTGACCTTCCTGACCCATCTAAATATATTTCAGAGTTAGAATGTGGAACAGCAGCGATAAGAATTCAATTTTGACGGGCCAAAGTTTAGGTCATTTTGGTCACAGAGTTGTAAACTTGTCTAAATATCCGAAAAAGAATTCTTGGGTTGTACCGTACAACTTGTACAGGAGGAAATGCTGTCCAATGGCCCATGAAATTGACGTGAATTTTGAATTATTGACTGTCATTTTTCAAAATGCACCACTGAACTCCACGAAGTCAAATTTGCATTAAATTTCAAAATTAAATATCAGAGCAGGTGTGAAGTTTTAAGGTGTGGCAAAGGGACAGTGACCAAAATGACGAATTTCAACTTGGGAGTTAAAGTGCTTATTATAAGAATGGATATTTTCCCTAGCAAAACAATGGACAGTTTGGATAGCACAACATAAACACTACATTAAAAAAAAAAAAATTATGAGAAATTCTGATCAGAATTGACTGTTTTGAGGTATCGGGACATCAAAGTGTCCCACTATGTGAAACAGGGCCATAACTTCAGTGAACCCTTAGTCCTTTTCATTGTTGACTGATTTCGAGAGCTGTGATAGCTGCTGAATGGGACCAGTTTCGACTATCAGCATACGTCTGATCGCCACTGGAAATGGGGGTCTGTTTATCGCAAAGCGCTCCCTTATAGGTATATCTCTATGGAGGTCAATCTCGCCATCACTGAACGATTGCGACATCGGTTGCTTAATCCTGCGTTCCATCTTCTAATGGGCTAACAACTGATGTCTACTTACCTTTGTTCCAAGAAAGCCTTGCTGAGAGATACGCTATCCGACAGTCCTTGGCTCGTAATATCAATAGGTAAATAGGTTCACGGTCTATACAGAAGTTATTATACTATCATATGACAGGTGAGATTCGTACGGTAGTATGAAAAATCACTGTAGCACCTTTTTTTAAATTTTTTCAAAAATATTTTCTTAATTGTACAGAATTAATTTTTGCACAATTAACCTATCTCAAAGAGTTATAAACCCTTATGTAAATTTGCAGCGTTTTTCATTTGTAGGCTGGTGGCAGCGAAAGGATTTTTTTCACAATCCGTCGCGTGCTAATTTGTTGGAGGATATGTATCAGGAAGGGGAGCGGTTTAAGGCTGTGAAGGATAGTTAGGATCCAATCTGAGCTGTTTCCACCTACTTATGTTCTCCTTCATTCCGAATAGTCTTAACGATGTAGTTGATTATTCGAGCCGGAATAATTTTATATGTTAATATTAGCGTGTGGTGGCTGGGTTGCATCCTTCAATGTGGATCACGCTATACGAACGACGGTGATTCACTCCTGTTCTTTGAGTGTATTCTCATCTAATCCTTCGAGGAAATTGAGAACTTTGAATACGTCCGTATCCAGCGCTTGTATTTTCCACTGTTGGGCATTTTCGAGCTTAATACAACTGGACTTGAACAAATTAAACCTTCAGATTCAATTCTCTATTTTTCAAAATTTTTTCTAGTGGTAACGACCCTCGTCATCTGTCACGTCCGTACCGGCGGGGCAAACCTTGCAGTTCCTGCGCCGGCCACTGTCGGCTGAAAGCGGGTTCCTGCCAGTTGGACGACGACTGTCAGACGAACACCTGCACCGGGCCCAACTGCGTGTCGAGAACTTGTTCGGACGTCAAATGTTTGACCGGCCGTCTCTGCACCAACGCCTGTCCGACAGTCGACCTCTGGTCCAACTGCAGGGAAATACACAAGACCTGGCCGGCCTGGTTGTGTCACAGCAGGGGGAACACTGGGAGGCAGCGGAGAGAAGCTTGTAAAGCCACTTGCTCCTGCAAGGGGCTCATTTATTGACAGAAGGGAATTCCTCATTGAACTACCTACTTTTATTTAGATTTCATTAAGCGTACAAATTAATTTGAGGGTATCAATAGCGCGGAGCGCGGGGAGGAGAGAGACACTTTTTAATAGATGGTTGAACTGGGGAAACATTCTTCACCACCAACCATTTCAGAAAAAGGAATTGTTGGTTATTCTTCTCTTTTTAAATTAAATTTAACCGTTCAACCATCTATAAACAGGTTTCGTTCCCCAACAAATTTTGCTCTCCGTATAAATGAAAAGTTGGAATTTAATAATAATGTGGCATCTATTGTTGAGTTATTCTTACAGACACTAATTTTTTTATATTGCTCTCCGAATGGATTAAGATCTTAGTGTGAAGGTAGAATAAAGTACAGCAAAACGTTGTTATTATTGTACAAAGGTACAAAGGCCTTGTGATAAAATTAAGTATAACGAACTAATAAAAATATAACTTACAGTCGGTTTCTAGATGATTTGTTAGCGTTTAACGCAGCATTTTAGATTCACTCAGCGGAAGGTATTATTTTGGTCTTATTATGGTAAGTTTTAATGTAACTTTCGTATCAAGGATGTTTTAAAGTTTTTTGGAAGGAGTTGTGATGGGTTAGGGGGGGGGGGGGGGGGGAAGGTTAGGGGGTGTTATTCGGGTTCGAAAATTAATTCTGTGTCATTAAGAAGATAATTTTGAAAAAAATTGAAAAGCAAAGAAAAAATTCTGTACCGACTATGTTTTAACAGAAAAAATGGATTTTGCGTCCAAAATTACTCAGAAAACGACACCTTACTTGATCTCTTGGCATCCTTCAAAAATCCCATTTCTAGCCCTATGACCGCTCCATAGATCCTCACGGTGAAATCGGATCGGTCTGAGATCCCCAAGAACTGGATTCTACGTCCAAAAATACTTCGAAAACGACACCTAACTCAACCCTATAGCCGAAAACCTTCAAAAACCCCTCCCGTAACCCCTCATAGCGGCCCACGGCTTCGGGCGATCGGGCCGAAAGTCTTGCGGGCACAACTAGATGATAAACCAAGTATTTTGTCAACATTTCAGATTAAAAAAAAAACAACAACTAGGTACTGCCCAAAACGGCTCGGACGGCGTACGGCGGACGAACATTTCGTTTTTGGAGTCTAGAGACCGGCGGATAGGCGATGTTGACCGCCCTGAGCGATTCAATTTGACCGTCTAAACAAACAAATAGCGCTTCAAGCTAGGATGCATTTTTCATATTTCTTAGTTAAGTGCACTATCACAGCTAAACAACGATAGAAAAAAAGAAGGTTCGCAAGAGGAGCATCTGGCTGGAGCACTAGACCGAGAGGATTTGGGCGTTTCTGGCCCTCCTCGGCGTCTCCCATCCACCCCCTTCTCACGTATGTCCACCGCTTGTTCATTTCTTTCGAATTCTACGCTCAATCTCAGGCCCATGGTAAATTTTTATCTGTTTAAATTTACCTTTTGTATCTGTTTAAATTTAATTTTTAAGAAATTTGTTTTTTAAATTGTCATGTAAAATGTTTGGACGGATGAAGGACCCCGAAAAATGATTTATCAAGATAACTCGTAAAAAAGAGTCCTTATTCGACTTCCTGGCGTCCTTCAAAAGCCCTATGGATCCCCACGGTGAAATCGGATTCTTTTGAGACTCCCAAAAATGGGTTTTACGTTCAAAAATAGTTCGAAAACGATACCTAACTCTTCAAAAACCCCTCGGGTTTGTGCGATCCGGCTGAACACCGTGCGGGTACAAGTAAAAGGAGAATCACGTAGTTTATCAAAAATTCAGGTTTTTAAATAAATTGCTAGTGCCCAAAACGTCGTGGACGGCGCGCCGGACGGACATTGCGATTAAATAGGTGTAGGTACCTATTATTCCAAGAATAGTAAACCAAAATAATCATTAAACTAACAGTTCCTGATAGGCGTGGCGATCCCTCGTAATCCCACCGATTTTTGAACGATTTGCATCGTAGATAAATTTTGATTTGTGAACCTTGCTTCAATGTGGGAACGTAATAATTACGTTCCCATCGTAATTATTATGGATTACGAAATTTGTGATTTAATCACATTGATTGGAGTGAAGTGAAATTATCTTATTCATAAGAGAAACAAAAAAACTCGATAAAACTTCGGAAAAGGAAATTTGTTAGCGCCGGAAAACCTTAAGCTTGGATCCTGAACTTTTAAACCAAAACCATGGAAGCCAAAATCTTCTTCAAACTACGAACAGGTTGTTTGCCGACGGTGTGGAGTTCTAATCCAATGAGGTGTTGAGGGAGAACAAACAATGTTCGAAGACATCAGTAGAGGAGTCGTTTGTTCTCCCTACCACCTCATTCTTCAAACTATACAAAATTTCAGAAGCCAAACCCTTTAATCCCCTTAAAACACATCGAACGAAATGATTTTCGGAACCTAAAAACGTTAGGGGGGAAACTTCCTCAAAAAACCTCAAATCTGAGCTTCTTCTTGAACTTAAATTTCTGCTTCTTTAAGCACAGGGGATCGTCATCCCTAGTCACATAACAACTATGAATGAAATTGGTGAGCACTAAATAAATAAACAGTATTTACATCCATCGTGTTTTATTTATCTCCCCCGCCGTATTGAAGAACTCTGTGGGGGATTTTGATTGTGATTTCATGATGTTGGTCGTGAGAAGGGTTTCACACTTCCAATACACTTCTGCAGTATACGAAGATACTGATTTAGGGATTAGACGGAACGTGGAAAAATTAGAATGAAAAGTTTCAACCGATCGGTTGGCTCGAGTTGATATCAAGGCTTAATTTAGACGTTTTGTGAGGTGGTACATGAAAACAGAGTCTGCGAAGTTGAAAGTCGGCCAAACCTTGATTGTGATTGAATGGACAACAATGGACCAGTTACTGGACTTTCGGTAAAAGGGGTAAAAAACCATGATAATATTATGTTTAGAAATTTTATTACGTTAATTCTTGAAATAACCAAAACTAGTTCGTTTCGGGAGCTTTTTGGTATAGTTACTTAGGAGGGCATTATTATAATAGTCGAGGGAACTACAAAACTGTCTCCTTTGCCCCGAAAACTTCGATTTTTTGACGTACTTCCTCGAAATAAATAAGTACTATTGAGACGAGCCAACTGCTGAGCGGCTATGAAAACTTCAGTGAGAAGCTCCAGTTATTCCGCCTCAGGGAAGCCTCCACGTCCCCATGTGGAGAAGCACCAGAGCCGGCAGAGCACATAGTGCGTGAATGTCTCCTGTACAATGACCTTCATTGCCCTGTGTCGGGGGGGGGGGGGGGGGGCAGTTTGCCTAATACATTATTTGTTTTCAGTCTCACATTGATACACCTATCTTGGTACTCTACCAGTACCAGATTTTGAAAAGAAGCAGAAAGCAGCTCCCTTTGTGTTGGCTTTACTGATTGTCTGGAGGAATGACTTTGGCTGACCGATTCTGCGAATCCCCAAATATCCATTAGCGAATTAGTACAAGGTGAAACAATATTTGGATTTTTGGATCGTTCAAACCATCATTAAAATCTTCATATCTTTTGCCATTTTGATGAATTTTCACCAGCTATTGATTAACTATGAATAAAGAAAGAAATAATAATATCATTATATTCGATTAATAGGTAAGATCTAGGGAAAATTTCTAAAAAGGGATTATCCCCCCTCCCACCCATTACTATGATTGAGAATTACTCCCAACTAAGATTGCAACCTACCACGGGAACCTAGTCGTCTCAACGCGTTTGCTTTTGTTTTTTCGTGGCAAAAGGTCTCACCCTTGACGGACTCGATCAACTGTTGAATGCCAAATCCAAATTGATGTCGGCGAATGATATTTTTCAACCGTTTGGATACAACTGGAAGAAGTGAAATAAGTCAATAAAAAACTCGGTTGCTCCGAAAGTTCTACTGGTTAAGGAATCACAATACCTCGCTTATTTCCCAACGTAAAGGGACATAATGATGTTAAAATACTGCATAGAATCTGATGGTTTTTGAGTTTTATCTGAGAATGAGGCCAGTTGAGTTGCCTGGGACCTTCTTTTTTTTTTTTTCATTTCCGTATTTGACCTCTTTGACCGGCGGGATGTCAATGTCTGTCGTCCTTCAAAGGTGAAACGGTAACTAGACTACTTTTAAAATATATTAGAACGTTTATTGATTTTTTGGTTTTATATTTTAAAATTAAAATCATAAATGCTGTTTACGACAGGTAAAAAAATTATTCATTTCAAAACAAGAAATAACACACAAATAATAAGCATTGATAGCAACATTTGAACAATATGTTTATGTACATCATGGGAGCGAAACATTGCAGTAATATAAATCTTGCCAGGAAGGGGGGGGGGGGATTATTTCGAAATCGATTTTACAAACACTCAATCGAACGCTCGATCTAAACTTACGATTATTGTACGAGGCGTAATTAATGCGATTTTTGTTTTCAAAAAGAACAAATTGGGATTGAAACGGAGTCCCGCATATTAGGCCTACTTCTTCCAAGTGTACTTCGTTACAACGGCACTTCTTGCTACGTTATGGAAATTTTAACATGGCTCCTAATGGATCTTCCAGTTGGATTAGCTCAAATCAAAAATTACCGGGAAAAAAAGGACTTGAACGGAAATAATAAAAATAAATTGTAAATTCTCACTAAAATATGGAAAGGATGTTTTCAATAATGAGATCAATAAATTTTTTTTCAAGTTTTTTTTTCTTTTTTTACGAACAAGGGTCAAATATTAAAACAAGGATTTATAATGGCGAATAACAACATTTCTGGCAGTGATGAACAACGTATGTACAAGAGGCAAACTGCTTGTTGTTCATTTGTCCACCAAAAATTAGGAAAAGAGTGGTTTTACATTACACCGGGTTGATTTTTTTTTTGGTTTAGATTACATGACAATTATGTAGAGACTTAGCGACAAATATATATAACTATGTATAAGTTCCTAAACATTATTGTTCACTTCCTAAAGCAAACATCAATCGTGTCTACTTTTTCTCTATTTTTTTTTTTTTAAAGAAGAATGCAGTTGAAATCTTTAATGAAAATGTACCACCCTCGGGGCTTCTTTCACTTTCTGTCCGGCAGAATTCGGCGTGCAGTTTTTTTTTTTTTTTTTCAAAGCGAGTTTCACGAAAATTAGGCAAAGAGGAACACGTCGGGGAGAAAACTTTTCTTTTCCGCCTTCCTTACAACAAAACCTTGGAACTAATCTAATCGTTGGAACCATTTGTGTTATTGCAAATCCAAATCTTACATCATTGCAAACTTAGCAACAATTTTTGAAAATATAAATTATTGCAAATTTTGCAATGTAGGTAGATTACAAAATTTATCGCAACTTACAACCAAATACTACAAGATTCACAACAAATTGTTACATAATACACAAAATATCTTTACAAGATGCGCAACAAATCCTTACAAGATTTTCAACCGCATTACAATTTCAAGTCTTGCAAAAATTGGACATAGAATACTACACCCAAGTCAATAATGCGAATCAAGTAAATATCGTTGCATCAATAATTGCAATTATTGCAATTGACAATCTTTGTAAACCATGCAACAATCTTGGGAATTGTGTTATTCACCACTTTCCTTTTACTCTCAACAAAAACTTTGCATAACATTCGTTGAAAATTTAAAAAAATAAATTTCCAGTTCAGGCTTCTACAATATCAATAGCTGCTATCTTGGGAGGAACGTCGTAGATGGTGTACGAAAATAGGTGACAGCTCGTATTCAGGGTAGTGCACGTTAGCGTCACTTTGACAGAGGAGGTTTTGGCGTCGGCAGTGCGGTTATGATTGTACAGGTCCTTTTGTGCCAACCATTTTGTTTCTGGACCTTTTGCGCTGGTTTCCCACATACATGATTTTTTTGTGAGTTTTTGCGAGAAACGTGTGCCACTGATTAGGTTTTCTCTATTAACACATTGCAGTGGTATTACCAATTATTGTTCAACACTTCTAAGACTCTTTCGGAAATGGCAGTATTTTGGACCCCCAAGTGATCCTCCCCAACGAGCCATCACAGTCGACAATAGAATTTCCTTTTTTTCACAATTCGAACAAATAAAATCGTACACGAGAACAAGGTCCGGGTTGTGGACGGGTTACATAACCAACTTCATTAACTTAAACACCTTTTCATCGCCACGGTTTGAGCCTTAACAACGCAAAGTTTCCATTACAAGTCAGAACGGGGCAGACAGAAATTTTCCAGCAGGCAACCTTCGCGACGTGTCCCACGCGTTTACAACAGTCGCACTTGAGAAAAAAACAGGCGCACAATGATATGTCGCTAATCCCTACAATAATTCATTTGAAAGAAGAAATTAAAAAAAATTCTCGCGGATAGGATTCCTCCGGTGCCGATTCTGCCGGACTCCTGGCCGCCCGATCGTCAGCTAAATCGTGTGAAAACCAAGTTTTCCAAAATCTCCCTTAGTTTGATTAGCTTTATTGTAAGTTATTTTTTTAAATTAATTTTTTACCGTCATACTTCGTACGAACAGAACACATTCCTTAAAGCTAAATACTTAAGGAAAAAATGCCAACTAAAAATATCTACTGTACAATTAACTTAAGGCTAAAATACACAGAGTATTGGACTGGTTTTTTATTTTTCCCAAAAATTGATACATTAAATGAAAAACGAGAACTGAGTTTATTGTTCTAGAAATGTAAATGTAGTTATGGCAGCTCCAAAGCATTTACGATCTATTTTTAAAAATGTAATAAGGTAATTTAATAATCCCACTATATAGCCTAGTTTTTTGTGAACTAAACTATTACAGTGTTAACACTACTTGTAACCACTATATTCACCAAATTTATCGCCCAAGGTATCACAATCTAATCTAAAATACTTTTAAGCATTCGATTTGTGTTTTTTTGCGTGCACCACGCAGTATTTAATATTAATTAATAACTATTCAACGAACAAACAAAGTAAGTATTTCTAAAAATATACATTTTGACATTAATAAAGCCCTTAATTTTAAAGGTTCTCTTTTGAATTTACTTGGTAACACAAATGGTCTTATTTTGTTGTGATTTTTTTTTTTTTTTTTTTTTTTTTCATCTTTTGTGTTCGTAAAATTAATGTCAGAGATTTTAGAGTTGAGTTCAGTGAATTTTTTTTTTTTTTTAAAGAAAGGACACAACCTTTTCCCAGGGAGGGATGGACGCTCTGCAGCGGATCTGAACACAATTTTCTTCTAACTACGAGCGCCAACCGGTTAACTCTCTCCTTTGGATACACACTTTTTTTTTTTGGTTTTTGTTGACCTCGTAAAAAGGTATTCGGTATGGCCGTGAGACGCGAAAAACATTTTTAACAACAAAAAACCGTATTTTTTTCTTCCTTTACAACGAAATCACTCTCGAAATCACTCCATCTCTGTTCAAAGGCATTGGTGAAGGAAATTATTCATAAGAAGCTTATACCTTTTTACAGTCAATCATGAAAATCCAAGATGTTGAATTGTTGGTATCTTGTTCATTATATTTTGTACACACTTCTTATTTTGTGCAATGGATATACATGTATATATAGTGTGTATGACTGGTATAGAATATATATACACATATATTTATATCATATAAAAATAATAAGTATCGTGAGTGTCGCGCTATTTATTCGAAGGAGTTCGCATGCACTTTGGCCTTACTGCGCAGGTTTCATATTTTTGCAATGATTTTGTCTTGCAAGTTTCTTTTTTTTTTCATTTTTTATTTATTTAGGGTAACGCAAACAAAAAATTTGAGCACAAAACTTTTTTTCGACTAAAATCAGTGCACAGCCAAAAATATTCGTCACGCGCCGGAGCGTCGTGGAGATGTAGAAAAGAGGCCAAAGTGCAAGCCCATGTCCTTGAAACGAAAAAACGCCGTAAACTGAAAAAACAACTGGCACTAGAAAACTAGTTTCAAATTTTTCAACGGTCAAACAAAGATTTTTTTCTTGATTTACTGACGTTTTACAATTTTAGCCTTTGGATTTTTTTTTTTTAAATTTTCTTCATTTTATAAAGGGGGAACTTTTAAAAGACAGAGATTTTTTACGTTGCTGGACTAAATCGAGTTTTTTTGGCCGATTAATCGACCATGAGTTCGAAATGTACGGACCCGCGTCGCTCCGCACGGTCGTGTTGAATGTTGTATGCCCACGCTTTGCATTCGATGTTAATAAGTACGCCATCTGTAAATGAAAATAAGAAAATATGAAGAATTAGAAGTGGACCCGGGGTAGGGGGTTCAGGAAAATGTAGAGATAGGGGTTTTCATGGTAATTTTACACGGGAGGAACCCGACCCGAAACGGATGTGATAGTGAGGTAGGTACCTAGCGTTTCGAAGTCTTAATGAAGTGTTGTCTTTGGTGGTGTGACGGAAAACTAGAGAACTAATATTGTATGAAAAATGAAAGCAGAGGAATAAAATTTATTTAATGGCGTTTTGAAACAAGGGGGAAACGGCCGAAATGTTATTTACCAAAAACGCACATTTTCTTGTCCCGCAGGTAGGGACGTAATGGAAACCTTCATCCAAACGTCACATAATATCAGGTGATATTATCAGGTTTGATAGGAAATTTATTAGGCTTTCACGTAAAAAAAGGAAATTTGAATCGAACCAATTATTGGTCTATTATAGTTTCCGAGCAACAGCCAAAAATGTTCCGAATAACCTGGTGTTCGTTTTGGTGCGTTTTCGTATCACTTGCTGCCCGCCATCCGCGTACGCAGGTAGGCACTTTGGGTGCCTATCCTTTAGAACATTTAACTTTCTGTATGCAACATTTTTCGATAGGACCGGCCGTTTTCAAGGTACAGCTGTTTGAAGTGCGAAAAAGTGCTTTTTCGAAAAACGTGTAAAAAATCGACCTTTTTCAAATCTAGCTCCTGAACAATTGACAAGTGAATTTCAGTGGAAATTTATTGATCTTTTACTTTGATACTAAGTATTTAAGTAAATTTAATTTAATTTAAGTCTTTTAACTTTTGCCGTAAGACGCATAGTTTCGGAATTATAAGCAAAATACTGAAAAAAGTGCAACACTTGGGAGGTTTTTGCGAATATCTCAAAATGCATAACAGATATTTGTGGATCTCTTCAGATTCGGATT
Source organism: Pilophorus perplexus (assembly GCA_955831195.1). Lineage (NCBI taxonomy): Eukaryota > Metazoa > Arthropoda > Insecta > Hemiptera > Miridae > Pilophorus > Pilophorus perplexus. The sequence continues at coordinate 17,700,379 of OY037011.1, read as the reverse complement.
CAGCACCCAAAAAAAAAAAAAAAAAAAAAAAAAAAAAAAAAAAAAAAAAAAAAACTTGGAATAAGACCGAAAATCTGGGCCCAGATGATGTGCAAGAGTCAGTTTTTATTTCTGTTGTACCGGCCATTGTACTGTACTGTACTGACTATTAGTAGAATCTACTAACTACTATAATAGTAGTCAGATAATAATTATCTGATAATACTAATTGAATGCAGGGGAACGCGTCGGATCCACCCCTACACCGTCGTATGGGGAAGGAGATGTAACGTAGGATGGAAGTCCATTGGTTGCAAGCGAACATGGCGGCACTAATTAATTGCAGCATCCGTTAGGATAATCTAATATAATATATTAGATTTTTGTGTGAAAAAAGTTAGTAAGCAGCCTTTCAATATTATTGAAAGGCTGCTTACTAACTTTTTTCACACAAAAACCAACATAGTATTAAGTATGTCTAGTGACAACCAATAATACCACTAGGCCGCCCCACACTATCACCTCCTCTTCAAGATTGTCGAGGGTATGATACTAACCAGTCCACATGAACTACCTTCCAGCGTCTTGAATCCTTACGATGTCGCTCAATTTCTTCACGACGGTACACGGACCGTTTCACAGGGGCACATCAACTTAGGGTTCTTTCTTCCGATGAGGTTTGTGCAACCACACTAGGTGGTTCTTCCTCTTTGAATTGTCGCAGTTGTGTACCGCGGTCATACCTTCTCTTCATCTCCTCAATCTGGCGCTTCAGGTTCTGCCATATTTCAGCGACCGCCAGCTCCAATCGCGCCCGAAGGTCTGCGGAGTGTTCAAGAACTGGTTGCTCTACGGGAACTTGACCATAAAGGAGGTGCAAGGGAAGGGTGAGTTCTCAGCCGAACATCAGGAAAGCGGGTGTGTATCCAGTCGAGGTGTGTGTCAATGTCCGATATGCCAGTAGGGCCACGTCGAGCTGTTTGGCCAATCTGATGCCAATCTACCATCTTTGCCAGCCAGTCGTACAATGTCCTGTTAAGCCGTGCCACCTGTCCATAGCTCTGAGTGTCTGCTTCGTGCCAAGTTCGGTCAGGACGGCTCGCACAAACTCCGACTGGAAATTGGTACTCTGATCCGAGAGTAGTTCCCTGGGGACCCTGTATCTGGTTAGTACATGCTTGAGCAGGGCATCAGCTACCGTCTTGGCTTTTTGGTTTGGGATTGCAATGGCCTCAGGGCATTGAGTGAAGTAGTCAACCACTGTCAGGATATATAGGTTGCCCCACCCTGCCCTCGGCCCTAACACATCACTGCTATCCGCTGGAATGGGGATCCTGCCTGATCCTTCTGTGTAGGCGCCCGCACTCTTCGACCTTCCTCGACGCTTCCCTCTACACCACTTCCGAACGTCCCGATGCATCCCCATCCAGTAAACTGCTTGCCGAAGGAGTGCCAGGGTTCGTTTTTCTCCATGTGTGTAGCTTGTTCAAACGCCTCCCTTCTTAGGCGAGCAGTAAGCAAGACTTGCAGTCTCCTCTCCTTGCCATTAGGACTTTCCCAAACCCTACAACAGCCGCAAAAATTCAAACTAGGACCAGTATGCCTTTGTTTCTTCACTCTCCCCCGACACCTCTTCCCACTTTGGCCTGCCCTTCTCCGTCAACCACCGGTGGACCGCGCCCACAAGAGGATCTTCAACTTGTGATCTCTCAGGACCGCAAGAGGATTGCTGAAGTGGTCGCCGGTGGTTGACAAAGATGGCTCTTAAAGGAGAAAAAGAAGAACAAGACGCTAGAGGGACGATCTATCCCCGTTCATTGCCGAAAGCATATAATATATTATGCTCTCTATGAATTCTATAGAATTTCGAAATAGAAATTCTATAGAATTTCGCACCGATGTGAAATTTCGGGCCCATTAATTTCATTTAATGAAATGAACGAGGAACGAAGATTCAAAACGGAAAAATCTGCTGTACAACCCGGCCTTCGAGCCAGAATGCCGCTGGCCCAGTATTTGTTCGCAATTTGCGCGCACAAGAAATCCCCAAGTTGAGTGGTTCAACCATCCTTAAAACCTCGGTTCCTAAATACTGTGTCTGAAAATAGTCGATTGTATGGGAATTTCGGGCTGGAGATGCCCCGAACAACCGACTTTGTTTTTCAACTTACTTGCTGGTTTTTCGAACCATATGGCTAAGATGGGTTGCAGATATCCTTTCTGATTTTTGTAAGGGAAGTAGTATCCTGGGAAGCCCCTTCGTGGAATGTATTGTATCGACCCTATGTTCTCCACATCAGCCGGATTCTCTCCCTCACATGAGACCCACACGGTGTTCAACTAGGAGAAAAAAACAACAAAAAAACAAAAAACAAAACAATTAGTGATCATCGACAAACAACCTACGTGTTATTTATAACAATTGTAGTGGTCTTTTATAAAAGACCATTACAACGTCCCCTCTATGATTTGACAAATTCTGTTTACGCTACTGAACTGAATCAAGCAAACAAGTTGAAATGTACAACATCTAAATTTTAATATAACAATTCCTGCAGAGTATGCGGCTCGCCAGGACTGATGAAAAAGTCAAACAGTTCCTTGATAGCCGAACATAAAGCAAACATCAAATGAATGATGAAGTTTGTTATAAAAAACGCATAAGTCAAACCACGTTCGAGTTAGTGTAAAGATGTTTAGCTCACCGCCTTTGGGTTATGACCCTTTTCTTCTCTAATATGCTGTTTGAGGTCTTCCGGCATTTTATGCGGGAGTTTTTCAGTGTCGTTGTAGAACTCAGGCATCCAATCGAAAATCTGAAACGCACAAAATCACCGACGCGTGAAGGATTTCTGTGTGTTGAACAACAATTGGTGACATAATGACGACAAATGATAACAGTAATCGTTGGCAATTTTCAAAAACATTTTGTAGGAATCATAAAATTTATGATATTTAATATGTAAAAGTGTAATCGTTGGCAATTTTCAAAAACATTTTGTAGGAATCATAAAATTTATGATATTTAATATGTAAAAGTTAGGTGAAGGGACCAGTGTTTGACGAAATTTTGACTATGACAAGCAATGAAGTTAGGTTTTTTCCTTTGTACAAACTTGAATCTTATGTATCTCGCTGCCCCAGGATGTACTCTAACTACATACTTAGAATTGAAAAATCACTAATTCGAGCCTTAATACTATAATGAGGTCGTTTTTGCGAAAGACATTTTTTGACCCATTTGACAGCCAAATGTTTAGTTAGCATGTCAAACACTAGTGCTGGTAGCTGTCAAAGAGTGGTCCAATACACTGAGTTGGGAAGGTTCCTAAGTGGAGAATACGGGTCGCTTACGAGACAATATATCATTGCATAGGAGGGAAAAAAAACCCTGAACTGCATGTACCGGACACCTACGAATAAGGGACATGCGCGGTAAAAACAGGGCGGATGGCATCCTACCAGATGATAACTATCCATCAGTACCGCATCTGTTTTCCCTCGATGAAGTGGATTTGGTTTGAGAAAATGTAGCTGTTGCCGAATAATTAGATCCTATTCATCCAAGTTGTATTTAACTCAAGTCCTCGAAAAGCCGGCGTACACTTGAAGAGCGTGAAAACGCTTCGCCAATCCGCTAAGCGCTCCAAGTTGGAATTGGAAATGGGGATCGTCGATGCTTGAAAGTTTTGCGGGCTACAATCTACTTTGAAATATTGAAGGGGCTCTCGAGACCGGGCGCCTGAGTGCCCTCCAACGCCCACCTTCCCTTGAAAAATCCTTTATCTGGGTCAACCCTCTTCCTCTGCACAAACCTCCGCCATTGCTTTTCACATTTGTCCTGTTTTACCGTTTTGTCACGTCTAGGATTCATTTTCGCCATTGTATTTTTAACTAGATTGTCTCGAGTAGATTTACGGGCTCTCAAAGCGTTGAAATTACGACTCCCCGGGGGAGAATCATACAACATACAATTCACTTTTCTAGCTGAAATGTCCAAACCGAATCTCCCCCAGATGGAAAACGATACGATTGTGATAGGCCAGAGGCAAAATCAATACGACTATAGAATATGATGAACACGACAGAAACTATACAATTTTCCAGGAAACTGATGGCAGAAAGAATTCCGAGGTCTCGAACGGAGCCAACTGAATCAAGAAATCACGCGATTTCTTTTTGAATTGAACAGACTTCAACTCCCGCACATCGAACGGCACAGAATTAAAAAACTTGACACACCACCAATGCGTAGAATTCCGCGACGTGGCCAGCCGGAGAGCCGGGATTGCTAGGTTCTTGGCTGGACGAGTATGCCTAGCTTGGTTCCTCGGAAAATCCTCCAGGTGACTGTGGACGTACAGGAGGCACTCAAGGATGAAGTCAGCCGGGACAGTGAGCACTCTCAACTCACGAAAGGCAGGTCTGCATTCGGCCCTGTAATGGAGACCAGCAACAACCCTGATCGCTCGGCGCTGGCAGGCGAATATGGATTTGGCTAAAGGAGCGTGACCCTAGGCCAGGATTGCGTAGGTGGCATGACTGTGGAACGTGGCGTAGTATGCGGAAATTACCGCCTGCTGGTTCAGCTTTTTCTTTAGTCTACGGAGTAGGAAAATATCACGGTTCAGGGTGCTGGTCAGATTGTCACAGTTAACTCTCCAGTTTAACTTTGAGTCAACAGTAACGCCCGGAAGCCTGGCGCCAGCAGGACAGGGGTCGGAGGTGAAAATACATCAGAACTGTCTTGGAATCAGTAACACTGAGGCCATTCATATTGAACCACTCTGTTGCTCTAGCCATCGACAAAGGGGCATTAACCCTGAGCTCATCGATATGGTCGGCGAATGAGAGGATGGTCGAGTCATCAGCGAAGAGGACCACACGACCAGGCATATACTGAGGGAAGTCAGTAACTATAGTGATATATTATGCTTGTCTGTTCAAACTTTCCTATGTTTCCAACCTGCTCAAAGAAGATTTATTTGGGAATTGAATGGGCGCACGTTTAACAATTGTGTAGCATTGAATGCTACAAAGAAACGTCTTTCAAAAGTCCCCATCCACATTGACCATCATAACCCAAACAGTTGTAACCTTTCTCCCCTAGAGTCGACCAGTGTAATTAATCCCATTATGAGTGTACGGGCATCATAAAACCCTCTTTGTTGGTTGGAGCATGACGCCAGAGAGAATCTGCCAAGTCAAATTCAAATCCCGGTTGGATCCTCGCCGAACGTATAGAAATAGACAGGTATAGGACTTGAACCCAGGGGGATCGGCAAAACAGAGATGAGATTGGGTTGGGAGCACAAGGGGATTTTGTATCTGAAGATAAATAATGTATCGGGCGAACCTTCATTTTGCCCCCTACCCAACCAAACCAGCCTCGACAACTATTGAATTAGTAAAACTCTTCGCCCTCGGAATACATTCGTTAGGAGTTCCACTGACTTACACTTACACGCTCGTCACGCACGGAAATGGAAAAATAATCTAGATGTTGGCGCATTATACCAAACGAAGGGGTGTTTTAGAATAGCTTGACGTCATGAACTTTCAAACTGCCAACTTGGAAGCGCCACTGTGTTTACCTGCAGTTTTATATAATAATTAGGAATATAATTATTACATTATGAGCGGGTAAAGTACCTACAGTGGCGCTTCCAAGTTGGTAGGTACACATGTTCATAAAAGTTCATGAACTCGAAATGGTTGTTTGCCGACGGTGCAGAGGTCTAATGAGGTGATTAGGAAGAAAGAGGTAAGACACATCAGCAGAGGAGTCGTTTGTTTCTCCCAAACCCCCTCATTCAGTTCTTGAACTTTCAAACATGACTGCCAACGGAAAACGCCACAGTCGGTAGCTTGCCTGTTGTTTTATCAATTAAAAATTATTATATTGTAATAATATAATATAATAAGTTTATATTATAAAACATATTATATTTTATAATATAAAAGTTATTAAATTATAATAGCTTGGGGGCTCTGCTGGCTACACCAGCCAACCCTCGACCATATCACAACTGAACTCAGACCCAACTCTCGTTTTCCCATATTGTGTAGTTTAAAAAAAAAAAATTTTAATACAGGTTTTTCTTGTGGGGGTGATGAGGGGGTAGTGGGATTGCGGGAGGGGGGGGGGGGGCAGCCGCGTCCCCTTCGGACACCCCCTCGGCCCTCTACCATCACAACATCTAGCCAACTGCTCCAGCCCTTTTTGGATCACTTTTGGAGCAACTGGTTAACCACATGGAGCAACGTTTTGGTAGTTTCAGATTTTTCTCGTCATCTACTCGCCAAAACCAATTTTGGTTTATTATTCTTGGAATAATACACCTATGTTTTCGCGACGGGGGTCGACGACTCCGATCGGCCTCAAAATTTGACATTATCCGTTTCAAGAGGTCTACATTCAAAATCCGAAATGTCCGTCCGCCGTCCAGGCCGTTTTGGGCAGTATGAATTTTTTTAAAAATCTGAAATTTCGGCAAAATACTTGGTTTACCATCTAGTTGTGCCCGCAAGGTTTTCAGTCCGATCGCCCAAACCCGTGGGGCGCTATGGGGCTATAATGGGGCTACGGGTGGGGTTTTTTGAAGGTTGTGGGGTATGGGATCGAGTTAGGTGTCGTTTTCGAAGTATTTTTGGACGTAGAATCCATTTTTGGGGGTCCCGGAACGATCCGATTTCACTGTCGCGATCTATAGGGCTTTCATGGGGCTAAAAATGGGATTTTTGAAGAATCCCAGGAGGTTAAATGTTTTTCGAGTAAAAAAATACATAATTTTTGAAAAAAAAAATCCCCCCCAAAAAATTTTTTTTTGAAATATAAAAATCCAAAAAAAGTTTTTTAAATTTTTTTATTGACAGAATTAAATTTCTGTACAAGTAACCTATATCAAAGAATAATAAACCCTTGTGTCAAATTTGCAGCGTTTTGGCTTTTTTCCAATTAAAAAAAAAAAAAAAAAACGCTGCAAATGTTACACATGGATTTATTATTCTTTGTTAAAGTTTAATAGCTATTAATCTTTGAACTATGGTTCAAAAATTAATTTTGTCAATAAAAATTTTTTTTGAAAACTCGGCGCTGCGCGCCTCGGCGAGAGCTTCGCCCCCTGCACCCCCGGATGACTTCCGCTTAAAGCCTGACGGCTAAAATGTGGTGTACCTGACCCTTCAGGTTTTTGTCCCCCTCGCTGTATTATATAAGATCGGCTGTTTCTTACCGGTGTACCGGTAATTTAAATTTCCTTAGCAACGTTCGGTTTATAAAATACGCGCTACTTTTGTCTCACTATTTGGTCTCACTTTTTCCTGTCGCTTTTCGGCGGGGGGTCCCATCGCAAAAACCTGAAGGGTCAGGTTAAAAAAAAAAAATCAGGACATTGTTTGAACAGATGAGGGACCGCGAAAAATAGATTACCTATGATGGGGACAATTCTCTGGTTCGGACATGCAAGGATTCGGTGTACAAGCTGTTGCAAAAAGACCTGAGGGTTGTGATCCAATGGATTCCTGGACACTGTGGTGTACCTACATGGGAACGAGGAGACAGATCGTCTATCGAAAGAAGGAGCCCGGTTGCCACAGGTGCCCAGTCCCTTACCACACGGCTAAAAGCACGAGGTGTGTGTTGGAGACGTTGGGAACGAGACAGGAAAATGGCAGTAGGAAAGCGGTAGGTGCACCATCATGATACTCAGAGAAACGCAGATCCCAAAGAACCTGCCAAGACAAACCACGGTGGCCTGCATCCGAGTAATGACATGACCATCTCCAAGGACATCTTCACCGAATCGGAGTGGTGCAAACCCCAGACTGCGTCCTCTGCGGATCAGTTTTCATGGATGGCCAGCATCTCAAGACTTGCGACGCGCTCAAAGACATCCGAAGATCAACAGCTGAGGAGGATTGCCCGAACACAAGAACGTCAAAAATGTATTGTGCTACAGACGGGTGGCCGAAGCTGCCGAAAACCGTCAAGGCGATGATCCCATAGCCGAAACCCTTCTAAAAAGCCCTAACGCAGCCCTTTTAAGCCCCACAGGTTTGGGCGATCGGGCTGAAACCCTTGCGGGCAAACTAGATGGAAAACTGAGTATTTTGTCAAATTTTCAAAAAATTCCTATTGCCTACGGCGGACGGACAATTCAATGAGGTGGTTAGGGTGAGAAATGACTCCTCTGCTGAGTACTAAATTGTTTATTTAAATAAACAATTGCAGCGTGGGGACCGGTTTCGAGCAACTAAGCTCATCTACAGCCCAGAGTGACTTGAGGTAGGTTGAACGTAACTATAATAACGTAATACGTAATAAACAATTGTTTATTTAAATAAACAATTTAGTACTCAGCAGAGGAGTCATTTCTCACCCTAACCACCTCATTGGATTAGACCTCTGCACCGTCGGCAAACACCACACTGTGACGGACAATTCATTTTTGTAGGGCAGAAAAAACGCCTAGTAATTCGTTTTTGGAATCTACGTGTCATGAAACGGATAATGTCAAATTTTGAGGCCGATTTGAATTGTCGACCTCCGTCGCGATTACACAGGTGTATTATTCCAAGAATAATAAACCAAAATCGGCGTATTTTTATCGCTCACCGTTTCACAGGAGAAGGCTTGTGACATATTATGCCAGCGAGATACTCAGCCACGGACACGGTCTGGACACCTTCAAAACTGTCATTGTATGAATATGATACAAATAAACAAAAATGTGATAAAAAGTCCGTAAATCAGAGGGTATGAAAATTAAGGGGTTGTCCTTAATTTGGCCAAAACCGGCAAAGTCAGCAAGACATTTGCATGTCTTCACTTTGGCCGTCAACCGCGAAAAACGACACGAATAAGGAGCGAAACATTTTAGAGGAAACGTAAAATTGTAAGTATTAATGTATGTATCCGCATGAAGGATTTCTTCATGTTCAGTTTTTACCAGAATAGCTACCAGCTTTTACCTAGCTAAAATTTCTACAGGGTTCGATAACTGAACTGCATTTTCGTTTTTCAAGAGACCAAACCCGCCATTACAATATAATATATTTTGGCAATGCTACAAGAGCAGCTGTAATATTGGTGGAGGAGGGTGTGAAAGATAATCACGGCGCTCCTAACCTCGTCTGTAATCTTATTCGTTGTCCTAGGCATATAAGTGTTTATCAAGGCTTTGAATTGTTCAACCCTCAGGAGAATGAAAATTCGTTAATTTGGTGAACGCAGGTGTGGGAGGGTGGGGGTAAATAACGGCTTGCTCGGCCCAGTCATGTTGGTGCAAGGTAATGAATAACTATTGATAATATTCCGAGATAGAAGTAAGATAACAGTGTGACCTCGGGGGCGAATGGTGGTAGGCCGCTTTGGCGACTCTGTATTGATCGCGGGGCGCTCCCTTCGGGTTCTATGCCGCCTCCCCGGCCTTTTACCCTACGGGCCGCCCCCAAAACCACCCCCGAGTTCCAACTACAAACCGCCTCCTCCGCCAGCAAAGGGAAAAGTAGTTCCCAGCCGGGAATTAGTTCAGTTTGGTTCAATCCCGCGACTAGTTCATTTGGGCTTGTTCACTTACCGAACACTTCCTGCCCTCACTCCAACTAGGACAAACAATACAAATAAAGAAACCGTATCTACCCCTATTAACAATAACCACACACCTAGAACATCCGCTTTGGATAATTATGTATGTATTTACAGAAATATAAAAATCTCTGCCAAACTCAACGGTCACCGTTTCTTCCGAGAATTCTAGCAATCACTTGACGAGTCTTAGGCTAAGACTCGTCAAGCGATTGCTAGAATTCTCGGAAGAAACGGTGACCTTACGTATGAACAACGACAAGAGTTAAAAACAACAACAGCAGACGAGAATTTCTCAGAGAATGACAAATGTTCGCGCCACAGCAATTATCGCGCCAACATAACTACCTAATCACCCAACCTGCACCCTCAATATCAATGTGAGGCAAATCAAGATTTTACGGTCTCCTTCGAGAGAACTGGGTGATTATTATTATTATTATTATTATTAGGAACCAAAATTGAGCTTGAAAAACGCTACAAAATTTTACAGAAGGGTTTATTATGGATAATATATTATCCAAAATAATTCTACATCAATACAAAAAATGTCAATTTATTTAGGCATTTAAAAAAAGTTTATTTTAAATTTTCTTGTTCGTGGACGGATGTGGGACTCCGAAAATGGATTATGCGTACGAAATTACTCGCAAAAAGGCACCTCATTCGACTTCCCGGAAATCCTTCAAAAGCCCCGATTGTAGCCCAAAGAAAGCCACATAGATTCTCACGGTGAAATTCGATGGTTCGAGGACCTCAAAAATGGATTCTACGAACAAAAATACTTCGAAAACGACTACTCACACGATATCTTAACCAGCAAAAAGCCCACCAGCAGTCCCTTTTTAACCCAACAGAGCCCCAAGGGGTTGGGCGATCGGGCTGAAACCCTGACAGGCACAACTATACCTATAGTGAACCGAGAATTTCGTCAAAATTTCAGATTTAAAAAAAAACCTGCCCAAAACGGCTCGGACGGCGGACGGATATTTCGTTTTTGGAATCTAAACACCTTGAATCGTATAATGACGAATTTCGAGGCCTATCGAAATTCTCGACCTCCGCTCCGACACGAATACATACCTATATAGGTGTATTATTCCAGAAATAATTAACCAAAAGTCATTCTTTTGTTTTCCCATCATGTCATCATTTTGGTTTATATATCCTACTGCCCAAAACGGCGTACAGCCATTTGATTGTTGACATCTACGCGTCATGAAACAAAATTTGTTTCATTATTTAATAATGACAAATTTTGAGGCAGAAAAATGGAAATTTTGAAATAGTCACCGGCGGTTCGTTCGATCTGGCTAGACCATCGATGTAGTAAACTAACATCGATGGGCAAGACTCGTTCATGTGTGCGGTTCAGTCCCCGATCCTACCCTCCGGCCCAACCCGCCAGAACCGCCCCCAAACCGCGCTAGTCCCCCTCCCATCGTTCCTTCCAATTTCCCCTCCGCCGATACTCAATTCCCCCCATCTTACCGGTAGCATGCAAGCACTACCAGCCGCCCCAATCACCGTTCCCCATATCAGTAATGATCCGCCTCCCACCCTCTTCGACGCCAACATTCTAAATAACCGCACCTTCGACGTCCGGCGTTCTCTTTCGCTCGAACGAATCATCTTCTCTCCAATTGGATGAATTCAATTATGGCGGTCATAGTGGATTTCGTACCAGCTTGTTCGGAACGATAATTTGCGCCAAATCCAACCTTTAACCCCTCACAGTCCAACTCCTTATCGTTTGTGGAGCAACATGAGTTTACTCTCACCAGACGACACAAGTTGCTCTTAAGATTGAATCGAGCGGTTTTAACTTGCATGACCTAAAATGCGCTGCTGCAGCACGCCATGCAGCTCGTTTTCGCGTGACAACCTCCTGGGCCGGCGTTTTTGGAGTTGTTCAGCCGTTGCCGACATTGTTATCAATATTTCTGCCCAAAGTTGGCCCACCTGTCAGCCCTCGCTAGCATCATCTCCTTCCAAGTCACCAACTGGGACAGCTGGATGGGCTTTGACGAGATACTGAATTCCCACTGATGTGAAACCAGATAAGTAGAGGAGAGAGGAGACCGAAGCCCATTTTCGTTCACTCCGGTGGTTAGAACCTTTTAGGGTCATTCCCCGTTCAAAAGTAACCCCTGGAAAAAAATCGGCGAAAATCACACTCTTCCAAAGCAATGAATGACCTTCATATTAATATGATTAATTATAAATTTTATAATTAATCCTAATTAGGATTAACATCCGTTTTTCTTTTCTCTACTAATTGTAGCGCTCTGTAACTGTTACCTCGATAAATCAATTCCTATTTCAAAACTATAATGAGAATGACACTCCACTCTAGATCTCTGTCGATTAATTATAAAATACAAGTTGGCGATGATAATAGCAATATTATTGCTGACCGTTTCAATGAATTTTGGCGGAAAGTTGTTGAGGGTCGGTAAAATAAGACGAGAATGTACAGACGTTTCAAGAGATAATATCTAAGAATAATATTCTAAAGATATATTACAATATATCTCTAGAATATTATTCTCATACCATCAAGGCTTAATGGGACGAACAAAATGACAGCAATAAGAAAAATCCTCCAAAATTGTTTTTCCGATTGCTGTCATTTTGTTCATTTCATTAGGCTAAACCTAAACAACTATCCAGCTACATAAAATTTAAATAATTTATAGAAAACTATTTTCATATAAAACTATGTATATCTATTTATTAAAGTTTTATGTGAAAATCCCCACCTCGAGACCGAATAGGCCCACATAGAGGGTTGGCCACGCTGAAAACCAAGTTTTTGTAAGGTTCTGTAAAAAAGGGGTTTTGTAAAAAAAGTTCGTACTAGGAGACAGAAGAACAAAATTTGGACTGAATGAATGTCCTCAAAATTTTTGAAGTTTTGGTGATCCTAATAAGTTGGTCATTAGTCACATTTCATTTTTCCTCCTTTGCAAGATTCGAGGTTTTTTGGTCCGATTAAATCGATTTTAATGGAAAAACGCTGCAACTATTAAACAGGGTTCATTCATTGATCAATAGGTTAATTTTTTTCTTTCACATTTTTTAATTATTTATTAATGAAATAGGTGAAAATCAACAACAACAATAACAACAACGCGAACAATTCATCCTTCAGTACTGGACATAGGTTAATTAAATAGGTTAATTGCGGAAAAATTTATTCTGTCATTAACAAAAAAATTTTTTTGAAAAAATTAAAAACAAAATTCTTCTCTACAATCTTTTAGCAGATGTGAGACCTCGAAAAAATGGATTTTGCGTCCAAAATTATTCGGACAACGGCACCTTATTTTAACTCCTAGGATCCTTCAAAAGTCCCATTTGTAGCCCCATAGAAGCACTAAAGATCACCACGGTGAAATCGGATCGTACTGGGACCCCCAATAATTGATTCTACGTCAAAAATACTTCGCAAACTACACCTAACTCGACCCCATAGTCGAAACCCATCAAAAACCCCCTTCTATACGGCTCAGACGGCGCACGGACATTAAATTTTGGTTTATTATTAATTGCGACGGAAGTCGACGACTCCTATCGGCCTCAAAATTTGACATTATCCGTTTCAACAGGTCTAGATTCCAAAACCGAAATGTCCGTCCACCGTACGGAGTACGCCGTACGCCGTCCGCCGTCCGGGCCGTTTTTGGACACTTTAGTGCTGTGGAGACTGCTATGGACAGTTTTGGACAGAAGACTGCTATGGACCGTTTTGGACAGTAGGATTTTTTTTTTAATCTGAAATTTTGACAAAATACTCGGTTAACCATCAAGTTGTGCCCGCAAGGTTTTCAGCCCGATCGCCCAAACCCGTGTGGCTAAAATAGGGCTACGGGAGGGTTTTTTGAAGGCTTTTGGCTATGGGATCGAGTTAGGTGTCGTTTTCGAGGTATTTTTGGACGTAGAATCCATTTTTGGGGTCCGGAAAAAAAAATCCAAAAAAAAATTTTTTAAAAATTTAAAAAAACATTTATTTCCAAAATTTTTTTCATTGACACAGAATTAAATTTATGCACAAGTAATCTATATCCAAGAATAATAAACCCTTGCGTAAATTTGCAGCGATTCGTTTTTGAAATCTAGACATTTTGAAACGTATAATGTCAAATTTTGAGGCAGAATTGTCGACCCCCGTCGCGACTACATATAGGTATGTACACCTGTAGGTGTATCATTCCAAGAATTTTTCGATTTTTCGGTGTTTTGGGAAAAAATCTATTAATCGTTAACGGTCTCGATTTTTTGCAGCAATACTACCCCGCCAGACCTTTTTCCTAGAGTCTAGGAAAATATTTTCGTGATTCCCTATCAAAAGCAAACTCCTCTCTCGAGAAGTTTTGCATTTCCCCTTCGTTGTCTTCCAAGTTGTTATCGACCCATGCCGGCTGGCTTTCCTGCACATCGGGAGAGGTCAGGTGCTGATGTCGCTCGAACACGAAAACAACTCGCCGTCAGCCTTGTGCAGACTGCCAAAGGATATTATCCATCACATTTTAATCCCGTCAATTTTCTTCGAATGAGCCGAATCGACAGTCACAGGGCCCTGGAGTGTTCAACGAGAATCCGGTTGAAGGTGGATTTTCCCGGGCGCAAAATGTGCTCAGAAAATGCCCTTCAGGGTGGTGAAGGAGAGAAAGCGACTCATCTGCCACCTCATTTGGACTAGACCTCAGCACCGTCGGCAAACAACCATCTCGGTATCTTTTGCATGTTGCAGGCTGATGCAAATTAATAATTTATAATAATATTATCGATGACACCTGGAAGGCATTACATTATCGATGAGGCATTACATTCGGAAGATTAAACAAATGCGCTGCGGCAGCCACAAGATTCAACAGAAAGGGGAAGATGGCAATACTGTGCTGCAGCCAACGTCACAAACTTCTCAAACAGAGACGTATCAGTCTGATACTATGTCCCAGGTACTAGAAGGTAACTGGTGGGTAGCGCGACTCGTGAGGGAGGCAGCGTCGCAACTGCACCCCCTCGATGCAGAAAGCGAGAGGAGGGGCTACGTATTACCTACCTAATCAGTTACCTACCTAAAAATGAATCAAAACTCCTTGGCTCGAATATCTACTTAAGAACTGTTCTTGTAGACCTTACATAGTTCGCGGAATACATAGTTACATAGTTACATAGTTCTGAAAAGCCTGTGTTGATAGTACAATGATAACGGGAGCACTGCACCCCTTGAGACGATTTTTTGCATGGACCTTATGGAACAACGAACTAAGTGTGAAGCCAGAAATGTCGAAATGTGGTGCAGTTCTGGGCACTGCACACCCTTCCTGTGATTGGCCAACCTTTATCACCAGATGATAAATCACCTCCACAATCAGTGTTGGCAGTCTTCGTTCATGGGCAGGGAATTTTCGTTTGTAATGAGGGACTTATTCAGGATCTAATCTGTCCCAAATCATGGAAAAAATAGGGGCTTACTTTTGGAATATTTTGAAAACTTTTTGGTGTTGCTATATTACTTTGTACGATATGAAATCATAAAATTTCGACCGACCAAGGTTTCTGATTTTTTCAGTTTACCCACAAAGGTATTTTTTACCAGAAGCTACAGCAGTTGAGGGGATGGCATCAGGGGTTTTGTGTGCTTCCATGTTTTCTGGGAAGTGTTTTCTGAACTCTGTGATCTGCGTTTGTCTCATTTATAAGTTTTTTATTCGTTCGTTTCATTCGATCGTTTCATTGTTCATTTCATAAAGCGTTTGTTGGATAACGCTATTGATTTCATCTTGAGGGAGTTTTCCCGTTTAGGCGTGAATGAGAAGTGTGCCATTCGCGACATGGGACGGCCAACCTCACCTTTACCAGGTTTGCAGCTTGTACCCGTGTATTTTGAAATGAAAGGAAACTGGTAATAGTTCATTGGAATTTTTAAACGAATAAATAAATAAATAAATAATGAACTATAGCAAATCTTGATAGTACTTTTTATCTGTATTAGGTGCAATAATATTTTCATAAAATATTATCACGAATTCGTGACTGCACCCCCTTGTTCTGCCATCACCAGTCGCGCCTGGTGGGTACTCTTAAATGTGTCAAGCCGAAAGTATCAAGTACTCCAGTCACAGCTTGTTCCTCAAGTTGTTTCTACTACCTCCGCTCCAGTGATTACCAGGCCCATGTTCCAAGAAACAACTGCAGAGGAAGTCAAATTGGAATTTATTTTCATTTCGAACCATCTAAGAGAGCCGGTAGAGAGAAAACGAACGCAAAGTCCAAGGGAGAAGACTAGCAACTCAAAAATGTCCTAGAAGAGGCCTAAACCTTTCCATTTTCAGTGACACGGCAGGCGGCACGACGAGGGAGGGTGCAAGGAAGGTCGGTCAATTGCTCCTAGTCCTCGGAACAATAGTAACATAGTAACATGAATCCTAAGGTTGCTCTTTGGCTGAGGAACATCATCTGTGACCAGTAACAGGTAGACGTATCAGGTACTGAGAAGGAACAGAAACACTTTGTTCCAGTAACAAGGAAAAGCTGTCACAAATCATCTCTATTCTCGAGTTGGCCAATAGAAGTCGCAGTCTCTCCACGAAAACGCAACAGTATCTGTCAAGTTGAACCACAGTGGCTCAGCCACTAGAGTAGGAGCAATCTATGCAAACCATCCGCCGTTCAATTAAATATCAACGTGCAAAGTTACATTCAACGAAAATACCGCTTGAAAGCTACATCGGGTCATGACCGATCGAACGCTATCTGGCTGGGAAATCGGATATGGCTGTAGATGGCAAAACGTTTTTCGAGAGGAAGATCGTCGGACGACTTCGGCGGTAACGTGATCGGCGACCTGGAAGACTTTTATCGAAGTCAGCCCTTTCTTGTATTGATTACCAACTACTGCGCTCGCCCGCAATCCGACTTGGCACCGAACCTCGGTTAGGCTTTCGGAATGGGGAGAAAAAAGGCGTATTTGTTGTTGCGGAAATTTACTGCGAACGTCCTTGAAAGAAAGAAGGTACCCAACACACACGACCGCAGGGCTTACTTTAGGGACATCAACAACTTCAGGAAATTGATTTTCTGCCATTCAGAAATATTAACCAGGGACTTTTGGTTTATTATTCTTGGAAAAATACCTACACCTCTGTATTTGTGACGGGGGCCGAAAATTTGAATCGGCCGCGGGCTCAAAATTTGACATAATCCGTTATAACGGATAAAATTATGACGCGTGGATTCCAAAAATCAAATGTCCGCCCGCCGTCCTAGCCGTTTAAGGCAATAGGATTTTTTTAATTTTAAATTTTGACAAAATACTCGGTTTACAAAATAGTTGTGCCCGCTAGGACTTCAGCCCGTTCGCCCAAACCCGTGGAGCGCTATGGGCTAAAAATGGGCTACGGGAGGGGGGTTTTGCAGGTTTTCGGGTATGAAATCGAGTGGGGTGTCACTTTCAAACCTGTGATCAGAATTTTTTACCTCCGTCGCGATCACATAGGTGTATTATTCCAAGAATAACACACCAAAATGCAAATAAAACTTTAATTAAATTAAATTTTTCTCATTTTATATAACTAATTTTTTGGATAATTTATATCCAAGAATGATAAACTTTTGAGTAAAATTGGCAGCGTTTAAAAAAATATCACTGAATAGTTGGGCCATAAGCGCCCTTGCAGCCCACTAGAGGCCTTGCGATGCCAGTAGGTTTCATCTCCCAGTGTGGATGACATCTTTTGTTCTCCAAAGCAAAACACGTGGCCTAATGGTTCGAAGTCAATTCTACGCCTGAGCGGTACGGAATGGGGGTACAGAGGGCGGAATGTGTCTATAACCATACCAGGCACTAGATGTTTTTGTACATAGTCATGGCCCGTTGCAGGCCAGAAACATGCTACTGGAACGTGTTGTGGAGCAGGGTTACCTTCACAGCGCTACAGGTCCAGAACTGTAGTCCACTATCGTACCGCTGCTTTCTTGCTTTTCATTGCTGCCTTCATAATCCGTTTTGGCCCTCCATAGGGAAAATGACAAATTCAGGCTCAATTGATGCCACCCAGTCGGACAAGAGCAACAGCCATGAGGCACAAAACGTAAGGTAGATGCGGCGAGATAGTGGGAATCCATCCTATAAAAAGACGATTTAAGACGAAGTAGTCTATTTCCACGATAAAAATAATTTATCGTGGAAATAGACTACTTCGTCTTAAATCGTCTTTTTACTTGAGGCACTCATTGGGAAGCCAGAGCTGGCGTTTCCACAATTTAATCACGCACCTATTTAGTCCCGTGACGAGCTCTCGTCTCCAGAATTTAGGATACATGCAGGTCCACGACCATGAGGAATCTAACGTGTTGGAGGCCACACCTAAAACGGTATCAAACGGATTGTCCGGGCTAGCAATTCCTCCAAGGCCATTAGGATACCAGAAATCTTGCTGTCGAAATATGTTGCATTGCACTCCAGCTCGTGCAAGCGAGAATTCCACCTGTAGCCGAGCCATCTAAGAAAATGAGTAAGCATTGAGGTAGAGAAACCGAGAAGCAAGAGCTTCCAATGTCAGAGCAAGTTTGAAGGAGTATCGTCCTTTTTACTGGCTCGAGGAGGTCCACACGCAGTAAGTATGCAGTGGCGAGGCTCCCACACAGTCGAGAAAAGACTTAACGACAGGCACCTATCCCCATTAGGAGGCGAGACTGTCGTGTAAGTAACAACCCTACTCCATAGACATAGATTAGAAGATGCTAAACAGCCTGTAAGCTTTGGGTCCCGCACCCTTCCCTCAGACGACCCATCTTCCGACACCTGTAGGTCAGGAGTAGAAGAGCATTTCCCTCCAAGCTCTGCGGTTGTAGGCGCGATTCGCACACCTCACCTACCCATTTTACTACTCTGATAGAAAATTTGGACCTGAGGTCTAAAGTTGGGAAAAGCAGGCAAACAGAGTAAAACACAAGTGGAAATAACTCCAAGGCGGAAACACTTTGGTTTTCACTTGATTTTCATCAAGTGAAGCCTTTCGGCTTCTGAATACGTGAAAACATGTTTTTACGTATTCAGTAGCAGTGAGGTCTGACTGCATCTTCCAAGCTTCAATAACGTGCCGTATTTGACGAATTTCCCGGGCTACTCAAATACGACTTTTCACGAAGTCTTTTCAAGTGAGCGCCACTTCAACTTGTTACTTTGAATGTTGGTACCTAAAATCTTTTCCAACAACTTGAAGTGCCGCTCGACTCCGCCATCTCGTCTCTATTCTAACCCTAACCTTAATCTATACATCGTATCATAGTTTCTTACCTTGTTTAATTTTAGGAAGATACAAGGCGCTCCTTGCTGGTAATTGTAATTCTTCTCTTTGATACAAGGGGTCCACCCTTGAATGTCTACTTTACACACTTTATCAACACCCTCAGTCGGGCTGTCATTATAATCGCAGGTGACAGCAGCTGCTTCAGTTTCTTTGGAAGGTTCCCTGTAAGCTGCAAAAACAATGCAAATAATTTAACTTGACCCTGAAGTGAAAAATAGAATAAAAATGAATAAGAAAGACCTGTTCTCGACTTTGTTTTGACAACAAGCCGTGTAGGATAAAGCTTGGAATGATCGGAAGGGTTGGTTTTAATCCAAGAGGACCAAGGGTTTCTCAAGGTCCTCTCAAGGGGTCCTCAAACTCCTCAAAATTTTGGCACTTTTTCCAGTTTTATAGTAGACAAAACATCCTGCGAAAAGCAGTGGTAAAAATGTATGTTTGACTCGGTGGAGGAAGATTTCGTTTTTGGAATCGAGACCTCTTGAAACGGATACTTAATGCACACTTAGGTGTATTATTCCAAAAATAATAAGTAAACCAAAATTGTATTTCACGTGAAAGCACAATAAATTGACTATAAGAAACAACTCTGTCGTCGATTTCGTTGGAGGAATGATGAACGATGAGAAAACGATCCAAAACGAATCCGTTCACCCGTCTACGAAACGTGCAATACTTTTGCGGGTTGTTTTGAATGAATTTATGACAAAGGAAGTTTTTTGAAGAGATTTAAAAACAATATTTACAATTTAAAAATATTATGAAGAAGAGGAATTAATTTACAATTAGGTAGATTTTTCGTTGCACGTTCAGGTTTATTTTCGATGTTGGATCGTGTAGGTCCTCAAACTAGAAAAAAAGGCAGTTGATGTTGAAAATCGACCCTCTCTAGCCCTCACTCCCAAACAAAGTGGTTGACAGAGTTTTTTCTTATAAGTAAATTTTGTGTGCTTTCACGTGAAATACACCGTGGAGGTCTCTCATGGGGCTACAAATGGGTTTTTTGAAGGATCTCAGGAGGTCAAATGTTTTCCGAGTAATTTTGGACGCCTAATCCATAATCGAGGTCCCACATCTTTTTTGTTAAAAAAAAAAAAATTTATTAACAGAAAACTTTTTGCACAAGTAACCTATAGATATCAAAGAATAATAAATCCTCGTGAAAAATTTGCAGGCAGCGTTAAAAAAAATTGATATCATGCATATTAATCGGGTTCTAGCGGCCGTTTTCGCCTTTTCACCGAAGAGCCGAAAAATCGCTGTTTTTCCAAGACCTCTGGCTCAAACATTAAGTTTGACCACGACCCTGCTTATCGAAAGACATTCTGCCTACTTTAATTTTGTATACAGTGGCCATCTTCGAAAAACTCATACTTTCATATAGGTATATGAGCGAAAAACTTTAAAAAATTTAAAAATTCTGAGGTTTTAGCATTTTTTGATGAGAAGCCGACCTTGGAGGAAGCAGCAAACTTGATATTCGGATTCAGCACCCCACAAACAGTAATATGGTTTTATATAAAAACCATAGTAAAATTATGGTATCCATATTATGGTATCTATATTATAGATCCGTTGAGAAAAAACCTTCCGTAATTTTTTACGTGAAAACCACCATCCTAATGATCAATGGCCAACAAAAAAAAAAAAAAAAAAAAAGGTGTTGTTAGGTGCCGAGGAGATAAGGGTTGGTGTTGGGGTTATTCAGAGTGCTGAATCCAAATCTGAAACCCGGCTTTCGCTATAAGGTCCATTTTTTGAGACTTTCTAGCTACTTTTGACTGTTAAAAATAGCACTTCAAAAATCCCAATCAATTTTTCACTTTCAACCGTTCCTACTATGTTTTATGAGGTGCAGAATCCGAATTTGAAACCCGATTTTAGCTATATTTTTCTATTTCGGTTTCATACGTTTCTAAATGCAGTTTTTGGAAAAACAACGGCAGATAGAAAAATCTGATTGCAAATTCGGATTCACCATGAAAAATCCTGTAAGAATTGCTCACTATCATTTGTCAAGTCTCATAAAAGTGTCGCTTGTTTGTGAGTTAAGTACGCCAGACTGTAAATTTATGCAGGTTCAAAGTTCCATCAAGTTTACAGCGCAGGTCCTCGCTGCACATGGGATTATCTCCTCGAGTAATTAATGGTCAGTTCTCGGGTCGTCCAGGCTCAAGTTAAATTGGCCCCGCATAAGCTCACCAGGCTTTAACTCATTTGGCGAACTAGACACTAAGTTGGGAGTCAATTGGATGTGCATTGGCCTGAAGGGGTGGGATTCACTTTAGGAAACCCATAAGATTTATGGGTAGTAGGTAATTATTACAGCCACTCGATGCGTCTTAACTCGTCTGAGAGTAACGTTTTATACTTCCCCATTAAATATTGGTAGGCACCCGGAAAAACACAATCTTGATCCCTCATTTCACTACTAGCGAAACAGTGCATAATTTTGTCCTTTTGATGTATCGATTTTACAACTTGAATCGCAGGATTTCAAAAGGATTTCAAATTTAATTGTAGAAGAAGAACATCATACTTACGCTTCAGGAATTCGTCCAACTTTTGTGCCCATGGGGCATAATTTTCGTCAGCCACTTTGTACCATATAAGGGTACTTTCGACGTGGCTTTCTGGCGGCATTGGCCTGAACCCAAGACCTGATAACAGACAAAACATAATAATTAACAACAATAGGTAGGTAAACAATTAAAATAGGTTGAAAGAACTACAGTGAGATCCGCATGCAAAGGATGTACTTTCTGCACTAGATTAAAAATATTGGCTATTATCCTTATCACCACCACGGCTCTGTGACTGTTCAGTGAATTATAGAAGCCAATGTGCGCTTCAAATTGTTTTTTCTCATCTTTTCAAAAATATTTTCTTCATGACACAGAATTAATTTTTGCACAATTACTGTACCATAGAATAATGAACCATTGAGTAAAATTTGCAGCGTTTTCGAACGTGTTCAAGAGCTGTTTTCCGGTTGTTACCAGAATTCGTATCGACAACGCCTCTGTTTCCATCGGGCTTCATCAACTCAAGTTACGCAACGCCCATTCCGAATTAATGCAGACTTCTCCAAAACGGATATTCACTTCTAAATCCTCGAAACGTTATTCCGGGACATGAAAAATTGAAAGAACGCCGAGCTGATTGCCAAGTCTGCCATAATGATCCGGATACGTGGTGAAGATACCTAGATCGTTAAAATTCATGAGTTTACTCGGCGATTCGTCACCTCGTTAACTACAAAATCGTTTAGGGCTTCATGAACTATATATGCTCATTTTAAAGCGTTTTGACGGTAATAACGTTTTAAAAATGAGCGGAACAACAAAACTAGAAATGCCAACAACCAATTTTCCAATAGAAATGGTCGTTTTCCCGAGGCTTTGTATGCTGATATGAGTATGGTGGCGTAGAGCTCACTACCATACCCCATACACCTCTTGGTGTTCTTCAAATCGTCTCAGTGTAGGATGGAAAATGAGGGGGATGAAGATCGGAAAGCCGTCTTTTTTTTTTTTTTTGATAGCCGTTTTTTTAAAATGATATTTGTATGCTGTTCGAGAAGGTACTACAAGGTATACCATCCAACCCTGACGTGAGTTTGTTTTACTCATGAGTAAAACAAACTCACGTCAGGGTTGGATGGAGCTGAGTCTCTTTAAAATCTGCTTCTTTAAAAGGCACAATGCTCCTTGTAAAGGTACCCTTTAAACCCTTTCCTCTACCAATTTTCATTTCGAAAAGCTGAATAGTTATGCGTAGAGCTTTTTTCCTTTTTTTTTTGGGAAATTTTTGAAACTGAAGACTGAAAGCTGAGGCCTGTGACGTCACACGTTGGGCATCACTGGGCTTCGAGCCGCCAGAGCGCGCAGTGTTTTTTTTTTCTTTTTCTTTTCACTAAACACGCAACACATGGCAACCAAACTGACGCATTCCAGATGACCAAGACACTTCCTGTCAATCTGGATATCCCTCAATGCCTCCATATCATCTCCTAGGACAGCAGATCATGACATTTCACGTTATGCCTTAGATAGGGATGTTCAGGTAGATACTTCATTTCTCTTCCTCCAAAGACACAGGGACCAAATCCCACACAACACAAAAATTGATACAACTAAATTCAAATTAGGAACTCAATTTGTGCATATAGGTACACATTTCACTTATGGACGCCGGCCAGCTGATCTCCAGTAAAACTGCGAGTTGTGAGAGAACTGATGCCAATCATGACAATTCGTGTTTGATACCAGGTTCCCCTCAGCCCCCGATTCCGAGGATCTAGCTCTCCAGGCCAACTCGACAAATCGTGGCAACCTGGAGCTCGCGAATCCTCCTTAACTGCATCAATATTTTCTAGGTCAGCAGATCTTGACACATCGCGTTATGCCCTAAAATGGGATATTCCTGCACTCCCTTCTTCTTGGTCTCATGCAGAACGTACATCATCAACAAGTCAAGTTAACCACTGTAACGAAAAAAAAGACGCCTTTCCGATCTTCATCCCCCTCATTTTCCATCCTACACAAAGACGATTTGAAGAACACCAAGAGGTGTATGGGGTATGGTAGTGAGCTCTACGCCACCAAACTCTTGCGACTTGAAATTTCTCACCCACCGAATCAATTCCAGGTCCAAAACTGAGTGATATTGCAGTAATAAAGCAAGCCTTAGATAAGCAGACGTACTTATTTGCATTCACTTGAGAGGAAAGGCGTCCCTCTCAAAGCCGCCAGCCCATCCGTCTCTTCAGCGCGTTTAATTTTTCATCGCTATCGAGCGACTCCCTCAAGCTCCCCTTCACGCAACGATGAATTATAACCCGCTCTCCCAAGTGAAGACCGCAGCTTAGTTGAATACTTCTCGCCAGAACGTCAAGATAGAAACCCGAGGTAGTCTGTTATATTCCGACCAGCTTTTCCGGAGCTTCGTATCATTCTCGCGGGATCATCGAGGTCGGTCAGAGATAAAGAATGAAAGACTGAATGAATAATTCATATAATCACCAGGGAATCGTCGGGTTAAAATTACCCTTCGCCACTACACAGACAATATTCATTCACTTTACGATTGCTTAGCAAATTTTTGGAAATGATTAGCGGAACATTTTGAGCTCAATTTCATCATCAACGGTTCAATATTAAAGGAGGAGAGTCAGTAAAACCAATGAATCTTTCTGTGGTAGCTGAGGACCTATCGAACTAAATTTCTTAAATGCAGCCAGGTCAGGGCGGCCGAATGTCTCAGACGGTCATTCGCAAACTTGTTTGTTCATGTGAACGACGGTCGGCTGGAAATGAAAAAGCTGAAAGTACGAAAAAGCCTGTTACAGGAGTGAGAACCGTATAGGTACATTCATTTCCTTTCGGGAAGGAAAATTTAATAATGACCCCAATGTTGAACAATTTAGATGGGCCATGAGGAAGCCGATGTTTCGTGGTAGGTTCAGAAGCCGGTAATAATTACCGGTATACGTCGAACACTGACCATTGATCAGTGTTCGACGTAAACCACCAAAATGAGGTGCTACACTTCTCCCCTGCGTTTGTAGCCAACGATAATTACGTTGAAACAGAAGACGGGGAGGAGGATTTTGAAGCCCTATCATTATAATAATTATAATGATAATTACATCTAATGAAAATATTTCGTATAGCCATTGTATACAATCCTTATAAGGATAAAGTTATTCATTACTTAGGTATGTGGGTTCATCATAACGAAAGTAGGATAAAAACATTAAATGCATCTATTATTGTAAACATTAAACACATTTTATTGTAGCAACTGCTCAAAAGATTTAATGGCCTATGATAATAAGTCGCTATATGCATTTCAAGGATACTTTTCCAATGGGAGGTTTCTAAGGCCATGGAGTGAATTGGCTTACACGGGTGTTTGCTGATACCTACATGTGGTTTTCCTAATTCTTTATAGTTTGTGTTGGGTGGATGGCGGAGTTCCGAAGGTGCATTCCCCATGTTCACGCCGCAGGTATTTTGGGAGGATGGGACCAGGAGTGCTGGTGAAAATGATCTGGGTGTATGACTCGTATAATAATAATTATTATTGGCTTGGTAATAACTATCATTGTCGAGCTTTCCAGCCGGCATGATCGTAGCAGCAGTAAAGAGCCCTGGCCCTGGTACTGTCACTAACAGCATTTAGATACGGCACTGCCAGTGTCCCACCGGCCTGTCTGAGACAGGCTGTCTCACCTACAGGGAAACCTGGGGCCTCAATGGTTTCACCAGGTGAACCTAGATCCGCCAGAGTCTCATCAGGTCCTACCATATAAAAAGGTTTGATCCCCCTGTCGGTCCGCTCCCCAATCGGAGTATGTTCTCGGCAGGGTAAGCAAATCCTTATGCTAAAGTAAAAGTTCGTTTTGGGCTTAATGAAGGCTTACTAACGTTGTTGGATGAGTCGTTAACAGTGTTAACTTAACTCTGAGGAAAGCGGGGAAATGCGAACCCCCCCTACTGTCCCAAGGCCGCATCGGAAAGCTAAGGTTCGGAGATTCCCTCCCTTATTTAGCACAAACGGGAGCGGCGCTATCAGTTGGCACCGCCCCGTACTAAAACTGTCCTTCCGGGTGGCGGCACTCACACCAAGAGCATTTCACACGGTACAACATTTTGCACAACGAAACAATTGTGCAATAACATTGAGCGTCTAGGGGCTGCCATCAATATATTGTGCAACCAGGTTTGCACAATATATTGCACGTTTAGAGACCGCTTTAGAGAGAGAACATCTGGAGTTTCCCAAGTACAAGGGGTAAACCCAACAGGCCATCCCCCGATGTAGTCAAAATTTGTAAATTTATTTATACGCTCATAACTCCTAAAAATACTGTCGAGAAACGACCCAATACCCTTGAAACTATAGTATTATAATATAAGGCGGGTTCTACGTACTGGGCGAATATTCGTCTCCTTTGAAGTGGGTAAAAAACCGACACCAGTCGGAGCATCCCCATGCACGAGCACCCGATGTACGAGCAAACCCGAGCACCCCTCCATACATGTAGGAAAAGGGCGAGCATCGGCTAGGTGCGCGGCGAGCACCGCATGTGTGGAGCCGGCTTAATAGAGCTCAGTTTTTTTTAAACTTCCGTATTTAGAGACACCGACGCTGCACACATTAACATTAACAGACTTTGAAGTTTTGACCATCTAGTTTTGTCTGCAAGGTTCTCACCCAAACCGCCCAAACCCGTGCAGCTCTGTGCGGCTGAAAAGGGGCAACGGGAGGGGAAGGGTTTCGGTTATGAGGTAGAGTAATGTATTGTTTTCAAAGTATTTTTGGACGAAGAACCCATTTTCGGGGGCCCCAGAACAATCCAATTTCACCCGGGTTTTTGAAGTCCAGTAGTTCTAATAAGGTGTCGTTTTCCGAAGGATTTTGGACGCATAATCAATTTTTCGAGGTTCCGAGTTCCAGCTGTCCAAACATTGCACTGAGACAATTTTTGGCTCATTACTCTTGGAATAATACACATAATATTACATATTATGTAATCGCAAAATTTGAGATTATAGTTAGGTACCTACGTTTCCAAGATGAGTAGATTCCAAAAAAAATGTCCGTCCGCCGTCCGATCCGTTTTAGACGTAGGTAGGAATTTTTCGCTCATCTCTTCAACTTTTTTGTGTGTGTGTGTGTTTTTGTGTATCACAGCATCACGCCCGAGCGGATGAACAGATTTTCATGAGGGTGGTCTCATTGTGATCAGCGAGTTCTGGGGGGTGGTTATAGGCTATCACCTCCGTCGTCGACGATTCGTCCGATCCCGAGAAGATGACTCTCGAAAAAGGCGACCCAGCGCTTTGTTGATGTGTTTAGGTTGTGTGGCATAGTTTGGTCGTGACCTAGTGTGTCAAGTTACGAATTCTTAGTTACGGTTTTGGTTTCAATAAAGACCGGTAATATTTCGTAGTAACAGAAAGGTTGCGCTCATCTATTCACTTCAATTGATGGCTTGTTTTAAAAATCTGCAAATTTGGCAAAAACTCGATTTACCCATCTAGTTGTGCCAGCAAGGTTTTCAGTCGGATCGCTCAAACCCGTAGGGCGCTATGAGGCTAAAATGGGGCTATGGGAGGGGTCTTTGAAGGTTTTCGGCTATGGGGTCGAGCTAGGTGTCGTTTAAGTAGTTCTTTTGGACGCAGAATCCATTGCTCGGGGTCCCAGAACCCATGGGAGGTTTGTCACGGGGTCTCCGATCGTGGTGAGGGGGGGTTGTTTAAAAAGGGGGGGCAGCGAGGGAAAAACCATTCGACGCCACAAGTTGAAAAAAAACGGGTAGGTAATAGTATATTTTTCAACTTCCAAATCAATGCTTTCACTTTCATCCAGTATTTATTTAAGTAGAAAAATCATCTCACTATCTTAAAGTGAGTAGAAGGGGTCTGAGGACAGGCGAGAGAGGTCGGGGGTTGGCTGGCTTTAGCCACCAGGGAGTGGCCCCCTAGTCTTACTATATTGGAGCTGCAGCCCGAGGAGGAGGAGAAGAACTATCTTTTTTTTGGTGTTCTTCATTCAGGTCATCTAAATTATTAGGTAGGTACTTCGAGAATTCGGAAAAATCTGAAAAAAATCTTAAAGAAATTCAGCTTTGAGAAAGAGAACTCCTTTTGACTCACTCACTCGCTCCCCCCCCCCCCCCCTCCCATAACCAAACTCGGTAAATAACTCTGCCTTAACTCCTAACATACCAGTCCCACTCCCCCTCTGTCAGTAACCGTCTCTTCTCGCTCCTTAAGGAGCGAATTCGCTCGTTTTCCAAAAGGGCCAATAGAGTTCATAGTTGACAATTCCCTTAACTCTTAACATACCAGTCCCACTTCCCTCTTTGTCAAAAATCGCCTCTTCTCGCTCCTTCGCTCGCTTTGGGCCAATAGGGTTCATTGTTGACAACTCCCTCAACTCATAACATACCGTCGCAAGTATTCAGCAAAAATGTCATTGGCCCCAATCATTATCAGCCGAGCAGCACTCAAGAAAGGGTCAAGCGATATATTACCAACATAATAATATATTATAATAATATTATTGTTATAATATATTATAATATAATAATATTACCTATCATATATTATAATAATATAATATAACATAATAACATTATAATATATTAAATTATATCCTCCATTGTGAGAGCTGAGGATATCGGCCCTCAAAGTTTTTTACCTGTTGCGGTATGACGAACCCCCAGAGTAAAAGAGACCAGGTTCATTGAACTAGGAATAATTCCCTGACCTACTCCTGCCCTAAGAGAGCGATTTTGTGAACGAACTTCCTGAAAAGAATTGCTCCTTAGGCGTCGCTCCCTCTTTCGCTCCCCATCACTACATAGAAATGTTTAAAAACGGGGCTCAAAGAAAGGGTTTATTTAGCGGGCTGGCGTGGCACACAACAAAAAGCGTAAACGCGAAAGAAAAAGTTGGCAAATTCTTCTACGTTTACCTAAGATTCACCTAGTTCATTCTTCTAGGATTATCAGCCATTTGGGTGTATTCCAAAAAGCACAGCTTCTTTGACGACGTTGACTCGAGATTGGATGAATTTTCAACTTGCTTCTACAGTCATGGAGGATTTTGATAGGCAGACTTCCCATAGTTTAATTTCATCACTCGCCCCATAATTACAACGAAAAATGTACTAACTTTCAGAAAAAGACGATTTTACAACGTAAAACATTGTCACAAAATTTGTTTACTTCGGATTTAATCCGAAGTAAACATCGTACTTTCAAAACCTAAACAAACTCAGTGTTGTCAGGTCTGCAAGGTTGAGTTACCGTACGAGCCTCTCGAAATTACCTTTTTTTTCCCAAAATTACCGTACGCATTACCTTTTTTCTCCAAAAATTACCGTACGCATTATGTCATTGTAAAAACGCTGCAAATTTTACACAAGGGTTCATTATTCTTTGATATAGGTTACTTGTGCAGAAATTTAATTCTGTCAATGAAAAAAAAAAATTTTTTTTCAACAAATTTTTTTTAATTTTTTGTTTTTTTTTTAATATATTTTTTTTCCAGAATTTTTTTTTCTCAAATTTTGTTTTGTTTTTTACCTAGGTAGGTGTTTTGTTTTTTACCTACTTGAAAAATATTTGACCTCCTGGGGTCCATCAAAAATCTCATTTGAAGCCCCATGAAAGCCCTATAGATCGCAACAGTGAAATCGGATCGTTGCGGGACTCCAAAAAATGGATTCTACGTCCAAAAATACTTCGAAAACGACACCTGACTCGATTCCATAGCCAAAAGCCTTTTAAAAAAACCTTCCGTAACCCCATTTTAGCCCCATATCGTTTTTGAACTCTTTGAAGAAGATTCCAAATGCCTCCCCATTAATCAAATTTCTTATTATTTTATTGTACGGATGGAGTGTTTTTTCCTTAAAATCTTTGAAAACGCCAGGAAGAAAGGCTCAATCCTAAATTGCCGTACAAAATGGCGATACCTAACAGGTGATACCGTACATCGTACAGAGTCCTGAATTACCATACAAAACGGTAATTACCGTACACCTGACAACTCTGAACAAACTCTTTTTGCTGTTGTTGCTATACTTATTCTTCTTAACTTTCTCTTTTATTGTTACCAGAACAAGGGAGGGACACAATTTTGATGAGAAGATGGAACAAATTTTGTTCCATCTTCTCATCAAAATTATTGCTTTTCAAATCCACCAAGTCAAATGAAAGTGAGATGGAACTTCCATATGGACGGAATTATCCAAAAAGTTGCGATATTGTCATTCTCCAAAAAGTTGCGATATTTGTGTCACACGATGATAAAATGGTTCACAGTTGAGCTAGACAGATATTTTTTTCTTTCAGTGATCAATACCATTGTGCTTTACAAAATTTAATCATTAATGTGTCATGTAAAAGTTTTCCATTTATCGTTAGATAATATCTAAATGTATATTATACATTTTTTTAAATTTTAAATGGTCGATTTCTCATTCATCTGGTTGTCACATGCTCCAATCGTGAACTTTGAGAATGTATAGTATGTAAACTAGCTCACTTATTCTCTTGGAAAAATCAAATTTTTATTCCTATACTACCCATTTGTGAATTATTGTGTCTAAATTTATATATTCACTCTCCTGTAGGGGTAGTGTGGTCAAACATGGTTGGGTAGTGTGGTAAAACATGGTTGCCACAAAGGTGTCACCTCATTTATCTGGCCAGTCAGTTTCCAGTCCCCCCACAGGTTGTGTGAGGGAATGTCTTTCAGTATCTATGAAGGTTGGCAACAGTGAACCCTTCCCGCCAGTTCGGCCTCCTTCTTTTTTCTTTCAGTGCTAGGCCAGATGTTGAGGCGAGCTGTGAACCCTTGGATACCGCCGGTATCATACCGGTGAGTGTTTTTATTACTTCTCATTCATATGGCATTTTTTATTCCTCTATAATTGGTTATTAGACAAAGGAGGACAAGGGGGGGTTTGTTCCCATGGCGATCTCAGAAAGGAACAATGTCTTGAAAAAAGTTCAAGAACCATAGTTTTATTCATAATCATGGTTTTATTGTAAAATCTCATTCATCTGGATCATTCAAAATTTATACGTCCAGATGAATGATATAAGTAGTTTCCAGATGAATGATACCTATCAGCGGCGGTAAAATGATTACCTACCTGTGCAGGTTCACTAACCATAATCACCTTCTCTAACCTCAAAATGAATTTATCAGACGCTGATCAGTTGGCTATTCATCGAGCCTGAATATAAGGTTTTTTTTGGGCCAAACGGTTCTCTGGTCAATGCGTCAAGATATGGGGCACTCATTAATCTGGCATGATTCTCATTTATCTGGATGCACTTAATTTTGAAATTCATGGTTCAGGGATCTTTTATACCTACTTGATGAGCTGCTGCTTTCAGGGATTGAGCTGAAGCCTTAGCGCAGTTGATTTTGATGGAGAAACCAAAAATCGGAATGATTTTACTGGC
This sequence comes from Pilophorus perplexus, assembly GCA_955831195.1. NCBI lineage: Eukaryota > Metazoa > Arthropoda > Insecta > Hemiptera > Miridae > Pilophorus > Pilophorus perplexus. The sequence continues at coordinate 17,669,493 of OY037011.1, read as the reverse complement.
ATGACTTTTAGTGCCCAAAATATCTCAACTTTTGGGATGACGTTTTTTTTCGCAAGGTTGGTACACTTTCAACCGGTTCTTTTGGTTTATTATTCCAAGAATAATAAAACAGGAAAATTTCCTAGAAAATTTCCTTTTTTTGTTTAGACATCGACAAACACAATTTAATTGTGTTTGTCGATGTCTAACATACATAAGTATACTAGACATCGAGAAATTAGGTATGTAATAATCCAAGTCTTGGATCATTTCATAACTTCTCGTTTCTCAATCTCCAAGAATTTCAGGGAAAAGCCTAGGCGCTTCATGAAATTATTCTATCGATAAGAGAACTTCGCTATCTACCTATCTACCTACTAGGCACCTCGTGAACTGCCCCGTTCCGCAATGTGCCTGCGACATATATATTTGAAAATGTTGGTGGGATATCCTTCTTGGGGACAACATGAAGACCACTTTCAGCCCAATTTCATGAAAGTCGATCAAACACTCAGAAAGATACCTACTTCGCAAAGACAACAGAATTTTCCGATTCCCAGAAGTGTTTCGCAAGACATTCAACTACCCTGATGAAAAGGAGCCTAAAATGTTCAACATGATGTCATCAAGAACTTGTACTTCCTACATTAAATCAAATTCAAATTTTGATCTTGGTACATATTATCTTTTCCACATAGTGCATAGTCCAAGCTCAAGAAATCGCGTAAAAACACGGTCACCCATATTTAAAATGCAGAGCCAGCCATAAAATACAAAAATTCGCCTAAAAGGACCACGACGAATACAATAATAATTATTCGAATTTTCCATCTCAACCGCTCTCTCAAAATGACATTTTTGTGCTGATTACGAACCTGGGTTAGCTCCTATCAGCGATGAGGTTAGCGTCCATTTTGGCCTCTGAAAGTCTAATGTTTGGTAAAATAATGCCAGAAGGCCGAAGAAGAACGCGATTAGGGTTGCGTAGAACACCAGGTAGAACAACAGGATCTTGGCTGAAACAAAAAGAAAAAAAAGTGATTACTACTTGAAGACGAAGCTCAAATTGGAGGCAGAGAATGCATCAGTTTTTCGATATCGCGTAGACAAGTGGAGTGTCGTGGGCATTTAGGGAAAGGGGCTGTGTCCGCATAGTGGCCCCAATCTTGGAGGACAAAATGCAAGTTCTTGTTTTTAATTTTTTTCTACAGAATCTTCTCAAGACATATAACATCATACTATGATAGAAACGAGAATGGACCTATTGCGTTTCTGGGTTCAGAAGCAACGCGAGAAGGAGAGAGTGGTGAGTGTGCGAGCGATTTTCACGAAAATTGCCTCTCTCAAGTTGAGAGTCTCAACTAGCTTTTACCCAGTAATGGGCAAATTCCTGTGAATTTATTTTTAGGGAATATTCCCGACCCGGGATTTTTTTTTTCTCAGTTAAATTATTTAAACTATATTCCATGAACACAGAAGGACTTATAGTTCAAGGACTTAACCGTTGTTTCTATAGATATCACAAGGCAGCATTCTAGTCGTATTAGGATTCCTAAATATTAATTTATGACGAAATGAATTCAAAAATGCTTTTGGTTCATTATTCTTGGAATAATACACCTATTTTTTCGCGACGGGGGGTCGAAATTTCTGATCGGCCTCAAAATTTGACATTATCCGCTTCAAGAGGTCTAGATTCCAAAACCGAAACCACACACATGAACAAGAACTTTCATGCAACATCTTATACTCGTAATTTAACAGCAGTTCGGCTCTTACCACGACTACTGATCAAGTAACTATCGACGACGTAAAAAACGACATAGAACTACAATATCTCTCAACCGGAAACGAAGAGGACTGCAAGTGCAAGTAGAGCTCGCACACCATCTCACCTTGCCCCAGATGAGACCCCTACCATCCTATCTTTCAATTCGTTCATCGTCCAATTCTGGTCAATTTTCAATAAACATATTGCTATCTACTGATTACGTACTATTTGCCACACCATTAATACCACATTTCGTTGGGGCTTTGTCCTCCTCATACAATAACCTCATAAACGATGTCCGAACATACCTATAGGTCGTTTATGAGGTTATTGTAGGAGGAGAACAAAGCCCCAACGAAATGTGGTATTAATCGTGTGGCAAAATAGTACTATAGTACTACTATTTTTATTATAGTACTATTTTATAGTACTATAGTACTTTTTTATATAGTACTATTTAAAAAAAAATTATAATAAAAGGCATAAAAGTGCGGAGGAAACTGCGGTCGATCTCTCTGGCTTCGACAAGGCAGAAGATAATCTCTCTGTTGCAAATTCCAGGAGCAACATTCGGCTAACCGAGTAGGATCAGATCGAACTGAACGGTTTCTTCAAGGATGACCAGGGACTTCTTCAGGAATGACCTTAGCCGCTAAGAGTTGACAAGCGAAGACCTAGGGCGTTAACTTGCTGCCAACAAAACTGTTGATCATCATTTGGAATAACATGAAGATAGAGGCAATCACTCAAACAAACCAATATTAGAATGGCGTGCAAAAGCCAGGGGTAAGAAAGATAACTGAGAACTCTTCCACAGCGTTCTTTGCGTTGGCAGAAAGACCGTTAGGGTCACGTGAAGTGTTGACAAAGCGAGAAGTGGAAGGGATTTCATTTAAAACAGAAGGGAACCCCCCCGAGACGGAGAAAAAGAGGATTTAAATAAGCCTGGTCCGTCTTCCGAATCCCCCTTCTTTTTTAATTACTTTTCCTTTAACTTCCAGCATCACCCCTAGAAACATTCCGCTTAATTTAAACAACTCTTTAGAGAGCTTCTCGAAAAGGACCTTGTGGAGCATTTTGTTGGGTAGGAGTCTGTGTAAAGAGGGGGTCACATCCTTCTTCGGAAACACCCTGGAGGAAATGACTCCAGCAGAGAAAAAACCGTTGGAAAGTTGGTAACTAACGAGGCGAATCTGTTGGGCAAAACCTCTCCAGGGGACGGTTTCGCAAAGGGTAGCATGGGAGCTCCACGTGTACCAACCACATAACTTAACAATGTTAAGTTAACATCAACCAATTTGGTGATCCCAACATCACCAGCCAAACCTCCCTGCGGACACCACCCCAGCAATTGGGATGTGCTCAAAGTGGCCCTCAGGGTGATAAGGCCATGTCAAACGTTCCACCAATCGATAAGGAATTGAAACACTTCCGAGGGTGCAATCACTGAATACTGCAAGTGATTCACACAAATTACTGCCATTTGGATGATCCAGAATCACCTCAAACCAAGCCATTACAAATCCCCAAAGCTGAGTCTCATGGAATTTATGAATCTCGCTAAAAGGGAAAGAGTAGTTTACCCGATGGACAATTTTCAGAGTAGGTAGACAAAAAAAAAAAAAAAAAAAAAAAAGTAGGCACACAAGCTCGTAATGGGCGAAAAGAGCGACCATTGCGGTGTTCCCTATCAGGTATACCTATGGCTGTCTAGAACAATAGCAAGCTCATCGATCATGCTCTATGTATTTGGTATTTGCCTCCTCTTGATTCACCATTGTTCTCTCTTTTTCCCGATCTTGTAGCCATGACAGAAGGAGTCACCCAGAAGAGGACTGGTTGCCTCATCACTCGAACTGTCAACTTGGAATCCTCAATGATTGGCTTTCGAAAGCATCACACAATACGTGGGTTTGGTTTGCGAAAGACGTTAACAGGACAAAGACAGAAGGAGTCACCCAGAAGAGCACTGGTTGCCTCATCTCTCGAACTGTCAACTTGGAATCCTCAATGATTGGCTTTCGAAAGCATCACACAATACGTGGGTTTGGTTTGCGAAAGATGTCAGGACAATGCTACTACTAGAACTATGTACCGCGTACCGAACCTCGATGAAAAAGCTGCAAATTTTACCTTTTTTTAAGAGTTTTTTATACTTTGATGGAGGTAAATTGTGCAAAAATTAATTTTTTCAATAAAAAATTTAAGAAAAAAAGAAATAAACTTTTCCGTACAATATTTGGACAGATTTCGGACCCCGGAAAAAGTATTACGAGTCCAAAATTCGAAGCGACACACCATTTGATGCCGAAAATTCCCCATTGATGCCCACGGTGAAATCGGAGTGTTCTAGAACCCCGAAAAATAGATTCTATGTCCAAAACTACTCCAATCCGACATTTAACTCTACCCCCTAGGGGAAAGCCTTCAAAAACCCCTCCGAAATGTGCGTCCGCCCAAAGCACGTTCAAGCCGTTTTGGGCACCAGGAATTTTTTCAAAAATCTGAAATTTGAGAAAATACTCGGTCCACTATCTACTTGAGCCCGTAAGGTTTTCAGCCCAATCGCCCAAATCCGTGGAGCTAAAAAGGGGCTTTGGGAAGGGTTGTTGAGGGGTTTCTTTATGGGGTCGAGTTAGGTGTTGTTTTCAATGTATGAATTATTGGACATCTTTGAGGGTCCCAGAACGATCCGAATTCACCTTGGGGATCTAACGGTCCCGTCCAAACAATGTGTATTGTAAAGAAAAATTTTTTTTTCTAATTTTTCAAACATAATTAATTATTGGCACAGAATTAATTTTCGCACAATAATGCGGTTAATTCTAACCAATACCAAAGAATAATAGACTCATGAGTAAAATTGGCAGCGTTTTTTAAATTGAGGTGGTTCAAACTGCTCAAAATGGTAAACGGCTATGGTGGCTCTAGGTCCACCACGGCTATGGATGTCATCTCCGTCCACGCAGCATCCTTCTTCCCAGAACCTTCAAGAGTGGCTCAAAGTACAGCACTCCACCCCCCCCCCCCCCCCCCCAACCACCCTACACAGGCAGAAAGGTGCCGAAAGGGGTAACTTAATCGGTTTTGTAAGTTGATTTATGTTGTCTTTTTCATTTCAGGTGGTCTTAAACTCTCTGGTGTGGCAGTTTCCTGAAATATGTTAGGGACTTTTCTTTCAGCGACTTTCTTCTCGAGGTTCGTATGAAAGTGAAAATCTCATATTTCTTAACGTTCCCTAAGGAATGGTTAACTTGACGATGACATGAAGTGGGTTTATCAGTTGGACGCTCCCGAAAGCAGGTGGGTAGGTCGTGGGATCGATTCTCCGTTGTAGTTGAGAGGGGTGGGGGTGGGCGTGGATCCGTACTGCCGATATCACCCCTTGGCCGCACTCAAGCTTCGTCGGCTCCCGTCGTGTACGGCTCGCAGCCCACATTCCTTATGCACGAGGTGGTTCGGCATCACCCACACCTCTGGCCGATGTGATGGTGAAGGATGAGGGGTTGAAATGGCGTGGCCGGGTGGCTACGCCAACCCAGTCAGTTAGCTCAAAAACCGTTTACTCAACTGGTGCCGTAATAGTACTCCGCCTACTGCTCAGAGTTGAGAGTTACTCTAATACAGGGCTTTCCCCAGTATAGTCCACGGACCAGTGGTCCGCGAGTAGTTACTACTACCTAATAATGTAGTAGCATCGACAAAAGCTTGTAGCGATGCCGCGGCATGCCAGTCTCTGTACGGCTATTGTTTTTCTGGTGGGAGGGTGCCTTAATGCGCATCTTAATAATTAAGATTAATTATTAATTTTTTAATTTCACAGAATTAATTTTTGCTCAATTAACCTATACCAAAGAATAATAATATGTTAATAAGAATAATAATCCCTTGAGTAAAATTTGCAGCGTTTTTTAAAACATTTTTTTTTTAAACGCTGCAATTTCCAGGCCTATGTATTAAATTCCTACTGCCCACAACGGGCAGATATATATAGGTCGGCCTGGACGGCGGTAGGTACCTATGCAAATATGAGCGAGGAAAAAAACCTCACTATTGGGTCAAACCCAGGCCGACCAGATCTACTACCTACTACTGTCACTGTTGCAGTCACTAAACGCACAGTGCGTTATTATGATAACAATGAGGGAAAAATAATATGTAAAAAAAATTAAAATCAGTAGGTAGTAGTAGGTACAAAGCGGCGAAGCAGTCAAAACTCCGTTTTTCGACGACATAATAATATGAATAACAGGTTTGTTGACATATTATGTCAATTCATATTATGAATAACCCCTAACTTCGTAGGTAGGTACTAATTAAAGGTATTAATAATTTATAATTCTTTACCTCCTTAGGTTAATTATTAACCTCCAGCGCCCAATGTCACCTGTAGGTGACACTTCTTTTAGGAACCGTCGCGATTACATAGGTTACTATGTATTATTACTATGTATTATTACATAGGTTACTATGTATTATTACAAGATTAATAAACCAAAACACATTCTGTGCTAAAACTATCACAGAGTAAAGTTTGGTTGTGAACAGCCCAAGCAGTAATTCTGAGCCCATGGAAATCGATTATTTCTTGCAAGTCCCACCACGTTCTCTCTCTCACCACGAATCAAGAAGTTTTCAAGAGTTGAAAAGAAACTGGAAGAACTTCAAGCAAATAACCTGGTGTAGTGGGACTCTTCCGCTAGAGTCGATCTTCAAATTCAACGATGCTTTATGTCCCTTTCAAAAAAAACCGGATGTGGGAATAGGGAATAAATAGATTATGCGCCCAAAATTACTCGCAAAACGACTGCTTATTTGACCTTCGTCGAATCCTCCAAAAATCCCATTCATAGCCCCATAGATCCCTGGACCTGGTGCCCAGCTGCCTCTAACAATCCCATCAAGACCAATGGTCTCCACAAGCTGCCTCATATCAAATAATAAAATAAAATGAAACCGGCTAAACAATTTAAAATGTCAGCAGACCTAACTGATCCTAAAAGCGACCCCGTCAACAAGAGATAATGAGAGATGGAAAAAAAGGTAGGTATTTTCTCATTAACACGGCACCATCTACATTTTAATGAACGTCGCTAACTACCTACCATCATCCTCAGCTCCTTGTTGAGTGGCACTGAGAGGCCGTTACGTGATGAAGCCGACCTCTTTGTTTACCTTGCCAACACCCTCCGCTATTATTTTGCTCTTGGCTAATATAAAGGATCTGCAAACATGCTGGGTGTTAATTTGTGAAAAAATAAGAAATCCTGATCTTATGAGTACCCACCTACCGACTCCGCAAAGTCACACTGTATGTTATTACTAATAACATATTAGTAATAACATACAGTGTGACTTTGCGGTAATAACTTATTACTGTAGGAGGAAAAGCCCATGTAAAGATAGCCATGAATGAAAGTTGTATCCCAGTGCGGCTGGCAGCTAGTATTGGTATACCAATTGGTATACCTATTTGAAACTGCTGAGGCAGCAAGTAACCTACGAGCAAACTGCTATCCTCTAAGGCTCAGAAGTTATCCTATCCTCTACCACAATTTTGTCATATTTCCAGATAAGAAGCAGAACAACAAGACAATAGTGATCCAAATTTTATGTTAGGTAGTATGATTAATTCTCGATGAAGTCAAATTTCGAGAATATGATTAGTGATGTGAAGAGTTGGAAGGAAGACGGGTGATGAATGAACAGAAAGAGCAGATTGGAGAAAAGGGATCGAATCCGAGAAAGTTGGTTTCCGAAAGGAGTCGAAAGCCTGAAAGAGAATCGTTGCGAAGGAAAAAAGTTACGCTTCAAGCGAAAAAGCGGTGGAGGATGCAAAGACGGAAGAAGATGATAGACTAGATCAAGTTAGACGCTTGTCTCGCTATGCCAAGCTAAGAGAAACGCGGTGCCTATCATATCAAGCGAGCCTATTACACAGCTCCACAAAAAAAAAAAAAGAAAAAAAAAAAAGGTTCTGATCTGGCTATGGGTCTGACTATGGTATTTATGTATTTTTCGACGCTGAATCCGAATCCGAGGTCAAAATAATCCGTTCAACCCTTAATTTTTTGTGTAGGGGCTAAATCATCCCTCCAGGAGGGGTAAATTGATGAATATGAGTATTTTGGAGTGTACAAACGCAACGGGGATATTTTGTGATGTGTGTGGGCCTTTATTGATGTCCGAGAGACCAACGAGGGGATAAGCACCCCTAAACAGGGGTTGGTGGAACCGCCCCTACACAAAAAATTAAGAGGTGAACGGATTATTTTGACCTCGGATTCGGATTCAGCGTCGAAAAATACGTAGGAATACCATAGTCAGACCCCCGGATCAGAAACTTTGGGGGGGGGGGGGCTGTGTTATAATATATTATAATTATATATAATAGATAAATTATGGTGTTCCAATATTATTGGAGCACCAGTCCGATGAGGATGAGGAGGAGAATCATCTAATTCTAAGACACTAGATGTCAGAAAACATTGAAATTGGTCTTGAAAAATTCGCCTTGGCGACCATAGTACGAAAAAAGGTTGCGCTAAAAAGCCTGAAAACGTTCGGAATTTCCAGAATTACACTAGTGTATCAACAACGTGTATTTTTCGACCAAAAATATTGAATGACTGAACCAACATGTGACGCCACATTTCCATCACAGTGATTCACAGTATTATTATAATACTTCATATTTCATAATATGATACCTAACACCTATCATGAAGTCAACTTTTTCATGTTATGTTAAAAAGGGGGGGTTTGTACAATTGAAACCGTTGTTTGCCTTTTACCAAAATTGAATCAGTACTGGGGATACACTACGGTTTGATCCTAGAGGGGATTCTTGTCTAGGATTCCTTGGATCAAAACGTACGAGATTGGTATCTGGGTGATTCTCCCATTTGGAACGAAATGATGTCTTTGGGAGGCTGCTGGATATGTATGTTATTTTCAGTCTAATTTTTTTTTTTTCATCCAACAGTAGGTGTCCTCGTCTTGCCTTCCACTCAAATTTGAGTTTAATATTCACTCATTTTCATGCCAAAATTTAAATTTGAAATGCCCAAAAGTTATTCCCTCACGTGTCTCACAACACGAGTTTCTGACTTTGATGGTGAATATTTCCCCTATGGTACTAGTGGCGCATTCTTTCTTTTTCTGGGTAACTTCCCTAGGTCATGGCGTACCATATTCGACGGTTGTTAGTGCCACTGTTTGCCTATCCTAGGATCAGTGGCCTCAAACACCTCTGTCTCACAGATTTACTGTTATTCCCTCACATTTTTTTGAATTGGGCGCCACTGCGAATCAGAGCGCTATTATTTAGTTTTACAATGCTGGAAACATTGGTCAGGTTGCGGCAAAAAGCTGGGTAACACGTGTTTTGGAAAACTCATTTGTGGTTAGTTTATTTGTGGAGTTTGCTCAGGCAAGATCGCTTGTGAGGCATCAAGCCTGTTATTCCCTCACGCCGCATTATCTGTGTGAAGGTACGTTTTAAACCATGTTTAATTTGCATTAATTAGTGTCTATTTAGAGGGAGTTCAATGACCCATCTTCATTTTTCCTGAAAAATGCATTTGAAGAGCTACACTTCCATAAAACATCCATAATGTTATTCCCTCATACGTTATTCCCTCACTTCATGACAAGTGAGGGAATAACGGAACACGTGAGGTAATAACTTTTGAGGTGAATTTCGAGAATAAAAATTTGAAATTTTTGTTCTAAATGCTTGTCCACAGCCCCATGGCGCCCAGGAAGAAGAGTGATGTTTCAAATCTCGTGATGTTTCAAAACAAGTGATGTTTCAAAACTCGTTCCGTTATTCCCTCACATAATACGTTATTCCCTCACTATAGTGATTTCATTTATGGTACTGCATCTTCTAAACGACGAATTGAATGTTTCAAACGATGACGATGACGATGATGAATGATGACGAATGAATGAACGATGATGGACGATGATGAACGATGACGAATGATGTTTCAAAACTCGTTCCGTTATTCCCTCACTATAGTGATTTCATTTATGGTACTGCATCTTCTAAACGACGAATTTCTATGATTGGATTTTTTGTAGGTATGATCAGTAGCCTAACTACAAGGGATTCATGAAAAAATTTCCCTCGAAAACCCAAATCTCATTTCGAGGATTTCGAAATCCCAATTTCGTTCCAAATGGGAGAATCACCCATCTAGCGTGTAGGTGCTGTTCATAATATGATAATATAATATATTATATTATATGAACAGCACCTACAGGAGCTCTCCCCTGTTATAACTTTATGTAGCTAATATACAGTGAAATCATCTCATCCCCATGTCTTCTGACACCACTCGAGTCGATTTTGCCACTGGAAAGGGAACGGGAGAAGTGTTTTAATTCCCGGCTCGAATTCTGCTGGGGTTCTTTCTTTGAATACAGGCTTAAATGGGGTAAACACTCCCCCCGATGATGGCACATTTTCCTCGTCCTCTCTATAATCACCCTCCCCGGTTTGGTCAACAACCCATTCCCACCCTCGTCGGGAGTGGTGAACCCCGACGATTTTCCACGTTCAAGGGGGGTGGACGAAGGGAAAAAATAGGGCGGCAGAATGCTTAATAATAATAATAATTACTACCAAGACCGGATTTATGAAGCACTTCTTTTCCTCGTGCGTCCCTTATCTTGGAATTACTGTTTAGTAGCCTTATGATGTCCCACATCTCTCCAAACACTGCACAGAATTTTTTTTTTTTCGCTAAACATTTTCATAATTGACAGACGAAATCAAAACTAATTCATTCCCTATCACGGTGGCTAGTGCATATTGCCCCCCTAGGCATAAGATTAAATACAAAGAATACAGAAATATCCTCTCCCAACTTGGGAATCGATTTATCATTGGAGGCGACTTTAATGCAAAAAACACGTCTTGGGGATGCAGGCTGACAACTATCAAGCAATCGTTGTCTACAACTGTGAAGCCCATTCAACAGGGGGGGGGGGGGCAACGAAATTTTGACAAAATACTCGGTTTACCATCTAGTTGTGTCCATTTTTCGGGGTCCCAGAACGATTTGATTCCACCGTGGGGATCTAGTGGGCTCTCATGGGGTTACAAATTGGATTTTTGATGTATCCCAGGAGGTAAAATATTTTCCGAGTACCTAGGTTTGGACGTATAATCCATTTCCAGGCCCCACATCTTTCCGAACAGTGTACAGATTTATATTTATTTACTTTATTGAAATTCTTAATGACCGTTTTTTGGAAATCCAGTTTTAAATTTCGATTTAAATATTTATGGTAAATGATTCGGATGTTGAAATTGTAGAGTCATGAATTGCAATAAACTTGGAATTTTACGACGATTTCCCATTATCAAAAAAAAAAAAACAACAACAAAAAGACAACAGTTGTCTGTAATCATTCAGCAACGACTTATTATGAGCTCCCTATCGATAACTCAAGATACGGGCCTCTCTTGACACCCTCGAGATGACAATTACCGTAACAGTTACTGTTGCGAAAAAGATTGTGACGTCGCTCGTTAAATCCCTCGTGTTGCTCGGATTCCCTGTTGACGTCACTACTTGAAGCCAGAACGTAAAACGTGGAACATGCTCGAAGCTGGTGACAGTAGAAAATGGCTCCTTAATTCACTGGCTGATTAGGCTCGCCATTTAAAAGGAAATGAAAAAGTACGAGGGACCTCGACATTTCACAATCGTGTCGCCGACACATTCAGTGTATTGAGTTAGTAACATAATTGTGAATTCCTAACACTAACTCCACTGTGGAGTGTGGCACTCCCATACCGAACAAATGAAGGCGACAAAACGTTTGCCTCCGCAAAAACCGACCAATTTTCTGTCACTGCACGTTGCCAAAAATTCAAAATGATCAACAAATGAAGAGAAATTCACAGGTACCCACTTAACACATTGCATGTATTATGCGTAGAGCGCATACACAGCATGCGCTGGACTAATAAGGGTACCGATCAATGTTCTGCATCTTCATGGACTCTGTTATAAGTTTAAATGAATCTGAAGGACTATGTCAGAAGACCATCAATCATTAAATGCATTTTGGTTTATTATTCTTGGAATAATACACCTATGTTTTCGCGACAGAGGTCGACGACTCCGATCGGGCTCAAAATTTGACATTATCCGTTTCAAGTGGTCTACATTCTAAATCCGAAATGTCCGTCCGCCGTACGCCGTACGCCGTCCGCCGTCCAGGCCGTTTTGGGCAGTAGGAAATTTTTAAAAAATCTGAAATTTCGACAAAATACTTGGTTTACCATCTAGTTGTGCCCGCAAGGTTTTCAGTCCGATCGCCCAAACCCGTGGGGCGCTATGGGGCTATAATGGGGCTACGGGAGGGGTTTTTTGAAGGCTTTTAGCTATGGGATCGAGTAAGGTGTCGTTTTCGAAGTATTTTTGGACGTAGAATCCATTTTTTGGGGTCCTGGAACGATCCGATTTCACTGGGGCGATGTTTAGGGCATTCGTGGGGCTAAAAATGGGATTTTTGAAGGATCCCAGGATGTTAAATATTTTTCGAGTAAAAAATACGGAATTTTGGAAAAGAACACATTTTTGAACAAAAAAATCCAAAAAAAATTTTTTTTGAAATAAAAATCCAAAAAAATTTTTTTTTTTTAATTTTTTCATTCATAGAATTAAATTTCTGTACAAGTAACGTATATCAAAGAATAATAAACCCTTGTGTAAAATTTGCAGCGTTTTTAAATTAAATTAAATTTTGCATGTCACCCCTTTCTATGATAATATCATATGATAATATAATATAATATGATAATATATTATGCACTTTCCTACCTCTTGACCTGGTAAATCGTAAGAACAGTCGCAAGTCTTTGGCAGTGCAGCGAAGATTTCGATATTCGTTTCCTTCTGCAAATCGGATAGATTACCCTAAGAACACCTATGCTCTGGTGAACTTTAGTTGGAGAAAAGGGCGTGAAGGCAGGAAACCTTGAAAACATCGAGCGGAGCTCTCCACCCTGTTGACTCTCGTCCCCATCTCCAATTGCGGGAATATTTCCCTCCTGCAGCCACCCCCAGAATCCCTCTCCGACAGGTCTAACGCAATTACCAGGCGGCTGCAGATCCCCGTCGTCAGGTGGACCCCAATATTGTAATGGTGTTACCTATTCTCGTTGGGGGCCTCGTTCTTCATTAGGCAGGGTCAATAAGTTAAGCGCTAAAATGACTAATAGCATTATTTAATCCTCATTATGGCTATCTTCATACCCGCAACATCAACACGTTGAAACTTATCAATAGTAACTTGGTATTAGTTTTAGTGGTTTTCCTGGACCGGCTCTGGTGTTCAAAATTAGGGTAAGATAAGGGACAATGAAACGATGAAAACCTTAAATAGTTTCCCACAAGGCTAGTCACATTAAATTTGAAATTTAAAAATTGTTTAAACAAACGCTAAAATGACTAATAGCATTATTTGCCAGAAGCTTTGAGGAGCCACGAGATTCCATTAGGTAGGATCTATAGATGGTATACCTAAACCATCCCAATCCTAACCTCACTGACCGATTGGGGTGAAAACCTTGCGGGCACATCTAGGTGGTAATCCGAGTATTTTGTCAAAATTTCTGATTTACAAAAATGATTACTGCCCAAAACGACTTGTACACTAAGTGAAGACTTCACTTAGTCTTCTTTGGGTCTGAGGCCAGTTGAGAGAGGATTAAATTTTAAGGATTGAGCGTAGAGAGAGGGCGTTGGCTAGGGGTTGGCCTCCTTGTTCGCACTAGTGGCCTTGATTGAGTGGCCTGCGCCGAATATTCCCTTCCGTTTATCTATTAGCACCCAAGGGAAGATTATGCCTACAGATTATGAAACATGGCCTCCTCGGACTTCCCACCCTATTAGCGGCCACCGTCCACGCAATCGTGTGGGGAAAGAATTGGAAGCAAAAAAGTGAGAACACGCTTTCCCGCCGGAAAGCGTGCACACCTGATGGCGCGAAGGAAAAAGCGATAGTGTAATCCTGCGTAAGGGGAATCCTGCGCGCAATACCCAGAGCGTGGAGCGGTCGTCAGTCCAACAGTTTTGTTTGGCGTGCGAAGTTTTACGCGGTGCTATCAGGTGGTGACATGTTATTTATTTATTTTTGGGCTGGATTTTTTTAAATTTAAATTAATTTTTTTTTACTCACATAGAATTAATTGTTGCACTATTTACATCGAAGAATAATAAACCCTTGTGTAAAATTTGCAGCGTTATTGTTTTTATGTTCCTCACTTTTGGTTTTCCATATAAAGGGAAATGATCTATACAAATCAATAAATTCCGTTATCATTTCCTTAGTCCAGAGAAGAACATCCATGTAATGTTAATTAAATTAACTTAATTTGCAGTTAACGAACATCCAATAAGGAAACAAAGGGCACGTGTAGTGTTGGGTGGAGGTGGCGAGGGAATGCGCGTATACGCGTCTATAATATAGTAATATATATTATATAGACTAGCATATCTGAAGGTACGAGGAGAGCTCGACGAGCGGGCGCCCATGGGAATTCACGCAACCCCCCACACCAGGCTTCGCCTTTACAAGTACACGCCCCAAGTATAAGACCGTAATTGCTCGATGGACGTATCGTAAAGGTTTGTCCAGAATCCGAATGAGGCACACAACGTAGGGGTCACCATTTGAAGTGAGAAAGTTGGGCGCAAAAGCGCGCATTTGCCCGGGATCTCACCACACTCAGTCCTGGTGATTGGGGACAGGGATCACGAGTCGGTAGGAAAAACCCGGTAATTTTGTCGCTTACTAGCACTGACACGTTCTGAATTAGTAGTGTTTGATTACATCGTTACCTTTGAGCGATTTCTTTGTTGGAAAAGAAATTATCAAAATGTCACTGAAGGATTATCTTTCCCTCCCTTCTCTCCTAGGTATATCTATCTATATAGTTGACATACGCCCATCCTAAACAACTCTATCGTAAACGTTCCTCGAAAACTCGGTTGCCAGTTGCTTTACGATAAACTCCACAATGTTCACTTTTACGGATTATTATCGCTTTCGCAACGACTCGCAACGACGTGGAAAGTTTTGATGGTGAAACTTTTTCCGCTACTTGTCCCCGCCGAGAATGGCGGCGAATAACCGTTTGGTACAGCTCCCTATTTTTATTGGGTGAGTAGTTTTATCGGTCCTGTTGAGGGGTGTGCATTGGTCTTTTTTTAAATTTTATTATTATGAATTTCATTCACAACCCTGCTTCCACTTCTGACTACAGGCTTTAATAATAACATACATGTAATAATATTATGTCGTCACGTAAGTTCTAACACCACGTGATTGACATTTTGGCGAAAATGAGTTTTTCATTCCATTTGATAGGTAGTCGAAGGCATTCTAAGGTCACCTGGAAACATAATAACGAGAAAAACGCGAAAGGATAACAGCTCGATTTCTTAGTAACTTCCAAGGCAACACCACGTAATTGAGTTACAAATTGGGATACTTTGACGTGTAACAGTTTCATTAAATGTTGAAGTACCAACCTCCTCGTTCTCTTTGCCGGACGTTGTACCCTAAGTTGGTTTTAAAATAACATAAAAATCATTGAATACACGTGTTTACTTGTGACAAAAACGAGTGCCAAAAATGACATTACCAGCTGTCTCCGCCGACTTTGGTAGGTAATTGGAACTTTTTTAAAATCTGAAATTTTCACACAACACTCGGTTTGCCATCTAGTTGAGCCTCAAGGTTTAAGTCCGATCGCTGCAACCCCGTGGGGCTAAAAACGGGCAACGGGAAGGGGTTTAGAAGTGTTTCGGCTACAGTGTCGAGTTGAGCACGTTTTAACTTTCTTGAAATGTGTCTCACCAAAAAGTTGACCGTAGGTAGTTAGGAGAGGAAAAAAAAACTTTTTTTGGCCTACTTTTTAAAAAAAAATTTTCTTGTAGCTGAGGTCTTCCTGAGTCGATTGATACCATATAGTTGAGGGTTCTGATAAACAAAAGTATTTTTTCAGGCCTATAAACCGAACGCTTGCGTTTTCGTCTACTCGCGCCGCACTAGTAGAGTGAGGGCAGTGAGCTCCGTCATCACCGGTCCCCTACTTACTGCTCCAGTAAAGACTTTCCAAATTATATTGGTTCTATACGGTAAAATCTACATCCCACGATCACGTACCTATATTGTAATAATACCTAAATACAGTACCGCCATCATCTCTTCAAATAACAACTACTTAAATATTCATTCCAGCAACACTTACCTACATGCAAATCCTGTCATCCACACGTGCAAAACCGTCACTTTTCCGCTTTTTGAACACTTTCAATTGACTTCTCGTCATATTTTTCCAATAAAATAAACAGAAAGAAGCAATAATGGTAAGAACCAAAAGCCGGCAGAAAGAATAAACAAACTTGGCGTGAAAAATGCCTGGAAAGTGAGTTCACATCGATAACAAGAAGAAAACCTTTCGTAATCGATCCATAAAAAATACAACAACAACAAACATTCTCGATAGTATCGATCGAAATCGATAAAATTTATACATTTAATGTTTATCAATTCCGAAAATATGAAATTATTCTGTAAAAAAAAAAGAAAAAAAAAGAAATGAGAAGCGGAGCGCTCGCTCAAGCGCAGCAAGGTCGCGAACGCCCGAAACATTAAATTTTCCTTCAGAAAAACCTTGCTCCTGTAAAATCACATTTTCGCTCATTCATTTTTATTTTTCTCCGTACCTAATCGATCGATTTTGGTTTTTTTTTAATCGATATATCGATTGTGAGGGAATACTTTTTTTTTAGATAGGTATTTTGTTTGGGTGCTTCAGGGTGGGGATGTAAATAGTTGGCTCTTTAGTAGTAGTGTTGTTTATAATCCTTTAGACCAAATTTTGACAAACCCCCTCGTCAAAGTGTGCCCAAGACCTTGCCAAACAAGATGAAAAAAAATAATAAATAAATAAAACCGCATCTCTCTAATGGTAAAAGCTGAGAAAAAGGTAAATAAGTTTGTTAGTAACTCTCTGTATGCTCCTAACCCAATTTCTGTGTGATCATTCTCAAGAGTTATTACTCACTTTAAAAAAAGCGTAGAGTCGATATGAACGCTTTCAAGGACAAATCGCGAATAAGTGCATGCACTTATTGTGCACGTCAATATTGTCGGTATGATTTTGACGAAAAGTCCACGTCAACGTGAAGGTGCTAGCAACGTTGACGTTCCTGTTTTTTAACACCGCAAACAAAGCAAGATATTCTCGGGTGGAGTATTTCGTGACCTCTCAGGATCTGTTGACCCAACGCTAATTGTGCGGATTATAAATCTTAGATTCAACAGATGGCACGCACCGTCTGGGCTGAAACTTCCTTTGCGATAAAATGGAATAGACACCCAGTTAGACGATGACCCTTCGTTCACTTCTTTTGTGTGCGAGGGTGTGTGTGTGTGTGTATTTGTTGTTATTAACAAGCCATCAATTGAATTGAATAGATGAGCGCAACCTTTTTGTTATTACGATATATTTAATGAGCGAGAGAAACTAAGAAACAGTAGGTATCTAGCGACCAAACTATGCCACACAACACATCAAAAATATCCACGTGATGCTCATTATGTAAACAACTGCACCCTAACGACCGATGCTTAAGAAAACCTTATGCCGATCAGAGGTAACGAACGGCTCAGGCTGCAAAAATCGTTTTGGAGTCGTTGGAATCAGCCTAAAAAGCTCATTCCATAGACCCTTGTACCAACGAAATCGGACAAAAACTTTCGTCCCCCTTTTGAGGCCTCCCTAGTTACACATCAGATATAAACAACTTTCGTCGTGAAGGACCTCCCGAAAACCGATGAAGGGGATGAGGGAGGAAAAATCAAGGTAGCCTATAACCACCCCCCGAACTCGCTGATGAAAATGAGACCACCCTCATGAAAATCTGTTGAGCCGCTCGGGCGTGATGCTCTGTACACAAACAAAAAAACAAACAAACAAAAAAAAAAAAAAAAAAACATACAAGTCGAGGAGGTGAGCGCACCTTTCCATTTTTTGGAAAAAGGTTGCGCTAAAAACATACATGTCGAAGAGGCGAGCGCACCTTTCCATTTTTTGGAAAAAGGTTTCGCTAAAAACGATGGTTTTTATCTTAACTGGGCTAATAAGGAGCAGAGAAGATGTCTCGCTGTACTCACTTTCCTTTTAGCCGCCCTCACCCCTGAAGGGAAAATGCTTGATAGAAGCCCTTTGTCGACTGACCTCTGACCTTAGAGAGCAATCTATTTTCGTACGGGATTGCTAGCTCCACCACCCCTCAAGGCCTCCTGTTAAACTTTCATGGCCTGAATTTCAGCTGTAAGGAGGTCGCTAGTTTTATGCAACGGGATTTCCCTAGCGAGATTTTCGAGACTGCTGCACATTGTCAAAATTAGGCACTGTGCTTCAATGACAAATACTATCGTAAACACCAAGTTTAAAACGTATGGGGCTCCTCACTTAAGTATTCTCCAATCTTTCATGCGGTTGTTCTTAATACGCGTCGCGGCCCTCCGCCATCACAACTGCTCCAGCCTCCATTTTTTGACCGATTTTGGAGCAACTGAACCGCCACATGGAGCAACGTTTTGGTGGTTTCAGACTTTTCTCGTACTATGCTCACCGAGATGAATTTTTTAAGACCAATTTCAGATTTTTCCGACTGCTAGAAGCTCTAAAAATGAAAATGATTCGTCTCCTCCTCTGCAAGGTTTTCATCCCGATCACCCAAACCCGTAAGGCACTATTGGACTAAAATGGAGCTACGGGAGGGGTTTTCGTAGGCTTTCGACTATGGGATCGAATTAGGTGTCATTTCGGAAGTATTTTTGGACCTAGAATCATTTTTTGAGGGTCCCAGAACGATCCGATTTCACTGTGGCGATCTATAGAGCTTTCATGGGGCTACAAATGGGATTTTATCCTTATTTATCCTCCTCCAAACATTTTTTGAAGGAGGTTAAATAAGGTGCCGTTTTCTGCCTAATTAAGTACGCAAAATCCTTTCTTTTTCTTTTTTTAGGTCTGTCTGAACATTGTAAAAAAAAGGTGATTTTTCAAAAATATTATCTTCATGACACAGAATTTATTTTTGCGCATCAATTATACTCTCGTGTAAAATTTGAACAGTTTTTCTAGAGGTGGTGAAGTTACCTGCGATGACTTGGGAAAAATCCCACGCGACGCCTCTGCCCTCAAATTGTGTGTAGCCAAGTTGCGAAACTGGCCAACTCCAAAAAAGCCACAATTTTCTGAATAACAGATTTTTCGTCGAGCTGATCCAAATTAAGCTGGAAAACAAATCTCTTCGGCTAATTAGGGCTGGGTGTTGAAAACATACCTATTCGTAAAATTTTCATTAAATTTTAAAGCCTCGAGCATAATATGACATATTGTGTGAGTTATTCTCGTTTTTATCTTGGATTTTCCCATTTTCGAAGATTAGAGTTATGGAGCAACTAGAGTTAGCCGGGGTCGGAGCAAAATTGAACTGACATTTCTATTAATTACAATGTAATTGTGGTTTAAAATGAACTAAAAATTTATTTTATGCGTCATATTACAGGTATATCAAGCATTCTAAAATTTACTTTTATTAATTAGGTAATAAATTTATTTAATTAATTATTAATTTAAATTATTTAATAATATAGGTTTTAAACAAGTCTTGTTTAATACTATTTTAATTTATAATACTAAGTCTTAGTATTATAAATTAATTTATAATTGTTTAATAAATAATTTTCTTTAAATTTGATTTAAAAATAATTTAATTTTTTCAATTGAAATTTTAAAAACGCTGCGAATTTTGCACAAGGGTTAACTGTTCTTTGATAAAGGTTTCTTGGGCAAAAACTAATTCTGTATCATTATAAACATATTTTTGAAAAAAAAAAGTGGGACCCAGAAAAATCGTCCAAATTCGAATGCGCCCAAAATTACTCGGGAAATATTTGACCTCCTGGGGTCCTTCAAAAATCCCATTTGTTGAGTCTGTTGGGCCCCATGAGAGCCCAATAGATCCCCATGGTGTAATCGAATAGTTCTAGGCCCCCAAAAATGGATTCTTCGTTCAAAAATACTTCGAAAACGACACCTAAATCGACCCTATAGTCAAAACCCTTAAAAAACGCCCTTCTTTAGCCCCACAGCGCCCCACGAGTTTGGGTGATCGGGCTGAAAACCTTGCAGGACCAACTCGACGGTAAACGGAGAACTTTGTCAAAATTTCAGATTTAAAAAAAAAAAAATCCTATTGCCCAAAACGGCTTGAACAGATGGATGGTCATTTTTTGGTCGTTTTAGGAATCTAGACACCTTGAAACGGATAATGTCGAGTTTTGAGGCCGATCAGAATGTTTTACCTCCGTCGCGATTACACAGGTGTACCTATTATCCCAAGAAGAGTAAACCAGAATAATTCCTTTAAAAACCTTACCTATTAAGTATTATTCTTAATAGGTGAGGTTTTTAAAGGATTTAGAGGGTGAGGGGTTGAATGGGTTATAATCTGCGATGTATTTTAAGACATCGGACGGAATTCAAACGAGGAATCGTTTTCGAAGTGTTTTTTGACGTAGAATGGACTTTCAGTGTTACCAGATCCGTCCAACTACCCATTTGAAGCTTCATTGAGCTAGGAAGAGGCCGCAAGTGGGGGTTTTTGAAGGGTTTTGGTCCGATGGATAGATTATACTAGGTCATGGAGGAATAGAGCGGGAATATGAGAGAATTCCTCCATGATACTAGGTATAATACACGATAAGTAACATTAAACGTAATAGTTGACGTATAGGTAAGTTGACCCGGTTTTCAAACAACACATCCCCTTACTATTCACAAAATTATTAACTTACGGCTTGTAAGCCCCATCACTGAGAGAAGAGGTTCGTTTGGATGCACAAGTTAAAATAGCCAACTGCGATAACGGAGAATAATGGGGAAATTGCTGGGCGCCTCCAGATAATCAATCTTGGGATCAGAGTTCTAGTTCACAGATAAAACTGATTTAAATGTGGGATAGTTTGATTCTCTCTTCCTCCAACTCTCTTAATGTAATGTAATGTAATGTAATGACATTACATTGTAATGTAACAAGGGAATTCCACCCTGAATTTTCGTCCGACTGGCTGCTGCCGTCGCGGACGTCGTCAGCCGTCCTCTCAAGGAGGATCGGAACTTGTCTGACGATTGCGCTCATGGCTCCCCATTGCCTCGTCCCCCTGGGTTGGGAGGAGTTCGCCGTCCGATTGAACGCAGAAAATACTTGTATCGGTGACCCCGCTCCTCACGCGGTCACCCATCCAAGTACTAACCACGCCCGACGTTGCTTAAGAACCCCGAAGAACGAAGTACTGGCATTGCATCTCTCAACTCTCTTAATTCTCACCACCAACGGAGGATCTTCTCCAGACTGCCTAGGATTGATCGCAACCAGGCTACGTTAAATCAATTTTGAAGTCGATGCCGACTGATGAATCTCGTAACAAGAGCACGGAAGTAACCACCGACCCAGAGATCATTGGTTTTTTATTCTTGCAATAAAGGTACACCTATGTAATCGCGACGGAGGTAAAACATTCTGATCGGCCTCAAAATTTGACATCATCCTTTTCATAGTGTCTAGATTCCTAAAACGAAATGTCCTTGGGTTGAGACCTGGACACACAAAAAAGTGCTGTGATAGTAGATATCATTGCCATCAATCTGTTTATGTTCTCGTTGTGAAAAATCCTGTGCTAATTTTAATTAATTTTGACGAGTATGTATTTCAAAATTCTAGTCATTGATACCATTTTCCACAGGTTAATTGTTAAGCATTTGTTGTTTTTAAATAATTCCTACCTATAATATTTTCTATTTAATCATCAACCTGGATTTAATCAAAACCTGACACTTCTCATGTCAGTCCCTTTATTTAAATGAGAAATTTCCACCTGTGAACCAACCTAGCGTGCTCAAGTTATTGTAGGCCCTGATGAAGATGTAATAAACATCGAAAGCTTGGCGTAGAAAAGACAGTTTTCAGTTTGACCCCGATCCTTGACGATCAAAGAGTTGTGTTGGGTCGATCCATCATCTTCAAACCTCGTGTAAAATGTTTGGCGTTTTTTAAGGGACGATCCTACGGCATGGGACATGATAGCAATAATTGCTAAAATTGGGAAATTATTTCTACCAGATTTTGAACCGGCTCAACGAAAAAGCCGCTGAGAGGAGGTACGTACTTATGGGACCTGGAATCATGATCAATTTTAGGCTTCATCCTAGCGTTCTGTTAGCAGTAGAGTTGAGATAATGGCACTTAGCCGTTCTCTAAAAGAACCAAAGGACGCTTAGTTGACCACCAAGACAATAAAAGAAAGCAACTCGGTCGGACCCAAACGCACCAAGCTCAAATCCTTTAACAATTTTCGACAATACATTTTCTTGGCCCAGACGAAAAAATAATCGATATGACTTATTATGTCATATCGATTATTTTTTCGTCTGGGCCAAGAAAACTATCGACCCGCCTGATTCCGGCTTCGTCTCAATGGGAAGCCACCCGAATGCGGCACTGCCAGACTCACGGAAATTCCCTCTTCCCCGTTATGGCAGATTACGTAATCCCGCTGGCGTAATACGGCTATATTCCTACCCAGGCTGCAAACTATGTATACACATATACACAGACACTGGAGATATTGTCTGCCCCGCCGGATGGCTCGTGCCGGGTTAATGCAGTTATTGCAATTATTCCACTAAGACCAGTAACATTTTTCCATCGCCACATCATGTTCAAACCATCTGCTCTGTGTCATTCCAAATCCACTTTGTGAAATTGACAAGTGAGGAGTAAGTTAGTTGTAGAGGCGTTATGAAAAACGCTGCAAATTTTACACAAGGGTTTATTATTCGTATTATTCTCTATTGGTTAATTGTAAAAAAAAATAATCCTGTGACAAAAAAATTCTATTCCGTACAATATTACAAAATTACTCCAGGGATCCTTCCAAAATCCTAATTAGTAGCTCCACGAAAGCCCCAAAGATCCTCACTGTGGAATCGGATCGTTCTGAGACCCCTAAAAATGGATTCTACGCTCAAAAATACATCGAAAACGACACCTAACTCGACCCCACAGCCGAAAACCTCTCCCGTAGCTCCATTTTAGCCCCATACGTTGGGGTGATCGGGCTGAAAACCTTGTGGGCACAACTAGATGGTTTACTGAGTATTTTGTTAAAATTTCAGATTTAAAAAAAAAATCCTACTTCCCGAAACTGCTCCAATAGGACGGCGGACGGACGTTTCGTGTTTGAAATCTAAGTGTCTTGAAACGGAAAATGTCAAATCAAAAATTTTGACCCGAATTATCGACCACCGTCGCGATTACATAAGTATATTATTCCAAGAATAAACCAAATAATAATAATAATTACTATTCCAATAATAAACCATAATAATAAATTGATTATTCCAAAACCAACCATAAGTGAGTGGTTGACATAAAACAGCCAATTTGCATTTGATCATTCTCTGGTCAGAATTTGCATGGGTCAATCGGTTCTGTGAAAAGTTTGTCAAATTTGGAGAACTGGTGAGGAGATGTAGTTTTAAAAGTATTTTGGACACGGGTTTATGTTGTTTTCAGGCCATTCTAGGGGTAGGTATGTTGTATTCTAAAGAATAAAATTGAATTTGAAGGGTGTTTATTTATTTTTATTTTTCGGAAACTAAACTGGACTATTTATTCTCCTGGGCTGCTTCTGATCCTTGCCCTCAAACGATACCTACCTAGTGATTGCAAACCTCACTTGCAAAAGTGTATAACATTTTCGCTATGAAAATGTCCGGTTCCTACCTGCGATCTCGGACTCAGTATTGATCCAATAGACGAGGTGATTTGCCCTCATAACCCACATTCGATTCTACCCTTGTAACAGTTATAAATCTTCGTACGATTTTCGGTTGGGGAGCTCCGAATTTTAATGACACGTCAGCGCTGATTGGTATTGATTGAATGATTGTGAGACTGAACCGATCCCATCACATTAGGGACTGGTTATGACTGTCTGGCAAAGAGCACGCGTGATCCATAGTGACGCTGCCGGAGGTCTGTTGCTTCAAGGCAATCAATCAACCCGAGGTAGTTCGGCGATGAATTAAGTAACTAATTTTGGGGAATAAGCTGTTGTTGTTTTTTTCTTCAAATTTTGTTAACTTTGCAATCTTTCTTCAGGTCAGTGAGGTCTGTTGACAGGGGGGAGACGTTTTTTGTATCCCACGATTTCGGAATATTCGTCACTCAGAGCTATGAGATAGATAATTATAATGAGTCGGCGTTTCCATGGAACCGTTTCCAGTGCACTGTATCCAACCCCATCACTTGACCTATTATTCAAACGGGCGAGCGAAGCGAGGCCCCCCTGTCCGAATGCTAGTAAAAAGCTCAAAACTCGGATGTTTAGCTCAACCGAGAGGATCGATTGATGTACGTGACGTCACCTCTCTTCCCAGATCTTTTCAGAGCTTGTTTCTTTCTGTAAGATCACCCCCTTCACGCAGCACCTTTATTATCAGCTCTTTTCTTACTTTAGGAACTTTAGAACATTGTCTTAAAAAAAAAAAAAAAAAAATCCTGGCCCTACCTTGTTCAAATATTTGCGGCCAGTGGAACGGAAATTCTTCCTCCATTAAAAATCACCATCTAAATAGGATGATCTCCAATTAGCTAAAAACTAATCTGAAAAGTGTTCTAGGCGAAGTTACCTTCTCTTCAACTTCCGAGTTCTGCATAATTCACTTTCCCCCAAAACTCTTTCCCCTCAATCCTCCAGCTCGCAGTTTAGACAGAAACTCCCGCTGTCGATATGAATAGCTTGCCTCAATAAACTACCGAAGTCCACTCATTTTTGTTGAGACACAAAATGCATTGCAATATTGCAAATTAGAGACAATTATTGCCTCTAATTTACATCGAGACGTTTCGTTTGTGCGGCCTTTTCAATCTTCTTTCGATCTCTGGATTCGGTAGATTTCTGGATCTCTGGATTCCTGCATTTTTGGATTTTGGGATTTCGGTGCCAAAAGTCCAGTGAAGTTAGTCACCTATTTCGCTCTCCTTCTTGTATTCTCTTGCTAATGAACCCCAGTCGATGCGTTGACGTCAAGGGAAAACGGATCACTAGAGCTGGCGGAAATGGTAGTCCCTACATTGACCTGATAACGCTTCGATGGTGGAGTTGGGGTGTTTTCACAAGCAATTACATGGCTATTGACGGAGTTGGATCGCCCCCGTTTTTTTCTCCTTCAGATTTTTAAAGCTAAAGTTTTGCCCCACTGTACGCCACTTGCCGTTGGAGGACGGTGGATTGATTGAGCAGGTTATCTTTCCCTGAGTCCGTTTCACATTGAACCAATTCACATGGGTCATTAGCAGGCCATAGACCGGCCGGTTCTTTTCGACGCGCCACGGTTTTGTCGCGGAAACCCGACACTCCAACCGTGCGGGTTTCCAGGAATAAACTGTGGCGCGTCGAAAAAACCCGCAGGTGTATGACCCCCTAATGATTGATCCACCAACTCATTATCCGCACAATAATTCAATTCCGTGATTGTCACCACTACTACATACTAAATTATCCTTGACGAACTGGGCTCATTGGTCCTGGAGACGGTTCCCTAGAAGGTTCGCCCGGTCCAAGCCTACTCTCGTGAGATCAGGTGTCGCCAGGCTCTCTCCTCTGTTTCAGTTTTTCCCCCTTTCAAGAAAAATGGAATAATGATGGCGATTCCAAATTTGAGTAGAAAAACGCTGCTGATTTTACACAAGGGTTTATTATTCTTCGATAAAGGTTAGAATAAATTTTGCATGCTGGCCCAGCATTGCTGGGTCAATAAGAAAATATTTTTGCAAAAATAAAACGGAAAAGCATTTTCTGTGCAATGTTTGGACGGATGTGGGACCTCGAAATATGGACGGAAAACGACACCTTATTTGACCTACTGGGATCCTTCAAAAATCCCATTCGTAGCCCCATGGAAGCCCCATAGATCCCCACGGTGAAATCGAATGGTTCTGGAACCCACTAAATTGGATTCTACGTCCAAAAGTACTTCGAAAACTATACCTAACCTGACCTCATAGCCTAAAACCTTCAAAAAACCCTCCCGTAGCTCCTTTTTTGCTCCACTGAGCCCCACAGGTACAACGATCGGGCACAACTGGATGGTAAACCGAGTATTTTGTCAAAATTTCAGATTTAACAAAACAAAATTAAGTGTTGCTGCCTGCGAGTGTATTGCCCTGAATCCTGGGTGTGTTCTATACACTGCAGTAAGTATCCATACCATGATAAGACTAAGTACACGAACACAAGCTTTTACACCCTGTCCAATGGACACTATCCATCGCATTTACAGGTATTGTGCTGTTCGAAAGGGATGTGGAGTTCACATTATCCGCAATCGTGCGAGGAAGATGTCCGTCACGAACAGAGCTCGGGGTCCTGAAATTGTTTCCCAGATTCGACTGTAGTTTGACGAATTTCCCTCCCCAAAAAACGATAGGCCGATAGGTCGGTTACCCGGCAAAACCGCCCTTCTCAGGGGAGCTGAAGCGATCGTTATCGGCCTTCTAGCGATCCTCCAAGCACAAAAGCCTCTTATTATGCGACCGTGAAAAGGCCTGTAGATAGAAGGGGTTGGGTACAAAAGGTAGAGTTTGCGACATCCCCTTTTTAAGTTCTCCAGCGCCTTTTGCTTAGATTCCATTTCTTTTCGCGAAACCTCACTACTTAAAATAATACCGAACCAGAATAATTTTGGTTCGGAATTAAAATTATTTCAAAATTTAACTAAGAAAAACGCTTCAAATCACACACAATGGTTTATTATTCCTTGTTAAACGTAGTTAAATTGTGCAAAAATTAATGACTACTAAAACAATAAAAAGATAGTATGGTTTTTGGCGTTGAAGTCCAGTAAAAAACCCATAGAATCTACCTAAGGGAACATCTGATAGGTATTCCTAAACTTCCCACAACTTTACACGGGTTCTTTATTCGTTAATCATTATGCACTTTTTAATGAGCAAAGTTTGGTTAATTGTGCAAAAATTAACTGTGACATTCAGAAGATATTTTTTAAGAAAAATTTTTTTATTTTTTTAATTTAATTTAATGTTCTGTACAATGTTAGGACAGATGTGGGGGCCTCGAAAAGTGGATTATGCGTTCAAAATTACTCGAAAAATATTTTACCTCCTGGGATCCTTCAAAAATCCCATTTGTAGCCCCTTGAAAGTCCATAAAATCCTCACAGTGAAATCGACTCGTTCTAGGAACCCCAAAAATGGATTCTACGTCCAAAAATACTTCGAAAACGACACCTAACTCGACCCCATAGCCGAACCCCTTCAAAAAAGCCCTCCTGTAGCCCCTTTCTAGCACCACAGAGCCCCAAAGGTTTGGGCGAACGGGCTGAAAACCTTGCGGTCACAAGTAGACGGTAAACCGAGTATTTTGTCAAATTTTCAGATTGAAAAAATCCTACTGCCCAAATCAGCTCGGACTGCGGCGCCGGACATTGTCACGGTCAAAAATATCTCCGTACATCGTCACGGCGGACGGACATTTCGTATGCTGAAGGAAACTAGGATAATATCCTGGTCTAATTATTAGACTGTAGATGAGGAAGGGGAATCGAAAGTGTCAACTGGAGGCCGACTAATAAAGACCCTGAATTATTTGCGACTGAAGGATATGAATGAAAAAAAAAAAAGCTGTATAGAATGCAGCCAAAATGCGCTGTTTTTACCTTTTTGGTTTGGTCCAAATTGGGCAGCGCTTCCACTCACGCCTTTCTCATTCAAGTCAAACTTCAATGCTGAATTTCCAAAGACTAGGGGAAATGCTAAATCCGGATCAGGGGAAAAGGGGATGACTTCAGAAAAGAAAGAACCCTCCCCTTACGTGTTGTAATAGCCGAGCTTGTAGGTTGCCTTAAAATTTGTTTATTGGCAGTTAAAGGTATACATTTATGGTTTCTGTTAAGTCAACTCTTCATTTTGTTAGTAAACAGTACCTATTGTGGATTCTGACATACGTCGGGCCGAAGTCAGGTGATCGTCGCGACGGTCGGCATGTTCGCTTTGCTGGCGGTCTGCCGACCTGACCAGTTGAACTGGTCCAGTTCCCGACGTCGGCGAAATCGCCGCCCAGGACCGTCGGGCAGTTGTCGTCCTTCGACCGACCATCACCCTCCGATGCTGATGGTCCCATAGACGTTGGCCCGACGATGTGCTACCTGGGATCCGACGTGGCGCAGATGGTCGGGCTATGGCATCGACTAGTGATTGTCGAAGGAATTAAACTATCCGACGTCGACCCGACGTATGAGGACGTGGGCTACTAGTACGTTTTTCAGTCGTGTTGGAGTTGATCTCTCACCTCCCCACCACCACCCCATCCTATTTTAATAGGCAGTAGAAATTTTATAAAATCCAAAATGTCACAAATACGGGGTGCTCAATGGTTTTGGTCCCACTTCTGTCCAAACCTTGTACCGATTTTTTTTTTTTTTTTTTTTTTTTAATGATTTTTATCATTTTCTTTATGACACGGAAATAATGTTCGAAAAATTAATCTACATCAAAGAATAATAAACCCTTGTGTACAATTTGCAGCGTTTTTATCCAGGGAGATCTGTTCATGGGAAAAAATAAACTTTCCTGTAATTTTGCATATCCTACATGCCTCACCACCGAAATTGACCGAAAAATGTCTGTAATGTCACGCCCGATACCGGTACACGTGGCAGTCTCAGAGAAGTCATAAAGACTTAGTGGAATCCCCCTCAAAAATCCGCCATTAGACAATTCCCGTTTCTGGTTTGCTCGCTGCACTACACAACCAGGTGAAAAGCGGGAGTGAACTACGATCGTCAAGTTGTGAGGTTCCATGAAGGCTCCAAGAAGTCTGCCAATCGATTCACTCCCGGCACGCATCTTATACAACTACCCTGAAACCTGCAATAGAATCTTCCTTCACTCAACTTGGGCACGAATTTCGTTTTTTTATTTCCTCTTTTAAATTGACGTAAATTGATGTTTTCAAAATTATTTTAAAGTGTAAAAATAAAAATAGGGACTTGGTGCAAGGGTGCTGTTTCAAAATATATTAATTTATTACTAATTACCTATTGATATTTTTCTATTGCCGGTATAACTGTTCAGGAAGGACAGGATTTGAATTTTGTGTGCGTAGACTTTTCAGACAGAATTCAGCAGGATGTTTTTGTAACTATACGATTCAGGATTAACGAGCATTGTCAATATGTGCTGCAAGGGGTGATGAAGTGTCCCAGGGAGCTGGGGTATTTGTACCCCGTGACAGGTTACTACAGTAAAGAAAATTAATGAGGAAATTTAGACTGTCTGCAATCGTGTTCCCAAAGGTCAAAAGTCGCCGCTGCGCAGTGATTATCCGACCGGGCAGCTGTCTTGGCCCGATCCGGGAATCCAGGAATAGGGAAAACACCCGCAGGGCGGTGGGAAAAAAATCCTCCCCTGGGCGGAAAAGAGTTTCTTGTTGGATATTAGTCATAGTATACATAACGAATCTGCAGCATTCTGACAGGAGTGACCTCAATACAGACATTGCGAAAAGATAAGACGCAAGGAGGAATATAATATTTGTCAATTGTAAGCTAGCAAGAATGTGAAGCAAATTGGGAACTTGAAAAAAAAAATCGAAAATGGACCAAGCACCACAAAGTTCGGCAAAAAAAAAAAAAAAAGATTTGTAAAAGCTGGAGGACACAAAATTTCGCTAAATTACCAAACGTAATTTTTGGTGAATTACGATTTTTTATTTTAGCGGGAAAAATGAGGGGATAGTTTTTTTTTATAGGTATTCAAAAGTAAAGTTTCATTCCTATTGATCATGTGGCAGACGTGGAGAGGCACCCTGCAGGCTATGACGTCACGCCCACTACCCTACTTTTATTGATCCGACTCACCCCCTCGCCCTCCGCCAATTTCAACCCTTCGGAAAACTCGGAAAATGACAAAATCCGATATCGATACGGCGATTTACAAATTTCGGGAGGAAAGTTATTTTTCGAGAGGTATTTTGATTTTTTTCTTCTTTTCGGCGAGAGACTTTTTGAAGTGGGAAAGTATCGATGTGACCTATCTATTGGTCCAGGGACTCCACCCCGAAAATTTCCCACCCCCACCATGGTGGGGAGACCGGCCTTGACACATAAAACATTTCGGGTCGATAATAATTTTGGTTACTTCTATCTTTTCAAAGGGAATTTACAACGTTGGGACTGTCGACGGTTGGAGTTTGCATTGAACCCAATTGAGCCCTCCGCGTTTCAATTTGTTCTGATTTGTCACCGCACGCGCATCCATTTGAGGCCCGCCTTCTTTATTGGCAGTGTTTGGGGGTTTCGAAATGCAATTAAAAGCGTAGAAATGAGAAGTTGGTCCAAATTTTTAAGCTGCACAAAATGTACCAGTCGGCAAAAAGGGGTTGGATGCCACGAGCACCGTTAGCAACCCGGCGTAATGATTAGGGCGAGATAGGCTTAAAAAAAAGATCAAATTCGGAAAATTGCGGCTTCTTTAAAAGGGGGGATTGAGGGTGATTGATTTTTTTTGCATAAGCGCATAAATTTCAGCACAGGGGGAGGTGCATTGGATCTAATGTGAGGCTTAGTTTTGAGCACTTACCCCATGAGGAAAACGTCCGGCCCAAGAACTGGTTGGTTTCCGAGTTCCACAGGAAGGTGGAAAAGGACTGCCATCCGGATACTTTAGGGGGCCTCGAGTAGAACTCATCTTTCTTGTCCCCCATGCTTCCTTTCTCTTTCTTCCTGAAGCTTCGTCCGGCACGTCCTCGTTCGGTGGCCCTTGAACGACTGGAAAGACCCGTCATCGACCGCCCGCCTGGGAGGGGGCACCGCCTCCTGGACCGCCAACCACCGCCTCCTAGATTATCGACACCCTTGTTTCACCTAAGCCCGGATAGGGCGCAACCCTTGAAATTCGCAGCCCTTACGAAGTGCCAAAACTCGTTTCCAGGCTTTTCCTCCTTCTCTCACCGCAATACAAAACAACTACCCCTATTTTATGGCGCTAAATATATTTTCGCTCACATACACACCTCACAAAAATACCACCAAAGGCACTCTACTTCCCGGCCAAACCCTCAACCGTAACCTAAATACCTACCCCAAAGCTGGACCTGCTATAAATCTCATTCCCAAATTCCCTCTCGATCACCATCACCTCTCACAACGAAGTCAACATTTCTAAACAACCACCAAGGTCTTTAGCCCTAAGGGGGAGGGAAATTCGGGGTCTAAACGTGACGTCACGAAAAGACCTCACTGGGCGGGGTGTCGTCTAAGGGTGAAGTGTACTCCCTCTTCTTTTAAAACCGTACCAAAACATTTCAACCACCTCTAATCTCCTCTTGTGGTTCATCTCCCCCCCCCCCACCCTCGCACAAATTTTCGCTTTCAGTGATTATTAAAAAGGTCACAGTCGACGTTACCTGCAACATTTTTAAGCCGTTTTGTGAGAGGAGGGAAAGTTAAAGCCAAGTTAACGGTCAAATTAACTTAATGCGGTTACAAATATCATTTTTCGGACGGGGCTTTGTCAGGGAACGTCAGGCTGTTTATCATGGACATTCTTTATCAAGTTTCTTGCCAGTCAGGCGTATCTCAGGGTTCACTTTTGGGTTCCACACGTTTTCTTAAATGATTTGACATCAGGTCTAAATCCTTCTGTTTGCGGACGACACTTCTGTCCTGACGAAAAACGCATCTCTTGCGTCACTCTGACAAACGAAGGATCTAAAAAATATATATCGGGGTGGTTCGCTAGAAATGGACTCTCTAATTAATGAGACGAAAACTGAAACTCTTTACTTGGTTGGGAGACTTCCCCCCCCCCTCCCCCCAAGCGTTAGATTTCTGGGAGTATTGGTGGAAGCTGAACTGGAAGCACTATTAGAACCTTGAATCTAGGTTAAATTCAATTGTTTTCCTCTTGCGTAGATTACAGGAGAAGCTACCTAAAATTGCAGTCGTAGCAGCATTCCATGCTGCTTTCATGATTCGTGCAACTTAAGCCATCCTCTGTTGGGGTCATGCCGCGTCGGCTGCCGCAATTTTCGCATTTTCGCCCCCTTGTTCTGCCATCACCAGTCGCGCCTGGCGCTGAGCGTACCGCTGATTCAATCGTAATGAAACTGATATGGGACCATCTAGAGCTATTAAAGCTCTCAAATTATAAGCCATTATAGCAATCAAAATTGTGGAAGTTATGGGTGTGGCAAGGAAATGCGGACAGACAGACAGACCGACAGACACGGAACCAAATTTGTTCAGGAGGCTCTGAAACGCAAAACGTGAGTGGGCATTTTGATTTTGGAGAACAAAATCTTTTTCATTTCGAAAGTGAAACAATGCTTCCTCTGCCTTGCAGACTCGGAAGCAAAATGTAAGAGCTCTAGTTAGGCATAGGTTTTGGAAATTATTACCATATAATAGCTTGTTCATGATGTAGGTACCTACCATTGTATTATTGAAATAAGTTTATGTGAGCTGAAATTTTGTATGGAAATTGTGACCTTGTCTTTTCACTCTGTGTTCTTGGCAATAAAAATTGTTGATTCTTGTTAGTAGTGGGTTGCAAGTATTAACACAGGTGGTTGAATGATATAAAAACGCCGTGAGATCGGAGAAATAGTTTCGGAGGGAGAGAAGAAAATGTTCTAAAGAACGTTTTGTAAAAACTTGCTTTTTTTAAGCCAATCCCTCCCTTATCCAGTTCAGGGCGCAGTGAAAGAAAATTGTGTTTCTTAAAATTATTTTATTTGTGGGGGGGGGGGGGGGGGGGGGTTAAGAGGAGGAGGAGGAGGAGTCAGCAGTCTTCAGTCCCCTTGTCCCACAGCGATCTAAACATCCTGTCAACTGCTCCAGGCTCTATTTTTTGTCCACTTTTGGAGCTTAGATCACGTTTTGCGTTTCAGAGCCTCCTAAACAAATTTGGTTCCATGTCTGTCGGTCTGTCTGTCTGTCCGCATTAAATGAAATTTTCCTTGCCACACCCATAACTTCCACAATTTTGATCGGATTTCAATAAAATTTTCAGGAATTGTGTGGGTATAGCTGTAGATGGTCCCATATCAGTTTCATCACGATTGAATCAGCGGTACGCTCAGCTCATGCGCGAACGTAATTTTCTTGTTACAGTCACAACTATGTTCATTTTGAACCTGGAACGAGGAAGCTCATGTGCCATTGACTTGGCAGTGTATTTTATTTTATTTTTTTTATTTATTTTTTTTTAGAAAAGTTTAATATATATATATTTTTTTTCACTTTTTGAGGTTCCATGCGCCAAGTGGAGCAACTTTTTGGTGGTTTCAGACTTTTCTCGTGCTATGCTCGCCCAACTGGATTTTTTAAGACCAATTTCAGATTTTCCCGTCATCTAGAAGTGTCAAGTTATAAAGATGAGCATTCTCCTCCTCCTCCTCCTCCACCACCAAAAAGTTGCTCCACGTGGCTCATCTAAGCTCCAAAAGTGGATAAAAAATAGGGGCTGGAGCAGTTGACAGGATTTTGGGGTGGTAGGGGGCCGAGGGTTGTCCGACGGGGAGGCAGCCCCCCCCCCTCCCCGCAAATATAAAGCACAAAAATCTGAATTTCTTTAAGAAAAAATCGACACAATGTGGGAAAACGAGTTGTTGTGACTGGGGCCAGCTAGGATAGGTACGGTCGGGGGGTGGCCGGCGTAGCCAGCAGTCGCCCCCTAGTTGTAAGAATGTATTAATTTTTCTCGAAGTTCGCCCAAGGGGTCCGCGGACCACACTTTGGGAACCCCTGTTTAATCATTAAACAGGTGATTTCTCAGAAGATTTTCTTTGAGCTTCCTCGGTTTCTTCCGTGTGCTTTGAGTCGGTATCCTCAAGAAAACAAGAACCAAAGCCCACGTTTGAGGAACAGTATTATGTGGATTTGGTGGTTGCTAACTGCCAATAAGCTCATATGAGTGGCCTTAAGGGGGATTCGCGTGGATCGGCGAATTGAACATCTCACTTTGCCGCCTCCGATAAAATGGCTGCTTGACGGACGAGTGTTGCCCGGAGTTGTCGTACGGAGTGTGGTACGAGTGTTGTCATACGGAGCTGGTATACCCAAGGAAGTTATAAGAACTACCTTATAGTACCAGGGTAGTTCTTATAACTTCCTTGGGTATACCTAGCCCTAACATAGCTGATAAATCTCGAAAGTGCGCATGCGATAACAGGGTTGGGCCGCCTAAACTGCTGGTCTGTTAAACAACCCTGATTAAGTTTTGTGCATTGCTTAATAATTAATTGTTAATCTTCCTCGTTGAACCAAGGAATCTGAATAATCCAGATTCCTTGGTTCCACGAGGGTTGAACCAAAGAATCTGGATTATTCAGATGAATAATTAATCTAAATCCACTATTCTCTGTTTAGCCGGATCTTTCCCATTGTAAAAAATAGTGCCACTTGGGGTGAACCCAACCCCACACTCCTGCATTCATTTCTACTGAAAGATTACTGATGAAACCCCCAGTGTGGAAAATATCACTAATAGGGACGGTCCGTCCAGGAAGAGGGAATGGTCCATTGGATACGGTCCCCCAAGACGTTTCTTCGCAGCAACTAAAACAACTCAGACACACCTTGTGGGAACCCAGACCATGCTTGGACCCTCATTTATTCGCCCCTGATTTATAATTCTATTATCAGGATAATAGAATGATCATTAGAATGATGATACCTATTGCGAGAGAGTTCACAGTACGGTTTTCCCACAACCTGACCCCTACCATTGCGAGTTAGGCAACCCCGTAATCCACAGAAGTTTGACAGATTCGTATAGTCAAACGGACTGCAGCGACCCACCCCTATTTCAAACCCCTGGTGAGGGCGTGTAGTGATTGATTCAAAACTAGAGTTTGCAATCCCGAGACTTTTTCTGAATCCCGGGATTTTTCAGAGCCAATCCCGAAATTGAGGATTTTTTTTTTTTTTTTATGAAAAAATTTATTAAAAACAACAAAAAAACTTTTTTTTATTTACAATTACTTCTCTCACGAAGGAAATATTTTACTTATGAACTTAAAAAATATGCTCTTGGAAAGTGTACAGCACTTAAAGTTAAATTAGCCAATTTGCTTCTTAGCTTAGTCGAAAACAGCGGAAATTGCCCTCTCAGCTTCTACGAAAGTCGGTGGGATGGTCAGGAAATAATATTTAATAAATATATATAATATTTAATAAATATATATAATATTTAATAAATATATAATATTTAATATACAGATATTTTAAAAGTTAGGGGAAAACACAATGAAAAAAGTAAATTGGCTCACGGGTAGTAAAATTTTCGGTATCAACCGTCATCAGTACTGAGCCGTCTTCCTCCGGGAGCGCTGCCGTCGCTGGTGTCCGTTGTCTTCCGTTGTTTGAGTCCATGACGGACACAGGGCACTCCCGGGTTTGTTAGGTATAGGGTTAGTGGGTAGGGGAGATGTAAAGAAAAAGCAAGAAATAAATAAATAAATAAACGGATTAGAGGCAAATGGCAAAATATGAACCAACAGAAAAAATTAATTGAAACGAATTAGAAGTAAAAATTCAAATTAAAATCGTTTTAAATTAAAAAATTAGGAAAATGGCAAATTTTCAAATAAATAAATTAGAATAAAAGTAAAAAAAATTTTTTAAAATTTGATGGGGGCCTATCGGTAAGCATTGAGCCCTGGTGGCCTATTCGCGCCCAGTAGCCAAATATGGGCCTGCTCGCAGAGTCGCAAATCCAGCATGGTTGTGTTGGGTCCCATCTGGCGAAGGATACCAACGGTGAAGCACTGGTTAAACTGATGTCCATGCGATGCAGCATGCTCATCAACCGATAGGCCCCGGTTCTTCGTAACGCAAGAGCGGTGGTTGTTAACCCTCAGATTCAGAGGCGTCCACGACTTCCCCACATAGAACGCCGGGCAGTGCTGGCATTCCAGCTTGTATATTACTTTCGGGGTAGGGCATTCAGCACTGCCACGAACCGGATAGTCGAACGGTGTGTTGGGCGATGTGAAATTCTCCTCCCCTTCGCGTACAATTTCGTCCATTTTACATCGTGGACGGCGGCAGGGATGCAGTCCTGGTGGGCCCCGAAGTTGTGTTTGGGCGTTTCGTCGGTTGGAGAGGAGATTGCCCAGGTTCTTCGGTCTTCTGTAGGCAACTGTAAATGGAGCCGGGAAGATATCAGCCGTCTCAGGGCCGGTTTGTAGGATGTCGTGCAACTCCCGAAGAATAGAACATAGTTTCTCAACCCCTGGGAAGTATGTGGTGATGAGGAATGGTCCAGTCCGTTCTACCCGGTTGGTGGGTGGTTCATAAGTAGCAGAGTGGGGTATGATTCTGCGGCGCAAGAGTGGCTGGGGGTACCCTCTCTCACTCAAGCGGTCCCTCAGGTCGTGAATGTATTTGTTCAAATCCTCCCGTTCGCTGCATATTCTATGTCCCCGTATAGAAAGGGAGCGAGGAATGGCATTCTTAGTATGAGGGGGGTGGCAGCTTGTATAGTGGAGGTACATTTGCGCATTGGTTGGTTTCACATGCACATTTGTAGTGAAGCGGCCGTTCGCCAGGGTAACATCCACGTCAAGAAATGTCGCCTGGTGGAATGAGGAGGAGTGAGTGAAGTTAACAGCATATCCAAGGTTCAGTTCCCTGACCATGTCATCCAGGGCCTCGGGTCCATGGGGCCATATAACAAAAATGTCGTCGAGGAAGCGCTTCCATAACAGGGGCCGCAGTGGACGAGTTGTCCAGAAGTTCTGCTCCAGTGCTGCCATATACAGGTTGGCATAACTCGGTGCAAAACGGGTCCCCATCGCAGTACCTCTTGTCTGGAGAAAATGTGCTCCCTCGAATTGGAAGTGGTTATGGGTCAGTATGAACCTTGCTGCCTCTATGATGAAGTCTGTAGGAGGAGAGGGGTCCTCCCTCCCATCCAAGAAACCCCGAAGCGCCGCCAGGCCATCCGTGTGGGGGATAGAAGTATAGAGAGCTGTCACATCAATTGTAACCAACATAAGAGGGTGTGGGTTATTAGCGGGGGTGGTGAAGTTCCGTAGGGTGTCCAAAAAGTCGTATGAATCTCGCAGAAACGATGGCTGGGAACTGGCTATGGGCTGCAAGACGTGGTCAACGAATGCTGATAAGCGCTCGGTAAGGCAGTCATAACTGGACACTATCGGTCTGCCAGGCGGCAGTGTATCTGGAAGGCTGAAGGGTTTGTGGATCTTCATTAGTAAATAAAACTCCGAGACCCGCGGATTTTCGGGGACTAAAATAGCTTTGTCCTGCGGTGAGAGTTCCCCAGACCTACCCCAACGTGTAATCAGGCGTTTCAAGTCCCTCGTGAATTCCGTCGTTGGGTCTCCTAGTAGTCGGGTGTAAGACGACACATCGTTCAGCTGGCGTAAGGCTTCCCGTCGATAATCTTCAGTTTTCATAATGACCACAGTTGAACCTTTGTCTGCCCTCATAATTCTGATATCTTGGTCGTTTTGTAGTTCATGGAGGGCGTTTTTTTCGGCGGTTGTGAGATTGTGGCGTGGTTTTAGAGATTATTAATTATTTAATATATATATATAATATTTAATAAATAAATATAATATTTAATAAATATATATAATAATATTATATATATTAAATGGACAATTGTCATAATATGACAATTGTGTATACTAAATGCAAATGTCGTCTGTACATTTTCGGTATTATTTTCAAATTTTTGTATGGTTTATATTTTTTTAAATATATGGACCATGTAGAGCGCGAAAATATCGTTTGGAAACAAATTACTTTTTGAGAATAAGAGGTACTTAAATAGGTACATTAACCGTTTCAAGAGGTCTAAAATTCAAAAACGAAATGTCCGTCCATCCAAAATGTGCATGACATCGCTTCAAACGTTGTTATTTGGAACTTTCAAACTGTGTAGATTATAAGAACGCTGTTCACAACTCACGTCGTTTACGCAAATATAAATTTGGTTTGAAATTTTAAAAAATTCGTGGTTTCCCTTCTAGTTGGCCGTCTCGTCCCTTGCACATAATTTGCCTCTACCAGACGTCTTTTATATTTTTCTGTATTAAATACCTGTATTAAATATTCTGGAATAAATAACTGATAGAAAGAAATTTTCTTTCTATCAGTTATTTATTTTTATATACTTATTTGTACATACTTACATCCATATTTTGTAGGTAATATATTTCCGTTTTGAAATTCGATTTCATTATTCGTTCCCGAATCTAAGCATTACAAAGGTAAGGTAGATATTGAAACAGTAGACAAAGGGTATTTGCTAACGGCCAAGCAAGGTTACGATTTTCTTTCCAGTACGACATGTACGACCTGCAGGTTCATTTTCAGCGGAGCCCATAGAAGACCTCAGCAATTTGGTATTTTTTTTAGCGCCAAATTGTCAAAATTGTGTAAGCTCCTGTGTTTCTACTGTAGAAACGCGCCACATCGAGGAGCTTACACATGGGTGTATTACTCCTAGAATAACAAACCAAAATCGGAGGTAAAAAATCGATTTTTCGATCTTAACAAGAAGTCGAAAAAGGTCTATTAGGTAGGTAGTTGGTATTAGTTCGCATTGGGTGCGTTTAGTCGACGTATCTCCGTAGGTAGTGAAACGTCGAAAATCACTAAAGCCACAGTGTCATACACCACCATCACGTAGAAAGGACCATTGTATGGGGTTATATTGGATAATGCGAATATAATGGTCAACTCAGCCTGGTGGTCCGAAGCGAGGTCTGTGACGGTATCAAAAGAGCACGAGGAAATTTTCGTTGAGTTTCATTCGAACACAATACCCCTGCAAAGTGTTGTCCAGTTTGAACATCGTCGATTGGCTTTTAATTGATTGTAGAGCGGGTATATTCCCAACATACCAGTTTTAAACTTACAGATGTGTAAGTTTATAATATAAACTTATTATGTTACGTTGAATGTATGAAATCGGTGATTGTATAGAATTACCGGCGATTCTATAGAATCCCCAACGTGCGAGAGATTAGCTCGAGGATTGTATAGAATTACCTACTTTTTCGGCGATTCTATAGAACCACCGAGTCGAGTTGGAGAATGTGTAAAATGCATTTGATTTTTTTTCATTAATTGGATAAAACGCAACCCCTCACTCCATTTGTTTGTCTTGTTGTCCTCCAACCACGAGCCCAACATGGATGTCTCGGTTGGCACGTTCCACGGAACCCTGACTTTGGCTGTGTTTTGGTTTGCCATGAACAATTCTGACTTCAGGCCGCAAGCTGCACATTTCATCTGGCACTTGATTAACAAATTCGCGGGCATTATCCGACTGAAGTACATTGGGAGCTCCAAAAGTGGTGAAGATATCAAGAAGTACGTGAGCAACTTCCGAGGCACGCTTTTGACAGGATGGGACGAAGAACAACAAATTTGGTTAAATGATCTTATCCTACCTCCATATCCTACCAACTCATCGATGT
This sequence comes from Pilophorus perplexus, assembly GCA_955831195.1. NCBI lineage: Eukaryota > Metazoa > Arthropoda > Insecta > Hemiptera > Miridae > Pilophorus > Pilophorus perplexus. The sequence continues at coordinate 17,630,087 of OY037011.1, read as the reverse complement.
TTTCAGTCCGACTGGCAACCTCTGACCTACCGATAAAGCAACTCGGAATGATTCCAATGAGTCCAATGACACGAAGTTCCAACCTTTGAGGCATCTGCCTCTAAAGATATCAATTTCACACATTCTCCAAAAACGAGTGGGGATTGTGCAGATTCGCCGGTAAATCTATAGAATCCCCGGGGATTCTATACAACCCCCAAATTGTCCGGAGATTCTATAGAATCCCCGAGGATAGATAGATTTACCGGATTTCATACATTCGTCGTAACTCGAGTGTATCAGATTCTGTCGCCGCCTTTTTTGTGAAATCAGCCATTTTGTAAAAAAGCCTAGTCTTATCTAAGCCTCATTACAAATAGGCGGCTGGGGAGCAGTGCTAAAGTGTAGGCCTCGGGAAATTCTTTAGTACTACCCCCCCCCCCCCCCCCCCAACCAAGTTTATATTTGATAAAAAAACTTACCAATGAGAAATTTAATCGGTTTTCCGTTGAAAGCGCATTAATCAGAGTGGTTTGAGGTTTCGAAATCACTCATCAAATCTCAATAAGAGTAAGGGTTAGGAGGAAATTTAAAGTGGGGGGCAGTACTAAAGAACACCCGTATTTTTGCACGTAGAATCCACTTTTGAGCGATCCGATTTCACCGTGGGGATCTACGGGGCTTTCATGGGGCTGCAAATGATATTTTTGGAGGAGGTTAAAATTTAACCTCCTCCAACGACATTTAACAAGGTGTCGTTTGCCGACTAATTATAATTAGTGGCGCATAATTATGGGCGCAAAATCCACTTTTTTGAGGTTCCACTTCAATCCGAACATTGCACAGGAAGAATTTTTTCAAAAATAGGCATTATCATAATGACACGGAATTATTTTTGCACAATCAACCTATATCAAAGAATAGGTAATATAAAATTAAGCGTTGTTAGTAACATTCGCAGCGTTTTTCATTTGGTGAACTTACTTGCGATGACTTGGGAAAAATCCCACGCCTCGCCCCTGGGCTTCAACTAGGATTTTTGGAGGATCCGAGGGAAGTAATATAAGCTGGCGATTTTGGAGTAAGTAATTTTAGGCGCATTATCCACTTTTCGAGGTCCATCAGTCCAAACGTTGTAGATTTTTTTTTTTTTCAAAATTATTTCTTCAATTACACAGAATTAATTTTTGCACAATTAACCTATATCGACGAATAACAAACTCTTGTTTAACATTTACAGCGTTTTTGGAATATGGAAACCCGATCAAAATTTTCGATCTCCGACGCGAATACTTGGTGTATTATTCCCTGAATAATAAACCAAAAGGGCCTGTAACTGTACAGGAATGCTCGTATCGTGACCTAGTCTATTAAGGTTAACAATGAGATGAAGCGACGACGATGATTGCCACCATCATTGGACATCCGGACGGCTCTGTCAGATCCCGGCTCTCTCCTTCGGCAGAAATCTGGACGGCCCAGGCCCAAGTCAAGTCCTAACGTCAGTCAGTTATATCGTCTGTCAGTGATTCCCTCCCACGGCGAGTCGGCCAATTCAAATTATACCCATCCGATCGTCCAGTAACATCCCCTTTGACGAGCCTAAATAGGCCCTTATCTCTCCCCCACTTTTGGTTGATCACGTCACGATGCTGAGTCCCCACCCGGAATCGGCCCAGTCAGTCAGTTCATTGAGACGTACCAAAGCTCGTTGAATAGTTCGGGACTTGGAATTGAAATGTTTTGCCGAATAGTGGAATTGTTGCAGCCTCAGCTCACAGTGGTGTTGCTCGGCTTCGTTACCGTGTTGCTTCTTTACAAGAAGACTTGGCGAAAAGTAATATGTGCTCTTATTACTCTGCCTCGTGACCTTCAGTAAGTCAAGTAGATCAAATTCCATCACAGTTATGCAACTGGATTGCGATTATTCTTTCTTCGCCATTCACCAAGAAAATACGTACAACAAAAATTGATGCCTATACGCACTTGGAAAATCCTCCAAATCACACAACTAACTCAATTGATGGGTCTTCTTAAAATCTTAGGATAATTCTAGAAGTAAACCCATTCCACACGAAAGTGTGATGTTGAATGTTTTAACACTGGTACATACCCATCCTTATTGTAACGATAAAATAAAATGTATGTTAAAACATTTCATGTTTACCGGTAACACGGAAAACAATTATGGCATGGATTCTTGTAAAATCATAAATCTCCCTTATGGTGAGACCTTTTAGACCATGTCTATGTCATGACAACAAAACAACGCCTATTACACCAACAGAAGTAGTAACCAATAAAAAAGTGGCATGTTTTCCGTGATTACACAAATTTTTCCTGACCCCCTCGCCTTAGACATAGACATGTCAACATTGTAAACGTAGCATTTAGGTTTATTATTCTTGGAATAATATACCTATGTAATTGCGACGGAGGTCGAAAATTGTGATCGGCCTCAAAATTTGACATTAGCCGTTTCAATTGAAACATCTTAAGATGTTTAGAATCCAAAAACGACATGTCTGTCCGCCGTACGCCGTCCGAGCCGATTTGGGCAGTAGGATTTTTTTTTTTTTTTTTTTTTTCAAATGGGTCATTCTTCAGAAATGGTACTATTTCATGTCCAGCCACATTTCCCCTCAAATCCAATGTCCTAGGCTGCCCCCAATTTTTTCGAATATTGGCCTCATAGCAGGCAACTTGTGCGTATATAGTATTCCATAAATCTTAAACTCAACGCAAGCCAAATTAAAAACGCTGCAAATTTTACACAAGGGTTAATCATTCTTTGATATAGGTTACTTGTGTAATTTTACTCGGAAAATATTTGACCTCTTGGGATCCTTCAAAAATCCCATTTGTGGGTGATTCTCAACAAGAGGGAAAATATCGAAGGTTGAAAATGACCAGATCATCAAGTTGGAAGAAAAATTTGAAAAAATCAGGGAGATTCTCTGACAGCTGGAGATAACTATAAAATGCTCAGTTGAGATCAAACTCCACTATCCACCCAGAAAATTTTAAATTTAAGATTTCTTATACCACGGTAATCAGAAACCAAGGTTAATTATTAAATACTTACATTTAACATTTCACCAATTACATAGATTGAAGATGCTTATTAGCTAATGACGTATTATTACTACGGGGCTGTTGCACTAGAGGGAGTGGGCAGGGCTGGTGACGAAGAGGGAGAATTTTTTCCCAAAATCTTTTTATTTTTTATTTCTAGGCGCCTTGAACTTACTTACTTAATTTTGAACGCCAGAAAAATAACCCTTTACCGTTAACAGTAACTGTTATAGCACAAACGATCAAGAAAAAATTGTTATTCTTCTATATAAATTATCCAAAAATTAACTCTACCTATACCTATCAATAAAAATAATTTAAATAAAATAGGTAGGTCCCTATTTGAAAAAGTTTTTTTTTTTCTTGTAAAGTTTGTGGATGGATGTGGGACCCCGAAAAATGGATAATGCGTCCAAAATTAGGTACTCGGAAAACGACACCTCATTTGACCTACTAGAATCCTCAAAAAATCCCATTTGTAGCCCCATGAAAGCCCACGGTGAAGTCGGATCGTTCTGGGGCCCCAAAAATACTTCGAAAACGACACCTAACTCGACCTCACAGCCGAAAACCTTTAAAAAAAACACCTCCTGTAGCCTCTTTTTAGCCTCACAGCGCCCCACGGGTTTGGGCGATCGGGCTGAAAACCTTGCTGCTTCAAATAGATGTTAAACCGAGTATTTTGTAAAAATTTCAGATTTAAAAAAAAAATCCTACTGCCCGAAACGGCCTGGACGGCAGATGAAAGGGAAGATCAGATTTGTGTTTTGTCCATGGTAATCTCAGAGATTGATACATGGTAATCAAAAATCACACTTCAAGGTCTTCTGCATAGCCTAGGAAATAGTTGTTTTCAAAAACTAAAACATGGATGCAAACTACAGTTCAAGGGGTTGAAAATAAATGGGTTTGGAAAAATATTGATTAGTGCCTTGGAGGGAAAACATGATACCATGGTAATCACGTGAATAAAAATATGTTTTTATATGCATCTGCGACGCAGTTCTCATCGAGCTCCTATCTCCAAGTGTTGAATGTTAGCCCGCCGATTTCTGGGCAAGGTTCAATAACCGAGTTGCCAGTGCACGATTGGAAACTTCCCCGCACCTCTCTCCACTCTTATCAGGGCGAGTGGCGATACTTTTATTATTTGACCCACGGTAATCAAAAAATTTCCAGGGACTAGTGCTAGTTCATCTAAACACTTCAGAAACGTATTAGCCTTCAGGGAAAAAATCTTAAAAATTTCATAGGTACCTATGGTAAGGATGTCATTTTCACAAGTGGTGATCCGTGAATATGGGGTAGGGACACCCACGGTAATCAGAAAATGTGTGCTTTACGCTCCAAAAAGCTATGAATTAGTAAGTAGGTAGGCCTTACTTTTGGTACATATTCTGCTCGAGCAGAGTAAAGGTAAAGATATTATAAAAGCCAGAACCCAAAAACTCAACTTCTCGCTGAATGGCAGGCCAGGGACACTAAATTTGCCCTTTTGCTGAGAATCACCCTTGTAACACCATGAAAGCCTTATAGATCCCCACGGTGAAGTCGGATCGTTCCACAAAATTTGTTTATTTATTTATTTAATAAACCCTTTCATTTCATTTAATTTCAAGTGACATTTTGTTGACGATAGAAGGGAATTTTGTTGACATGGATATGTCTATTGGCTGGAGTACGTGAGTACGAAAATTTCTACACCGTATTAAATTATTTAATATAAATAATATTATTATTTATACTATGTATAAATTTTATGCATAGCGTTTATAAACGCTACTGTATAAACGCTGCAAATTTTACACAAGGGTTATTATTCTTTGATATACCTACCTAGGTTACTTGTGCAAAAATAAATTGTTTCAAAAAAAAACAAAAAAACAAAAACGGACGGTAGACCCATGGTTCTACAGTCAGATCATTTAATAATGATTAATTTTACGCCTCATTCTAAACTCTTGGAATTTCGACCCTCTACTTGTAACCAACCGCCAAACTTCCTTACAGACCAATCATGTGATTATAGTTTTCGCGATTATGTTGCGTAACGCTTTTTTGTGTCGTGACGGAAAAAAAATGAAAACGTCCTGTTAATCATTATTAAATGATAAAAAAAAAAAAAAAAAAAAAATCTGGGACCTCAAAAATGGATTATGCGTCCAAAATTACTCGGAAAATAGTTGACCTCCTGGGATCCTTCAAAAATCCAATTTGTAGCCCCATGCGAGCCCAATAGATCCCCACGGTGAAATTGAATCGTTATGGGACCCCTAAAAATCGATTCTACGTCCAAAAATACTTCGAAAACCACACCTAACTCGACTCCACAGCCGAACCCCTTCAAAAAGGGTAATTTTCCGTTATCCCCCCCCCCCCCCCCCCCACGACTTTCGCGACTGTATCACGCCCGCCCGATGTTTCTAGGCATCGGTGAATTCTTGGAAAAACGAGGGTAACTCCATCGACCACGGCTGGGCGCTTGCTTGGGTCGAATGTCTTCCCGATGAACCTCTTCACAAAGGTCAGGAGATAAGGATCGGAAATAATAATTACAATTTGTTTCATCAAATCCTCACCGACATCGGCAACTTCTGAAAACACGGTAATTGTTTTTCCCTTCTTTTTTAAAAATAATATAATTTCTTCTCACAGTTTGAAATTGTTACGAATTGTACGTAAATATCAAATCTAAGTAAGAGGGAATGCCCAGAAATGGCGGGCGTGAAACAGTCGCGAAAGTCGTGAGGGATAAGTTATACCGTATACCGTGTACCGGAAAAGTACCCAAAAAAGCCCGGGGGGGATAAGTTATACCGGTATACCGTATAACGGAAAAGTAGGTACCCAAAAAAGCCCGCCTGTAGCCCCTTTTTAGCCCCACAGAGCCCCATTGGTTTGGGCGATCGGGCAGAAATTCTTGCGACCACAAGTAGACGGTAAACTGAGTATTTTCAGATTTGGGCCATTCTTCGGAAATGGTACCTACTATGTATTTGAAGTTCATGTTTTCAAAATTTTCAGCCAAGTTTTTGTTGATGTTAATGTCTTCTATATTCGGTCCTACATAACCTCAGTAATTTGGCACACACTAATATTTGTAGTTTTGGAGATGAACCTTTTTCAAAAAAACAGCGCTTGGGAGTGAGATTATAGGGCTAGGGAGTGACTAAACAACACAATACACATTGATAATGTATGTAAATTGCACCATAAAGTCATCCCCCCCCCCCCCCTTCAACTCCTCGCTGCTTCTCTCTTCTTTGCCTTTCTTTCCATTTCAGACATCTTCTTCGATGCCATTTTCCTACTAACTATCAAAAACACTGTGTTCAGGGAATGCCATTAAATCCGGGAAAAAACGGAATTTCTCTGGGATTAGAAGCACCTAATTTATGTTTTTCTTTCCTGTGACACACAGTTGCAACTTTTTCTTTGGACAAAAGGCAAAGCAAGAAATGATGATAGATGACGATTCATAATTTTTGGTTTATTATTTTTGGAATAATACACCTATGTAATCGCAACGGAGGTCGAAAATTCTGGTCGGCCTCATAATTTTACATTATCCGTTTCAAGAGGTCTCGATTCCAAAAACGAAATGTCCTTCCGCCATCCGCCGTCTACGCCGTTTTGGGCAGTAGGACTTTTTTAAAGAACTGTAAATTTGACAAAATACTCGGTTTACCATCTAGTTGTCCCCGCAAGGTTTTCAGCCCGATCGCTCAAACCCGTGGGGCTAAAAAGGGGCTACGGGAGGGCTTTTTCGAAGATTTTCAGTTGTGGGATCGAGTTAGGTGTCGCTTTCGAAGCATTTTTGGACGTAGAACCCATTTTTGGCGATCTTGGAAAGATTAGATTTCACCATGGGGATCTATTGGGATTTTTGAAGGATCCCAGGAGATCAAATATATTCCGAGCAATTTTGAACGTATAACCATTTTTTGAGGTTCATTTTTTTTTTTTTTCAAAAATATTCTTCTATTGACACAGAATTATTTTTTGCAGAAGTAACCTATTTCAAAAATAATAAACCTTTGTGTAAAATTTGCAGCTTTTTTTAAAATTTTTTTATAATTTTTACAACAGTTGTAAAAAAAAAAAAAAAAAGTTACTTTAGTTTTAATTTTAATACAAAACTTCGCGACCCTACTGGCTACTCCCAGGAAGGACGGGCTTCACTGTCCAATCCGACTTCCGGCTTCCGACTTTAGTGTGATGACTCCCGGGTTCAGAGGCTGGCGATTCCCGACACCAAATCCAAAACACCGGGGCGTACAATCGCAAATTTTTTCCGCTCCACAGAAAAACATTGAAGCATGGATATGTTTTTGGGCTTGCGTAGCAACACAGGTTTATTGGTATCGCGTCACAAAAAACGTCTTACGAAATTTCGCATGACCCCCAGCCCAAAAACATATCCATGTTAAAATTTGGAATAACACTGATGCCATTTAATGTCATCAGTGTATTGATGGGAAGCTTCATGATAGTGTCACTATAACTATTTTTTATAGTTCGCTCTAAAATAACGTTTTTTTTTTTCAGTTTCACGTACAATGGCCTCCAGTTCATGCTCAAACTGCGCTATTGGCAGTTCAAGCAGTTGACGCCTCCAAAGATCTTCCAGGAATTTGTGAAAAAGCATCCAGACAAACCGGCTTTCATACATGAAGACAAGATTTGGACCTTCAGGCAGGTACGTTATTGGTGTCGATCTCTGTGCAACACCACGTAGGTATAATACATTTTCCTATCATACTGAACCTACATTTCCCAAATTTTTCAGGAGAGCGAAAAACCCAATTTTCAAATGAAAGAGTTTCAGAACACAAAATTTGTGTTCAATGCCTATTTAATATGCGTCGAAAGATTTCATTTTACAACAGTAACTCTTGTACTCTTCCATATTTTTTGGAGTATAAGTGCAATTTTGAAGAAAAATTGTATGTTAAGTGGTGTTGCGAGGCGATAAGTGAATCCCTTGGAATCGTGATTACGAAATATGGAGGCCAACAAAGACCAAAGTAATAGAAACCCTGTCCGTGTTTTGCTTATGTAGTACATATACAAGCAAAAAATGGCCAGGAAAATCGGTTAGGCAGGTACCTAGTAGAACGAATCAACGGAATTAGTTAGGTACCCCATGGCGCTCTTATCTCATTTTCGCATTTTTTTGGGGTTGGTTCCTTTCTACAGAATGTCGTCCAATTGTCCTAAAGTGTCCCACGAGTATGAATCCCTCGGGAACAAATGGGTTACCTAACTATAGTATTGTATAATGTATATTATACAATGAAAATCCGTTTCGAGCTGTCCCAACTGTGTCCCATATAATAGTGATGACGCGGGACCTATAATAAGGTCAGATAGTGTCCTAAACGGGTCCCAAAGTGTTTCGAGAGTGAATTCCTCTGAAAAAGACGGGTTAAGTATGTTGGCGATTTATCTGTTTGGAGCTTACCCAACTGGGGTATCATTGCAATGATGTTAAGACATGTTTTAACAGTGTCCCAGATCGTACTAAGTGTCCCATACATGGATACATGTATCCTCAATCATTAGAGATAGAGATATGCATTTTTCCATCGTGATCAGTTGTATCCAGTTATGACGCGCGATCAATAAGAAGTTGAGATAGAAATCTGTTTCAAGCTGTCCCAACTAAGTAATCACTGCAATGATTTACTATAACATTATTATAATGCCATATCCCCCGATCTTATCCCTTACCCCCGAATCATTTAAATTCATAAATACATGACATAACACATCCACGTTTTAGTTATTTTCTCCACGTGGTCCCTTTCTCATGGCTCACCCTATGAGTCACATCCCTTGAACTTATCGTTGTTGTTCATTCCAGAGATCTTTTCAATACCAGTCCATTGAACGACTAAATTAAAATAGAATCTATTTTAATTTAGTCGTTCAACCTATCTGATAGCCCTTTTCAACCAAACTCCATGATTATTTGTGGTATCAGTGACCTAGGTCATTAGCTAATGTCCCATTGTAACAGAAGATTCAAATTATCTTCTTCACTATCATTATGATCCTCTTCACTTTTCATTTTATATGGCCTTAGTGACAATTATTGACCTATGATAGGGACTTGGTATTTTTCCATACTATTTACAAATGGTATGGAAAAAAGACAAGTCTGACCTTCCAACCCACCCTTACCACCTCCAAATATCCCTCCTTACTACCCTCTCCAGATAGACTAGTAGTGGTGGTAATATGTATAAAACCCTATGTAATTGGATAACCGGAGATTCTTCTTCAGAGTCTTAAGTCAGGATTTAAGGCTGTTAGTGAGTCGATTCACAAGTCCCAGCTCCTCTATGGAGAAGTCGGAGACGTTCTGATCATTTCCTAAGTTCGGTTTAGCTTTTCTGCTGCCTTCTGTCCATGTCTATTTGTTGCTGTAGGTACCGAGTTTACTTCAATAAACTATCGTGTGGATCGAATCTCTCGGAGTTATCATTGGTCTCCGGGTCTTTACAATAAACCTACATTATTATTATATTTCTATCGTCTCTACTCTGATGTAAATTCAACGTCATTTGGTCAATCTCAGGTCGAAGAGTGGAGCAATCAAGTGGCTCATTACTTCAAAGCCGCCGGACTGAAAAAAGGAGATTGCGTGGCACTTTTCATGGAGGGACGTCCTGAATACCCTTCGGTTTGGCTCGGAATAGCGAAAATGGGAGGTGTCACTTCTTTAATCAACACCAATCAGACGGGAAGTGTGCTCCAACGCTGCATAGAAATTTCCGGTGCCAAATATGTAGTGTATGGCACGGAACTGACCAAAGGTAACCATCATAGTAGTCCTGCGATTCCGGCAGAATCTCAAAAATTGATTTGCCTTTTGTTTCTTCTTGATAACGCAGCTTTACAAGAAGTTTCGGACGATCTCAAAGTGGAGAAAATCCTTCACATCGGGGATGGAAAGGCGGTCGACGGGTCGGAGAGCCTGAAAGATCTGATTTCTTCGCACAAAACTGCTTCACCAACGGAAGATATCAACAAGGCCAAAGTCACCGACAAAATCTTGTACATCTACACCTCAGGGACGACAGGGTTGCCAAAAGCAGCCATAGTCACGCATATCAGGTATGAAAGTTGTAGACCTATAACTTATAGCCTATAAGTTAATACCTTATAGGCTAAAAGTTAATTGCAGACGTTAACTAGGTACATGTTTGTCAGAGCACATTAAAATTTAATGTAAATGTTTTACATTTAATGTAAAACAAATTTTTTTAAGTAGGTTGTGTACCTCCGACCGTTTTTTCCCCCCAAAATCAGAAGGATTTTTCTGCCGAAATCGGGTGGTTTCTCTCAAGAGTAACTACGAGTATTAGCCATGGAACTGCGAAATAAAATTTGCAAATATTGAATACGCACAACAATTTGAAAAAAAAAAACCAAACAAACTGGCCTGAGGTACAATCAGTGCGTGTACTTCAGGCCAGGCATGGTTGTACTTTTGGCCACCCCTTATTTTCAACAGGACCTCAAAAAAATGCAAGAAAATATCCAAACATAAATAAGAATTTCATTAAAAAATATAGAAGAGATGGTGGACACAGGTCTTGTAAGAGGTACCCGTTGTAACCGGCTGGATGCACATGACTTTCCCCTACAATCAAAGGTACAACCACGGGCCATTTTCACAAAAACGTTTGTAACTCCCTAAACCTAGTTCCTTTTGTGTGAGTTTTAGTAGAATCCCAATGTAAGGTTTTCATGCAGCTGCCCGAGTTCCTTGGTATCATTGGGCAAAGAACAAATGGGTACGTAGGTACCTGCCTTCTGACTACCACATTCCCCGAAGAAACGATGTAATGACAACGACATTTCCAAAAGAAATGTTCCCTGGAGATTTTGAAAAAAGCGTAGCAAACCCACGGGGAAAAGACGCTGACGAGAGTAGCGCATGTTGCCTACAGTGGGACTTGTGAGAACTAAAGTACGGTTGGAGCCAGACGGATTCTGCAGATTCTTGCAACGAACTATTTATTTGTAAGCGAGAGCGCTATCACCAGACATCGATACGTCGGCAAATCGACAAAATTACAAGAAAGGCTTACAACTTTGCTACCTATACAAAAATTGAGTGCCCGTACTATTAGTACGAGTACAATAATTGACGATTGAAGAATCGATTCAGTGAGCAATAAAGAATTTCTTGATCACAATCAAGGTCAAATGAAATCAGTCACAGTACTGAATCAAGATTATGTAAATGAATTTTATTTTCCAGGTTTGCAGCTGCTACTCTGGCAGGCAAAGGTTTGCTGCGTATTAGGAATGACGACGTAGTGTACACGTCACTCCCCCTGTACCATACGGCCGGAGGAGTCCTCGGCGTTGGGCAAGTCATACTCGGAGGCAGCACGCAAGTAATCCGGTCCAAATTCAGCGCTTCGAATTTCTTCAAAGACTGCATTAAGTACAAGTGCACAGTAAGTAGCCTCACGTTCAAGCTCTTTCAATGGGATGGATCATCTAAATGAACTTGTGACGTTTCTCAGGTGGCTCAATATATTGGGGAAATATGTCGTTTTCTCCTCGCAACTCCTCCTTCTCCTGCCGACCACCAGCACTCGATCAGGCTCATGTTCGGCAACGGGTTGAGGCAACAGGTGTGGCGGGATTTTGGCAAAAGGTTCAAAATACCGCTAATCGCCGAATTCTACGGCGCCACTGAGGGGAATTCCAACACGGGTGAGGTCGCACAAAGTCTTCTCTAGTTTGAGGCTCTATTCGTCCATTCGCACTCACATTAAATGTTTTTATGGTTTTACAGTGAACGCCTGGAATAAACTTGGTTCTGTGGGATACGTTCCGTTCTTCCTGAAAGGTTTCTTCCCCATCAGGCTCATTAGAGTCAACGAGGAAACTATGGAACCACTTCGTGGTGAAGATGGACTTTGTATTCCTTGTGAAGTAGGTAAGCACGGTGTTGAAGACATTCCATTTTTCATTCTGTTGACATTTCTGTTTCATTTGAATGTAGGGCAAGAGCTGAAAAGAAGACTTCTTTTCGTGCGTAGGACACGCGTTGTGGGGAACAGGGGTGCTCTATTAGTATGCGCCCCACATCCCTTCGGCGCCCCACAATCCTCTCGATTCTTCATTTTCTGTGGTAGCATGCGCCCCACGTAATAGGTATATATTACAGAGAAGGTAGTTAGGAAAAATTTGGGAAGTACTTATAAGTAGTTGTATACAAGAAATCCGCAGGAAGGTGTTTCGTCAAGGGATTGCACGGTTTTAAGATCAGTAAACTTCCTTTAAGACTTGAAGTTTAAGTCCTTCAGGAAATTTGCAAAATTATGAGCAGCTGTATTTCGGGATCTATGAATGCTAGGGAAACCAATCTGGTCTCAAATTGTTCTAACTTTTGTCTACTTTAAAAAAGGATTGAAGGTTTTTATCGAAAAAGTGGTCCTTCAGGGTCAAAATCGGGCAAAACTAAAAAAAGTGCGAAAATTTCGTGGTTTTTCGTGTTTTTGAGAATGTTTCAGTCGGCTTCCGAAGTCGCAAATTATTCATATCCACATCCACCCAGACAAAATATCAAAAAATATCTGCTACCCCCATTTTGCAAGGTAAGATTTTTTATTTGACCGGACAAGTGGGGCGCATGCTAATACAGAAACGTGACTGTGGGGCGCATACTAATAGAGCACCGGGAACAGGTTGGCGATTTCGATGGAAAGGCAGCGTCTATGGCTGTCACATTAAATGTGACGACAAATTTTTGTTGTTTTACCTATTACGTATTCTTGGAATAATACACCTTTGTAATAGCGACGGAGGTCGAAAATTCAGATCGGCCTCAAAATTTGACACTATCCGTTTCAAGATGTCTATATTCCAAAAACGAAATGTACGTCCGCCGTTCGAGCCGTTTTGGCCAGTAGGATTTTTTTTTTAAATATTGAAATTTGACAAAGTGAAGTTTTGAATTGGCTCCGGTGGATTATGTCTTGTCATTGGGGGTTATCAGAAGATAGTAAATGACGATAATTAGGTCGATCAGAGGCGAACGTCTGAACGTGTCAAAGTCGGGAGAGTCGGCTTGAGGTGAAAAATAATACCTACGTTATCATTAATGATATAATAATAGGTTATTGATTCTCCTATTATTAGTTCTCCGACGATGGACTCCAACTTTTCGCCCCTCTGCTCCCCGAATTGTTTGTTTTTTCTCTCCTGAAACGCTGCCAAATGTTGGATACGTGGTGTTGCCTCTTAAGCGACGATATGAACAAAGATATATATTATGTAGGTATATCAGCTAAGAAGAATGTACGCTCGCCCAATTTAACGGGTGTTGGGGCGTGTACCTACGTGCACAAATTGAGTTACCTACTAAATTTGATTTAGTTAAATCAATATAATAATATTGGATATTATGTGATGTGTGTTTGAGGGAAGTCCTCCAGCGTTACTGGGATTCCGCCCCCGATGTCTTTGAAGGTTGTCGTTTCACTTCGGGAGTACGCCAGTTCCGCGCAAAGCCGAAAGACATGCTAATCCGATGTACCTACCAATTCCGCGCCGACCTTATTTTGGTAAGGTACCAATTCCGCGCAGAGCTTGTCCCTTTCCCCATGTGACAGTTCCGCGCAAGCTCTTCTTGCTAGGTTTCACCACGGGCCAGGCCGACGATCAATGTTGTTTACATTAACCCATATTGTTTACATCTGTGCCTATTCACGGTGAGGTTCCATCCATCGAAATTCTGCCAACGATCAAACGTACAACAACTGTTGTGAACCAGGGCCACGAATTCAACAGAAGGAGGATCGAGGACTGAGGATTGAGGATTGGGGATGAGGGTGATTGGGTGTCTACCAGGACTGGAGGGTTCTCGAGATTATAGCTCTGAGGATGATCATCCACAGCATCATGGTCGAGGCAACATGGGGGCGAGCATTGAGATTCCAAATCTGATCTGATCTGATCTGAAAGCTTTGCAGTATAATCCTTGAACGGCAAAGGAAGGGTAGCTGTGACATCACTGTTAGAGGTAGATGATATCACGGATACTAAACTATAGTTTAGTATCCGTGGATGATACCAAGCATTCAGGCAAGCGATTTGAGTTGATCATCCGCTGGTCGAGGAAGGTGAGCCACACATTTGTGGAGGGCAGTTCAGATCATATTTTAAAACATTTTCTCACTCGTTTTCTCTCTTTTGAAAAACCCCTGTCACCTGTCATATCAATAAGCGCCGAAATGAGACCCAATCCCAAACGGAAAATGATGAGGCGCCGAAGTGAGACAAAAATTGGCTAAACCTGAACAGGCACCGAACTGGGACGCGCCGAACTGAGCATAAACCCTTTGAAGGAAGGTGAAGGGAGTACCTGAATATCCCTATCTAGGGCATAACGCGAAATGTCACGATCTGCTTTCCTTGGACAGTAATGGTTAACTACTGTTGCGATTTACCCTGTATTATATTAGTGATTTCTCTTGTATTATTGTAGTGATATGTATATCACTACAAGGTATACCTTGTATTATTTTAGTGGTTGATTTACCTTGTATTAATGTTTGGTTTCATACTTGTATCGCCGGAAGGCGTTTATAAATAAACCTTTTCATTTCATTTCAATATCGGGGGGGGGGGGGGGGGAATGTTCGGATCGGCGAGGTCGTCTTGGGAGGGGGTGGAAGTTGGCCCGATTTTCTTAACTGTATATTAAAGGCGCCGAGTCTCTCTTAGCTTGCCATCGCGAGACTAACGTCTCGCTTGATAGATAAGATAGCCGCGTACACGTTGTGAATTAGTGGTTTAGTTATTATGCCTGATCGCGCTTTTATTTTCCAGGGGAGCCTGGTTTGATTGTCGGGCGGATATCAACATCGAGGGCGCTAAGTCAGTACAATGGTTACGTCGACGAAGAAGCGACCAAGCGGAAAATTCTCAAAGATGTTTTCGCTAAAGGGGATTCGGCTTTCAACTCAGGTAATGAATTCAACTAGTTCAACCAAGCCGTTCAATAACTCCGTTCACCAGCCGAGATCAAAATCGAGGATATAATATTATCCGGAACTGCGAATGAGCAGGCAGACCGGTTTACGGTCACTACGCCTACAGCGTTTCACCTACGTGTCATTTCACGGTATATCCACATACCGTTTCGCCCATGCCATTTTGCCTCCAAGACAGTTTTCCAACAAGAAATTTAGCCCACAAGGCACTTAGCCTACAAGACACTTCGCGTAGGTACGAATAAGGGGTTCACCTGCAATTCAACTACACTTCGTGAAACTTTTACATTAACCTCGAAACCTCGATACAGTGAGCGGGCGCAAAGTTGCTTTTTCTTACCTTACAATTTTATAGATCGATATTCTCGTCGTCGTCGTCAGTAAGTAATACCTAGAGGTTTCGTGAGTCATAACCACAGACGGTAAAACGTCATAGACATAGGTTTTCATCATAAAATAGCCATTTTTGTCAAAAAGGTCATGGAATGCAACTTTGCAGGATAAACGTCATGAAACGGACATTTTGGCCAATTTGAATGCACTCTTGATCGATGTTCTAGATTTTCGTTTATTATTCTCTGTATAATAATATACACCAATATATTTGCGATGAGTGTAGACAGTTTTGATCGACCTCAAAATTTGACACATTTTGATACTTTTTGACACGTTTTAGAACATGTAGGTTTCAACAATTAAATGTCTCTCCGCCGTTCACGCCACTATGGCGGTAGGCATTTTTCAAAAAGATTGACATTTTGAAACTACGTAGTTTGTCCCACAACCTTTCAACTTGACCGGATAATTTCCCTGGATTCATTAAATTTCATTGGGCGGCAATTAGGTCAGTCAAGAGTTGTACACGGGCAGGCGAGAGGAGTGTCATTTTAAAAGTAATTTTGGACGAAGAATCGATTAAATGTGGTCTCAGACGTGTCCCATCATTTAAAACGTAGTTTCATAAAAAATAATCTCCAAACCCTCGCCAGTGACAGCCCTTCCATCCTTCAACTTGCATTGTCGTAGGCAAAAGTGTACAGGTGAATTGGTCGTAGGTTAAGTTGTGGTGTAGACCAAGTTGCGTTATATGAACAGTCCAGTAAGTGAAATAACCGTAGTACATAGGTGAAAACGTTTGTCGGCGAAGCGCTGTAGGTGAAGTGACACAGAATCGGTCTAAGCCCATTCGGGCGACAGGTCCCCTGTCACCGGTGGCACACATCCTATTCTTATTTCTCTCGGACTATAGCTGTAGACGAGCTTTATACAGGAGACCATTTTGCAGGTGACATTCTCTTTGAGGACGAATACGGCTACTTGTATTTCAAGGACAGAACTGGAGACACATTCAGGTAAAAGCCCTCTAGCACTATTTAATCCCCCACCTGGGGATATGCATTATGCTCACCAAGGAGGTCCGCTTCTCCCGTAGTGTTGGACTCTCACCGACTAAAACCGGTAGATGACATTTTCGCCAGGAGGGTGAAAATAAGCCTAAAAATTCCTCCACGTTTTCTAACTGGCGCAAATGTAGGGACATTTTTCCAATTTTGCTTAATCCGATTGACGCCAGCGTATGTCTTTTGCCTTCCCAAAGTGGCGCAAACGTAGTTGTATGATCGGCGCAAACGTTTTGGTCGTTTCAGACTTTTCTCGTAGGTACGCTCGCCAAACTGGTTGTTTTAAGACCAATTTCAGATTTTCCCGACATCTAGAAGTGCCTTATAATTTAGATTATTCTCCTCCTCCTCGTGTTGGAGCTTTAACATGGTACACTAGGGGGCCACCCCCGACTTGCTAAAGCCAGCCAACCCCCCACCTGGCCTCTGACCTCTTCTAATCACTTTTTGAAAACGAATAGTTTTTTTTTTTTTTTCGAAATCGAGACGATGGTTTTAGATTTCAAATTTTGATTCAACTTGAGAAAATATATGGGGTACCAGAGAATATTCTATTTAAGAGGAGAGATTTGAAGCCTCAGTAATCCTTGAAAAAAAAGAAGGTGTGGTGAAAGACTACTTTTGAGCCTTCAAAATTTGAATTTTGAGAATTGAATTTTCGCTTTTTCACTTATTGGAATGCTTATTATCCTTCGCATCTCTAAAATCGCAAGTGTCGCTACGAATGCTACGTTTTTCGGCCGTTGGCAGCAGATGCTTTGGCCACAATGATAAGGACGCTCCTGATTCAAGGAGGACTTGCCGTGTTTCATGGCCGATTCGGACCAATGCCCAGGGCTGATTTGCGGGGCGCGTGTGGGGGTTAACTGACTGTAGTGAAAAGGGATGATTGATAGATACATCGCGAGCAGTACACTTTTCATTCGTTTGTGTCGCGATGGTGCTGGGGGGATGTTATCACTGATAGTGGTCCCCCCCGCTTCCCTTTTTTTGCAGAATTGTCTGCATTTTGAGGAAACGTCACCATTGGATATGGCGGTTGGTAGCGTTGGGTATGCACCTGGCATGTTTTTATCATAGTTTACCCAAGGGGCAGACATCAAGTTAGCCTGGAAATAGGGGTTTCCATGGAAGGGTTTCCATAGTTTCCGGCAGGGTACATGTACCCTATGTATAGGGCCCCAACGGTCTCCCACCAAAGGGATTTTGGGTGAAATTGGCCCCTTCCCCGAATAACAAACGGTCGATAGTTGTTATTATAATTTTGTCATCTTTGAAATTGCGAGACTCCTTGCCGTGGTATTGGCCAAGGCCTGGTCTCCCGCTCCGAGTGTAATTTGATGAACTGCCCCCCAACTCGAAGGTTGGGCGTGCGACTCGACGTTTTTAAGCGCGTTTCACGTCATTCCTCAATGACAGTTCAGCAATACGTTTTTCCAACTTGTCCGAGATTGTTTCGGGATGGGTTACTATGTGCGAAGCAACCAAATCCTCGGCTCACTCGATCTGTGAAAAAATTTGTCATTTAATGTTTCTTCAAGTCATCGATCGTTGAAATTTTGGCAGTTGCCAACTAGCGGGTTTTAGACCTGATTTTACAAGTCGAATTAGTTCAGACTAAGGAAGCAGAAGGCTCGCATCCGCAGCAATTAAGGATCATCTCATTGATCTATCCGTGGGCTTCTGAGCTTTACCCTGTCTATGGGTGTTCAGCTGAAGACGACTGCGTTCTACTGCACTATGGTCGGAGAAATGGTCAACCAGACGTTCCTACCATTTTTGATAGTTGTAGGAGGGCTTTCCCCCTGGTTGACCAGATCGTACCACTTCCGAGCCCTGTTTACAAGATACATTGGTAGCAATCATACTTGAGTGCTCACTCCAATTGTTGAGTAGGCTGACCTCTGAGTAGTGACTAGACCTTGCAAAAGGAGTCTCCCCCTCCGAATCAAAGCACCCCGGTCGGATTTTCGGCAGTTGTTCGGTCATTTCGGTTGCGGGCTATTATGGGGTTTTATGGGGGCCGTTTTCGGAGTGTTAATGACGAACGACTGTAAGGATAATAATTTGTCCCGGAACGATCTCGACACCAGAACGATGTCGACCCAGGTCCTATGCCATGGGTAACTTACATAATATGTAATACATAAGGACATAATATTATTTGATCATTAAATTTTAATTAAATTAAATCACAAATTTTGTGAATTGGTTTGCAGGTGGCGAGGTGAAAATGTGGCTACTTCAGAAATTGAGGAGATCATTTATAAAGTGATAGGCCTCAAAGACGCTACGGTTTACGGGGTGGAGGTAAGTTAACTATTCTGGGCATAGAATAAAATGTATTTAATACTTACCTAGTTAGAATCTGAAGGTTGGGAATCATGAAATAATATTCAACGTATAATATTCAACCTATTATGTTGAAAAAATGAGAAGCACCTGAGAGAAAATTGGAATGCCTGCTATTTTAAATTTTGTTATTTCTAGGAAGATTGTTACGTGGAAAATAGAGCTACCCATGTTGTTCGCTTGAAAATTTCCTAGGTAGCCGCGGAAACCCATCCAAAGTCTGATTCATCATCATTGATAAAAGTTCGAGGTTTGATTTTGGTTTATTATTCTTGGAATAATTCACCTATGTAATCGCGACGGAGGTCGACGCCTCAAAATTTGACATTATTCGTTTCAAGAGGTGTGGATTCCAAAACCGATAAGTCCGTCCTCCGTCCGAGCTTTTGTATTGTTTTGGGCAGTAGGTAGGAATTTTTTTTTAAATCTGAAATTTTGACAAAATATTCGGTTTACCATCTAGTTGTGCTCGCAAGGTTTTCAGCAGGGGAAAACCCCTTCTCGTTGTTTCATAAGTTTTGGCCAAATTGGATAGCCTCATGACAATTTGACATTCAGCTATGCCTTTACTCGTCTCAGCGTTCATCATGCAAAGTTCATCATTGATTTTTCTTAGATATCTACTGACAGATAGATCTATCTAGACCTCACTTAGATCTTCAACCAGAGGTAGATTCAATCACCACCAAATGGTTGTTTTGGTTTTCAACCAAAACAACCATTTTCACAAATTCATTCATTGTACTTTGCAGGGGGTAGTTAACAACGATTTAGCCATGACAACTTACAGCCAGATCATACGAGTCATTCCCAACCCAAAGCCAGCTCAAAATCTCTGCAGTTGATAAAAATTGTATGTACTTGGTGTACTTCAAGTACAATTACTTTCTACAAGTACTTGTGGTTGTATGTATATCCCAACAAGTACAAGTACTTTTACTTCCAATAATTGTGCTTTCAATACTAGTACTTTCAATACTAGTACTTGTAATTATTACAAGTACTAGTACTTGATCTCGCTTTAGTTAAAGTACAAGTACTTGTACTTGACTTGGCAAGTACCAATTTATCAAGGGCTTGAACCATATAAATCAGTGGAGTAGCTTTTTCTCCATTTATACATATTTTTGGAAAGTTAATCACGTGTTGTAATACCTGTCTTGTCGGCAGACAATTCACCTCCGAACGCAAGTTTATGTAAATCCTTTCCATGGAGCAAGAATTTCTAAAGCTTTTTCACGTACAGTGCGGGGTCGGCTCCTGCCCCAATTGTGAAAACCAGTTGGTTAACAAAAAAAAAAAAAAAACCCCCACTTTACTTTACTTACATAATTTTGAAGGGGAACATTCATATTTTTTACTACTGTACATGATTTAAATGAATTTTAATTTGTTATTGAAAATACCTAAACCACGCACAATCCCAAAGCAAAAATTAATTCTGGATCATTAAAAAAAAAAATCAATACAATGTTCGGACTGATTATGGATCTCGAAAATTTTGATTGATATATCAATTGTATCTATACAATTAAAATTACATTTGAAAAAAATGCTTCCGTACAAACCTTTAGTTCAAGTTCCAAAAACGCGATTAAACCATTTAACCCGAAATTCAGATTTTCGTTCAGCTTACAAGGGAAACGGTCATGTTATGCCTAAATTGTTTTGCAGGTTCCTCAAGTGGAAGGAAAAGCGGGAATGGCGGCGATTTTGGACAAAGACGAGGATCTGGATCTGAACAAACTGAAGGAAGGACTGAAAAAACATTTGCCCACCTATGCCCGACCCTTGTTCCTGAGGATACTCCGAGATTTACCCATGACAGGTAAATCGAGACGCTCGAGACCTGATCAGGTCTCAAAGCGGTTCGACCAATCTTATCGTGCCGTCTCAACAAAAACTTCTTGCTTTCAGGAACCTTCAAGATACAAAAAGTTAAGCTCCAAAATGAAGGCTACGATCCATCAAAGATCACCGACACGCTTTATTTCTTCGATCAGAAACTGGACCAGTTCATAGTCATCGATCAAAAGTTACACCACGACATAGTGACCGGAGTAGTGAAATTGTAGCGACATTGTGATATTCCAATAATTTCAAGTAGGTACATTCATTGTACTTGGAAAATTTTTTTACGCTGGCGTTGGTTAATTTTTTCATTATAGTATTTTCCTATTTTTTTAAGGAACTATCTGAGACACGAATTTTAGATTTTTGATGTAAATAAATG
The DNA here is from genome assembly GCA_955831195.1 of Pilophorus perplexus. Classification (NCBI taxonomy): domain Eukaryota; kingdom Metazoa; phylum Arthropoda; class Insecta; order Hemiptera; family Miridae; genus Pilophorus; species Pilophorus perplexus. Next base: position 17,609,022 of record OY037011.1, on the reverse strand, counting down.
AACTTATTTGTACAAATTTGCGTATTGTTGAGCCTGTGATGGATAACTAGCCCTTGGCAGCCGAGTTACTCACCGAAGGCCAGCTCTTGTGGTGGAGATTTCCCAGCCAGAAGAGAAGGTAAAACGAAGCCGGGCCTCCCCCAACGCAAATTTACGCAGTCTTATTTAATTAAACTGCTGTAACGAGCCATTAGATCGTTTCTGGGGCCAGTTATGGCCATGGCAGTTCGCCTCCCTTGTTCCACTATCCACTCAGTTCTCCTCCCTTTTTCTCATGATCCATCCAGTTTGCCTCCTTGTTCCACTATCCATCCAGTTCGCCTCCCTTTTTCCACTATCCATCCGGTTCGCCTCACTTTTTCCAATATTCACGGCTGTTCTCCGCCCTTTTTCGCACTATCCGTCCAGTTCGCCTCTTTTTTGGTTTATTATTCTTGCAATATAACACACCTATGTTGTTCAATTGCAAGAACATTAATCTGCCGATCTGGCCTATGTTGTGCTTGCATTCTATGCATGCTCCCGAATATATCGCATGTTGTAAGATATAAGTAAAATAAATTGTACCACTTTATTATCAAAGAGGTTCAATTTTCCCCATTACCCGATATTCTAGAAGGGAAAGAGAGGTGTCAAACAGTTCTTCTGAAGAAATAGTTTTTATGAAACTAAACGATGTTAACAATACCAGATCAAGAGAGCTGCTCAATTTCTTCGTGCTTGATAAATTCGGCTACACCTTTCATACAAGTGGACAGTATGTCCATTAGATTCTGAAAAGAGAAAACGCAATGATTAGGCACGCGTACATTCAATTGGTGTAAGAAATGATGTTATAGCGCGTATGTTAATTTGAAGTGGACTGAATTCTTCTTTGAACGATTCCGCGTGCAAATTGAGTTGAACAGAAGAGACAATTGGACAGAATTTACCTGTACTCCCTTCCAACAATGGTTTGGCGCCTGAAATTGTGAGATCAAACAGGATTTACCTGCAGGTGAGGAGGTAGGAGAAAGAACAGGGTGAGGAGCGGATGGTCAACAAAGGGAAATTCACACAGACCAAATGCCTCACTAGACAACTGACCGCCCGAAGGAGGTGTTCAAATAATTAGGCGAACGCTTAGCACGGAACACGCTTCTAAGTGCTCAGCTTTTTCTGGTTAATATCATGACCTATTAATAATTATTAATTACTATAGCTTTCAACAATAATAATTATTACTATAGCTTCAACGGTAACCAATTTAGTTAGAACCGTGTGGTCGGCTTCGAGGAGGCACGATTACGATCAAACCTCGACACTAGGTGACTTACTTCCTTTGAATTTTCTTCCATCAAATCAGAAACCGTCCCCTTTCCAAAAATGACATTATCAGTGAATAAATTAATAAAACTGATAATATGTTCTTAATTATTATTATCACACAACGGGGTCGATTGTGAAAATGCATTTAAGTAACAACGTTGAACCATTTTCACCTGGTTAGTCTGAAGTATAAGAATTAAGATTGGAAAACTCCGGGATTTAAAATTGCCGTTTTCACGTCAGGAGTAATAGGAGACGCCAGCCAACCAGTTGAAAATGTTTCCTTTTTTGGTGCCTACACAACGGAGAACACGAACATAATATAATACATAATATATAAAGCTAGTAATTACATTTTTGTTCATGGAGCCCAGATCTTTTCCAAGTTGTGTGCACAACGTGCGGACAATTGGGTATATAGCCATGTGCTGCATACCGATGGACGAAGTGGGAGTGAATTCGTCAGATGTGGTATGGAAATTCTCTGGCCTTTCGCCACCCTGAAAAAGATACAGTATAAATGGTAATCTGAAAAAAAAAAAAAAAAAAAAAAAAAAAAACGGGAAAAAATCCCCTAAGAATATTTAAAGGCGGAAAAAAAATGATTGAAAAACATTGAAAAAAGGGAAAATGGAAAAAGGGGGAAATCCGTAACTAAAAAATATTATATTTCTTCATAATAATAACAATAGGTTTTTCGTGAGGAGGTATGAAAGCCCGGACTCAGGAATCATAAAGTCTGAAAAACCGCAAACGAATTCAGCCATCATTCGTCCCGGAACCTTTGAAAACGTTAAAAAATAAAAAATAAAACCGGTACCTAGTCACCGTGGGAGCGGCGTAAAACGAATAGAATAAACAACGAAAAATGACTGAAAATCGATTCACCCATGGAGGTAACAAGCGAAAATAATTTTTTTTAACCCCACAAAAACTAAAGTAGACGGGGGCTTAAAGTATACGTCAAGACCAAACTTTTGGGCCACTAAATTTTTCAAAATTTGAAATTTAATACATAGTGCACGATGAGTGGGTTAGCCAGAGCTTTGAAATTGAAACTTGTTCGGGGACAATAGGACTACCTATTCACCCGATTCGAGGGCACCAACCCTTACGACAAGTACATAATAAATTTATATATTATAATATAATAATATATTAGTATATAATATATTATCCCCGGAGAAGAAATGACTGAATGGAGATGATAATATTATCATCTCCTGTCATTTCCATTCAGTCAACGCTATTAAATAGAATAAATTTTCTTCTCTGGGGATTTTTTTCCAGGGCCGGAAAATACTGGGGATTCTTTTCCGAGTCCTTTTTATTCGGGGATTTTTTTTTTTCGTGAATCATAGAGAACTTCAATCACGTTCGGTAAAATGAATACCTGATACTTACCACTGATTCCCATAAATATTTGAACGCACTGTCGGCAAGCGCCATGACTGTTTCCACCTGAGATTCAAACTCGCAGAGTAGACCGATTCTTTCAAAATGAGGTATAATGTGTTTCTTGTACCTAATAAGATAACGTTGGAATTGTAAGAGAGAATTAGCACTCAACCTATAAGTGGAGTAAACAGGAAGAAACGGGTAAAAGCCTTAGGTTCTATCTCATCGGCAAATTATGCCAAACTTACGAGGTAATCAGGGTACACAGTTCATCGAGAACAACGTGATTTTTTGATAATAAAGCTGGGTGCGACAGGCTGGGATGGATAACCCAGAACACAGGGTAGTTACACTTGGAGACGAGTTTGTTGAGATTTTGGTAAAACAGAACGGCATGTAGAACTAGATGAGTGCATGCCGGCCCTTCCAATGTTATCCCTGCGAAAATAAAGGCTGTTTAGAATGCTGGCCGATGAGCGCCGTGGGCTCTCCAACAGAGGAAAAAATGAATGGAATTTGAGAAAACCGAAGTGAAGGAGTCATTGAATTGATATTCTGAATCTATTCTCTGGTGTCCGATTTTAATTTTAATCGATTCTTTCAAGAAAATTTTTCAAGAAATCGGTCATTTCCGCCCCTCAAAAAATTGAACGATTTTCTGCAAAATATTTGAAAATGAACATCGTAGGCAGAAATCTGTACAGTTGAACGTTGCTTTGAGGATTTAAGGAACTTGTTGGTACTTTTAGAACCCACAATCCAATAATTGTTTGAGAATTTCATAACTCTTAAATCTGCTTTCTCTTTTGGTTTATTTTCTTGGAATAATACACCTATGTAATCGCGAAGGAGGTCGAAAATTCTGAACGGCCTCAAAATTTGACATTATCCGTTTCAAAGTGTCTAGATTCCAAAAACGAAATGTCCGTCAGCCGTACACCGTTCGATCTGTATTGCCAGTAGGATTTTTTTTTTTAAATCTGAAATTTTGACAAAATACTCGGTTTACCGTCTAGTTGTGCCCGTAAGGTTTTCAGTCCAATCGCCCAAACCCGTGGAGCTAAAAAGTGGCTACAAGAGTGCTTTTTTAAAGGGTTTCGGCTATGGGGTCGAGTTAGGTGTCGTTTTCGAAGTATTTTGGGACGTAAAACCATTTTGGGGGGTCCCAGAACGATTCAATTTCACCGTGGGGATCTATTAGGCTCTTATGGGGCTACAAATGGAGTTTTTGAAGAATCCTAGAAAGTCAAATATTTTCCGAGTAAGTTTGGACGCATAATCCACTTTCGAAGTCCTTTCAAAAATATTTTTTTTATTGACACGGAATTAATCTTTGCACGCAAGGGTTTATTATTCTTTGATGCAGGTCCTATATTAAAGAATTATAAACCCTTGTGTAAAATTGTAGCGTTTTTTTTTTAACTATAAACCCCCAAAGATACAGGCACATAATAATAATTATTATAAGCAATAATTATTATTTTAGGGGTGAAGCAACCTGACAAACGCCTGACTCTTTTTAAGCAAAAAGTTTTGAGAAATCGATTTTTTAAACGATTTTTATTGAAATTGACATAGTTTTTCATTTTAATTGACTTATTTTTCAACTTTAATATTTTCATCCTTTTTATCGATTCGTTACAAGAAGTTTTCTTGAGGTCGCATTTTAATTTTCTTTTTTCATTTTTATTTCTCCAAATTTTCATTCATTTTTCATCGAAACTGAATATTTTGAATCGAATAAAAAAATCGTTTCTTGCTTATTGTTTTCCCATCCCTGCCACATGAGTATAAGGACTGAAAGGGATGAAGGATCTGTGAAGATTGGACTTAGGAGGGTAAATAGCTGACTCGGGAGGATTTCCCCCCCCCCCCCCCCCCAAGTTTTTCATTTTTTAAATTGAGAAATTGAAAAAAGGGAATAAAAAGGAGTTTTGTGGAGAAAATGACAAAAAAAAAGTGCTCCTAGGCCTGAGAAAGGGTACAGAACTGATCAGGGCTACCGAAAGGGTAGCGCCTTATAATATATATTATATAACCCTTGCATTCTCTCAAAAGCACACACAGAGCGAACATTCTCCTTTTTTATCAAAATTCTTATTATCTACTCACCATAGATCCACAATTTGTTGATATATTCTACTAAACGACTTGCAGTGCCTTCAATATCTTCAGTCCACTTGGGAATGCCAATACTTTCACAATCTTTCCTGTCGTCTATACAATAGTACACTGCTATCTAAATCAGAACATGTAAATTCAATTTTTTTCCTCATTGTTTGCCTCCTCATCGCCGTCCCTGCATTACTTACCATGTTCGTCAGGAGAAGAAGGAGGCTGTCAAGGATTTTCACCTTCGTTCCAGCAGTTTCCGTGAAGAACACTCTGACGAGAGGCATCAAAATGAGTTCTTTGAGCTCTATTGACCAAACAAAACAAATTATGAATGAAATTTTTGAATAAATATGGTTACTCTAAAAAGGTTTGTCTTTACCAGAAAAAGTATTGAAGTAGACTCTGGGAAGGAGGGAGTACACGTAGTCTTCTTTGTATCGACCATCCCAATTGGTAAGAAAATTGGAGAGGAATGTCGTTACAGGTGGAAGACCGTAAGTTAGGAGATTCTGGAGTCCCGATATAGCCTCGATAAAGGGGCCAGAGTGGGCCTTGTGCAGAAAATTTGGTTTGCTAAGTTCAGCGTTGAGTGAGCAAATGAATTGTTTGCTGGGGCCGTTTACGACCAAGTGCATGACCCCTATTTCGCTTCTTAGAAGGGAAACTTCATTCGTTGGCAGCTCCAGCCTCTCCAAAAATCTACCAAGCTCGAAAATGCTGGAAAATAAATAATAATAGAGATGGGATAACATAATACTGTGATAACTCGTGATACTTATCAATATGGCCAAGAAATGGTATACCTATTTATAAAAATCTACGTTTCAAGTGTAAGCCCGCTTGGAGAGGGTATTCCCTCGAGTTATGATACCTCGCAATTTTAAAGGGAGGGTCGCCCTAAATCTGACTTACCTTTTCACCTCACGAATTTTCACACTGTCAGGCTTCTTTACTGCAATACTTTCATCATATAAGGGGAGAGGAAGACAACTGGCCATTATTTTAGGGCTATCACATCGTTTTTCCGCTGTTCTGGATGCTTGGGATTTAAGTACAGTTTCAAAACTCGACACTGATTCTGTATCCCACGCCTTAGGCTTAACACCGTGAAACTTTGCAGATACCAAGTGCGGTGCATACTGGGCGAACTCCCTGAAACCGAAATGTTTCATAATTCTCGAATCTTTAATATTTGATAGATGAACGGACAAAAGACAACCACTCTGAATTCAAGACAGTAGTACAACATTTATCGTGTGCTATGGAATCTTACCACAGAAGCCTCCTGACAAACTGATCACAATCGTGTTCTTCGAAATACATCTCAACTAACTGGCAGTTCATTGCAGTCACAAATTTGGGCCTCAGCAGCAAAGATAAAATTTCACAAAGTTCCTTTACCTAACGCCATAAAAACATCGAAATACATTCATTTAAAAATAATAAGCTTAACTAATTATTCAGATATACGTTTACATCTAAATACGACAACTGCGAAACCAAACATAACGGGCGGTATTTACCAGTGAAGGATAGACGAGGTACTTCAGCATCATGTCGTAATAACGCCTTATTGAATCTTTATCCACCATGTTGTATTTTATCATTACTGAAAAGTCAGTCCATTTGGTGAACATATTCTACTTTTATTATTTATACATGGGTGTGTTGTATTTTTAGAGCATTCGTGTCGTTAATAAACTACATTCAGAGCCGGGATTGAACTCACCTTTTAACCATCTTAAGGCTAGTAAACAATCGTTTTCTAGACAAATACTGCTTCTGAATACCCATAAAAGTAAATTGGTTGTCGAAGTAGGAGACACTTTGGTTTCGGGTACCATGCAGTCCAAAATGGTGCTCCTGTTATCGAGACCTTAAAAAAAGTCATGATTAGTTGCGGTCTAATTCATAGGAATAGAAACTAGGTGCACACAGATTTGAATCCCGACAATGTCAATCTGAAGATGTTATGTTTTGAGGTTTACTTAGTGGGGCAGTGCAGAAAATGCTGATGAGGCAATCCAAGTAATCAGGTTCAAGCCCATTTTCCCAAATGTCATTAAGCAGCAACTTCAAATCGTGCATAAGATCAGCAACGTCATCGTCTGTAACAATCGAATAACGAAAATTGGTTTGGCCGTAAAATTATTAAATAATAATCATCGAACAATTGGAAAGGGATCACCAAGGTTTTCATGGAGGAGGGCAGGTCGCCCAACGTAAAACTAAACTAGGAAAGTCCGATCCTCATTACCTACGTGGAGTGGAGTGGTACTACTACGTGGAGTGGATTCATCCACTCCATTTTCATGAAAATCTAAACCAGACTTTCGAGTCTCCTGGAAAAGGCATGTGCCCATGATCATTGTTGTTGGGAAGGAAGGCATTGTTGTTTCCATCTGCCACCGCACTCGCGGTTTTTTGCCCAACTTCCACCCGGCGTCTGTTGTGGACGTGGACAACTGCCACCTCAACCAGCTTGTGGACAAGTGCCACCCCACTTACAATAAACGTTTCTCCACACTTTTACAGACGTAGCACTGTCTGCTTGCGTGCAGGTGTGGTTAAAAATTTGTGATTTGTGGCTATCAAAACAGAGACGTTGTTAAACTAACGTTATCCCTGATTTGGGAATCGTATAAATTTTTGAAAAAAAATTACATATTCATTCCTCAATTGGAAACTCGCCAATATAATTTTATTGGCATTAATTATCTGGATAAGGGCGAAGTCTCGGAGAAACGCAATTCACGAAATCGAGCATTGAAATATCGTCGTTTTCGTATCGTTCAATATTTCGCATCGTATCCACTTTTGATTCTTCTTCGGTAGATGACCGCCGGGAATCTTGGTGAGAACTCTCACTCACGGAAACGATTTTTATTACTTATTTCTGTTTCACAAAACGAAAGTTATTGTGAACCATAACTAGTCCACCTCTTGGCTTCCGCCCTCCACAAACACAGCCCGGCTGACAGAGCGATCCCACATTGAGCTCCATCGAGTCCGAGAGTTGAAGGGAAAGTTCATGTTTCTATCGGTACCGGGGTCATTGTGCGGTGGCAGTTGGGGTCTACACTCAGGCTTCGGCGGTGGCAGTTGTAACCCACGAGAAAGTGAGGCGCCTGAACCGGGTGGCAGTTGGGTGACGCCCGCAGAAATCAGCAGCAGGTGTTGCCTTCCATGATGTTGACCATGGAATAGAAAGAACTCTTTCTATTCCGTGGATGTTGGCCTTAACTGGATGGTTAAAATGAGAGATCTCTCAATTTAAAAAAAAAAATCCTACTGCCCAAAACGGCCCGGACGGCGGAGGGACATTTCGGTTTTGGAATCTATACCTCTTGAAACGGATAATGTCAAAGTTTGAGGCCGGTCGGAGTCGTCGACCTCCGTCGCGATTACATAGGTGTATTATTCCAAGAATAATAAACCACAAGAGAGGTAGGACTAACAACGTACGAGAGAAGCTCTTAAGGTGTCCAAGGACTAGTCTCCTCCCTGTTTACAAAATTTACCGATACCTAAACCGTGAATAAATTTGAAATATCCACGATCTACCGTGATGACTTACCGCTCTTTGTTTGTGATTCATGGAAAATGATTATGCGAGACTTGAGCCGAGAACTCTCACTTATTGAACTCATAGTTTACAGAACTTTTATTGGAAACCAAGAATAATTACAATAATTACTGTAATTAATACTAAAATACGATTGAAATGTCACCAGCGAAAAAACCGTCATATCAAACGTCTCGTTTGTTTAACAAACAACCAACTTGTTTGTTATCATCGACAAAACCGCCAAATTCTTATGTCCGTCAGCGTTGCCAACTGTCCGGGTCCATTTATCCGTAATTACATATTCATGTTAAAGCTTAAAACCCCTTTATACCGAAATTTGGGAGGGGGGATCCGCAGATTAATACAATTTATTAATCTGCGGATCCCCCCTTTATATTAAGATAATTATATTATAGTAAGGGGGGGGGGTGTCCCAGAGTAACAGAGAGTAGGTATATTAGGTTTGTTCCAGGTTTGACGGAATCGTAAGTTGGACGGAAACCGATAGGTCGAGTATGTGCGGTCGGGTTCTGTCGACAGCTGTCCAACTTCTGTCGACAGACGCAGTCAGACCTGGAACAAACCTATTATATAATATACTAGGTATCACTATACCTACTCTGTGATACCTACCTTTCGACTGGCGTCTCCGCGTCTTCCTATTGGCACTGCCGTAGCTGCGCTCCAGCGGCATTTTTGAACAATAATATGGGTAAAATTTATTTAATACAACTGGACGCCAGTGGTGTTTACACGAGGCCAGTTCACTGGCACCAGTCAACTGGACCGCCTACTGGCCTCGTGTAAATGCGGCATAACAGTGGGGATTTTTTTCCAAGGGGGTCCCTTCGGGGAATTTTTTTCCTGGGATATTTTTTCTGCCTACCTTGTTTACCCACCGTGCACCGTGCTCCCTGATTTGAAATCATTCTGAATGATTCATTCATCGGCACTGCCACCTGCAAAACCATTTAAGTTCCAACCAAGGAGCTTAGAAGAAGAAGCTTCTTCTTCTAAGCTCCTTGGTTCCAACATCATGCAGTAGACACTAAAAAGTGCTTAGAGACTGGTCTCTTTTACTCTGTGATAGAGAGGGTTTGCGATGCCCAAAGCACTTGAAATCGACCGTTTATGAGAAACTTTAATGAAATCGGACGCAGATCAGCATGAGAGAACCTCATGTGGAGAAGCTATTTTTGGCGCTGTTGGCACCATTGCTATCTGATACGATGGCCTGATTAGCTGATAACAACTTCCTCACGATCATAGTCACGTGGATGACAACTACCTATCTTTGTACCGAATGTTCAACATTCTCTGGGAAATGCCTCCAACTTTCAACCACCGATTGTAAAATATCAAAGTGAACCGCAAACGTTCTGATCCCAGTCGGTAGTTCATTTTATCGAATATGCCGAAGACAGAGTTTCTCGTCGTGGATACAAGCGCCTTCCTCAAGAACACACAACTTCAGGTGTGTTTAATAAACTTAGACTTAATTTGTTTTTTATATTTTTCTTTTGGTTTCAAGAACGAACATAAGAGTTTGAACTAGTAATTATTTGAGCTATAGTTATAAGAGTTCTGGCCTTTGTTGTCATCCTTTAGGTAAATTAGCCATTAGGTACTTACCAAGTTATGACTGAATACTTGTGATAACCCGTGACTGTTTCGCATAGAATTTCAGCGATAAAATCATTACCTGTGAAGAGGTTGTCAGTGAAATCAAAAACTCGAGGCAGTTGAGAAGATTGGTTGTTTTGCCGTATGATATAGAAATCGATGCACCCGACCATGAAGACATCGTCTTTGGTGAGTAAAATTATAGAAATGTCCAGCAGTGTGTGTAATGTAAGTAATTAAAAACTAATTAAATATCGAAATTCAATTAAAGGTTCCTTCTGAAGGCGCTTCTTTCAGTCGTTATTGTGGCACTCAAGTTTTCGTTTTGGCTCTTTCAGTTTCTCAATTTTCGAAGAAGACTGGTGACTACCCTGCGTTGTCATCCACGGATATCAAAGTGATGGCTCTCACTTACAAACTGGAGCGGCTCAAAGTCGGAAAAGACCACCTTAATTCCGAACCCCCTGCTCCTAAACAGATCAAAGTTGTCGACCACAGCGTCATCAATGATAAAAGCATAGTTGGCTTCTACATGCCAGATGGGGAAGATGATCAAGTGAGTTTACATTCCTTGCCTTACATGCCTTTTCTACTTTAAACTACCATTGACCCACATTGTCGGAGATTTGTGGCTTGAACTACCGTGTCAGATAAAACGCCAAAATAACGTTTTGAAGCGAGAAATGAACGCTCGAACATCGAAATAAAAAACTAGCTGAAATGAACAGCTAGTTCAGAACCAGTTGGTGGCTAGAACGTTACATGCTTGAAGCAACAAGGAAAGAGGTTTCCTTGTTGCACCTTAAGAAAGATTTAAGACGTTGCCCGAAAACATCAAACGCGGGAATATTCCCGATAAATTCCCCGTTCCCCGTGAATATTCTCGGGGCACATCATTGGTCATGTCCTCGGGAACTGTGAGCTGGTGGACGTGGTCATCAAAACGTAGCTCGGCGCATGCTTAAGATTCTCACACTCACGCACCAAGAACAAACCTAATGCGTTTTTACGAAGGTTATTTGGTCTGAAGTTATTGGGCGTAAGGGGAGATAATATCCCACCATCCAGAGATAATAGAGAGTTCCTAAAGCCACTTTTTGCCTAACGGTGATGAGTTACGGTCGACGTAACTCGAGATTTCGCGCATGCGCAGAAATAACGGTGATAACTTACGTCCTTATGCCTAACGTCGAACGTTATTGCCGTAAAGTTACGGCAATAAACTTACGGTCTTAAGGATACCGCCGTTAATTTCGAGCAATAGAACGTAAATAGCGGCACTTTAAATTTAGCGTGTCTTTTGATAAGACCGTATCTCTGTTACGGTCTTATGTGAAGTTAGCTTTTCTTTTATTCTCCCTAAACAAATCCCTTACGGTGATAAAAATTAACGGTCGACGTAACTCGGATGTTTCTTTAGGAACTCTCTACTATCCTATCGTCCGCCTAACCGACCTTACCCCTCCCCCCCCCCCCCCTCCTGACGAGAACCGCAACTCATCTGGCGGGTTTTTTTTTTTTTTTTTTTTTTTTTCATTTTTAGGAACTGAAAGTCAACATTGGGATCATACGAAGGGCAGTGTTGGTTCCTACCCCGACATTTTGTGGGGGATTTTCTTGTTTTACGGTCATGACTCGTCCCCCCCCCCCCCCCATTATATGGCAGGGGTCTAAAAATGTGATCCACCTCAATATTCACTTTTGTCATTTTGTCGTGTGATGTCACGATTTCAAAAATGCCTGTACCTACTCGGTTCTCCATCTAGATTCTAGTTGTGTCTGAAAGTCTGCGGACCCTTTTCAAATCAGGCGTTTCTGGGTCTGCTGACCCAGGTGCTGCAATTTAACCGACCCCATAGCTCAAACTCTTCAAAAACGCTTCCATAGCCACTTATTAGCCCCACAGAGCCCCGTGGGTTTGTGCGATTGGCATGAACATCTTAAGGGTACAACGCTCCGGGTGCTGGAGAGGGTGGGAAGTAAATCCTGAAAAAACCAGAATCCTTAGTTGTGCGCGTGTTAAAGTAAGTATGGCTGAGTGACTGATTACTTTTAGGAACCTACCTATTCCACCAGCCCTCTGTGGAATCACCGAAAAACAGATTCTGTTCCATTGGTTTGATCGTTGATCATTGCAGTAATAATCCGGGGGTCTGGGGGTGTTTTCTTTCCTGGTTAGTCGTGTGTCTATTTTTAAACCCATTAGGCTTTTCATTACACCTATACTTCGTCTACTTGTTTTACAGGTAGACGAGGGTATCAACAGTGACGATGACGATGACTATGAAGCTGATGACCAGACACGTGAACTGTTAGCAAATAATTCAGAAGAAACTGCCGATGTAAGCGAAGAGGACGATGATAAGGATGATGGCGGGTCGAGTTCACCAGACGAATACTTCGACACCGAGCAAGAGGTTCCCGAGGTTGATGATGACCTAATCAATCGCCTCAAAGGTGTAAAAGTGGATGAAGATAAGGAAGATGGTAAAGTGAAAAGGGGCCTATGGTCCACATTTCTTTAATTTTGTTGTTGAACGTGAATGGTATGGCAGCCTACTTCTGCCGAATGATCCAGGAGTTTGATTCCAAAAAACATAATCGGTTTAGATCCAATGCGTTTGATGTAAATTAAAGTATCGTTGGGAATCATGGAAAGTAGGCATTAAATAGGTAAAAACAAGATTTAAGTTTGGTGTTTATTTTTTCCCTCAGCTGTGGAGGACTGTGATCAACAAGATCCATGTGCTGTTGACGACGATGATGCTGGTTGGATCACTCCTTCAAATGTCAAGCATCTCAAGAAGCAAATGTACGGCAGTTCGTTGGAAGACGAAGCGAACCCAATCAAAGTGGCTTGTCTCACTACGGACTTCGCTATGCAGGTGCGCGTTCAATGAATTTACTCGCTATTAGATCAGCTTATCATCTGCTTCATAAATGTGTTGCTTACGGCTTCTTTTCATGTAATTTACAGAACGTTTTGAAACAAATCGGACTGAACATAGTTTCAATCGACGGTCTCTTGATTAAAGAAGTTAAAACTTGGATCCTCCGGTGTTACGCCTGTTTCAAAACTACACCTGACATGACGCGTGTGTTTTGTCACAACTGCGGGAACAAAACCCTCAAACGGGTGGCTGTTACAGTCGACCAGGACGGGAAGGAGCACATCCACATCAACTTCCGCCGACCTCTGACAGCCCGGGGAAAGAGGGTAAAATTAACCTTCCAATTACCATTATTAAATAATAATTAAATTTTAATGTTGATTTTAGCAGTTATCCTTCTTTTGTTGGTCACGGTTGCCCGTGTTTTGAGTAGCCCTTTGTAAAGCTAAGATATTTTGTGAATAACCAAAATTGTTTTTGTCAAAATGAATTTTGACTTGAAATGATACTTTTGTACCAATTTTGGGTTCATAAGACTATTTCAAGATTTTCGACAATCACGTATCTATATTGCTAGTTGTATCTAGTAATTGTATCTGTGTTTATTCCAGTTCCCTCTTCCAAGGTTCAAGGGAGGTAAACATTCCAACAATCCTATCCTGAGCGAAGATCAGAGGGTTCCTCAACAGTATGCATCCAGATTGGCCAAGAAGAAAACCGACCCTCTTGACCCTGATTACGTTGCAGGTAACGGCCGCCTTATTAAATTAGCATATTTAATTGTTTAATAATATGATCGTGGATCGCGAACCCAATCACGGTTGTGGAGGGGAAGTGCATGAACGATGGGAGCAGAAAATCTGGAAAATGGCGACGATGTACGATTTGATCGTAATCTAGACGCAGTGGTCTTTTAAAAAAAGTGATCTGCGACTTGCCGGCTTCTTTTCACTTTTTCAAGGGTCCTGAATCCGAAAATGATGGGCGTTGGGGGGGGGGGGGGGGGTGTCGAATAAGGCCTTATTTTTGCATTTTTTGTTTGTTTTTTGGACCTTCCTTTACACTAAATTTCCCTGTAACACATTAGTTCATGAATCTAGCGCCCAGCAATCCATGGAGCTCATTAAACGTATCTAACACCTCTTGTTTTCGACATGAATATTGATCCAATGGGGGTTCGAAAGGCGTGAATTTCCGACTTTTTCAAGAACCCCTTGTGGCGGCCAATTTCTGAAACTGCACACCAAGTCCGAAGTACGGCTTCAGCTTCAGGGTAAAATTTACCCATTTAATGGTCCTACGATTCACTCTACGATCTCAGTTAACACTGGAAATAATATGTTATACCGAACCGACCCGTTTAATTCCCCAACGAACTGCTAAAATTTAGCATACACATTTAATGTGTTTATGTGGAAGATTGATATCACTACTTCTACTCAGAAAAAAAAGAAGAGGGCCTTATTCTCTACGAGTTGTACGAAGAACAATTTTAATATATTCACGCACGAATGTGTTTCTGTTTTTAGGTTTATCTCCGTTCGTAATGCGAGACGTATGCTCGAGATCGGCAATGCTTGGTATAGCCAACAGCAAAGACATCAAATCGTGGGAAAGAAAAAATCCCAATGTTGTTGTCAAGCGGAGAAGGAAGAAGTGATGAATGGGGCTGATTCACTGTTTCGTGAACGAGTCTACATTGGACTTTTGACGTTTTAATAAACTAGTTTGTTCCTTTATAATGAAAAAAAAATGAGGGAATAAAGGGAATTTTACTTTTCACATTTTGTTACCCTCCATAAACCGAAATTGAATTGAACGTGCGAGTTGTGGACGTGGCACATCCGAAGAGCTAATTCCCTCCTTGATAAGGTTTATTACTGCTTGAGGTTGATGTGACATCGAGTACTTAAAACTTGTTGACCACTCATCATGATGTAATGCAATATTGATAGTGGTGAAAAAATAAACGCGTTTGGATTACATGATCTTCACTATCTCTGAAGGGCGATCAATAACTGACCTCTTTTTTGGATCGATAGGGTTGAAATTCTATCTGACCCCTTTGCGGGGGTTCTACGTCAACAGGTTCAGATAAGATTTGACAGCAGTTATCCAACTGTTCTGCAATTCACTTATTTTCCACAATTTCTAGTCAGTGTAGTATCGAGTCACGCTGCAGTGGAGGATTGTACTTTTCGATTGTAACCAAGTAGGTATACCGCAAAACACTGCAAATTTTACACAAGGGTTTATTTTTCTTATTATTATTCTTTGATATAAGTTGGCTAATTGTGCAATAATTAGGTAATTCTTTGTCAATGAGAAAAAATATTTAAACAAGTTTTCTTTTCTGAACAACGTTTGGGCAGATAAGGGACCTCGAAAAATGGATCACACGTACAAAATAACTCTAAAAACTACACTCTATTTGACTTGGGATCCTTCAAAAATCTCATTTGTAGTCCCATAGATCCCCACGGTGTAATCGGATCGCTCTGGCACCCCCGAAAATTGATTCTAAGTCCAGAAACACTTCGACAACGACACCTAACTCGACCCCATAGCCCAAAACCTTCAAAACCCCCTCCCGTAGCCCCAAGGGTTTGGGCGATAGGGCTGAAAACCTTGCGGGCACAACTAGACGGTAAACCGAGTAAGGTAAATGGCACAACTAGGTGGTAAACCGAGTAACTTAGGTATATTGTCAAAATTTCAGGTTTAAAAAAATCCTACTGCTCAAAACGGCTCGGACGGCGGACGGACATTGAGGAGGTATAATGAAAAAACGTATAAGTCACAAAATGAGAAAATTGAGATAAGATTGGTTTCTTGGCCTGTTCCGTCATTCAAATAGCTTGGAATACCTAGTCAGAATCGAGCAAAACAACATCCTATTAAGTTCCCTTAAAAACCATTGGTTTTCTGAGCAAAATCGCACAGGTCCGAGGCGGGGCGCTGGGCAAAGAGACAAAGTCCATTTCGACCCATAATATTATATTATAATTCAGAAATGTTCTAGAATGGAGCCAACAGAATCTGTTCTCAACTGATGAAAGAACATTTCAATGCTCCTTGAAAAGTTATGATTATGACCTATGTGGTACCTTACAAAAATATGTTAGGTACTTATAAAAATAATATTTTTATAAGTACCTAACATATTATGGAGCTAAAAAAAATTGCGTGTTGCTTACCGTACGCCTAGGCGCTACCGTTTAGGCGTACGCCTACGTTAGGCGGAATCACGAAGCCGTCTCCCAAATTTCGTCCCAATAAAACGTAACGTGAGGCCAGGTGGAATACGGTCGGGGGTTGGCTGGCGTAGCCCTCTATAGTGATATTATAACTGCATACTCCTCCGCAAACGGGGTTTTTCTAGATTAGTAGAGACAAAGGAGAAGGTACCTACCTAGTTCAGACCCTAATATGGTAAGGGTACGGCCCATGACGCTCGCCATCGTGCTGTCCTTCATGAATGAACCGTAGACCTATAAGTTGTACAAGCATCTTCCCCCTACCACCTCCCCCACCTGTTGATCGGTTTGTTTATTTACTTGATTCGCCGCATGTGAGTTTAGCGGTTCCAGTTGATTGTACCACAGTTGAAATTCATTAATTTCATCCAGGTTAGTTAGTGATTTGAACTATGTGTTGAAAACTGCGATCCTAAAACTTGAAATACTAACGTTGTTGACTAGTAGGGCATCCGAAGATATTGTATTGGAAGCTCGATGCATAATTAGCCTCTACTATGGGCAATTATCGCTCTGTTCGTCCTTCGAATCTCTAACTTTCGCCCGAACTATTTCTGCATCTACCCGGCATTAACGTTGCTTTGGCGAAAATCTCGGTGGTAGAAAAATAGTTCGCCAAGTCTCCTCCCAGCCTTTCATACTGAGGTTACTCTCCCCACTTCCTCATTAAATCCTCAGCCTTCAAATCTTTTGTCCGGCCCCTTTGATTGATCGACCCCTCAGTTACATAACCACTTGGTCAGAAGAACATTCCTTCGAAGTTGGTAACATACCTTTTTTTTTAAATCGCTTACCTAATAAAATACGATCGTAGATGAGCGACTGTAGGCATTTATTGATAGGCGCAATATAAATGACCTACGTAGTTGATTTCTAGTGGGTATCTCTTGGTGCTTACAAAATTTGTAAGGTTGCTAGCAAAAGTCAACTTGTCCACCTTTGATCGAAATCTATTTTTTTCCATATTCTAGTTCCTCTGGCACATGTCCACATGTCCGCGAAGTTTCACCGAGCTAAACTTAACTTTTCCCGAGTAAAGAGGCCTCTGAATTCTGGCATTTCGTCCAAAACTTGATTTGTCCATCATCCCATTTTCCTCGGAAATGTCTCTTGTTTTTCACACCAAAACTCGACTTGTCCACGTATTTGCCGACAGTTAAGCGAAACATTTTTTTTCATAACTCGATTTGTCCAAACCCATTTGGAATGGTAACGTTTCCCGAATTTCCCTCTTCTCCTCACAAGATGGCAGCACCCACTTGCTAACCTGTTTGAATTCCTGCTTCATGGGCGCTCCGACAGATACCTCGCACGATCATGTGCGGCAACTGGGTATCAAGAAAATCACGGAAGTTCGAGCGTTATCACGTTTGATCTCTGGAATTGTTTGATCTTTTCTTGTTGTCACGTCCCTTCGCAGTGCACTTTTGTACTAATCTTCTATTTCTATTACTTTATGTTTTGCTCTCTATACATTTTATAAAGGAAGTTTTGGCTTGAGCGTACTGATTCTTAATTTTTCCCTGTCAAAAACGATTTTTTTCTTTCAAAACTAGTTTTGTCCATAGTTTTTTAACAAAACTTAACATGTCCAAAATATTTAGGTCGGTATGTTCGAAGTATAATATGTTAAAAACTTGGTATTCAGGGGAAAAACTTACTCTGACTTCAGGATTAATATTCCCCGACCGGATTAATTGTATCATCAAAGGGACCTGCACAGGAAGTTTTTTGCCTCTCCTGAAAATTTTTGAGAATTGGACAAGTTGACTTTTGCTAGCAACCTCCTCAAATAAGTTGTCGCCATAGTTCAATTCAAGGTTGATTCATGCCAGATGCCGTAAGATAATCATCGCTTTTATCCCCGCACATCTCTGTGGTTGAAAGAGAATACAAAATAATTTGAAAGGTTAATAGGTACAATAATTGTACCTATATTAAATTGTACCTATATTAATAAATTTTATTATTGTACCTCTTCCATATTTATTAGGTACCTAATATTAATAAAAAATTTCAATTGATCATTACCTACCTGTTATCTTTTCTTATAGTTGAAGGTATTGAACCATTTAAGAAATGTCTACTCAAAACGGCTCGTCTGAAGAGTTTGGGAGAATCTTGTCCGGCACGGAAGTCTCGAAGTGAGTAGCTTTATCAAAATCGTCTGTTTAATTCCATATTATACCTTAGGACAATGCCCCTAACAGATTTTTTTTATTTTATTAAGAGAAATTAGCCAACAATTGAGACAGCGAGTTGAAAAGCTTAGAGAAAAAGTGCCGAATTTCACGCCAGGTTTGGCTATCATTCAGGTGGGCAATCGCGAGGACTCAAATGTTTACATCAGAATGAAAATAAAGAATGCTGCCGCTATCGGTGTCAACGCGACGCTAATGAAGTTGCCCAACACGATAACCCAAATAGAAGTAAGTTGGGAAATAAGGTTGTTTGAAATTTCACGCTTAACTAACTTTAGGACATTACTCAGTTCTTTGCCACTTTTCAAAAATATACTTCTTAAGTTGAATTGATATGAGCCGGCATTTCCACTTAATTCATTTCAATTCTTCAGTTGCTGAACAAGATCAGAACCCTGAACAACGACCCGAATGTTCACGGCATTTTGGTTCAAATGCCTTTGGATTCAGTGAACAAAATCGATTCTCATCTCATTACCGATGCTGTATCGCCTGAAAAAGACGTCGACGGGTAAGTTCCTTGCGGCCATTCACCTGTAGACCTGGAGGATTTTGTTGTACATTTCGTTCAAGTTCTGCAGGGAATAGCTCGTTGTATTCGTAGCTAATAATAATATATTGGTTGTTTTATAATTACCACGTCATTTAAAATGTCTATGGGCCATTACACGGAAAGCGTGAAATCAAATGTCCTCGACATTAAACTTTGGTCGTAGAAGGCTCCATCTTTCCGACTCTTTTTTTTAAATCGTAGGTATTGTTGAGCTCTAACTGACACATGACCATTTATCAGCGGAAATACAATACTTGATTGAAAAAATTCAATAAAAATGCTCGAAACGTCATTACTTAATAATTAAGTACTTAAGTGGGACACAATTATTGTGTCCCAGGCCGACTTGGTCAATTTTGAATAGCTATTGCACTTGCATGAGACATAATTTTCCCATTTTCGCAACTGATCCTGACTGACTTTTCCTGATTTTAGCTTTCCCCATAGCATGAACACTTTGTTCAATAATAATTTACGGTTTTAGTCTATTGAACAAAGTACGAGTGTCCCCAGAATTTGCGTCATTACTTTTTTTTTAATATTTGACACCACGCACGCGCTCCAAGCGGGACGTTTGGGGGCTCATTGTGACCGCCAATATCCGCAAATCATCACATGATCAGTTTCATTCGTCTCCAGTCTTGTCTGGGAAGTCAGTGACTAGAAGTCATCGGTGAAACGTGATAGCATGTTTCAAGAAATCATTACACTCCTTCATTTCGGCATGTTACCTACCGGTAATCATGTTAAATTTAACGTTCCTCAAATAGTTTGAGTCAATCTGAGCTGATTGGTATATTAGTTTCCTGAAAAACGTTGCTTTTGTAGAAAATACGTTTCATAAACCAACAGTACGTCATTACTCCTCCTCTATTAATACTGAGGTGTGAAGTAATGACGAACTGAATGAAAAGTAGAAACAAAAATTTTTCTGTAAGATGTTTGGACAGATGTGGGACCTCGAAAAACGGATTTTGCGCTCAAAATTACTTGGAAACGACACCTTAATTGACCTCCAGGCACCCTTAAAAAATTCCATTTGTAGCCCCATATTTCCTCACGGTGGAATCGGATCGTTCTGGGACCCCCGAAAATGGATTCCACGTCCAAAAATACTTCGAAAACGACACATAACTCGACCCCATAGCCGAAAACCTTCATAAACCCCTCCCGTAGCTCCATAGCGCCCCACGGGTTTGGGCGTTCGGGCTGAAAACCTTGCGGGCACAACTAGATGGTAAACCGAGTATTTTGTAAACATTTTTGATTCTTTGGGCGGATGTAAGCTGGGCGAAAGTAATGACCCTCGGCTCGGGGTCGAGGATTAAAAGATTATTTGTGGATGTGAACTGGGCGAACGACTCTCGACAAGTAAACAAGTCAAAGATGTAAACTGAGCGAAGGCGAGCATTGAAGTCTCTCCGACGGCCAGTTGTGAGATCTGCGTTGTGCTGATAGTAGTGCCCAGGTGTTTTGTTGTGCAATGTCGTCCGTCAGAGAAATTATCAGTCAGCGGGGTGCAATTCTACTGGAAATTGACAACTTTTAATTCAAGAAGGGCCGAGATATGGCGTCTGGTGAAGTTTTTTGGAGGTGACAGATTTTCATTGAAAACCAGTTAATCTTGTACAGATCGAAAGAGATAACCTCCGTAGACTTTGTGCAGCGTGTGAGTCACTTCTACAGTTCTGTGAATATGTAAAGTAGATGTAGTTTTTATTGAGACACTTTGATTCCTGACTTGTGCAACGTATACTTACCTATTTGTCACGAGAACAACCTTTGCCTACTTTATTATGTGAATATGTACTTTTAGTGATCTCTGTCTCTCTGTTTCAACGACGTGCAAAATATATCTCTGTTTGTCACGAGAACACCCTTCGCTCAGTTTACTACTAGTTGAGAGAACCTACTTCGCCCAGTTTACATGAGAGGGTTAGTCTGCCTCCGAACCGCTTCGCTCAGTTTACTACGAGGGGCTGGAATTTTTAATCCGATTTGCCCAGTTAACATTTCCCCGATTCTTTAAAAAATGCCTACTGCCCAAAACGGCTCATACTGCGTACGTCGGACGGACATTTCGTTTTGGAATCTAGACACCTTAAAACGTAGGTAGGTACCTATAATGTCAAATTTTGAGGCCAATCAGAATTGTCGACCTTCGTCGCGATTACATAGGTGTATTATTCTAAAAATAATGAACTAAAAGTCATCACATCATTTTATAATCATCACTCCACCAGCTACAGCGTCATTACTTCACTAGGTGTCATTAGGTACTTCATTTCGGCAATTTGAAAAAAATAAAAAAATAAACATTTCAGTAGCTAACATTATTTTAGCGTGACTAACGGTCGCATAATATACAGACAAATTATGTCTGAGTATTATCAGAGGAACCTACAATAAAAAATTTGAGCAGATAAGACAACTTTTATATTTCACGCAAAAAGGTAGTCCGATTTCACGCTTTCTGTGGGATGGCCCATTAAACGGGCCATTCCACGGAATTACATTTTAATGCGCTTGTTCGTCGCCAAAAGAATACAAATAACAACAAAATTTCCGATTTAACGTTTGCCTTTGCCAGTAATCACAGTCGAACACTTGAACCTTTTCGGATACCTATCTTAGTTGTTGCATTAGAACTTGAGTTGTCGAAAACTTCAAAAATCTCACTATGTCGGGGGACATTTAGCCTTAATTTACACTGCATACATTTCGATTCCTCAAAAAGAGGGTTATCCTAGAGGGTGCATTTAAAACTCAACACCAATCATCTGGCGCAAATAGTAATAGTTCGTGACTTGCGTATAAAGTTTCGTCCTACCACCCTCGACGGAAGAGATTCACTTTGCCATCACATTACATTACAAAACATTACTGTCTGATAAAATGTCTGTCATCCCCTGTGCTTTGGCGATCTGATTGGTGAGATACCCGAGGAAGTCGCGATCCCCCAAAAGCCTCGTTGTGAGGTCGTTTTCGATGAACAGGTAGTCCAACTCGAAATCGTCTACTCCGCGTGTGATCCTGGCGAAGGACTTGATCCGCCTGTACGTCGATTTTTGAGGATCCAACGTTGAAGTTGGCAAAGTGAGGAAGAACTTCAATAATTTGGTGAACTCTGGATAGACGATGGTTAACCCCGTTGACACCATGTGGTCGAACAGGGCGCCCGCTGGTAGTTGCTTACTCGGATCTTTGAAAATATTTTGCAGTTCAGCTTTCAATCTTGAGAGGTTAAAATCCAACAGTCCTTTAGTTTCTGTCAAAACTGACTCCAAAGTAGATTTTATTAGGCTTGCAACATCGTGTACCTCTTCGCGATTCTGATTCATCGAAAAGAGTTTCCCTATCGCAAAATTACTCTGATTTTTATCCCTAACATCAAAATCCTTGATGATTCCTGAAATAATTTTTACTGTCTTTTTTTGATCCGTACTGTTTAAAAGTGCTCCTGATAGCGACTGAACGCTCGTCAAGATATTCAATTTACCCACTTGGTCGTCGCAGAAATTATTCACTAAAACGTTGGTCATATTGTGTCCGATTTTGAAAAGTTTTTTGAACAAACCTCCGTAAAATACAAATAGTGGGTCCTTAACGAGTTTGTCCATTTCGTTTATTTGATGCAAATACAGGGAATTGTTCGGATGGTTCTTCCACGTCGAAATATCTATTAGATCTGAGTTTGGTTGGATCAAGTGGGAACACACCGCCGAAATCTGTTGGTCTATGAGGTTGTTACGATTCGTAAGGTCCTTTGGGACGAGGTGAATGGACGTCTCTTCGCTGTTTTTTGTGTAGACGTCGTCGACGACGTCCCGGAAAAACGTCACCAACGTGTGTATTTTTCCCAGGAATTCCCGGACTTCGTGGTGGACGGAGGCGATTTTCACGATGACGTAGTTCATATGGTGGCTCGCCGACGTCACGTTGAACAACACGAACGGCCGATCTGGTACCATGATGGGCAACCGGTCTATGCCGAAATCACACGAAATCCCAACCAATTTCTGACCAACATCCCAATAATTCAATACTTCGATCAACGTCTCGTCCTCAATTTTACTACCGTAATCGACCAGCTCGTAAAACCCTCCGAACCGTTCTTGTATTTTGTTGTCGGAAATGAATCGTAAGGTAACGCTGATTGTGGGTTTGGCAATGTATTCTGAGACGTCTTCAATTTGCATCGAAACAAAATCAACTTGAGCCAGTTCGTTTTTTATGTGTTCGACTATAAGAATTCTCAACGTGGAAAATATCGTAGCTTCCCACTTTGGGTCGTTGACGATTTGGGGGAAAAAAGTTTCCCAGTCCATAGAAAACGAAATATCTTGTAGAGCCATAAAATTAATTACTTTGAATGAAAATTCACGACCGATTCCGAGTTTGTGGTAGTAGTTTTGGCATTTTAAGAGATACAAAGTTTGAGCAAGTTTGCCCAGAAGGGATTTTTTCTTTCTCAGTGCAAACTCGCGATTGGGATCTTTTTTGGGGGATGTCGCGACGGATCGGAGGCAGGCTTCATAGCAGGTCATGTGGGAAGCTGTACATTCGTGTACGATTGCGGCGGCGACGACATCGTTGCGCGCGCATATGACGGACTCGACGGTCTTCCCTTGGAGGAGGCAGACGTAGCAGAAGAGGACTTTGCGTTTGGGGCAGGCCGTCATCCATGGGTAATCGGTGTAGTATTTCGCGTCAAACTGAGTGACGTATTTCTTATCATTGACGTAATCCAATACCACATCGAAAACGGGCTGAGGACGACTTGAGAAGATTTTTCGTTTCCCTGCAGCGTCCAAATGCGTGAAAATTCCCACGTTGGAAAACAAATAATCGAGTAAATCGATTTTAACGACGCGTGGTTCCATTTTTACCGTTGGATTGCGTATTCGATCGTTTTTATTTTTTTATTTTTACGAGTTACATTTTAAACACGCGGTTCTGGTGATGCCTTGGAAATGCACGTCAATCAATGATCCGCGGTGTACTGTTATTGTGTTTTTCAAAATAGACTGGAGGGGGAAGACCGGGCACCTCAAACTGGTCAGATGCGCATGGCAGATGTGAAGGTTTGAGCCGATCGCGCATGCGTATTTTCCTTCTTGTTTCTGACGCAGGGGGGGTAAGCATTGGCGGGAGCCTTTGTAGGAAGTTGTAGGGGGATGGTGGGGCAGGAAAGCCCATAGAGGCCTATGTGTGGATAATGTCTCCCAATCTGTAGGGTTTTCCATAGACTCCCTTTTATCAGGGGCGAACCGGCGTGAGAGTGATACGCTTTCGGTGTCATGTAACAACCCCCGATCCCGTCCTCAGGCCACAACCCTACCATTTATTGTTTACCGAAGTACTTATCCAGGAGTAGTACGTCTATGGGTGTACCGTCTGAATGGGGGAGGCGCAGCTACGGTTACGTCGCTTTCCCATCGGGAGATCGTTAGGACGGCGCCTGCTCTCTGACGTTGAGGGTGACTCACGTCGTCTTGACGACTGTCATTACCAACCCCAGGGAGTTTCTAGTTTACGTGACACTTGGGCAAAACTGAGCATAAAAATTAATACAATCTAGCCATCCGAGGTATAGGAAAAAAAGAATTTGTGAGTTTGGTTAGGGAGAGAGAACGACTCCTCTGCTGAATACTAAATTGTTTATTCAGGTAAACAATTATAGCGTGGGGACCGGTTCAGAACTGATTGTACGTTCAACCACCTCAAGTCACTCTGGGCTGTAGATGAGCTTAGTTGCTCGGAACCGGTCCCCACGCTATAATTGTTTACCTGAATAAACAATTTAGTATTCAGCAGAGGAGTCGTTCTCTCTCCCTAACCAAACTCATTGGATTAGACCTCTGCACCATCGGCAAACAACCACTTTGAAAAGAATTTGTCACCACCGTGTTCGTCCTCCTTCCACATTTTCATATCTTCGTTAAGTTTCGAGTTTAGGGACGTCTGGATGGTTTTATGATGATTGTTATGTTTTTTGAAAGTGTCTAGTCAGAAATGGAAGGCTGAAAAGCTTATATGGCAGATGATGATGGGGCAGGGACGTTCGACCCTATTTACCTCTGCGGGGGTTTCAGAAGACTGTGTAAGGCAAGACTGCACGCGTTGGTTAATCATATCTGATAATATTATATCTGATATTATGGTCGCATGGCGTTCCGTAATCATCCGTTAGTATTTATACCCTTCTGGTTGAAGTTAGATTGCCGAGTCAACGAGTCAAGCGTGGCATCCTTGACAGAATACCATCGAGTATACCTACTCAATTGACTGCTCTGTTATCAATAGATTCAATAAATTACAGAGGTTTACAAAAAAAAAAGGAGACTTTCAGGCGCCTCGGAAAAAACCATTGATCAACATTTAGGTTTTTTGGGGTGCTGAATCCGAATCTGACCTCCGTTTTCTTCCGGTCAGGTCCAAATTTGTGAGATATTGGCGATTTTTTCGGTCTTTTTCTGTTTAGAAAATCACAACTTAATCGTACAGATGCCCAAAAATTCCACAAAACTCTCTTCTTACTGGAGATGTATCAATGATTCCGGATATATATATACTTTACTTGGGGGCTAAAATCCGAGAAATACCTATGTCATTTAGCCGAAAAACGCTAAAAAAAAAGTCATTTTTTCAAAACCAATGTCACGTTTTTCGGTACTTGCGTAAAACTTATGGCCGTTACAATTTGATTCCAACGAATTGTTGTAGGAACATTTGTTTCTGGGTCGAATGAGACTAACCGCGATTCTGTACCTTCCATTACAAGGGAGCTATGATTTTTCTATGTTTTTACCCATTTTCGCCATAATATGATATTATCGCCATAAGTCTTCGATATTATCGTAGAACATGAACTCCTGGAGTCGGCAAGGGAACTTGCCGGGAAAACGTTTTTCCGAGGAATACCTATATTGGACTTGGAGGCATAAATTCATTACGATTCAAAGATGTTTTTATTCACCGGTAATACCTACCGGTCCGGTATGAATGAGTGGCGCCTCTTTCTCGCATCAAGCGCCATTGCGTGAGTTGTGTTCATTTTGTTGTGTACCTTATCTGTGCCCTGCCCGATGAAAGGCCCCAGCACGATCTTGCGTCTCAGTGATTTGAGACACGGTCCTCGTGAAGGACAGTAGGTTTGCTGAACCCGTAGAGGAAGACGAGAAGGAAGCGTGGGATTCATTCGTTCTTGTGGTCGATAACTTTCTGGGAATTCACAAGTCTGAGAATTACGCAGACCTTGTGAATGACATGCTCACCCATTGTCACACCGGAATGGTGTAGATGGTTGCCTACTCCAAAATGTTATTCTCCGAAAGTTATCATCAATAACTAACATTTTTGTTGTCAACAATGTTTTGCTATCAACACGGTTTGTTGATTACATTTGGTGTGTAAGCACCTTATGAAATTTCTAAAAATGGGGTGCAATATGAACATACAAATTCATTATCTCTTCAGTCACTTAGACAAATTCTCTCGCAACCTGGGTGATTTCAGCGAGGAACAAGGCAAGTGGTTCCACTTAGATATTGTTGGGTTGAGTGGTTTCGGCATTGAAACCAGGGTAGTCGTGAATAAATAAAACAGTTGTTGTGATCTTGAAATTAACCCGAAAGTCTTGTTCTTAATATTGGTGTCAGATTTTGGGATTTGCCCTTTCAAAAATGATCACACGTTCTCGTGCGCGGGTATCCCGTTCAGCGGGAGGTTCGCCTTTGCTGGCGCAGACAAACCCGGGGCCTACAGGTAGTGTCGAAGTACCACTGCCGATACCTGGTCGAAGTGTAGATCCTGCTCCAGAGCAAAGCGCGGGGCGCTTCCGAAGCGAACAGACGCAGACCGTAAGTGTAGTTTCAAATGATGTTAGGCAAGAAATGGGCCCCCTCCTAGATGAATTTGCCAGCAACATACAACTCCATCTTGAGGGGCGGTTGGCGATAGCTGGGGAGGAAATCGAGAGCCTGCGATCTGAGTTGGAGAGGTGCAAAGCTGACCTGCAGTCGTTGAAACAGAGCCATGTGAAGCCACCCAAGTTTGATGGGAAGGCTGATTGGCCGTCGTACTTGAAGCAATTTGAATGCATTGCAGAAAAGCACGCTTGGTCGGATGAGGTCAGAGCGGATAAACTGCTCAATTCGCTGAAAGGAGACGCTCCGACGGTACTGAAGCTGGTTAACAATGCACATGACTATAGTCAGTTAGTCGCGGCACTCAACGACAAATTTGGCGACGTAGGATCGACGCAGGCATATTGCAATCAGGTGAACAACCGCACCCAGAAGGCCAAGGAAGGGATCAGGGAGTTTCACTACGCTCTACGCGAGTTGGCTAGCAAGGCTTGGCCAGGGAATACTCAGCACATAGAGGAGCAGGTGATTCTGCTGTTCTGCAGAGGGCTTCGAGACCCTGAAGTGTCACGTCATGTGCAAATTGTGGGCCCGAAGACGATGGCGGAGGCGCTAGATCTTGCTTTGAAGGCAGAAAGCGTTCCCTCTCGCTCAGTGGTGAGACAATGCGCGACTGAACAATGAGAGACGTCGGTAAATGCAGCACGTACGTCGAAGCGCCTTTCGTCTTTCACGAGGGGTCCACCGCAGAAGCGCCAGCTGACCTGTTGGCGCTGTGACGAGGTCGGGCACACCTGGTTTTCATGCCCAACTCGTAATGAAGCCCCCAAAAGTTCGGGAAACGAAGAGCGGTCAGATTGAGGGGCCGCAGTCTGACCACCCACCGCACAATGGCCACCCAGACTTATGACAGCATGGGAACAGCACAGGTCGTCTATCGCCTTCAAAGTTGCCCTTCGATTATAATGGTAGGTAGGTTGAACGGGTTGCCTTGTAGCATGATAGTTGATAGTGGGGCCACTAGTACAGTAGTTTGTAAAGACGTCGTAGAAGCTGTAAAGCTAGTTATCAATGTGCGGGATAAAGGGTGGTTGAGAAGTGTGACAGGAGATGTAGTCCCTGTCATGGGAAAGGTAGACATTGACATTGACCTGGGTGATGGACACTTGAGGAAGCACACAGTTCAAGTGGCAAATATTAGGGAGGAGTGCATTTTGGGAATGGACTTCTTGAAGAAGTATAAGGTTCAGATCCATGCCGAGGATATCAGCATAGTGGTGGGAAACAGGAAGATTCTCTCCTCTTACGATCCTGTGGTAGAACCTGAAGATTGCACCCAACCAGACACCGTGGATGCATTGTGTTACCAGGGATTCCATGAATTTGAGTCCTCAATAATGGCTGCAGTTGATACAAAATCTTGTCGAGCCATCCTTCTTTTTCACTAGGACTATGGGGCTTGCCCATGAACCCTTCGAAAGCTCTATGACCCCGTTTCGCTCCATCTTTTTGATCAGGTCCTCCACCTCAGGCAATCTGTGAGGAGGAAGACGCCTGGGCCCTTGACAAATTGGCCTGTGTGAACCTACATCTATCGAATGCGTAACTCCCTTGATGTGGCCCAAGTCGGATTCATTTTTGGCAAATACATCTTCAAATTCTATGAGAAGATCTCGCAAAAGGCGGGTGCTGTCAGGCTGCAAACAGCCCCTGGACCGACAAAACAGGTCCTGCAGATGGGATGGAACACCCCCTGTGCAGTTATCGCTTGTCTTGCCCAGAGAAACGTAAGCCCCATAGTCCTAGTGAAAAAGAAGGATGGCTCGACAAGATTTTGTATCGACTACAGACAGCTGAATGCAGTGACAAAAAGGGATGCTTATCCATTACCAAAGGCTGATGAATTGTTGGGGGCATTGGCCGGAAGTGCGTGGTTCTCGACGTTGGACCTTCAAAGTGGTTACTGGCAGATCGACATGGAAGAGTGTGACAAAGAGAAAACTGCATTCTGCACACCACATGGTCTCTGGCAGTTCCGAGTGATGCCTTTTGGTCTAACTAACGCACCAGCCACTTTCCAGCGAGCCATGAACAACATGTTGAGGCCAGAGACGGATGCTGGGAATGTGAAGGTGTACCTCGATGATGTGCTTATCCATACGCCCTCTGTGTCTTCTCAAATTGAGAAATTGCGGCAAGTGTTCACCAGATTTCGCCATGAGCGGGTCAAGTTGAATCCCAAAAAGTGCGAATTGTTCAAGCAAAGTGCCACATACCTTGGCTATAGGGTGTCCCAAGGGGGCATTGCAACGGACCCTGCAAAAGTGGAAAAAGTTCGGTCATGGCCGGTACCAAGTAACGTCAAGGAATTGAGAACTTTCTTGGGGTTTTGCTCCTATTACCGGAGGTTTGTCCCGCAGTTTGCAAGATGTGCTTCTGCTTTGTACCCTCTGCAGGAGAAAGGATCTCAATTTGAATGGACATCTGCTTGCCAAGTTGCCTTTGACAACCTCAAGACGGCGCTTACTAAGGCTCCACTGTTGGCACACGTTGACCCCTCGGCAAGATATATCCTGGACACTGATGCAAGTGAACGAGCGATTGGTGCCGTCCTTTCCCAGGTTCAGGGAGGGGAGGAAAGGGTTTTGGCATATTTTAGTAGGTGCTTACACAGAGCAGAGCGAAACTATTGTGTCACCCGTAAAGAACTGCTCAGCTTGGTGGAGGCCCTGCGGCACTACAGCTCTTTTGGCCTGGATTCTGGGGCTGAATTCACAGTTCGTACGGATTATTCGGCTTTGCAGTGGCTACGGACTTTCAAGGAGCCCGATGGTCAGATCGCCAGGTGGCTGGAGAAAATCCAGGTATACAACATGAAAGTGGAGCATAGATCTGGAGCTAAGCATCAGAACGCTGATGGCATGTCTAGGCGGCCCTGCTATGACAGCGACTGCAAGTACTGCACACGGGCCGAAAAGAAGCAAGACGGGTTGCCGGACAACTTGCGTGGGCTGAAGCTGGAGCCTGAGGTAGACTGGAAGGCTGAGCAATTAAGAGACTCTGCCTTGGGCCTACTCTACAAGTGGGTGGAGCAGCAGCGACGTCCCTCGTGGGAAGAAATATCCCATCTTGGGCAGGAGATCAAGGCTTACTGGGCCATGTTCAACTGCATAGTCCTACATGGGGGCGTGCTCAAAAGAAAGTGGGAAGCAGAAAACCAGAAGTCATTTTCGCTCCAGACGCTAGTCCCAAAAGATAAGAAGGGTTTGGTGCTGGAGCAAGGACATCGGCTGGGGCATTTTGGGCATAGGCGTACCATTAACACGTTAAGAACGAGCTTCTACTGGGCAGGTATGCACAAAGATGTCCGCCGATTTTGCGAAAGTTGTGAGATTTGTAACCGACGGGGACGGCCATTAATTCAAAAAGCTCCGATGAAGACCTATACGGTAGGCGTGCCCTTCGAAAGAGTAGGTGTGGATTTTATCGGACCTCTGCCCATGAGCCATCGGGGAAACCGCTACATAGTGGTAGTGGTAGACTACTTCACCAAGTGGCCCGAGGCTTTTGCGGTACCCGACATCAGAGCAGAAACAGTCGCGCAAGGCCTAATAGAAAACGTGGTTTCGAGGTTCGGGGTCCCGCGAGAGATGCACTCGGATCAGGGACGGACGTTCGAGTCAAATGTCTTTCGCGAAGTCGTCAAGATCCTCAACATCCACAAAACCCGAACAACTCCTCTACGGCCTCAAAGTGACGGACAGGTTGAAAGGTTAAATCGCACCCTGTGGAACCTGTTGTCCAAACTCACCGAAAATCGACAGAAAGAGTGGGAAATGAAGTTACCCTTGGCTCTGTTAGCATATAGGGGAACCGAACAAGCAACGACAGGCTTTTCTCCTGCTCGCCTTCTGTTTGGGAGAGAGTTGAACCTACCCTTGAATTTGCTATATGGAGCACCGCCGCACAGGGAGAGCAAAACGGGCTATGCTGGCAAGTTAGAAGATGGACTGATAGAAGTTCATGAACTGGCACGACAAAGACTACTGAAGGCAGCAGAGAGTTCGAAGCGGAAGTACGACGTCAAGTGCAAGACACCCTTATTCCGAGTTGGCGACAAGGTCTGGTGCTTCAACCCACGGAGAATAGTTGGGCGTTGCCCGAAATTGGATTTGCCGTGGGATGGGCCTTGTGAGGTCGTGACTGAGATTTCCGATGTCATATTCCGCATCAGGGCCACTAATGGGAAGCTGAAAGTAGTCCACGCTGACCGTCTCCGACTCATGAGAGGAGAGGGATGATGTTGGGTTGAGTGGTTTCGGCATTGAAACCAGGGTAGTCGTGAATAAATAAAACAGTTGTTGTGATCTTGAAATTAACCCGAAAGTCTTGTTCTTAATAATATCAAGACAATTGTCATATGCCCGCTCTCATCCCTTACCCTTAATCATTTTTCCGAATTAACGCCTAATATATAAGGCGTTAATTCGGAAAAATGATTATTTACATGATTATTTATTTTAGTAAACTATTTACTCCTGAATTCTTCGTTTTGGGTATATTTTCTTATTTTGAACTCTCAACACAGGTTTTCCACGTGGTGGGTTCCTTTCCATCAAAACATACCGAATCCACCGTTCCCAGGCGCGTTTCCACTTTTCTCCCTCTTCTGCAACTCAAAATCTCTACCCTTTCACATTACCTCCACCCTTGAAGACGTAGGACCGCCCTTAACTTCGCCTAGCCCCCCCCCCCCTCCTAATTTTACCCTCTCCTACCGCTAGTGGTGGTGGTAGTAATATTATTTATACATATTATGTATAAAACCCTATGTAATTGTATAATCTAGATGGTTCGAGAGCTAAGTTCTAAAGTCAGGGTGTTAGGCGTCGGTTCAGAAGTCTCGGCTCCTCTATGGAGAAGTCGGAGACATTCGAGCCATTCTAAGTTCGATTTAGCTATAGAACGCGAAACTCGTATTTTTTCTCACTTCAGTTTCTTATCAGCTTTTTCCTATTTATTTATTTATTTAGTTATTTTTTTCTTCCAGGCTTAATACTATCAACGAAGGAAGAGTTGCCGTTGGTGATCTGAATGGCTTTGTCCCGTGTACACCGAATGGGTGTATGGAGCTGATAAAAAGGTAAGGCCCCCTGAATGACGTCGTATTGATAATAGCGCATCATTTTAAATTACAATTAACGGGGTTTCATGTGTTCAAAATGTGATCAACCAATTGAGGGGCTTTTTACAAGAACCGAATAAGTCCAAAATAATGAATAAATGAATTAATTAAATAAAATTAATAACATTAATGAATAAGTCCATAATAATTATGAAGCACCTTAAGGGTCTTAACCTTGAAATTATTTCAAATCAAGTCGAAAACTAGGTCGCATAATAAGTTGCGATGTTGATCACGAGGCAAGAGTCGTGATTCGAAATACTAATTTACTTCTATAATTTTCAGATCGGGCGTGGCTATAGCAGGCAGCAACGCCGTGGTTTTGGGGCGAAGTAAGATAGTCGGTACGCCTGCCGGTGAGCTACTAAAATGGCACAACGCTACTGTAACCGTCTGTCACTCTCGTACCAAGAACGTCGAAGAACATGTGAGATAACAGTATTATGTGTACTGTTACTGTAAGATTTGGAGCTTAACTGATAGCTTGTGATTACGTACATGGGCTTCATCCTATCTCGATTTTAACTTTTACAGGTTTCAAAAGCTGACATTCTGGTTGTGGGTATTGGACAGCCCAAGTTCGTCAAAGGCTCCTGGGTGAAGAAGGGCGCTGTTGTGATAGATTGTGGGATCAACGCTATTCCTGGTGAGCCATTTCAAAATTTCAATGCCCATTGTAATTAAGATCGCCACTAAGCCGTATAATATCTGTTTACTAAGCTATATCTCTATAATATAAAGTTCTGTGACTGCTGCAGATGCCTCGAAGAAATCGGGCCAACGATTGGTTGGTGATGTGGACTATGACGAAGCCAAAACTAGAGCTTCCTACATCACTCCGGTTCCGGGTGGCGTTGGCCCTATGACAGTGGCCATGTTGATGACCAACACTGTAATATCCGCAGAAAGAGCCGTCGCGAAACTCCTAACTTCTGCGTGGTCCATATCTTCCCTACCCTTATCGCCACAGTCCCCTGTACCTAGGTAGGTCTCAACTGGGACTACTTTTGTACTAATGAACCTAATATCGACCTGAAGTATAATTTTTAATTGTGCATTTTCCATTTTTAGTGAGTTTAGTTTTTGTTGCCAATCTTCGATGCCAATTTATGTACCAACAAACTTCAAAATATTGTGGCCCATGTGTTACAGTGATGTTGAAATATCCAGAAGTCAACAGCCCAAAGACATTCAAGACCTGGCCGACGAAATTGGAATTGCCAAGAACGAAGTGATTCCCTTCGGACCCGCGAAAGCCAAGTTATCCCTCTCTATCAAGAATCGTTTGAAAAACCAACCGGATGGTCATTACGTTGTTGTTACCGGGTAAGCTACGGTTTCAAAAGTTTGAAAACCCAGTTTAAAGTTAAAAGTTAAACCCAGTTAAATGTTTAAAACCCAGTTCTGGGTTTTAAATCGTTCCTCGTCAATTGATAGGGTTTTTATAGGGGTTGCACGATTTCGATCATGCTATGAAATACGATTTAAATCAGCCAATCAACATCGTAGATTTACAGCAACGAAGAAATCAAAAGTGAATATAAATTTGAAACTAGAATGAATGCAATAGCTAATGTTTTTGGAAAATTTGCTATAAATGGGATGAAGCTTCCAGTATTAGACGTATCGGTGCATAGCCCCCTATTAAGTTCGTCAGTTAGTAAGGTAAGGTGGGGGAAGTGCGTGGTATGGTTTGTCATGTTCAACTTCAACAAATCCTCACAAATCAGCCGCTGATGTTACGTCCATTTTTAATTTTGCCTCAAATACCCCTGAATCTTTTTTTTTTTCTTTAAAGATTGATTTTTCGTAGCTTTGTCAATTGTGAGCATTATGACGAAAATAGCTGTCCAAATCCGACTTACGCACTTGCCCCATTGAATGGGTAAGAGCGTAACTTCTTTGGAACGCTTATTCTGGTTTCACTGGGGCAAGTGCAAAAATTGGAAATCTGGAAAATTGGAAAACTATTTGAAAATTCAAAATTGGAACCAAAAACTCACGAGAGTTATCAACTTTTACAGATCATCAGGTCTGTATCTGGACCATGGGGCAAAAATTGAAAACATGAATAAACTTGAATAAATCCGATCTAAATATTAATAAAGTTAAATTCCGTCTTTACATGAGGTATCAATCTTAAACTTGATGATCACCACGCACATGCCCTTTCTTGAAAAACCAATGGGATGAGTGCATGTTAGGGCCCAGCTCACTGATAGAAAAAGATAAGACTGAATTCCAATTATAGGAGTGAAGTACAAGTATTTATCTTAAACTTTAAAACATCTGAAAATACTCACCTATTCGAAGAAAGGAACACAATAGAAAATGGGTTGTTCGGACCTTTTTATAATAGTCGCAATATTTCTACCCTCCTTCATTTGAATTTGGCGCCGTGTAGAGCCTGCATTTTTTTTTAAATTCAATTTACAGGATGACTCCTACGTCTTTTGGTGAAGGGAAGACCACAACTACGTTGGGTCTGGTCCAAGGTTTGACTGCACACAGAAATAAGAATGCTATTGCGTGCATCAGGCAACCATCTCAAGGGCCAACCTTTGGCATCAAAGGTAATTTGGTTTGGAATTGAGTGAGGCATTGTTTGCTGCTGATAGTTGCATAGGAGGGAAGAGGGTACTAATGTAAAACGTAGCCCAATGGAGACTTGCTTAGTGAAGGCGAAAATCTATCCCTGTTGACCTGCGATCATCTTCAGGTGGTGCGGCAGGAGGTGGTTACTCCCAGGTGATCCCCATGGAAGATCTCAACCTACATCTGACGGGTGATCTCCACGCTGTAACAGCTGCCAACAACCTCCTTGCTGCTCAGTTGGACGCTCGAATGTTTCATGAAGAGACGACTCCGGACAACAGCCTCTACGCTAGACTTGTACCCACAGTCAAGGGTAAAAGGGCCTTCTCGGAATGTCAACTTAGGCGCCTGAAGAAGCTCAACATAAACAAGACTGATCCAGATTCTCTCGATAAAGACGAGATTCGCCGCTTTGCCCGTTTGGACATTGACCAAACTTCCATTTCTTGGTCAAGGGGTGAGTCATATTATTGGAACCTCTTCATTACCTACATGCTTTGTTGTGAATTTAGTTAACAGGTATAAATGATTATTCTCAGAAAAAAGAAGATAATTTCTGGAAATTGGTTTTAGGATTAGGGATGGTATCTTATGAGCCTGCAGCGAGGCAGCGTTCTGATACTTCTGCTGGAATATTCTGTTCCAAGATTATTGATGCGTCTTCGTAGTATTCCTTTATCCAAATAACTCCTCGTCATTAAATATTATCGAATTTTGTTTGTAGTGATTGACACGAACGACCGGTTTTTGAGACGGATCACTATTGGTCAATCTCCAGCTGAAAAAGGCCACGCCAGAGAGACAGGTTTCACCATCACAGTTGGCAGTGAAATTATGGCTGTTCTGGCCCTAGCTACCAGTTTGCAGGATATGAAAGAGCGATTCTCCAGAATCGTAGTGGCATGCAGTAAAAGCGGGGAACCAGTCACAGCCGACGATTTGGTGAGTCCATTTGTTTCACTATAATTTGTCTGTTATGGTACTTCTAGTTGGAGTCTTGACTCTGACTCACTCAGTCAAGACAATTCTTGCATTCCTGCAATTGACTCAATATTTTTCTGACAACGAATCCTTAGGGCTGTACCGGAGCTTTGACGGTCCTTATGAAAGACGCCATCCAGCCAACGCTAATGCAGAGTCTCGAGGGGGGACCCGTTCTGGTTCATGCTGGCCCCTTTGCAAACATCGCTCACGGTTGCTCATCCGTAGTTGCTGATCAGATCGCCAGGAAATTGGTTGGCAAGGAGGGTTTTGTCGTAACGGAAGCTGGTTTTGGTTCCGACATCGGTAAGACATATTGGGATGCTTTAGTCGTTGGTTTTTGGCTGTTTGAACAAAAACGGGAATTCTTCTACCTACGGTGGTTGACATTTCATTTTGGTTTATTATTCTTGGAATAATACACCTATGTAATCGCAACGGAGGTTGAAAATTCTGATCGGTCTCAAAATTTGAGATTATCAAGATGTCTAGATTCCAAAAACGATGTCCGTCCGCCGTCCGAGCCGTTTTGGGCAGCAGGAATTTTTTGATAAATCTGAAATTTTGTCAAAATACTCGGTTTACCATCTAGTCGTGCCCGCAAGGTTTTAAGCCCATTCGGCCAACCCCGTGGGGCGCTATACTTTTTTTATTTTTAATTTCAACCAGCTCTTTATAAAAAATTATAATCATGTAACTAAGGTCTTTAGGAACTTAGTGATGAGATGAAACTAGGGACCACAAGTTTTCGATTGGGTATAATTTTTTTTTTTTTTTTTTTTTTTTAGGGCTGGAAAAATTCTGTGATATCAAATGCCGAACATCAGGTATGGCTCCAAGTGCTGCAGTTGTTGTTTCAACTATTCGGGCCCTAAAAATGCATGGAGGTGGTCCTGGAATTACCAGCTCTGGTCTCCCAAAAGAATACCAAGAAGTGAGTGGAGTATATTCTCATGTTCCCCTGTTTTTAATAACTAAAATACATGAAATACATTGAACTTGAGAAGAAAATCAAAAATGTATATTTCATTAAATTGTATGGATAAATTTTGGATAATGATTATTTAAAGAAATGGAAAAATGGCTCATTGCGGCTCG
This sequence comes from Pilophorus perplexus, assembly GCA_955831195.1. NCBI lineage: Eukaryota > Metazoa > Arthropoda > Insecta > Hemiptera > Miridae > Pilophorus > Pilophorus perplexus. The sequence goes on along the minus strand of OY037011.1, from coordinate 17,572,381 downwards.
TTACCCCTAGCGCGGGCTTGGCTCATTAGGGGAACTAATTTTCAAGTATTGTGTTTTCATTTTGTTTATGTACTTTTTCTGAAAATAAAGAGATAAAAAAAAAAAAAAAACATCCATGCATAATTTAAGTTTTTAATCATTAAAATGCATACAATTATTGTAATGATCAAATCAGAAGAGACGACCTTTTTATTTTGCAGGAAAACATGCCTTTGCTGTCGGCTGGTCTCGCAAATTTGAAAAAACATATTTCAAACGTTAAGAAGTTCGGCATCCCCGTCGTGGTAGCCGTCAACCATTTCTAGTGAGCTACTTTACCTTGACGGTTCTACGATGTAGGCGTACAAGACTTTCTTGTGGTGGAAATTCTCATTCTGAATCAAGAACAATTCTTTCAAACTTGATTTTTAATTTATCGTCTGTCGCTGCAGCACTGACACGCCAGCTGAGTGTGATCTAGTGTGCCGAGCGTCGGTGGAAGCTGGTGCAGATTTTGCTGTAGTGAGCCGCCACTTTGCTGAAGGAGGTGCTGGTGCTGCCGAATTAGCTGATGCTGTCGTGAGAGCTTGTTCCAAGCCCTCTAACTTCAAGTGCGTGTTTTTCAAATTTGAATCGTTTTCCTCTATTAACCCGTATAGCTGTCCTTTCTAAATGATTTCAATTTTCAGTTCTATCATTCTTTTCTAAAAACTTCCTCTATTCTTTACTTGTCCCAGGGTACTTTATGACCTTGAAGCTGGTCTGAAGGCGAAAATCGAAACTATTGCCAAGGAAATGTATGGGGCTGGGAGCGTTGAATTTGCCACCGAAGCCCGGGAAAAGCTGGAGCGTCTTGAGAAACAGGTACACTGTGTTGTGGGAGCCACATCAATTGAAAAATGCAGGCTTGTCACGTGGCTAGTAGTTCGATGTAATGCAGGAATATCATTTGTATAATGTATTCAACTGGTTTGTTCAGGGCTTTGGCAAGTATGCTGTGTGCATGTCCAAAACGGCGTTATCACTCACTGGAGACCCAACCCTGAAGAACGCCCCTACTGGCTTCACTGTGTCAGTCACGGATGTCTACTTGTCGGCTGGTGCAGGCTTCGTGGTAGCTATGATTGGAGAGGTAAATGAACAGCTAATGTTTAGCTATTGTCACCCTGGTATCCGCTATTTATATGAAATTGAAAATTGACTTCGTTCACAGATTTCAAGGATGCCTGGTCTGCCTACACGTCCCTGTCTCATGGACATCGACATCGACTGTGAAACTGGTGTCATCCACGGCCTCTTTTGATGTTCTAATTATGTTAATTTCTCTCTGCGGCCGGTCCCGTTGACACGCGGAGCTTTTCTCGCAGTGGGGTACGTATTCTCCATTTGCAAAATACCTCTCTACTGTCTCCTGCTGTCATAAATCTTGACTTCTTCCAAAAATGTGGATTCAGGACCCTAGTTTCAATGTAATTTATACTGAACATTTCTGTGCATTTCTTAGTGCTGTTAGAGCCATAATTGTGCCATTTTTCTTACTGTATGATTGGAAGAATCCACCTCTAATGCCCGAAATAAGGATGTTAGGTACCTACTTGTGGGCTATATTTTCGTTCATTATCATTTTTAGCGTCCGGTTCGGAAACCTTCCGCCGTTCATGAATTTTGTGTGAACATAATAATATTATCTTTAATGGTAAAATCAAGGATGCACGATCGTGTTGCTTATTAGATCTTTATTTGCCGTATGTAAGTAGTTTTTATACGTTTATACTTTTTTCTATGACATTCGAGGTTAATGTAAAGTGCTGTAGGTACTTTTTTATCCTGGAATGAACAGCATTTTAGATTACCAGTTTGTGTTATTATACGATTGAAGCGACTTGTTTCTCTTCATTTATTTCCATCAAAAAGGTTATATAAAGGTTCTGGGCGTTAGCCACTACGCGCTGCATTCCGTTGAGGCCACGGGTTCGAATCCCGTTGATGACCATGGACATTTTGGGAATAAAAAGTGCAGGTGGGTTAAAGTGATTCATCAATACATTAGCGCCCCTTCATGTCAGGCCCAAGAGGTCAAAAATCTTGACGTGAAACTCACTTTACTGTGAGTTAACCCTCTAAAGTAGGTGGTGTATGTGAACAAATAATATTTCTCTTCTCTTTCACGAACGTGAGGGATGGGGATTCAGACTGGATTTGCCGGCATATTTTAATTGAGTTACTAGTACGCGGACAGAGGGCCTCGCTTCACTTGGCCAGTTGGCGGGGAAGACGTGATTTACGTCAAACTCCAAAATTAGCGTGGAATAGAACCTCTCTTAAATAAGCGTGGAATTGAACCGTATCCTTCGTGGAGGCTGTCCCTAACATGTATTCGAAATTAGCGAAAAGCTAAATAATAGCTAACTCACCAAAAGGAGGAAGCTTATCGAGTAACTCATCTTTAAATCCAATTACAATCTTTAATAATGATGATGAGATACACCAAGTATCTTACTCACTAAAACGCTTTCTTTCCTGATGCCAGGCCCACTCTTTGGCCACCTCCCCCCATCCACTATGCCCTGGAAAGAGAGGCAGGGTTGCGAAGGAGTCTCCCTCCTGCTCCTGAACCCAGTACTCCGTCACTCTCATGTTTGGGTACTTTAAAAATGTCAACTCACAATTAAATCCTCCTCTTTGTTGGAATTGATCGTTCAAAATTTAGCGTTAAAATTCGATTCGAGAGGGGTAAGTCCAAACGTTATCCTACACGATGATATAGGTGTAATAGTTGTGCCCATTAGCACACAGCGCAATTTACGCTCAATGGATGTGCCGGACGTACAGTTTGGTTAGAAATTCGAAACTACCAAAACAATTGGGTTATGATGTTGCGATTGTAGTCATTGCTCAGCCAAAGCAGAAAACCAAAGGAGGAATGTTCGAGAAAAAAACATCACTGAGAAACACTTTACAAAACATTGTATACTTCCCATATAACCAACAGGAATTTTCTAAACATCAAATATTGTTTAATAGAACTCTACCTTTTTAAAGATAGAATTGTGGTGTCAGTTGGTACGTTTAATTAATAAGGTAGGCTAATTGGTTGCTGCTTAGATTTGATCGTGGTAATGTGATGTTACCCAGGCCTGCAAAGTTTAGGTCGTAGTTGGTATCTCATCCGCAGAAACATAAAATAACATCTATTTATCATTTAATTATTTAAATATTAATTTACTTGATATGCATCCTATAAGATCTGTACCACTTCAACCCAAATTTTACAGGTCCGGTTTCAATAATTCACAAAACCGAATTCAGTTGGTACCTTTGGTGTTACAAGTTCGGAGGTGATCGCAAAATTTATGGTTTCAGTCGTTTCTTCAAGTTTACGCTAGAGGCTCAATTTCAGAGCTCGGTTCCTGTTTGTGGGAGCTCAAAGCTGCACCCCCTGGGTGTCTTTGCCCCACTCGTAGGGTTTGCTCTCTGTTATTGTCCGCACCGTGTCGATCTGCGTGTTAGGAAACAAATGGATGTTAATGGTTGTTGGGATAGGTAATATCAACAAAATGAGTTCCATAAATTGGTTAAATGATGCAATTTGGTACTTGGGATTATAACATTTCGTATTATGCATGGATTCAATGTATTGAGCATTCATGAAGGGTATCATCTATACTAGTGGTCTGGAGAGTCTGGAGGTTTTGTTTGAAAAGCGTAATGCTTCATTCAGCTAGTAGATTTTGGTTGATGGATGCTGTATACGAGGGGAAGGACGAGTAGGCAACATTTTATTACTCCGCCCCTCAAAGAGACGATTCGTTGGGGTATATATATCCAACCATTATGGCTCAAGGCACTCGTCCTCCCACTAACGTCGTTCATAATAACGTGGATGAATCATCTATGGAAACAACCATGCTCATGCTCATGAATTTTCAATCGTTTCCCGTAGGTACCACATCATCACCGTTCCATTCATCCACTATTTATTTGACGCTGTTTTTCGCAAGGTTCAATTTGGTCCCCTTGATATGTCTCCACTTTGAAAAATTGTGTGCAATGCCCTTGGAGCTGCCCTTTGGTTAATATATTAATCCGTCTAATGATCCAGACCTATCTTTAGTGAAATTTTCACGTTTGAGATGAATGATAGTGTGAGACGAAAAACAGCAACATACTTGAACAGGTATAAGATGATTAAGCGATTAGAGCGGTACTAAACTATATAAGCGTGCTGGCCACTACTTACGGGAGCATGACACCTGGACTACACATCACTAGGAATATTAGGATCTGAGGCCTCCTATGTGCTTATTCCTTATTTGGAGGTGTTTGTGTTGGGTGGCCCACCTTGATCGTCAGAGGCCCGCAGTTTTCGTCTTCTTCCTCTTCAGCCATGGTCGACAGTCTCGCTTTCTCTTCGTCCGTCGCTGTATCTTTTTGCTTAGTCCTTTTCATTACCTTCATCCTAGAGGGGGGAAAAATAAATGAAAAGGTGACGGGAAAGCGTGTTAGGCCAATCAAAATTTAATCCGAAACTCGCATAAAACGGCTCACATTTTTCCGGGGCTTTTTTTCTTTTCCTTCTCAGTCTGAGTTTTCCCCGTTTTTTCGTTGTTGACTTGTTTCCAAATCCCCGTTTTGTTCACCTCCTCGGAAATGTTGATTGATGACAGGGGGATTTTGATGACGTTGCCGTTGGCGAGAGGGATTTGCAGGTTCTCGTTGCCATTTTCTTGATGATCCTGTCAAATAAGCTCACACAGAAGTACTTTTCATTGCACGACCTTTTCCAATGGCTCATGAAAAAAAGGAATGTGTTCAAACTTATTGATGTTAATTTTCGACTTACTTCCCCAAGTGATTCTTCGTCTTCTTGGGCTCGCTTGATGGTTTCTGGCATCACGTCATCCAAAATTTTGAGTTCCCTCCGCGTAAAAACGAGATCAAGACTCTTTCTGATGCCGATCATCACAACTAGCTGTGGAGTCAAAAACATTAATTTTGCCAACACCCAAACTTAAAGAAGAACAAAGACATCGTAGAATCCAACCAATGGATAGTTAAATGGTGGTACGTTTTTACCATAAGCGGGAAGAGGATGGATGTCTGGCTAAATGACTTGATGAGCCACAACATGATGAGGCAAGCCAGCTGGACAGCAGTGAATAAATGCACACGTTTGATAGGAACCTGCAGGTTGTCATGACAAATCATAGAAATATTAATAACGTTATTGATGCATGACAGTTTTGCAAATTCAAATTTAGTTTGTACCTTTCGTAAAAACAAGTGATCTGGTTGGTATTTGTCGGGCATAAAAACTATTAGGAGGCGATCGAAGAATTGGAGCCCTTTCAGTGAGGCAACTCCCATATAGAGGAAGACACCGTATAGGACAGGCATTGGGATGAACCTCAGGACAGGAGTGATGAAGACTGATAGGCCGATCATCAGAAATATGAGAATATGCGTCACTCTTTGTTCCCTAGAAACAAGAAGAAGGTAATGCGGGATTGGTGAGGAAGACCTGTACATCAGTCATTCATTTCATAATATTATCCATTACATAATGTATTAATATTACTAATAATCAATATTTTAGAATTATTCTAAAAACCAGCCGCGGCGCAAAGCTTTCATACTATGAATGGGTGGTAACGAATCATATTACATTAATGTTATTATTGACGAACCTGACCCCCAGGAACTGAGGTTTCTCTCCTGGTGCAGCGCATTCAGACTCGAGTTTGAGCGAGTTGACGTGGTTTATCGAGAGAACCGTCGCCGCGACGAACCAGGGCAGTCCCGCGATGGAGCAGACCAGAATTAGAATAGCCAGAACAAACAGGTCCAAATGGTAGCCACAGCCTTTCTGGAAATAGAAAACGTTTCACTTCTGATTTCCCTCAACAATTGTCTTGCTTTGTTTACTCGATGCTCTTAATACTTGATCTTGGGTGGAAAGCTTATATTAAGGGAATCTCTTAAGGGAAAGCTTATATTAAGGGAATCTCTCCCTCTGAGTTGACTAACTGGTTTTAATATTTAGAACAATGCGCAAATTGCAAGCAGCATTTTGCACAGCGCACAGTAACATGAAAGCTGTGCAGATTGTAATGCCTTTTGGTTTATTATTCTCAGGACAACCTGTGCTTTCGCCCGGGGGTTCAAAATTATTGATTAACCTGAAAATTTGTCCTATGATGTGTAGATTTCAAAAATGAAAAGTTCACTTAAAATCTGTGGTGCGGGGCGATTCGAACAGTACGAAGTTTTTCAAAAACCTAAAATGTTGACAATATTATATTACGGTACAACTTCCGTTCTCAATCCTAACCCACGGGGATCTGTGGGGCTAAAAATGAGACTATGGAAGGAGGTCGAATGAGGAGTCGTTTTCGAAGTAATTGAATGTAGAATCCAATCGTTGGGGTCTCTTATCTATCCTGACAATATTCCAGCATACTTTTCTTTTTTTTTTTTTCATCATTTTGATAATTTTTTATTGATCGACTTAACTCTTTGCACAATAATGGACATAGGAATAATAAACCCTCCTGTACAATTTGCATATTCTTTATATATACGAGTTGGCAGCGATTCAAATTCAGCAATACGTGGCTATTCAAGTTCTTAGCTATAAAAAAGTTTTTCAGCGCTTTCTTGCTCATTTCCTAAAATCTTAAAAGATCCTAGGTCGCATAGCAATGCATTCACGTCTACTCTCTATTCTCACTCACAAGCTGCTGGTTTGAGAGTCTTCAGCCTAAACATAGTAAGTATGTGTTACGCCAGAAACAGTGAAACATGAGTTAGTGATACTCTTATGATAATAATTTTACAAAATTAATCTTAATAGTAAAATTAAATAATTAAAACGAAACATCAAACAATCATAATTCATTAAAAAATTGATAAGCATGCGCTCAGTAAGTGATCGTCTTTATATTGTCAATTAATCCTACCTTCAGTTTATTTTCCTTTCTGTTGACGATTACTGCTGTGATCTGCTGGTCCATGAAAATCAAAATGGTGCCGAGTATGGCGGGGAATATGGCCAGGGGAATCGTCCACCAGGAGTTTTCGAAGGGCGAAATGATCCAACCCCTTCCGGGGAGGGTCGGCCTCAACTCGCCGGGAACTTCGAGTTTGGGGGTTGCCAAGTTCATCATACGATCCAAGAAAGTCATGGAGAATATGGCGATTATCACAGCGAAATCACTTATGAATTGTCTCACCTGGAATAAATGCGAAGGTGGAATGCCGGTAGGGCCTGAAGATGGGGGATGATCTTTCTATTCTACTTACTTTAGACGGGAAGAACGAAGCGTTCTTGAAGTCTTTGAGGTGTACAGATATGAGGAACGTCCCGATGAACAACAAAAGGGACATGAGGAAAACATCTGGGTAATACTCGTCATAATTGCAATCCCCTATGAGCGAGCTTTGGAAGGATCTCTGAAAAAAAAAGAAAAAAAAAAAAGTAAGTGCATGCACTATTGCAATAGTCGATGAATTCACTACGAATGACTAAATTGAGGATAAACCTTGAATTCTTACGCATTTTTCAACTTTCGAGTCAATTTGTCACGTGCTCAAACTTACTTCCGCCATATTATTAAAGTAGTGTAATTACCGTACATTCCGACATAGTCATATTAGGTATGCTGCAGCTGCAACCGATCGGTCCGTGAGTGTTCAATGGAAACTTGGTCTTGATTTTAAGCGTATTTTCCACAGCCTGAAGACAATACAATAACTTCTACCTTGTAATTTGGGAAATGAGTAGGTACCTGAGTAGCAGTGAGAAAGTAGACAAATTAAGGGGTATCTCCAAAAACAGTACAGGAAGGTGAACTTACTTTCATAATAAAAATAAATGCGATTAACGTGGCAAAGTTTTCTTCAGTAAATCTGGTAATGTAACAAACAGCTGCACTAGCATCAAAGGCGACTAGAATCATGAGGATGAAGGAAGTCCAAATTCCTATCCACAGCCGTAAGCTCATGTAGTCCCAGCCATGTTCTCTGTCGAAAGAAATATTTTGGGACATCAAATATGGTCACCCGAGTGGAGAATTTGCAGCGTTTTTCTACTTACACCTCCCCAGTTTCTTGAGAATTTGCCTCAGCAAGACTTATGTCAGTACGGTATTATTTTTCTTCGTTTTCAAATTAAAAACGGTTCCCACGCAACAATTGTTTATTTGAATAAAAAATTTAGTATCCAAACCAGTAGAGGAGTCGTTTTCTCTCCCTAACCACCTCATAGAATTAGACCTCTGCACCAGCAAACAACTACTTCGTAATTAAAAATTGTTCAAAAATGTAGGGTATGCAGCTTTTAGTAGCCATCACGACCACTAATGTGTAGCATTCCACAGATTTTATCAGCCATGATCAATTTGATTGTTCAACGACGAGCAATCCAGTTTGAACCATGGCAGGTGCAGGTCTCACAACACCGTTACGGCTGCGTAGCAATCCTCCCGGTGGCAAGCATGTGCGCAGATAGGTTTCCCAGGAACTTGATCCGTACACATGTACAGGCCCTGATAGCCCCTATCCGTATTACTGGTTAGGGATGGTTAGACGAGGCCAGGGATAACTCCTCAGGCCCCCAATGTGGAGAGAGCGGGCACTCGCTACTCCGGCCAGCCCCTTTCGCTCTCTCAATTTGATGGAAGGGGAAGACCCTCTTGTCTGAACTGGGTCGAATGTGGCTCTCGAGAATGTGAGAGCCACCTCACCCGCCGACCAGGAACACACATGTAAGGATAATAAGATAATAAGGATAATAAGACCCCCTCCCATGGAGGAAATGATATCTCCTTAGTTCAAATAAACAATGAAACTGAAGATCGTTTTTATGTAATGTATGTGTTGCAAAGGCTTATTGCAAAGGCTTATTATTATTATGAGGCACAATCCTTCATTTGTTAAAGAATCAATAGAATATTGAGAATGAGAATAGAATAGAATATGAGAATATGATTGAATCAATACCTATATTTTGAATAAAGCGTTATTGGTTTGACTTAATTATCTTAAACTAATGTTGAAGCTTGTAAATAATTGGTTTGACTTGATTAAACTAATGTTGAACCTTGTATATAAACGCAGAAAATCAAATTTTGGCGGAGGATTTTCAGCTCGCTCAGCTGATCAGGGCAGAGCCTGTCATTTGAATCTTCTATAGTGGTCCTAGAAGGGCTCCCTCTTAAATGTCGACGTCCAAAAGGGTGAATTGGAGAGATTTTAGCAGTGTACAGATTTTAAACATTTTTACATTACCTACATTTAGTGGCAAAGCGGTACTGCTTCGAGTTCGATTACTGTGAAAGACACTGTATCTCATTCTTTGGATATCTAACTCTTGGAATTTCGATTCGAGATTTTTTTTTTAATCGATGGGTGTGTAAACAAACAACCTAACAACCAACTTCTTCCGCGTTCCTGAGTTGGCCCGAATCACCTGAAGTAGAGGGTATCGAGCAGTTTTGGAAGATCGTGCATCACCGCGTCCAAAAAAAAAAAAAAAAAAAAAAAAATCATTCAAATCGGTTCTGCCGTTTAGACTATAGAACGTGACACATACAAACAAACCACATTCTTCGTTTACATAATATGTAATCATTTAAATCTTTCTATCCAATATTATTGGATAGAAAGATTTAAATGATTGATTTTGCCATGAAAAAGCGAATGAACTGTGCAAACTATAAATTTTTTCGTCAAACTCCAACATCAAAATTATATTTTAATTCATCAAGGATGTGTGCGTCTGAAGATGAATGAGTGCACACCAGCTGCTTATTACCAACGTTATTATTTTCTAGGGTGAAACCTCTATAAATTTAACAGCAACTTACCGTCAACGATTTCGCGTTGATGAGAATTAAATCCACTTACGTGCAAAAATCGTATACAATGGTCTCAAACACGAGGACCGGACCAGTCGAGCCGAGAATAGTTAGCGGTTGACCGCTGAAGAAGCCGTAGCCTATCCCGCAGACGAACCCCGAGACCAAAGATTCCATGGCTGCCATGTTCTTGCCCGTCGCTTGGGACAATAAGCCGCCGAATGTGATTATTGGCGATAGACAGGCGAAGTATAGGAAGATCCAAGAAGCTACACATTGCATGGCCATTGCATCTTTGAAGTCGGACCAGTACCTAGAAAAGAGAGGTACCTACATTCATGATGTACGATATTTTGTGCTCCGATTTCGTACGTGTACTTGTATTTTATTGACTAACGACCTGTTTTGAAAGTGGCTAATATAATAAGGTTTTATGTTAAAAGAAAAATCTAATAATATTTGAAACCGCACTCAACCGTACCAAGGTGCCTTCCGTTGGATGTCGTTGATAAGACCACCGAACAGCCTGCCAGTTCTTGTGAGACCCGACTCGTACCTCAGTCTTTGTTCCTCTTTCTCTTCATCCTCCTCTTCCTTCGGTTTATCAGACGGTTTTTTTCTATTGTCCTACGCAAAGAAGTTATTGACAGTTGTAGCAGATGCTGCAATTCTAGGTCCCCGCTGGTAAAGAGTAATTTCACCCCCATTTTAGGCTCACCTGTGACGGAATGGCTGCAGGGGGCTCTATCCTGATGGCCGGGTCCCATTCCCCAGGCGGGAGGACAGTCACAGCATCCAGGAATTCGTCAACGGCGGCCAAGAGGTGGTTTCGACTTTTGGCTCTGTAGGCGACTTCGTGGAAAACCTCGTCTGACATAAGTGTGGCCATCGCTCGACCGATTTCGTGGAAACTGGAAATTCCTCCCTAAACGGTGCAACAAGACAAGGTTTGGCATGCCTTGCAGGGGCCGACAATGAGTGATGATTCCAAAACATATCGTTCGACTAATAAACTCACTGTCGGTCCCAGCAGGAAGAACAGGAACCTCGAAGGTACAGGGACTTCTGTCAAATCGCCGAAAAATGTTCCTTGGTTGAGCCTGATGAAGGCCGAAAGCGGCTTGTCCAGAAAGTCGACTTCCCCCACGAGTATATTGGACGCTTCCGCACCTGGTGGGATTTTCCGCATGAAGTTCCAATTTGCCTGTTCGAAGAAAACCTTCCAAGTAACAAATTTTCGGTAACCGACCTATAATTATAGTGGTGTAAACCCAACCACAAACCACCGTCCACCGCTTTTTCGTTTCTCAGTTGATTCCTTCAAGTTTCAGTACACTACCTATTTTGAATTGAAAATATAAAAGGAGACCAGGCTCTCTGCAATTGAATAGAAAAGTAGGTTGTACTTGCATTAAATACAAGAAATTGTCTTTACCTTGTGATCACCATTCAGGTCACTTGAGCTCTGATTTCGAGACATCGAGACGGAGCTGGGGCTTCTCTCCATCCCTTCACTATGGTGTGCACCACCTGAATTTTGAACGAATAGATGAGCACATTGCAAAGTAAGAGCGAACACATCACGTAACCAGATTTCATTTCTACAGACGATCTTGGGCTATGTACTTTGCATATTATATTATTATACTATTTACGAACAATAAAGGTAGCAGAAGATCGTATACCACCTCATTCCTGAGTATTGAACATCCTTCTGTGTCGGGCACCATCACGCATTTAAGTTTATTCACCAGGGTGGTTTGAACAAGTGGTGGTGACAGAACCACATTACTCGTGTGCCTACATTATTAATCAAATACGTACCGCTTTGATTCAAATGCTTATTTCGATTCAAACTACCGGGGAAGGGGAATGACAATCATGCAGGGGCATGCACTGCCTGAATATCATACTGTTCTGACAGGAATGATCTACTATTTGCTTGATTTAACAATTACAACATTTCGAGCATTTTGATTCCTACGCACACACTGATAATAATGAATCATCGTTACTGTATTTACGATCTAGGGAAATCATGCTTAAATCTCTTGGGAAAGGATGACTTTATGAAGAGGTGGGTGACATTCAGAGTGCAGAAACGAGAGAAATTTTCCATGTGATTTTTCAAGTAATTTTGATGTTATGGTTTTGAGGGATAGGTATTACGTGGCCGTTTCTGTTTAGCGATGCTGAACCGCCTTTGGCATTCCGATCTACTCTGAAATCCGACTTATTGCTCTGATATAAAGAGACGTTGGAGGTTCGTAGTGAGCCCGAAGGTATTAAATTTCAAATGAGGTCGTTTGGACTCCTAACTTGGGAAGCTCTGGCCCTCAATATTAGAGGTAGGGGCCCTATCTGTATAAATCATTCATTCTATACACATTTCAAGAAGGCAAGAAAGATAGGTTGTTAGTATTTCAGAACGGAAATTCTCATGGGAAAATGAATGGAGCGCGGTCCTAAACTGGAGGAACCTGATCTAGTCAATCTATTCAACCTCATGCGACCACTTTTTCTACTTAAATTGATAAAGGAAATAACAGATTCTTATCGAGTTGGACCTTTCTCAATGAATACCTTTGGTTATTCGAGTACCTACGTTTAACAAAAAAATGCATTTGCGTGATGGAAAACTGGACGTAAAATCACGCAGCTATCGCCAAGCATTTCTAAATCTTGCATAATGTTCATGAAACTTTCTTGCCGAAGACGGCTCAGTTTCGCTCTCTACGTGACATGAAGCAACTAATAGAATACTGTACACGAATAATTTATGAGTACAGTGGATGCCCACAACCATAATTATGATCATAATCGATAGGTCGGTTCCAATAAGGAGTTGGGTAGTTTTTTTTTACCAGTTCCGGGAATCGCTAAGAACTTTCCTTCCTGCTTGAGGCCTCCTACAGCTTGTGCCGCCTGCTCTTCAACTGTCAAACCAATCAATCCCTTTCATGCAGGATTTGAGAAGATAAATTCACAAATACAAGAGGCACGCACATTTTATACTTCAAACTTATTAAGGCCACTGTGTGAAATAATATAGGGCGTGTACAGGCTCAAACACATGACATGATGTGCTCAAACACATTGTGCTTCATCACACCAGCACATCAAAAGTGGGCGAGCACTACGGCGATCCATACATTTCCTTACAACGTGTAATGGTATGTGCTGCCTCAGTGATGATACCGATAATGATTATAACAATAATCGTGTTATAGTCTTTATCATTATTATAATAATCCTTATCGCTATTATTTCTGACGTGGCAATTCGGCCACCTGGGAAAAATTCAAGATCATCAACCGAAGCTAGAAATTGATCACCCGCCTAAAATAGGTTTGAAACATTCGGTTCTTTTCATTGCTAATAATTACCAACAACTATTGTGACTGTTGCCCACTTTATAAAGATTGATCGTAAATTATCATTCAGATTCGAGAAAGACTTCTGAATGAAAAGTGACATTTGAATTTGAAACAATAAGGAACCACTGGAAAAGTGTAATAACAACATTCAATAGAGAGGGTAGTAATTTATGGGTGGGATAGAAGTCAAACACCCATGCTAGGGTTCAAAATCCATCTAACAAATTTACAAAGTAGACTAATAACAATGAAGACATAGAATAGTAAGGTTTGGGAGTCATCGAGAAACTTCTATACTTGTATAAAAACCTCATGAATTACCGTTGGTTGGGGAGCGTAGAAATTCGAATAGGCGCGATGAAAATGCTTCTTTTTAGAGAGGCAGGCCGTTTCGCACCAAAATACAACGAAGTCGATCATTTCCGTCTTCAAAATGAATGTTTAGAAATGTCCGACGGAAATTCTCCCTTCAGTTCCAAGTGTACAACTGTTTGTTAATGAGAATTATTTCAGAGAGGCACAGGGCCTTGAATAACGGGCTCATAGTTACTGTAGTTTCCTTTTTTTTTGAATACATTGTTTTCACGAGCCATTTCTATCTTTATTGGACTATTCAGTTAGATTCTTATCTCCCTCTCATCGTAAATCCTTACTATGATTGAGAAAGGTCTTGGAGATTTGAGTAATAAGAGAAACTTAGTTTTTATGATAAAGTAGAATTTCAGGAAAGATTTATTTTTCCAAGTAGAAGGGTAGAGATTCTAGAAGAAGGGCAAATTCCCAAAACGCACTTTACCGAACCTTGATTGATGACTTGACACATTGCGAGCCACGGTGAGAATCCAGCTACTTGTGAGATCATGTCAGCTACATTTAAGACATTCATTAAAAATAAATCGTTGATTTGAAGTTGATTACTTCAATTACGTTGATTTGAAGTTAATTACTTTTTGGGTTTACCTATAAACTTGGACGGTGTTTACTGTGAGAGCGAGCGTACATTACGAAAAATATATAAATCGTTGATGTGTGACATAAATGTGTTGTGGGTTCACATAAATCAGGTGATGGGGGAAGCTCAATAATTGAGCTTTAATTATTAATTAACAACCGAAACATTATTACGTTATCTAACTATTTAAAAAATCTCAAACAATATTAATTCAGTAAGGAAAAATCCACAAACTTACTCTTGGAAGAGGAATGATTTTTGCCAATTTCCGCTAATGAACGGATGATTGGAAGTCTGGAATGATGATCTTTCTTTTTTTCGTGTTGATGCCTGTGGCGCCTTAGAAGGGCTTCCCTAACCTAAACGAAACGCATACGAGTTTTTTAATATTCTGAAAATTGTACCGTTATCTTCCCAAGGATTCTTTGAAAAAGGCTAATTTGATAGGTTGGTAAAAAGCAAGGCATTTAGAAAAATGGGCAACGCGAGTCATGAATCTCAACAGACAATATTGCCTGGGATGATCCAGTGTCCTCTTTCACGTGCCGATTAGAAGGGATTTGTGCCGGTTGTGATTATCTGAAACAGGAATGGCTAATTCCTGTCGTCTTTCAAGAGGTTGACGTTAAAGACGAGATAAGATCCTGCCGTCTATTGCCGCGAATTACCGGCCAGCGAAATTGGTGGAAACGGACCAAAAGCTGTAAGAATCTTATAAAGAAGGGGAAAATGCATACAAGCTGGATAAACTGTCCGGGAGATTAATTGGCACTGAGCACGAACCTCCCAGCACACCAAGGTCGCCATCATCACAACAGAAAATACTCTCCACCTAATAACTTCCAGCCAGGATGGACAGAATTATCTCGAAGAATGTCGGTGTGGACCATTTAAAAAATGCGTGGGGTGTTGACTCAGGCTATTCCCCCCTATTATCTCGCAAAAATCTCGTTAAAGAATCAAAATTTATTTGATTTAATTTATTTAAAATTTAAAATTTATTTTATTAAATTTTATCTGATTTAATCAGACTCCTTTCACCCTATTAGGTATATCATAGAATATATTTATTACATTAGATATATTCATTATATTATATTATAGTATAATAAATTTATCCTGTTATAATTCATAACGTGCTGAATACTTTTTTAATGTTTTAGTCCCGGTCTATTGCTAAAAAAGTTGTTGAGAAAATTATCAGGAATCACGTACGTAAGTATTATTTAACATGGATACTCACTTTTTCTCTCGTGTCCAGCGTCACCAAGCCAGCGTTGTACATGTTGTCTAAAAATAGGTCCGCCACCTAATACATACAATAACATATGATATACGTACATATTATGTTATGTTACAACCATTTTAATGAGTCACATTTCCTCGTAAATAGTATGTTTTGCGGCAGTAAGAATCGGTTTGATGGTGACACACATTGTTTTTAATTGCGTCCATTTATACGATACGATATTTATTTATTTTTACTTTTTATTAAGTTGGAACTCGCTCGTCAATTTGCGCCCGCTCCCGCCAAAATACGTTGAGCCGTTTGGGCGTGATGTTTGGACATACACACACAGCCACAAACATTGGATTTTATAAATATGTATAGATTTTTACGTATTACATTCATTTGATATTTATTTTGCGTATCAAATGGATAATTTCGTCGTGGCGCAATGCCGAGATAGTCCAACGGCTATGCTGTTCTCGTTTCAAAAACAAACACTAGGTAGGTCAGAAGGAGCTTTTAGGAGGGCAAAAGGTGTTAACTGAGGGTCAGGTTGGTGGAGCTAATGGGATTTATTGCCACGCCTTAGTTTCCTCTGAATCGATATAAAGGCTGATTGATGGACTGACCTGCTCCAAGCTTTGAGCCTCCATGTCTAAAAGGACCGTGCCGTTCAGCAGCAAGCTCCTCAGCTCGAAAAGGGAATGTAGGGACAAAGTTGCCACGTGAGGTTTGGACCATCTGTTTCCCCCTTCCTCAACGTCTTCTTCGAATTTGATCCACCTTTAATTAGTTCAAGTTAACACAGATCCATGTGTGTATTAGTTAACTTACAGGAAAATTTAATATGATATTCAATATAATTCAATACAACGGCTGCGAGGAAAGACCAACATTTCCAAATAATTGAAAAAATGAAGTGCCTTTTACATTTCACAAAGTTTAAAAAGTTATAGGTACATACCTGGCAGTCTCTTTCCATTCTGGTACGTCGCCTTCACCGAGCACGAGTTCTTCCATTTCTGAAAAAAGTGGATGGCTCTCGTGCGTGCTGTCGTCTGCATCTTCCCCAAGAATAAATTGAACTCTTTGTGCCGGTGGAGTGACTGTAACATAAGTAAAATGGTTTCTAGGTTCATTCTGATTTATACTGTCAGAATCGTAAATCAAGCCAGATCCTACAAGGCTTCTATTGCATTGCATCTATTCCCAATCTCTTTTTCGTTACTATCATCATTTCATAAGCAACGCCGAAATTTGAAAAGCATTACTGTGTACAACATGCTTCTACTTTGTTCTTTGACGCGCAAGGACCTTAATATGTTCATGGTACGCTTCTTCAATCGTATCATTCAACAGCTGTAGTATTGACGAAGCCTCAGTCAACTTCGTGCCAAGTGGTCATCAACTTACGCTCCCACTCGCCGGAAACTGACCGGCGGGTTGGCCTGGATGGATGAGTCCTCAGCCCCGAGTTGGTGATGGGGTAGTAATTCAAATAACGCGATTTTAACATGCGAGGATGCACGGTGTACACCCGTTGCAATTTAACTTTAGTAATTGCTGGCACCAAAAGCTTTGGTTCACTTTGAGAGTCACGGAGCATCTTTCATTGAATGTTTGGAATAACTCAATCGAGAATAATCATACAATTACAGGAACTTATGAGATTCACTTGGTATAGAAAATGCTATTATTAATTACTTATCGAGTATTTAAGAAAATAACATAATTTGTTAAGTATGTTAACTGTTTGAAGATCATGTTCCGCAATACCGTCGGATACGTTCGCGGCTGTACGACTGGGCGAACCCGAGTCCATTCTCGCCCCGTGACGAGCCATCAATCAAAATTCATTTCACGATCCTCTGTTCCTTCATTGGCCTTTTCATCCGCTATTGGTGCCATCACTAATGATTCTATAACTCTACAACCGCTTACAACTTCATTCATGATTTAAGGCCGGGTCATTGATCTTTAGATCGCAGAATTCTTAGACCGAACGTTTAGTGTAGAAAAACCTATGGGAATTAGTATAAAATCGTATTTGAATTAAGTATAAATTAGTACAAAGTCGTAAGTATAAGTATAAAGTAGTAAGTTATAAATTATAGTAGAGTATAGTTAGTATGTTATAGTATAGTGTAAAGTCGCATATAGTATATTAGTGTATAGTATAGTCATATATTGTATAGTATAAAGTATTAAGTTATAAATTAGTTTAATTATAGTATAAGTTATAAATTATAGTATAGTATAGTTAGTATATTACAGTGAAATCCCTCTATGGGACCAACACAGATGTCCATGTATTGTATAATTTATAAATTAGTATACGTAAACTAGTAGGTAATACGTAAATTAGTATTCTGTTCCCCATCGAAAAGGGGTAGGTAAGTGCGTAACCGGCTGTTCAATTTTTGAAATGCTTGTTCTGGTTTCACTGAGGCAAGTGCAAAACACGAAATTTCTCAATGATAGGTTGAAAAATTTTCAACATATAATTTAATTTAAAATCAAACAAAAACTCATTGAGTTATCAACAGTCACATTGGACATCAATGAACACCAAAAAATCCGTTCTAAACCACTGTTCCAAACAATCCAACTACCAAATCCATTCTAAACATCAATCAGTCAAATTCTGTCCTTACCTACATGAGGTATCAATCTCAAACTAGGTCATCACCACGCACATGTCCCCTCTTGAAAAACTATTGGGGTAAGTGCATGTTATGGCCAAACTCACTGATGGAAAATGATAACACCACAAATTTAGGAGGGAACTACTTCTGAACTTATACTTAATCTAACTTTAAAACCTGAAAATACTCTCCTATTTGAAGGATGGAACACGATAAAAACGGAGCACAGAACTTGGCAGCTGAGTGAAATGGCACAGTGTGACTTCATAACCTTCCAACCAGGTTGCCATCTGGCAGATAAGTCATGCATATAGTTTCTCTGCGTAGCCCGTAGGTGGCATCCAGTGGAATTGGTTCTAAGTAGCATTTACAAACCACTTGCACTTACCCCATTTTCGCACTTCCCCCACCTTACCTTAAATAAAAATAAAAATTGCATTTCTACGTAAGAAACTACATCTCACGACTAATTGGTTTGTGCTCATAAACGACTTCAGATAGCTGAGTCCTCGAGAATATCCTGGCCCAGTCGCAAAAGTCTCAGTAGTTCTTCCAACTCTCCAGGTACAGAAATGAGGTATGGCTTTTCAGTTAAACTCTAACTATTAGAGGTTGAGAAATCCGTAAGGTCCTCGTCTGAAGTGGTTTACGTACCTAACTTAAGCAATTGCTGCGAGAACGATCCTTGGATATTTGTCGAAATTTCCTGGTATGAGTTGGCTTTCACAACACCTAAATTTCATGCTGCCTGATCACGGATAATGTGGCTGTGCGGCTAATCCTGCAGTTCACAAGCTTGTATGAGTAATCTATGGACGACTAACAAAGGTAACAAAAGCTTCTAACATGAGAG
Source organism: Pilophorus perplexus (assembly GCA_955831195.1). Classification (NCBI taxonomy): domain Eukaryota; kingdom Metazoa; phylum Arthropoda; class Insecta; order Hemiptera; family Miridae; genus Pilophorus; species Pilophorus perplexus. The sequence goes on along the minus strand of OY037011.1, from coordinate 17,553,487 downwards.
CTATGAAATAATTGCCAATGAAGCGTCACATGGTGAAGATAAGCACTAAAAGCTGTTTGGTACAATTGATTTGCTGTAACTACTTATAAATAGGTACATCCCCCTGCAATGTGTGAATGACTGATTTATATTTTCAGGGTTTTGGGATTGAATAATGAAGAGTTCTACGTATGTTATGTGTCACCATAACAAAAAGATATACTGCTTCATGAACAGCCGACTGCTTCAGTCTCGGCAAATATTATTAACGTTTACTATTCAGACATTTACCAGCAGAGAAATATTGAATTCGCTATCTTTTCTTTTTAGTTGTGTCACACTCTTCCACACCGTCTGTGGCTGAGCAAGTGATTTTCAATTTTCTGGTTTTGATTATTCCAAGCAAACTAGTTTTCTGTTCTGATACAGTAAGCATTTCTGGGTAAGGCCTCAAAAGGCCATGTATACATACACCTATAGGTGACAGTGCGACGGTTATTCCTGAACTAGGAAGCGGGTTGAGATCATATACTCACTCAGTTCGTAAATTTTATGTTATAATAGATCAAGAACTCATGAAATCCTTAGGCAAATTTCTTTGAAAGACCGCTTCCTAATTCAGATGAGACTTACACAGTTCACCGTCTTCTGCAACGCTGATCCTCCTCCCCAGGCTCGCTCTGCGTGACCTGAGGATGCTGGCTGTGAACATGCCCACGATTTTTTGTTTCCTCACATTTAATCTAGGTTTCAGAAAATTGATTTTTTGTTAAATCAAGAACTCTTCTTACCTTTAATTGAATTTAAAAAAGGAAAAAAAAATTTGTTGGTATACCCTGGGAACTTGTATGTGAGAAATAATACTTTCCAAGTCTAAGGAATTTGTAGAGGTAGGTAAAAGAGTTTACACCGAAGTAGTATCAATGTCAGATGTCCTTTCGGTTTATAATAATTATAAGCTGGAAAAAATGGAGAGTGCAAAGAAAATTGAACTTTTTTTTTAATTAAATAAGTAAGGCAAGAGAGGACTAATTCGCTCGGAAATTTACTGGACATTTGAAAGTGCTGTAACCAGAACCTACCAGGTACTTCCGGTTCGGGTTGGCCTCCTTTGGCAATTGTCGCTCTATGGTGATGTTTGTGGTGCCTTCGATGCCTCTTTTTACCAGAAAGTTGAACTCCGAAGTACATGGAATGAGCCCTGTGACCTGAAAACCCGTCGGGAAGAAATAAATCATAAATCGGTTATTTTATTTTTTATTTTTTTAAACCAGCGGTTGGAGAGATATCAAGGAATAAAAGGTATTGGGCTAAGTTGTGCCAGCTTTGCGATTCAACTACACTTAGCGGACATTCCGATCCCTCCTCATTTATTCATCCGTTTTTTCTATTTTCATTTTTTATTCATGTTGTAAAGTACTAGGCCTGTTGTATGTGTTCGTATACGAATTCGGATTGTTAATAATAATAATAATTATTATTAACAATTTAGCTTTGTGTTCACAATATAAATACAAATATAAATACAAATTCATTTAATTTTGTTCTAATCAATTTTCTAATCTATTCAATTTTTTTTTTACGTTATGTTTTAAAAAGCCAATCGCATCTCGGATTGTTCACTTCTGCATTCTTTAAATCCCGATTCACCCCAAAATGTCAATGGCGGGGGTTATCCGTTCATCATGTTAGGCAACGAAACGGGTTTATGGGTCCAATAATTAGCTGTAAAACTCTGCCTACGAATAAATTCAAAGATGGTCATCTACAAATGTTTGATGTTGACCTCTATCTGTCAATGTTTATTCGGTCAGAGAATTGAGTTTGACGTGAGCTGGTTCTGACCCAGTTAGACCGTCAAAGACATTCTCGGATACCCCAAGAAATGACAGGACCCTAATGGGAGCACAAGCGGAATGAATTGCGAGCTGGCAGGGTGGGGTGGAGAGTGTAAGCGATACGACAGCAGCTGATATCCATCCTTTTTAGCTCTCTTCCAGAAAACCCCCTTACCACCAGTTGAAACATCCTCTGAGCAACCCCCCTTACCACCTCGCTACTTGTGATGGCATCTTCGCAGTAATCATAGCTCCGCTCTCAGTCCAATTATTCTCTTTTTCCTCGGAAATACTCAGCGTAGTTATTAAAAAGGAAAGAAAAAGGAACACACATATTGCTCGCTACGCATTGCGATGTGATTCTATCAATTGATAGACAAATATGGTGTAAGATGTTGGTAATAATATCGGTAGGTATACGCAAAGGGTTCCACTCACCTTGAAAATCCAGTTCAGTGTACGTTTGGTGCACCGGCTGGTGGGCGCCCGGATCCTTTGGTGCTTCATCGTCTCCAGATGACGCGTCCATTTTCCAGGGCCTGCAAGCAACATAATTAAAATGGTAAATCAGTCCTGGCTAGGGGTCTAGGGATCCGACAACCATCTATTTAATTTCTCAACGAAACTCTCGCTTGTGCTCCCGGCGACATATTAAAAAATCAATTAATATCACTTGGCCAGAATCTCATAAAGTATAGCAAAAAGGACCGCGTGAGCGGAATATGAGCGGTGCGTGCTCGGAATATTTCTTCCCGCTATTCTGGCTTCGGGGTTAAATTGGCTCAGGGGTGGTCTCAAGTTGAAACATTTCTTTGCCACACTGCTTCCTTTTGGAAGCTTCCTTCCGCCCTATTGTTTGCGAGGCTTTCTCTGAGGCAACATTTTTCTAAGTAGGTAGGAGTAATATTGCTGGAATACATTTCCTAACCGGAACTCTTATTCTTCGCCAAGACAATGTATCATTTTTACTCCTGCTGACATTTAATTATAATAGGTGGGACTAATCTGGTCTCTTATAGATAACTAACCAACTGCAGTTGAAGAACATAGATCTATGGTCTTCAACTGCAGTTGGTTAGTTGCTGAGGTTATCGACGTTTGAATTTCGTGCCAACTCTGCGTGACTGGGAGTCGATCCCCGTTTGCTCTGAGTTGAGAGTTGGCTTCACAAAGTTTTAAAACTGGACAAAACAGTCTAAATGTTGAATAGAAGCTTTGAGTGGGCGAGTTCCCGCTTAACCCCATCCATTCATTACCGCTGTCGTCAGCAAAGTTACTTCACTTTCACGCTCTCTTTTTTAGAGCTCTATAACGGCTTTGGCCAACTCTGTTCACCGTCCTTTATTTGTTGTGATTATGTTGTTGTTATTCATCATTGTGTTCAACGGAAAACAAATTTATACTTATGATAGGGAATCTTTATTTTTATTATACCTACCTGAGTCAAGTAACTCGACCTTCACCTTGAAAGACGCGCCAATATGTATCTGCTTTGAATTCACCCTCACCGATGGTTTTTATCATTTCGACAGACCGTTCAGACTTGGTCCTTGACGAAAGTGGAACTGTTGTGCGGTCCTGGGTGGGTCGTTTATCTGGGACTGTCAGACGCTGGCCGTTGTGGGGAGGTGTGGACCAGCTGTCTGACAGGATTCGACAATGGGAAGCTCCTCACTATCATTGCTATTTCTAAAGTAGAAGGTCACTGCTGTCAATCAAAAATTCCATTCGATACTTCAGTTTAGACAGAGCAACGGACCAACGGGGGTTTTCGGATTGTTCGCGGCACCTGTGCAATTTTAAGTCTTGATAAGTGATGTCTCTTGTTTCATTATCTAGGAACCAACACGTTCCCTCACTCTGGATTTCCTCCTCTATCCCAGACTCACTAGGTATCGATCCTCCACCCACATTCGGTCATCTTAGCTTGCCTTAACACTATCGAAACTGTCATAAACAAACTTCTCCACAGTTAGACTCCTCCAACTTCATCTTTTCCCTGCATACTTAAACTTCTTATTGGACTCGTCTCCTGGGACTCGCAAAAGTTGAACCTTCTCTATCGGGTTTGCGTAGAAAACTTTTCCGAAGGCACAAACATGTTTCATGAACGTGCCTCTACATCGCATGCCAACCATCCACATTCGTTTTATAATAATATTATAAATTTATATTATATTATAATTATTTATATTATAAATAATATTATTATTATGGAGGTATTTGGAAATTATTCTTACAACACTCCTTGCCCCATGGGCAATGTCGGAGAATGTTCAGCTAGTGATTTGGTCTTCTTGTTAGTATCGGTGCGGGATGGGGGGGGGGCTATTTTTATTATTATTACAGGTACCATTATTATAATAGTTAAAATAATTATAAAATAATGGTTGTAACATTGGATTTAATAAATATAGATAATAATTATTATTATTTACCGAGAGATTCGTGAAAAAGGACGCAGGAGAGCTATCTCAACCACTGATATGTCTCAATATTTTCCGATTTTTCGCTTCACTACAACATCGATTTTTCGCGGGTGAGGACATCTCACAACATCGTACTTCAACTGGGGACTCAACCTTTCGTAGGATCAGCGGAAAAAGCTCGACTCGCATAGGAAGAGTCTTTTGACATTCATAAGGGTCTTTTGATGTGCCAATGTGCCAGGGCTTACCTTCTTGATGGAAATGAGGGGCTTAGAAGAGCCTCACAAGGACGCCGCAGATGGGGAGATAGGCATTTGAACCAGGGGAGCGAAAATTTCCAATCAGAAAGTAATTTGGACAGCCAATTATCTGAGATGACATAACAATTGAAGCCTTTTGGAACCAAAGGGCCTAAATGCCAAAATAAATTTTAATTTATGAATAAATTTTAATGAATATACTTGAAAATAGTAATAAGTTAATTGGTCCCAAAAGGCTTCAATTGGCTGCAAGATTATATTATAATCCGTTTCCGCCATTTCCTATATCTGACGGTGAAAAATCTCTGAAATCATACTTACCTATTTCAGTGGACCGGACGCTTTACTGAACCCAGCCGCAACGTTAGGTGGCTATTCTAAGCCATTCGTCAGCTCTTCCCTCTTTCATTCTCTTGAGAAATTGGACTCATTCAGATTCTAATGTGATCGTTCAGAATCAAGCAAGTAGGTACCTAGGGGAGCACGGGGCGAAAGTGGTCATGGGAGAGTGTGGCCACTGGCTGTTTTTGCGGCTGTGTTCATCATTGCAAGCGCCAGATTTGATAAAATTCATCTTTGGAGTGCATCCCTAAAGTACAAACAGCAGAAAGAAGTTCGGATAAGGACTTGATAAGCAGTGATGACTTGAAGTTTTTGTGAGGTATAGAGCAATTTTTGGCCGTATTTTTCGGCAAAATCGTCTGCCGTATGTTCCATTGTGTTTCACTTGAACCCACTATTCAGCTCATTACATGAATTTAGAATCCTTGAATTTTTGAGGTCGAATATTCAGAGTTTTGGAAAAATTGCTATGGGGGAGATTGTGGCCAGTCTGACCACTTTCCTCCACATCACTCACTCCCCACTTACTCGCTTTTGAAAGTTGGCAGTATTAATTTTGTATACATGTTTTAAATTTTTCAGGAATAAAATCGATTTTATTTAAGATATTTTGGTTTTTCGAATGGTGCCCATTTTCTCCCACACTACTGGCCACTTAGGCCTACTATATATCTCCACCATGGGAGGAGATAATGGTTAAAAAAACAAAAACAGGCATGATGTACCTAGTCGTGAATTATGAGCAGCAAACAATTTATTGATTTTTGGAAAGCTGAGATTCCAGGGGTTCGAAGTACCTATCCCAAAATTGTCGAAAAAAACTTGAAGGGGCCCAAGCAATTTCAATATGAGTAAACAGTGACCACTTTCACCCCGAGCTCCCCTACTTGTAAATCCATTCACCTGTTTCATCGCAAAATGGTGAAGTTAGCTCAAGTGTTGGAATGGCTTTTCGATAATATCCTAATTTTGCTCTCATGTGGGCTCGATACGTGTTTGCCTTGTACGGTATTGGGCCGATAACGGTGTTTGCCTTTTCACGAAGCTCATCAGTTATTAGAATGGTGGCAGGGCGATATTAGTGCTCGGAAGGGGTTTAGCGGGTGAAACTTGAGGTAGTTTCGTTGGGTCGAGAGGTGGGGACAGCTTTTCATCAAAGGGTGCGTGTAATTTGCCTTGATTATCCCTTGTGCGTTCTGACAGGCTTCAGTAACTCTTTCAGCACGTTACATCAGGCTATGTCAACCTAATTCACCCCTCGGTACCTTTCGACATGAGATGGATGATTGGCTCATCTCAAACAGCAACCACAAATTTTCATCGACATGACTTTTACCGGAAAAAAAAGTTCTCACGCTATTTCAAATTTCTCGGAATTTCCGGATAGATTAATTAGACTTGTTGTACTTCAAATAATACATCTGGATACAAAAGTAGAACTGTTGAATGCTCCTACGAACTATGACCTCCTCAGAAATATGAACGGTTCAAAGTAATGGAGGGGGAAAGAGGGAGTATTAAATTATTCATGAGCAGCAGATTGAATAAACAAGTGCGATTCAGGGGACGCGGCGCGTTCATGCCTATCCGGGAAAATTCCACTCGAGATACACACCCGTCAGATAAAATGTCTCCAACAATTCATTTTTCATTATTCTAATACGACATTTGAATACCTTCCGTTGCAAAGGCGCCAATTTTAGTGAAAACAGTTACGAGCGAGAACAACTTAGAGAACCCGCCCAAGCAAATACCTACTTTTATTGTGACTGGATCACAAACGTTTTCAGTTGTTCACTCTACATCGTCCTAAAACTTTAATATGGTTTCAGAATTGTGCTTTTGTGGTCCTAGTATGTCATACTAATGCAGCGGTTCCCAAACTTTTACCCCCCCCCCCCCCCCCCCAAATACTCGGAGGAATCCGATACAAATAAAGGTTGCCAAGTCGGGCAATAATGATTCAGGGAAACAGTACCTAGGTAAGTGCAACCTGTGTTTCCCATGGCGCCAAGTGCAAAAATAAATCATTTATTCGCATTTTCTGAACAAACGTTCCTCCGTAAATTAAATTGAGTACTCAGCATAATTATAAGTACCCAATTGTAGTAATTAATTATAGTCATTTCAGATAATTATTATCTAAATGACTTCTCAAAGAGTCTGACTCCAATATGGTAACCAACAATACACAGGATAATAATATTATACTTGTAAGGATAAGATATTATCTTGTATGTTATATTATTATGTATCGTACAATAATATTAGTGTAGATATTACATAATATGTATTACATGTTATGTAATATCTCATTAGGAATGCACAGTTACAGAAAACTTGTTGCTTCGCGTCTCACTGGGTTGTCCCCCTTTGACAGAGTTCATGACTTTTATTTTTCCGTTTCATAACTTTTATGATTATTTCCCTGTTTCATGACGCTTATTGTATAAAATTTGCTCTTTTCATGACATTTTACCAACAAAAAAGTGGGACGTTTATTTTACCAACAAATTAAAGCTAGACCTCAACAGATACTGGTCCAGAGCCACCACCTTTTTAAACTTGGAGATATTATATCTTGAAAATATTATATCTTGAAAAAACGCCAAAAATCTTTTTAAAATTTCAGGCCCTTTAAAACCCTTCAGAGTCTAATAATTAGAGTCTAAGAATTAGGGTTTATTGGGCTGGAAGGTTTCGAGGACCGAGCTGCTGCAAACACACATTCGGTTTATTATTATTTTTAAATCAAACCACGTTCTACAATGATCGGACTGATCTGGGACACCGTTCAGTCGATTCTACGTCCAAAATTCCTTAAAATTGACACCCCCACTCACAGATTAAACTACTGCCCCCCACTCGCCTGTTTTTTTTTTTTTTTTTAATTTTATTTTTATTTTTCAAAATTGTTTCTTAAAGGCACAGAATTAACGTTTGCCCGTATAGGTGATAAATAACCTATATTAAAGAATAAGAAACCCTTGTGTAAAATTAAATTTTTTCAAATTTTGCAAATTTTGCAGCGTTTCTGTAACGTCACTTGTCATTGGAAATTTCCAGTAACTCTTCCAGCACTCTGACTCGTTTCAAAATTAAAGACGTATCGATTCTTGAAAAATTCGATACGATTTTCTTGAAATAATCGATAAAAATGGAACTCATCATAGAATCGATATATTTATTTTTTTTAAATCAATAAAATCGATACAATTCCATTCAAAAAGATCGATACAATTTAAATCGATTCTTTCTGAAGACTGACATCCCATCGTCCCATCATGAGGGAAAAAGCCATGTCTATCATAGACATGGCTTTCCCCTCCAGCTTCATTTAATGATAAATGGAGTTGGGAGAAACCGCATTCTGTCGGTGACTTTTCGAACCCTTGCCCATGAGATAGGCACTTGGCACTTTTCCACAGATAAGACGGGTTTCCACAAAAAACTGTGGCGTGTCGAAAAAACCGGCAGGTGTAGGTTTGGCCCGCTATTGGGACCTAGAAGAAAATGCTACTAAAATCTCGATTTTCATGATTTTGGCAGTAAGGGAAGGTCCTCAGTGTACGTAGGTATCCAATTTAAGGGACGACTGGGATTTTAGTTGTGCAGTCGGCGGGAAGATTAATTCCGAATTCCTTCCGCTTCCCCTCGTCGGACGTTTGGCACCCGATAACCCGGTATTGAAGATGCCGTCATCTGCAATATCCATTTAACCCAGGGGAACTGGAAAATTGAAGGCTCATCGGATCCCTCAAGGAAAAGGGAGGAAGGCAGTATAGAAACACCAGTTATAAGAAATAATGGGATCTGTGGTTGGTTATCTTTTCGTTTCCACTCTACTAGGAATCCGAAGAAAAAGGTTTGCGAATAATGTAGTAAAAAATAATTGAGAAGGGGGTTATAACTTTCAAGACTGGTTCCGGTGAAAGAATGTTTAACATAGGTAACTACGAAAATAGAAAAGCAAATCATTTTAGGACTTCACAGTATAATAAACATCACTGTTGATTTTTGCTCTAGGAACGGCCGAACTTGGAAATGAATGGTTTTAATCACATCAATTATGCCTCACCCGCCCCACTTTGGTGGGGTTCGAACCCAACAATGACCCTCAGTGCTGAGTCCTACGTCAATGGGGGGCGATCCAACTCCGCCAAAGTTCAGCTAATTGCAAGTGAAAACATCCCAACTCCGCCAGCGATGCGTTATCAGGTCAAAGTGGGGACTACCATCTCAACCAGCTCAGTTCCCAGTTTTCAGAAATAGCTTCATTTGACCTATGGCTCAGAAATCCCATAATCCAGAATTGCAGGAACCCATAGATCCACAAATTCTTGAAATCCAGAAAAAGATCCAGAGATTCAGTTATCTGGAGATCAGAAAATTCAGAGATCCTGAAATCCAGTAATCAACAGATCCAAAGCTCCAGAAATCTACGAAATCCAGGACAGATCCAGAGGTCCAAAAAATGCAGAAATCTAGGAACCCAGAGATCTAGAAAATCCTAGAATCCAAAGATCCAGAAAATCCTGGAAGCCAGTGATGTAAGAAATCCAGAAATTCCGAAATCCAGAGATACAAAAATCCTGAGATCCAGGGATCCCACGACACTAACGTGTGTAAAGCTCCTTTCACTGGCGGAGTTGAACCCATTCCTTCGATTGGCGGAGTTGATCACTTGCGCAGGCTCATGGAGGCTCACTGGTCTATATATTAAAAAAAAAAAAAAGACCTGCGAGTTGCCGACTTGTATGACGAAAAACGCTGTATGATGAAAAACGCTGCAAATTTTACACAAGGGTTTATTATTCTTTGATTTCGTTTACTTGTGCAAAAATTATTTCTGTCAATGGAAAAAATTTCTAAAAAAAATTTTTTTTTGGAGTTTTTTCAAAAACAATTTTTTTTTTTAATTTTTGTTTCAAAATATTGTTTTTTCAAAAATTCTTTATTTTTTACTCGACAAATATTTAACCTCCTGGGATCCTTCAAAAATCCCATTTTTAGCCCCATGAAAGCCCTATAGATCGTCACAGTGAAATCGGATCGTTCCGAGACCCCCGAAAATGGATTCTATGTCCAAAAATACTTCGAAAACGACACCTAACTCGATCTAATAGCTAAAAGCCTTCAAAAAACCCCTCCCGTAGCCCCATTTTAGCTCCATAGCGCCCCACGGGTTTGGGCGATCGGACTGAAAACCTTACGGGCACAACTAGACGGTACATAAACCAAGTATTTTGTCAAAATTTCAGATTAAAAAAAAAATGCCTACTGCCCAAAACGGCCTGGACGGCGGACGGCGGACGGCGGACGGACATTTCGGATTTAGCATGTAGACCTCTTGAAACGGATAATGTCAAATTTTGAGGCTGATCGGAGTCGTCGACCCCCGTCGCGAAAACATAGGTGTATTATTCCAAGAATAATAAACCAAAATCAAACGTACGCTTATCGTATAATATGTATTATGTCGCAGCCTTTTTGTAAAAAGCCTGGCTTTTTCACAAAACGTCGCCTTTTTGTGATCAGGCGGTTTTGTAAGAAGGCTATAGTAAGACTCTAGCCTATAGGCTCTTTACAAATTGGCTACAAATGTAGGTATATAACATAATATAATATTATTATATTATGATGAACAAATCGAACGTATTATAATATCCTGTATTATAGGATGCGAGATGTCGGAGCGTGTAAGATGATGGTGAGGAACAAGTTTCAAGTCTAGCTTTTAATTTGGTAAGCAGCAGTAAACAGTTTTCATTCGCCAGCGCTTTATCCAAGTATCAAATTTCCTGAGGCTTTTACCTGGCAAATTAGATTAGGGAACTACTTATCGTTCATTCTGAGTTAACCTTGCAAAATAGAAGCGTTTACCCGGTAGGTAGTTGCCGAGTACATTATCGAACATTTTGCAATTCTCGAGTCAGCCTCAAATGAGACCTTCGCTACATGATTCATGTACAGCTCCTCGAAAAGCACATGATTACTGAAACCATATATTACTGAACCTACCCATTACTGAACATCGTTAAACCCTGTTAAAACCAGTGTTAGTCGCGATATTCCAACATTTGCCATTAGTCGTTTTTAAACGTTTGTTAAAACACAACGACGTTTGTGGTATTTGCACAACGCCGTCCAAATTAGTTAGTGTTCCACAAAACCTAGCAAAAAGTCTTTGCAAATTAGGAGTAGAACAGAAGGAAGAGTATTGCGGTATTTACGGTAAGATTCAAATCAGAGACAAAAGACACAAATCTCCTTATGGAAAGAAACATGATTGTAATATTATTACAAAGGGAGTAACCTGAGTTGTTCAAGTGACGGCCTCAAAGATGGTGCTTTGGTATTAAGTTTCGTAAGACTTTACTCAAAGGGGCTCTGGAAATAAAATTAAGACCCCCGAAAAATTGCGGGCAATGGTTTTTCATTCCATCCAGCATGAATGAGTGGGCGGGGCAGGTGTATTGTTTGGAGGTTCAGGTGCTTTGTCCACATCCCAGAAATTCCATTATTCCATAATTTCACTCATTATCCGCCAAATCTCCTTTTTGTGTTGGAAACATGCGGGAAAAGTTGATTGTCTCTTACAGAACAATTGTGACCGCCGCGCATGATCAGATCGTGAGGGCAGCCTCAATAATTGTTTTCAGGAGATCCTGAAAGTCGGAGGATAGTATGACGTAGCGCGAACATAATAATATTATGTGATTATTAATCACATATCATGTGATTCTTTCACACTGTCTGTAATAGTTGAGCTAATGCAGATTTATAAATTATTTGATCCTTCAAAGAATTTACCTATGAATTTTTGGATAAAGTGTGTTATGCAACAACAACAAAAAACACAATTTTTTCTCGTGCGGCCTGACTGAAGTGGAATGGCCTGAGCTAATTTATTCACTTTACGTTTGTTTACCCAGCTTCGTAAACACATTTGCGTGTAAAAAAAAAAAAAAAAAAAAAAGGCTTGACAAGCCCTCACAACCACTCAGCTAATACAGTCGACCTCCAGAACAATTATCAGTATGGGATTCATATCCACTAAACAAGTGTATCAGGAAAAAAACTATAGTATTTTCTTTATTTAATAAATTCGTATTTTATAATTTTCGAAGCTCGGTGAGTGGGGGGAGTGCTTTTGAGCACCATTTAGCTCAAATGGAATAAGATATGTACATATCACCATTCCACTGGGTATTCCTGAGGGAGGCTGCGACAACCCTCGCCCCTTGACGACGCCCATAATTAAATTATGAAAATTTTTCACATTTCCTACGAGTTGACCTTCTTCAGGGACCATCATCCCACACGAAATTTGCTAAGCCCTTTTCTATTCCTATTGGGGTAAAGATGATGGGAAGAGAGACAAAGAGAGGGAAGGAGAGACTTATTTATGTATCAGGATGTACACAACTTCCGTATAAGTGCCATAATAAAGGAATTTAAAATAATAACAGCCCAAACTAAAACACAACTTTCATGAAAGCATTAGGAAAAATTCGAATGTTTCTACGTTTGTACTGCTAGATGTTTTTTAAAATCTGAAATTTTGACTTTTGACTCGGTTCACTATCTAGTTATGCCCTCATGGTTTTTCATACCGACCCACCACTCACAATCCTTCAAAATCCCCTTTGGAGTCAACGAGTTGGGCGATCGGGCTGAAAGCTTGTCGCACTCAACTGAAAGGTGAACTCAGTGAGTAGATTGTCTACATTTTAAATGAAAATTAGTTCCTACAGGCTGTAGACGACAGACTGCGGACGGAATTGTCATTTTCCAATACACAACAAGAAACAGACGCCGATCACAATTGAAGGTTACAGTGGAAAAAGGATAAAGTTCACGTCTACAAAAATGTTCAGGAACGCAAAAATAAACTTTAATAACTCATGGTTTATTTTTATGTTTCTGAACATTTTTTGTAGATTTGAGCCTTACCCTTTTTCCCCTGTACCCTTCACTTTTCGATCCCCTTTCTGAAAAAAAAGTTAATAATTAATATTCTGGATAATTATTATTCAGATAATAAAAAAGCGGATTGGAAGTTTCTACGTGTCAAAAATACACGCTCTTGTTGTTTTTCTGGGATTGAATGACGAAGATAAATGAAAAAAATATATTTCTCTTAGGACACCTGTTGGAGAATAACCTTTCAAAAGATCAATCACTTGAGGAAACAGGAGTTTCCTATACATCTCGCGTGGGTTGAGTGTGGTTCGACGGGTGGTAGGGGCTGGGAGTTTTCCTAACCCGCACATCCGTTGAGTCTTGAAGGTTAACGTAACTATCACCACCGATCTAATGCCACCGAGAATATTGGAACGTTGCCACCGAAACCTACTACGTTCTGCTTTTGATATAACAAGCGATAAATAAGTTGCAAATGGGCACTATTTATTCCGAGAATTCATTCATAATGACAGAAACATTTTATTGTTAATTATAGATGAATCAAGCCGTTAGACGCTGCAAAACATTTTTCCCTTTTAGCTGATAGGTAAATCATAGCGAAGAAGTAAGACAAATAAGCAGCCCCACTCATAAATTGTGTATCAATTATTTATTATAAGTACTCGAGTCATTCTGTGTTGTATCGTGCAGGAGGATAGTTTTAGATGGGGCCATATTTTATAATTTAGACGGTCGACGGGAAGCTGGTGATTGGAGGGGAGATATTTTATGAATGATATGTAGGGCCCCCTATGGCTCAATGAAGGATCAGTTGCGAAGGACCATTTGGGCAGGTCGGTATTAGCTGGTTCCTGGTCCTCCATCATACATGTGTTTTCAATAATACCGAAAGAAGTAGAGAATAAAACCAAATACTTTAATGGGTTATCCCTCTCTAATATTCTAATGGGATGAGGGTTCTCCAAAATGGGTATAACCCTAACGCGGCCTGCTACGAGAAGGCGAAGACAACAGTTGTCTTCGCCTTCTCGTAGCAGGCCGCGTTAGGGTTACAGTTACTGTAACGAAACAACAGTGGTTGGAAACAGTCTTGCAAGAGGAGTAGGTTTGGAAAAATTGATAATATTAAAGGACCTGGTCTTCACTTTTGACGTACGAGGTCTGTCTTCTTTACAAGGAACCACTCTTTTTGATTCGGAGTCTTAATTTCTTCATGACCTTTCGCAGTTCTTTGAAGTGTGACCTTTAACCCTTTCAGAACTTTCAACTCAGCCTCACTGGAAGGAACGTTCTGCTCTGAAATACATTGCTCACGGATGAATCCAAAAGGTTATGACGGAACAAGTACCTAAGGAGTAATGCAAAACTGACATGAGTTGTCGGCCCAAGTGTCGGCAAGGATAAATTTGTGTGAAAATCTTGTGCTGGGGGCTGAAAGGATAAAATGTAGCTGAAATGGTGGGAGAATCGATAACGAGGGTTACTAACTAGATTGACAGACGACTCGCATAACCTTCACTAGGGGGAGGACACGGATGTTGCGACTGATAGATCCATTCCTTTGCCACCAAGGGCCCCGTAGAAACACCTCCTACACCGCGCTAAAACCGTTGCTGGAGAATTACGTATCCCCTTCGGCGCATCATCCCATTGCGGACCTGCTACCTGCTTCAAAGAAACCTCCCTTTCCCTGCACCTAGTAGCAGACTTGGGACTAGCATAATACGCCTACTAAGTTCATGTAGAGCGTTGTCAAACTATTGGTGATTTTGATTACGGATTAGCACTTAGAAAACTCCCTATAGGAGTTTTGTACCTAATGCAATTTTTCAGTTTTTAAAAAATGTGCTGAAGCACCCCTTCATTACGTGCATGACCTTTTGCGATTGCGTTCATACGATGGCTAGTTATTGCTGTATCGCCGAAGCTCACTAGAATGACTTCGTACCTTCTAGATCGCCTGAACAGAAAAGTCTATAGCATGCTATTCGGCGGCAAACTTTGGAACAGTCACGATGTACATTATACTTGGCATTCTTTGTTTGTTTGTCGAATCCTCTTGCCTAGTGAACCCTACTTAGGGTCAACTGGTGAGGTTGGCTCAATTCCAACTAAGAAAAACTTCTAAGTCTTCCACCCTTTGAGCCTCTTCGCGTATTCACCCGCCTGTTGACACACCAAACCGTATAGTGTGATTCTTGGCGATAGTTTCCCATCAAACTCAAAATCACAGGAGAGGTACTATAAATACCATCAAAGATTCAATCTTTTGGAAAGATATTCCAAAACTGATAACTTTCGCGAAAAAAAAAATTGAATCATAAGCCGGTATGAAACTCTACAGTATGGTAATAGTGTACCATAGATTATATCATAATACGGTATTTATCTTTATAAAAAAATTTATAAAGCACTGAGTATCCTTAAGGAGCATTCAGGAAAACAAATATCCTATCCTCAACAATAAGAAGGAAATGCACTTCGTCCAAGGGACTCTTTCACCATCTATTTGGAAATGTATTCGTGGTCAGAACAGGCAGTGATTGCAATAAGCAAGAGTCAGACGATCCAAAATCACTAAATGAAATCAGAGGCATCATATTTGAAAAATTGGTTCTCATCCTTTACAGTGCCCAATGCTAAAGCTTATCAGGTACTACTTGCCACCATCTGGTTCATATTCTTGGACACGTTTAAATGATCCGTAGACTTAAATTTTTTTTAACTGGATACATTTTAAGGACTAAGGAGCTCGCCATAACAATATTGTAATACTGTTATACTTTGTCAAACCTTCTCTATGAAGAGAATTCACGAAATGAGACTTGGTGTACCAATGGGATTTAAACCTATAGCCACCTTCTCACTGGACATAGCTGGTACACCCGCGGAATGAATTTACCAATCGGTATACCCAACAGGGTATGTATCTCTTTCATAAAATTGATTTACAAATTTAATTTGTTTTACCTTGTATTTTATATTTAGCGTGCATACCCAGATTATTACAAAGTTTATTAGAATAATCATACAAAAACCAGATGCGCTAAGCTTCTCACCTAGTTTTGTTCTTGAGATATGTATTTTGTGAGGTGTGTAGGTTTAGTGCACGCGATGAGACACAGACGCGATTTTCAGACGGCTGACGCGGTTCTGAGTGTCAATAATGCCCACCCCGTGCCGGCCCAACACTGAACAACTGAACTCGGGGTGGCCCGTTGCCGGGTAGAACCGTATTGATCAGAAGGGAGGCCGTACACAGTACGCTGATGCTGTGATAGCGGGAGGGGAGGAAGAGAGGTGAGAAGTCAACCACGTGCCGGTGGAGCCAAACTGACTCTATTAGTAAATAAATACACAGTTAAGGGATATGGTGGGGGGTGTTAGGGCAGTGCCGTGCCAGAAAATCCCCAGTTTTTTGGCAGTCGTCTACATTGATGTAGGATTTACTGGAGTGGACAGAATGACTAAGTAATTGTTCAATTGTACGTGAATTCCCCTCATGAACACGATCATATGTACCTAACAGAGATCATTGCAGAGGAATTGATTCTCTAGTGCAACGACCAAACAATGCGTATACTTGTGAAATTACTCTCCAGCTCCATCGTGGATTTCTAGAACAACCGCTCCGTTTTGGCTATTTTTTCCGTGGAGTTCATTATTTATGGGAGGGGGGTTATTGCTTTTCGCTCGGCAGTTAGAAGGTTTAAATAAATGAAATGCTGGCGTTGATTCAATTCTTCTGTTTCACTATCTTGTTGTTCATCCAGTGGGATTGACGTCGGTGATTCACTGCTTGCATCGCTGGTCAGCTTGACGAACTCGAACCTGTCCGCCCAGTATTACATACGACTTTTGGCACCTCTCGGGATTTTTTTTTTTTTTTTTTGGCTTAGGTACCGAAGGCTTCTGATCCTAGTATACAGAATGTCATTACTTACGCTTCGAAGTAGGCATCCTGGAAAGAGACGGACTTAGCGGACCCTCGACGACCAAAGTCGTATTTTTGCCTCAAAGTGACTATCCCCCGATTTGTCAGTGACGACGATCTATCGCGCGACCACCACTTGGTGGACATGACGTGACGTACTGTCGGATCAAACTGAAGATTTACAGGAGGATACGGCAAATGAATATCACGTGTACACCCCCTCCCACCAATCTTTCAAGAGCAAGGAAAAGTGCGAGAGAAGAGGAGGATACCACTTCTTAAAGTTTAATTATCAACAACGACCGCTCAGAGCGGTGCTACATACCAATGAACCAACCATTCATTGTGCTCCAACGCCGTGCGAACGTCCTACGATTGCCCCAATTTAGTTAATCTTCTGCTCGATGTTTGTAGGATTAGACCGCTGCTTGGTGTTAATGAAAGCCGAAACCGGTACGGGAATACCGTTGCCTTCAAATACCAATAAGGGATAAATAAATAATTGATTAGCGACTGCATTGGTTGCTGCAAGGAAGTTGGAAATTAAAGGCATACTTAACAGTTGGGCCTAAATGAAAAGAAATTCAGGCAAAATAAGAGCTTTTTTATTTGCAATAACTGCAGCCGATTATTTGCAATTAATTAGTGTATATTCTCTTACGGGAGCCTAAAACAGGTTTTTTGTCAGACAAAAGTTACGTTTCCGTTACCTTTTTACGTTTCACATCCTTCTGTAAAAGAATCGGGAGAGAGGGAGGAAAAATTCCTACAACAAATAGGCATTCACTTAAACGCTTTAATAAAAAAATCAAAATTAATCTATGATTATAACTTGAAATTGCACCTAGGTTCCTAAATTAAGTATGTTCAAAATATTTACTTTTCCCTTCAATATTTACTTTTACAAAACACCGTAATTTTCGTAAAAATATATGGGATTTTCTTTGAAGTACATAGTTAATTTTGATCCTGATAGACATTATCGTGGTGGCTATTGTTATTCGTGGGTGTAAAATACTTGCTTCTTTACTGGGCAGAAAATGATGTAACCGTTAGAATTCGTGTGCTAAACCGCACTTACAATCATATGATCGTTGGCGCATTATGCCGGTTCGAAATCAAATACCCCTTTATTTGACTGAAAAAATAAAAATAAAATAAAATCTTGCAGACGAGTCAGCAAGCATGAGGAGCAGTCTCATGACAGCATGAAAATTTCATGGCGTATTTAATACGTCTGTAGAAATGAAGCTGAAACCAGGTTATAACAGTAACTGTTATAGCCTGGTTTCAGCTACCTATCTGAAAAAATATTGCAGTGTGATTTTATAACTGTTATAAAGTCATACAGCAATATTTTCGAGATAAGGTTTCCATTTCTTATGGTTGTGCAAAAAAATTGTAACATTTTTCAGTTGTTTACCAAAGCAACGACAAGAAAATGCCCACATTAATTATTAAAGTTGACTTATTCAACTCTTTAATAAACAAAAGCTTTTGTGACAAAGAGCCAGTATTTTTTATACAAACTTCAGGTCTACACACGCGTCCGTAGTTTAAAAACTATATAAGTGGGCCAATACAAAAAACGAACTCTTGGAAATTTATTTGGCCACTAAAACATCAGTTTTACATAGTTGTCTATCAATAATTGATAGAATACAATTATTGTGTTTACGCAGCCCAATAGAAGTCTTATTTATATAGTTCTATAGAACCAACCACTAGTTCTACAATAGTACTGTAGAGTAGCCGCCGGAGTAAGTTTTATCTATCACGTTGCAGACGCCCACATCATATTAGCCCAGTAGCTACTTATTCCATCTAGGTATGTTCTAATATACACTTATCATACAATTATGTGTACATACCTAACAGTCTAGAACCCTACAGTCGCTTGTATAATATAATATAATATTGCTTGTGTTACCAGGTTTGGGCAAATCAAGGAAAATCTATCACAGTAATTTGGATTTCACACTGAATGCTAATTGTCATAGAAAACTGACTCAAGGAAAAAATGTGCGTACTTTTACATCATGAAGAAAACATCGAAAACGACTCATGATTATCACGTCAAAAAACCCGCATCAAGTTTACTGGTAGCGTTATTTTCCTACCTACCATTTTTAAATTAACAACCAGAATGAAGGATTTAAGTAGTCTATCTCGCGGTGGGGCTCACCAAACAATGGTGAATAATGGTGGAATATTTCGGAAAATGGAAAATCCCATAATTATGGACTAGATCCTTTCTTTCCGCGTCCTTCGTATACTGTACGAAGTTTCGTTACTTCTCGGTGCCAGTAGTGGTAGGACTAAATCAGCGATGTGATCACGCCTTGAACCATCGCAAAACGAGAACCAGGACGAACGTGGTGAAGATCAGGGCACCGAGAAGTGCCACAATTCCGCCAAGTGAGACTTCAGGCGATGGAGGTTTGCAGTAGGAACACAACCCAACCTGGATCAAGAAAAAATAACTTTTAATGTCGAAATGAAACAGTTTAATTTAAATTATTTTTATCTTTTGGCGTGACTTTTTAGCAGTAGGCGACATAATTATCTGGAATAATTACCCATCCACCATTTTCCGCTATCCAGCTGGCCATATCTTCTTCCAATGCGGTCGCCATCGCCTCAACTAGTGCTGTCATGAATTCTGGGTGGCCTGCCCTCACACAATCAACCTAAAATAATTGTAAATGACATTTACATTTTTTATTATTAGGTACACATTGTGTAATAATAAGATGGCTCTTTCCGTGGCAAAAAGGCACGGAACGAAATGGAACTTGAAAACATTTTGGCAGTAGCTAAAAATATACCTTTATTAGTTCTATTGAAATTTAAATATTATTTAAGATCAATAATGATTTTATTTTAGGGTAGGAAGGAAGCGGTCAGGGTGGCGCCTTCAATCATTCATATACTAACCCACAGTTCTCAGAGGTGAGTCACTAAGACTGCGTGATATTTCGAAGGCGTTCGTGCATGTGAAAATGGTCCCTTTCTGGTACCGGTAGTAGGTGATATATTCTACTCACGATATATAAAAATACTAACAGCGAGCCCTCCAGCTACAGCATATATGGACACGACGATGGGCCAAGTAATGTGTCCTCTGCATAGCTCCTTCGCCACACTCGTCATCCCGGCAGCTAGTGCCTTTTCTGATGTGGCAGCTCCACCGGGAAGAGGTGAGATTTGCCTTCCTACGTTGGTGTACACCTGAGAACCAAGAAAATAAGACCTAGAGAGAATTGGAATGACCGATGTCAATTTTAATGGTTAGATTCTGAAAATATTAAAGCAACAGCAGCAGAAAACGATCGAGGCTTTCGATAGTGCAATAAATATTATTTATAGCAGCCTGAAACTCTTTACTAATGTACGTCATTATTTAGTTATTTAAACAATCTGGCGTCGAGTTTGTATGAGCCTCTTTGCATGCTGTTTTTTCTCTTCTGCACGAGTAACACGTCTAAGAACTAACTTTCCGCTGACAAGACCTGCTCGAATACCTGGTATTACAACACTTAGTCATGCATCTTTGCTTCAAGTTTTAACAAGGCTGATCATTGTTCATGTGCTCAAACGGTCGCTTCCATCAAACCAGCCACGGATAATGATTTTCTAATGTTACTGAACACCCATGTGAAGCAAGATAAAAAGGAGATATTTAAGAATCAAGTACTAACTTTGGGATGTAGTCTTTCAAGTTCTGTACCAACGCTGATGAGATCTGGAAGGACTTGTCGGACAACGTAGCCACCGGGAAGGGATGCTGTACTCCTCAGACGTTGCAGTCCACACTTTTTTGTAAAAAGTCCACTTCTTTTCAGCCTGGACCTACCATAGAAGAATAAAACAATAATGGTTTATTGCATTAATAAAATAAATTGTTCATATTCCCTAGTATACCTAATAATAATAATAATATTAATAATAATACCTACCAAATATTATTTAATAATATCTCAAATCAATGAGCTCATCAATCAACCCACCTCATCCTATCTCAATTCAACAAATTGTCATGAATCTTCTGACTTAATAATTAGGTATATGTAGGTATAATAATAATAATAATAATTATTATTGTACGATAATTATTATCATTACTAGGTAACCACTTTCGCACATTAGGATGACTTGAGATTCGTATTCTCACGCTGAATTGAAAAGTTTTTGTGCTCATGAATCAGAAGCTCCTTATGGGAATGATTTTCATAACTCTTCGTTTTCTACAGCTACCTTCAGACACTTTCCCATGAAATATTGCTAAAGTTGCACTTTTCACTTCCTTCCTAATACCTTTTCAAGTAAGTACTTTTTGACAGACATGGAAATATCTCCACGGAAGAAGTCTGTAAAAGTCGGCTTTTCTTACGAACTCAGCCGAGAGATCGTGCAGACTTTAGATTGAAAGTTCGGGAGGGCTTTAGACATGGCGTGGGATTCTCTGGCAGGGCGACCCGACATATCTGTAAAAGTTCGGAGGTATATTTGATCGCGCATTTCGTGGCGCAGACCCTCTTCACGCCTGGGAAGTCCTTCTCAACGCAACAAAAGTTCTTTTCAACTCATCATTATCTTCTCGCCTTGTCTTTGTTTCATCCATGAAAGGATTGTTCTCAAGTAGCGGCGTATGCATTACTGCGTGAAGTTTATTTAAGCCTAAATAAAGTTTCGACTAATTTTGTGTAGGAGTCTAAATATTAGCATTTTATTTATTTTATTTTTTTAAATGGCCTATAAAATGAAAGCTCGTATGAGGACCCACTTAAAAATAGATATTCCAGAGGCTCTTGGTGCCCTGCTACCTTAGCAATACTGGACAACAAAAAACTGTTGCCCTTCTAAGGAGCGACCAGTGGATATCGGACGAGATTATTTGGGCCGAGTGTTGGCCTCCCAACGACTTTTGATCACCACACATGGGACGCACAGAGACAAATAAGGTAGTCGAGACTGCAAGTCAAATAAGGGGCCGAAGAAAGTGAAATAAGAGGGATCCTTCGTATCAAGTGACGAGCCACTTTGACTTGTCAGTATTGAATCCCGATGTTACCTCAAAACCCTCCTGGTACCTCAAAACCCAAAGGTGCCTACGGCATGGCCGGAGTATCACCTGATGTATTGAGCACATAAGGCGCGTCCTTGGCAGACGATCTCCGCCGTCGCAGGTCCAGAACCGAAGACCAGCCCGTGCGAGAACTTCCTGGCTTGGATGCCGACGTTGGAGAGTCGTCGTGCGATAGGACGGGGTGGTCCGAGAAATGAAGCCGGAGACGACATTTTCCGTCGCCCTCCGCCGAGAGCCGCCAGCCGTTGATGGTCAGGGGCAACCAAACTCTGCATCGCTCCCAGCCGTCCATCACCATTGGTTGGAGCATCGCTGAAACAGACCACACATATTAGCATCAAACACACCTTATGCCTTATATTATTCATAACTATAATTAAATTAAAAATTATTAGAGGATGTCAAGCGGGACTGCATCAAAGAAACAGCAACCTCAAATCCGTACTTAGCTTTCCTAAATAACAATATGTCTGTTTCTTGGAATAAGCTTGGAAATCTGGCTCTGATCTTCCCTTGAGGCCTATGTAAAGGAGGGAAACCGCGATTCTCCTTTCTCTTTCTCCTTTATGATTTAACGTTCTGCAATTGCTGATTTTTTCCAACCTGTCTACATAATAATGGAGTTCAAGAATTTTCGACTTCAAAAGCAGTTAGGCATGTTGGAGGTCGGCACCGTCGGTCCGATATTGACGCTCTTTTGTCACAGTTGTTTTTCAGTGAGACCCCTCTCTCCTCTCAACCACCAGAAAAGCTCGATATCTCACCCGACAAACCTTTTGTGCTTCGGCAGGGGTGTGGAAAACAAAGTCGTTACGTGGACCGATAAAATACTTAGACAACGCAGGGAATCTATAAACGAGACGTTACCCGTGAGTTTTCTATCGAGAGCGGATGCAGAATTGTTTCAAAGGTGGTAAATGGGGGTGATGCGCTGCAATTAACAAAAACAAAAATGAACAACCACCGAACATTGAACTCAATACCCTTATACCTACATATTATTGAAACAACTATTATCCACCCATTTGAGTTTTTGTTTCGACTGAGCATGTTTTTCGGTGACGTCACCTTTTAATGTTAGTTCATCTGTTTTTTTAGACCCGGATAGAAGACGTATTTTTTTACAGCCGTTCTTCACGCTTCATTTGAACGAAACATTTCGCCAACAAAAGCGTTCGACCTTGCTGAAATATCAGGCAGTAGGTACATCGTCCGATACGATTGAAGGAAAGCAACACAAAACGAAGAAACAAAAAATGCTACATGATTGATCATTATAGAAAATCTAACAATAAACTCGGAGATTGGGATGACGAAATAGTTGGCAATAAATTTACTTCATATTGTTCCAGATGACTTATTCTCAAGTAAAATGAGTTATCTGTTTAACGAAAATATACGAACAGTGTAGACCTACACTTTGCTGCCCTAAGCTTTGAACTTTACTTCTGTTAATAGGAGTGGCCTAAAGAATGGTAGCCTGAGTACCAGTTCAAATGGTATTAGGTTATCCCACGACTCGACTCAGCTAATGGCCAACCCATTCAATGCAAATCGCTCCACACGAATCCGCTACGTGCTGAAGTTTTGTTCCGTTGTAGAGTGACTCGATCAGGCCCAGAATAGTAGTAGGGCAATTGACTAAATTAAATTAACGATAAATAAAATTTATATTTAATATTTAATTGTGGAGTACCGTTTTCTCCTCATTCCTTTGTGTGTAATGTAGCGATCGTTTGCCATTAATAAATAATTAATTACCTATAAACCTCTTTCTTTCATAGAACCACTACGTTAGGGCAGCATTGGTTTCCAAACCCATAGAAATAGAGAGGAAGGCAATGCCAATACAAGCTGTCAACGTTTATTCAGGCCGCATACCGCAGGTAATTTAGCGCCTTCATGATGCTACCACATAAATACAACGAATGGTTAAATAAATTGGCCTCGTTACATTTTCGTATTACGCCGATCCAATACCATAAACATAAATCCCCGCCTCTTATACAAAAGTTCTGAGAGGCTCGATATGATAATTATCGAGTTCAGGCGTGTTTTGTATCCCCCGAGTTATAATTATTGATCCAAAACGACGATGAACGGAAGAGGTGAAGGGAGGGATTAAGTTTGTATAACGGAGCGGTAGGAAGTTACAAACGGGTTGTGCAACTTGGGATTTTTTTCTTTCCCTTAAACTTTATCCGGGGACGGGCGGGATCGGTTCGCAGATTTTCGATCTGAGTTGCAGACGGTTCGAAATAATGGTTCCGGTTATGATTATATGTAGATTGGGTGGTAGCTGAGCGCCGTTAAGAGGCCAATCAATCGATAGCGACTAGAATGGGTTGTTGGGCGGAGAAAAGATCGCTGAGATTCTTTTTTAACGATCGGTACTTTTGGAACAAGGTTTGTGAAGTATATAATTGAAATTTGAGGATTTTTTCTTGAAACTTCAGCTGAAAGCTCCTTCCTTCAATTCCCAGAGAACAAAATTTGTATAATACACTATATTATATTTAATATATTGGCTCAATGAACATAAATCTGAATCGAATGGACCCGAGATCGAGAATAAATATTTTTAACCACTGAAAGGAAAAATATTCGTTCTGACTGTAGCTTTATAGTTCACGAATTTCGCCATCTATCCTGGCTATGTGAACAAAAGCGCCCGGGTGAATGATCCACTGTGTAAATATGTACGCAGTCGAAGCCATATGTTCCCTACTTGCTATCTCCTTTTGTAATATACCTAAAAGGCTGCACGTGAGCACGGAAGTTACAAATCCTTGTTATTCGATGCAAGTTGAGAGGAAGTGCATTGATGAGTCTTGACGATTTTTATTGGGGTCGACCCTTTCTTCCCTGAGAAGTATATCAAGTGTTATGATTACCTGGAATATGAAGTTATTCATCCAAATTGGCTGTTTTCGGTTATTTATCTTTCCATGTAAACATAGACATCCATGGGTAAACTCGCAGTACACGGCTGTTAAATGCCTAAGTTACTTTCACTAGTCCATATTAGATAATAATAACTCATTTTGGATTAGGATTTCCACATTTAGGAAGAATTTAGGCAGATTGCTGAACATTGTGTCAACAGTTAAAAGTTTTTCCGCAACACGTGAGAGACCTGAGGGTGAAGCACCTAGAGCCTGATGAGATTTTGGGATGAATTGCGAGGGGGAGTAGAGTCACTCAACTGTTGAAGTTGGGAGAAGCTGAGTTAGCCAAGTACCTACCCGAATGGAGGCGAAGTTAGGGTTTGGGCGAAAACTGCAGACGAGTTGGTTTGTGGGTTCGTCAGGTGGGTACTTAGTTGCGTAACTTTATCGGATTGTCCAAAACTATGGAACCTACCTACGGAATTAATCCCAGGCTGTACTGTCTACCACATAAGTTTGAACAAACGCCAACAATAAAGATTGTATGAATACCTATTTATGATTTGAACTCGAAACTTTTTCAAAATAGTCGGTTTACACGAGGTTTTAATTTCGTGGCATAACTGGCCACCAATGGCATATCTTTTTTCTACCATCAGAAAGGCCGTTGGCAGGGAGAAGGACGCTGAAATATGTATCTAATAGACAAACAAGCTTTTGAAGTCAATCGAGAGCATGTCTCACAAAGATATACGTGGCACACCTGGCACGGTCACGTCATGTGTCGCACAGATACGCGTGGCAGCTGCCACGACGTATGCCATGACGAGTTGCCTTCAACTTGTTAATAGCTCGGAGCGCCACATACAAAAGTGTGCGATGCGACGGAGGCGGTAGGAGTTTGAGGTTTTAATTGAAACATTTATCAAACTACCTACTGAGAGGTCGCGTGACATGACACGTAGGCTCCAGAGCCTGTTCTTTCCTTTGACCAACGAACCACCTCATCTCATTAAGATCCAACATGACAAGCAAAATCGCTCCCAATATCTCATAAGTTAAAGAGAAAAATTTAATGTCCAGGAGTGATTGCTTCGTCAGAATATGTTTACCAGAGACAAATCGCCCTATTTCCTTTTTATGACGTCAGGGCAGTATAATATAATATAAAAGTATATTATACTTGTTGCGTCCCATTTACAATTTGATTTGGGATTAGCTAACTTAACATCACTAACGGTAGAGAGAGAGAGATCGTTTTTTATTGTCAGCATACAATCGTATTCAACAATTCAACGATCTAAAGCTGTAGCTATATCTATATTGTAAACTCCCAAGTAACGTCAAGTAAAGTGGCATGCTTTATTAAGTCTTTATAAGTCAGGAGTCCAACCATCCGCTGCCACGATAAAGTCCTCCAGAGAGTACGGTGTCAATGCTCTGAGAAACCGACCAGTATGAGCTTTGAAGGAGCGTTTATTCATCATGCGAACACTAAGAGGTTCACTGTTGAACAGCTTTTTCGCCCACCAGTCCGTAGCCTCAAGCGATGCATCCAGCCGAACAAAACCAGGCACATACTTGGTACATCAACTATCAATGTAATATATTGATCAATATATTATATCGATATGCTTATGTGTTGCATATATGCTTGATATGCATATGCTTAGGTGTTGCAATGTCAAGTGCATGCAATGTTGAAGGGCTTGAACAGCCTCATCATAAAGTTCATGTTGTTTTGTCGAAACTCTCATGTATATGTTTCGCTGATGCCTGAACTGATATCGGGGGCCCATCCGTTACCGACACCCCCATGCAGTCACCCACATGATAATTGACACCTCCCTCCCTCCATCCACTACAAATACGGATTACCTCCTGACTATTAGGCTTACCTGTAGCAATTTATTAGTTACGGGAACGATAATTTAAGCCCCCATCCTTTACTGTCACCGCCCGAAGGTAGAATGAACAGTTTAATCTACCTTCAGGCGGTTCACTGTAAATGAAGTCACTTCCATTTTTCATTTCAGGCACTTTAGTGAAGGTAATGGTAAATAATGATGGCTCAGAAATGATTAAGTGCAATTATATCATCTTTATTAAGAAAATAGGGAAAATATATTGGATAAAGTAGGCTACTTCATTGGCAATCCCGTAATAGGGAAGTGCAGAGTTGTGGCTGGGCCACTGTGCAACGACTATCCCCACGCTTGGAGCCATCGAAGAGCAAATTGAGTCAAGCCTTCTAATTCTACAGTAGGGATTCATCTAACCGCACGTTGAAGGATCCTGTCTGCGGTAACGGAAATGACTGACCTATCATTTTAAAAATACCAATCAATCAATCGAATTATCCGACCGCTATGACACCATTAGAGTCCCCTTTTCTCCTGGTCAAACCGTACTATTGACACCAATCCATGAATGGAGATAGCTTACAGTTGACTCTGAGGTAGTACCTACTCACGATTTTAAGCCACAGGCACATAACAGTACAAACACAAGATAATGCCATAGCTGTAGAGGCAACACCGCCTAACCCACTTCTGTTGGAAAATGAAACGACTGTTTAAAAAATGAAACAGCTTTTTCAAGAACCGGGTTTTAAATGAAACAATTAAATAGAACTGTTACATGAAACAAAATTTGTTACAAGAAACTTGTATTTAATACAAGAAACAATTTTTTAAACCAGCGGTTCCCAAATTGGGGGGCACGCCCCTCAAGGGGGGCGTGAGGACCTCAGATGAAGTTCATTTGAGAATATAATGGTAGCCTGCATAATGGTAGACTGCATTATGTACTGCGTTTTTGGAAAAAAGTTCAGGAATCGTCTGGATATCGAATCTGATTTGAGATGTTCTCTTTCCTCATTGCAGCCTACGAAGGCTTTATTGTCAACCCAAATGAGCCGCTACCATCCTTCGCACTAATGCAATAATCGATTTTAATTTAAAGTGACGTTAAAATATATAAATCTAGTCAACAATATTTTTCCCTGTTCAGTAACACAAATTACTTAATTGATTTTGGGGATTTTGGAGGAGAGTTGATGGGAGGCCCCCTCCCATGGCGCTAAGATGGCAGGATATTTGTTTAAAATTTAAACGAAACAGTTTTTTGTATCACCTGTGAAGTTGAGAAGATGTGGGTTAGTCGGTGTTGCTTCTACAGCGACGATATAACACAAAGATAATATCTGTTAATAACTTTCAGATCGTAGTATGAATACTAAAAAAATTATTATTTACAGGATAAATAAATTATCCGGGATTCTTAAATTATTTATTAAGTTGGCCTGGGCAAGATCGTTGCACTGCGAAGGCGAAAAAACATCAACTTCTGGGATTTGAAAAATAAATAAATAAAAACTCCGAGCCTAAGGTTTCATTTCCCTTGGCCAAATACAGCCAATTATTCGATCCTTAAACTCAACACAACCAGAGAGAGAGAGAGAGAGAGAGAGAAAAAAACACCCAAAAGATGAGCCCTCCATCAGCAGTAAATTCCTGTTAAGAAATGCAGCCACCAAGGCATTACTCCCACGTAAAGACCTCTGAGCCTCTCACCTACTCATTAAAGATGGTTCGCTTCCAGGAACAAGAAATAACACCTGGAAGACCAAAATGCTCAACGGCATAAGACCGCATATCCTTAGCGAGAAGTGACGAAATTACTCTGAGTACCCAGCAATCTTTTTCTTTTAGATTCTTGGTGAAAAACATGCCTCACGATTCAAAACTGCCATAAGTACCTAATTGAGGTTTGACTGTTGTTTTTTTTCGTTTAGAGATTAACGACATTAATAACTATTATTACATCAATAATGATAATAATAATTATTATTATCATTATTATTGTTGTTGTACTATTTACTACAACAGTTAGAGTTGAATTTATGATAATAATTTCAATTATTTACAATTGGCGGCAATAATAATTATTATATCTGCTAATCTCAGATTATTGGGTAGATATTCAACGTTTTATCCGCCCTGTAAGGAAACTAATATTTTGCTCTCCCGCCTCCTAAATCCCCGCTAATTAGGGGAAACACACGAAACACAAAATTACGTATTCATCATTGCGTCACACGAATGTCCACATCAGATAATGACGCGTTCCTATGGGGGTTGGCATGCAGCAAGGCGTCCACATTGACACGTTGGATTCATGGTGCCAATCGTAGAAATAGATATAATAACAACTTCAAATCCACCACTACGAGGTGTTCAGTGGTATGTATTTGCTTTTGTGTTATCAATCGCCGCATTCGTGTATAATGCAACAGAAAAAATTACTTTAATGTGCTCCTTCAACAACAGCTTCATGCTTCCAATTATTAGTTTTTCATATCTATCTAATATTCATTTGTAAAACACTGCTCCCCGTCGGGCGATATCTTCTGGTTAAATCTCACAGGAAAATGCTCTGCCTCATAATTTGAGTTGAGTGGAAAGCAATGCTTGTGCAAAGATGGAGGCTCCTACTGTAAGAAAAGTCGTAAAACTAGAGCAACATAAAACTCTCCCTATCGGGAGGCATGACTACTAGTCATTAACTAGTCATCACCACTTGGCCATCCGAAAGTAGTATCTTGGGTCTGCAAACCACCCTTAACTTTCAACAACTCACACCTTTGCGATCACGAAACAGCTCTTCACAGAACGACAGCATAAAAAGTTAAAAAAAAAAAAAAAAAAAAAAAAAAAAAAAAAAAACTTGAGAATGATTCGGTTTAGACAAGGAAAAAGAGTCTGCCGACAAAAAGAGGACCCTGATGGTTTCCCCCCTGTAATTATTGAATGAATTCTAACCATTCCCCTTCGAACTAAAACGCATCCCAACACTACTACAACAATCCAGTCATATACGAATGAGGCTCGACGCTGTTATTTTAGGAGCAATCAACATTCTCCGTGAGAACAGAACTCACTCTGATTTGAAGTAATTTTGTAAGACAAGACACGCGCGCGACGAGCTGTTAGAATGATGTATGAATGGGCCAGAGACCTACAAAAAAGGAGCTCTATTTTCTACTTCAGTTAACCTCTAGATGAAATTTGGAAACACCGTCATTAGCTAATAAAACTTTACTATGGTAGTGATATTATCTTTGTACAGTCTGGCTCTATTGGGTGAAATGTGTTCAAATCCATAGTGACCTGCCGGCGTTCGACATCAAGATGATAATGGCCAGGTTAACTTTGGAGTCAATCATTCGTAAATCTGTTACATTCTCAATTGCAAGAAAACCAACACGAACCTGACCTTCGTGGAGGCTCCAACATTGCATAATAGCAACGTCTCAGGCTCGATTGTGAGCAGTGATTATAATTCTGCAGGCGGAGGAGTTTCAATAAGTTCGGCCGAGTTAGGAATCTCGGGCTTAGCCGTGACAATAGTGGGGTTGCCTTAGATTACACGAGTACACATCACAAGGTTCAAAATTGGGCCCGCGAAGGTTAAAGGCTCGCAAAATCTGATTCAGTCCAGTCACGAAGTCGAGGTATTGCGAGGGCGCCTCCCGTATTCAGATGGGCTACTTGGCCTAAGATGATAGGCCAAGTTGCCCATCAAATTTTGATAGACCCCAAATAGTTCATGCAGTGTGGGAATAGCTACTTTAGATTTCCATACACCATCTGCTCATCCCATACCAAACGTGAAATATTTGAAAAACAATTCAAAAACATTTTATATTAAAACGAGACGGGAAGTGCGTTTCGTGCATTGCTGGCGTATCGTCGAAAATGGCGAAGTGAAACAAACCATGATGATAATCTGATTATCAAGCTACAAGACGAAACCACCGACATATTGGTAGTAAATACAAATATACAAATAGATATTTGTAGTAAAATTCGGAGTAAGAGACCAATAATTATGAAAAACAAAGATGACAATTATTGAGTCAGATAAAAATAATTCGTTAGAACGTCAATGAGCAGGGTCGGGGTGCTCCCTGAAGAATTCATTAGAAACCATCGAAGCAAACTCGGGGCGTGACGGTTCCAGTTGAGCTGACCCAACTTATCATCGCTTGTCAAAACGATAAGTCACGAATGTGCAGCGAAACGCACAACAGATCGTGACAAGTCGTTAGCCGCTTACAAACATTCGAGGGATCGAGAGGCTGTGTAGTATAGATAAGTCAATGGATGCCGACGCCAACGCCGAAGTCGGTCACTTTCGTGTTCGTTTTTTAACCATAAAAACCCAC
This sequence comes from Pilophorus perplexus, assembly GCA_955831195.1. Taxonomy (NCBI): domain Eukaryota; kingdom Metazoa; phylum Arthropoda; class Insecta; order Hemiptera; family Miridae; genus Pilophorus; species Pilophorus perplexus. The sequence goes on along the minus strand of OY037011.1, from coordinate 17,522,570 downwards.
TCACTTCCTTTTTTTCTGATGTAGAAATGGCCTGTTTTTTTTCTGACCTATATCAGAATGACTTGTATTTTGTTGTAGGAGGAGCGAGAGGGAATTGGGCTATCCGGTTATGCTACAAAAGGTGATAATTTCAAATGAAGGTAGCTGTAAACTACTCATCTCTATTTCACAAAATATTCCTCCAAACCAGTTTGAATGGTCGACACATAAAGAGGTCAGCCTTGGCGTTCAGAGACTCGCCGAAGTGATAATGGGTTCGTGAGTTCGATTCCTTGTTTAGAATCAGAAGACAATTTTTTGTGATAATAGAATAGCCGACTTCGCCGTTGGTGGTCCGGAGGTAACATGTCTAGATTGGCGCCGGCGCAAATAAGGAGTAAGTTACTTCGCAAATAAATTGCATCAGACGGATATTCTTTCATATTTTTTCTATGGTCGATTCTACAAAAAAGAACCATTTTATTTCCTTGGCAAGAAAATACGGTATTTCTTCTTGGGATTGACATTACACTTGAAGCGGATGTTCCTAAGAAACGTAATATATATTGCATGAGGAATCTATACTTAGGGCCAGTTTCCCCAGACTTCAAAGCCGAGATGATGTACTTGTTTTCCAAATATTTAGATTTTTGCGTTGAATATGAACTTCGGGCTCCCAAGGGGAATTTTCGGTTAACCTAATGCGAAACCAGTAAGTAGAAGGTCATCAGGGTCGCTACACGACGTACAATTATTCGGATATGTAATAAAACACCTCGTCTCGGGCCAGTTACCCTTTTCAATCCCCCTGTTATCTAAGAAGGCGACGCTATTCAATTCAAGACGGCCCTGTTGGACTTTTGTTCGTTCGCCGCGAATAAAAACCTGCTCTCTTAATGCCACGTCTCATAAAATAGGTTCAAATGCTGTGGTGAACCCAACTTGGGACGAGTCTGTATTGGACTTGCATTCTGAGGAATTCCAAAAAAAGTTGGCGCATAAATTAGTCTTATTTGAATAGAAGTGATGTCATTACTTCGTGTAGTGATGAAAACGGCCTGGGATTTCATAACTCAGTTTCACTCACTTGTTTCCCTGATAGCAGGAGCAAGAATTTTCCCCCCATCATAGAAGTTGATGAAGTACAGAGGGATTCAAGAAAATTAAAAACAATAATAACAACTCTGTGTAGAGCATCTAATACAACTTGAACTTTGAAGTACAGAGGGATTCAATAAAATTAAAAACAATAATAACAACTCTGTGTAGAGCATCTAATACAACTCGAACTTTAAAAAATAGAAAATAAAATTAAAATTTAGAACATTTTCAACCCTAAGAGAAAGGCTTCACTCAGGCACACATTGTCCCGCACCTTAATCAATTCACGGCGGTGTTTAGTCTTTGAATGTAAATTTTTTCCCTCTCCGGGTCTCCGATGATCAGCTGCCTTCCGCTCTTACATTTCATAGCGCGTTTGAATATTCATATGGCACCCTCCCATCCTCCCTGACCATACAATCGTGAATACCCTCATGTAAACCAAATGAGCCTATTTGAATGTTTTGAACGGGACAATTACAGAAATACGTGAAAGTTTTCCCAAAATATGTAACCGGGCTGATGTGTAAATTCGCTATCAGTTTGCAACACGAATCTCAGTAACACGGGTTTCAGTTTTTAATAGAAATTCTCGAAGCCAGTCCTGTAGGAGATTGATGAAGGACATCTTCATTGTTGATGCCCTGTTTTTCCTCAAATCCACCAGTTTCATGCATTAATTAAGTAGAGAAAAAAGACCTTGTTTCAGCCCTGTTTCTGGTACCTACGATTGGAGTCCTGCGACGCCCACCATAATTATGAGATCGCCCCAGTCGACCAGACAATCAGGTTCATCGGAATTCTGGTTCCGGCCAGACATATTGCGTGAAGTAATTCATTTCTTGCGGTGATATTTTGGCCCAGTTCAAGGATATGTCAGAACAAGGTGAAAATATATAGGTATAGTGATGAGGGGGGGGGGGGGGAATTTCAGGGGGTAGATAAAAGAGATCACACTTTAAACTCGACTTTGGCACAGTTCATGGACTCGACCCAATAGGAACCCTATCTTCAGGAAAGTTCCCCTCAAGCGATTGTTCGGACCTCATTATAACAATCGGATAGGTATATCTAAACCTTACTTGGAACATGCTATCTCTGACCTACACTGTACTGTAAGGAACTTTCATAGAACTTGTAGAGAATTAAGGTATTTTGCAGGGCCGTAAGTTAGTCCAGTCAGCTTGTAACAGTGGTACAGCACTGCCCTGAAGCGATCACGTCGCTCTCATTTTATTATTTGCTTCATGATGCCGATTTTTCTTTTATTGGTCTCGAAAAATTTACATTTCATGTAAATTAGATTGAAATTTTGTACTTATACAAAAGCAAATTTATCAAACATCATATAATATTATAATATACCTACAATAATTATCATAATATGATGTTTGATCCGAGTTACAGACAGACCATAAAATATTTATGATACAAATCTTCATATTTTTGTCCTATTATCGCATTACACGACAATTTCAGTTTGACACGAAGTTAACCTGCGGTTGCAATGAAAGGCCTACCGCAACAGCGAATATTCAGTGTAGAAAAACGTAGAAAAACATGCAACGTGCAAAAAAAAAAGCCCTGCATATTTTGTCCATTACGATCGACTTAATAAGGAATGATGGTGGGAAAAATACAGTACAATTTAATTACATTTAAAAACAGACTCACGTCAAGTGTTTCGACTAGGAGTAATAATTACGTTTAGCCTCTTAAAGTAATTATTACTTTAAGAGGCTAAACGCAAGCCTAAGAAGGGAGTGGGGCTAACTCCAAATTAATGAAAAGGTTTTATGAATACACATTGTATTAGGTTTCAGAAATTTAAATTCAGATGTGAAATTGTCAGTTGAGGAATTTCGTGGACCTTCTTGTGGTAATGACGATGAATCCCCTCGAGAACAACCGATGACAGCTCCTTTTTTTAATGTTTTAAACCATTAACCTCGTTAGCGTTGAGAGAACAATGTCTAATTGTGAATCAATCACTATTTTCGTAATGGCTTCAGAACATGGATAAGTTGTAACTGTCCTATGCGAAAACTCCTATTCAGATGTTACCAATTGACTGGTTTTGATCACCTTAAAGCCTAATTCGGAGGTATCGTGGAGTTTTCCCCAAAACATCTGGTTAGAGAACAAGCTATTATAATAATCTTAGGGAAATTCCAAATGTCTCAAAAGCTCATCTTTGTTGCTTAGATTTTCGGCATCGAATCATGCGTCATAGGATTCTTGATCCAAAAGGTAATATTGACGTACCTACAAACAAGTTCTAGTATGAAGCTGAGGTTTAACATTGAGGACATACAAATTCTTCAGTTTTTGGCACAAATTTCCTATGTGAGTCTTATCCCAGTAAATGCTCAAGAAGTTAGAGTTTGAAGAAATCATTGCTTATAAAATCTAAATTATATTATATTATGGTTTCACCTGGACGTAACAGTGATAACAGGGTTCGGTTGAGGCAATGTTGGTTTCATCACAGAGTTGGTGCTCAGGCCACAGATATTATTGTACGAAAAGATGCCACTTTGGCACGTGAGGGCACTGGAAGAATCACTTGAATTTTCACAGAATTGACACGAGTTTGAAAGAATGAAGTTGTTGGCGTTCGGCGGGTTACGAAATCGGAATGCGAGTTCGAGCGTTCGTTCGTGATACTGGAAGACGTGATCGACTTGGTACGTCACGAAGCAGCCGGGATGCCCGCGAGGCCCGGGCGCCTATGTCACACTGAGAGTTATCACCCGCCGGGCCTTATCACCTGTGGGAGGGAGCAGAAGGGGAGATTCGTGGGGAGCCGCAGTCGGGAAGTTTCCCCTCTTCCTGGACCTCTTCCCGGGGAACCGGGCAGGGATAGGAAATGGACGAGGCTTAACTGGGAGGATTGCCTGCTGGTATTGATGGATGGCAAGGCTGAGGCGGGAGGCTAAAGCTAAATGATGTGTGTACGGCGAAATCTCTTCAAGGGAGTGTGGGATCAGTGAATGATTGGAAAATTTTAATCTCGAGGGAAATGAGAGGTAACGGGAGGTTGAATTGAATGGCTCTCTTCAACAACGTTTTAAACGACAAAATTAATAACAATATTGATTAATTATTAATAAAAATTAAACATTGTAAGTAAGTAACTTGAGTAAAGTAAGTAAAGTAACTTATTAATAACAATAAATGAATTAAAAACAATTGAAGTAATTTATCGTTTACAACTTTGTTGGAGGGCCATTCAATAATTCAATTATTGGTTATACCAATGATTGATTTATATATATGTTACAGGCCAAACTCGATTTTCAGGTCAAACTGGTTTGGCCTAGGCCAAACTAGAATGTCCTTACACTTTCGGGCGAAACCAATTTGGCCTCGTCCAAACTAGTTTGGCCTGACGTGTTTAGGGAAAACTAGTTAGGCCTAGGACAAACTAGTGCGGCCGGTTGCGTTTTAGGACGAACTGTTATTATAAAGTGTAAGTTCACGTTATCAAGTAAGGAGATGTGAACGATTGAGTTTTAAGTGTCAAAGATAGTTCATGGAAAGCCAAGGCACAGTCGGAGTCAAGGCTCTGTTGAACGAGCAAATCAAGACATAGAAAACATGCTTTATCCTTCATGTGGATGAAGGATATAGGTCGATCCACACATTTCAGTGATATCAGTGAATCCGTGGCCATCAGTGTTCCGTGCGGCATATAACGCCGGTGTGTGGAAAATTTATCATCAATGCCCTTCAATTGATACCATTGAAGGGCACGAAGCACGGATGGCCACGGATTCACTGATATCACTGAAATATTTGGATCGACCTTAACTCGTGTTCAAAATGGGCTGAAGGTCCAGGATATGTCCAGTTTATGAAAAACCGTTCGTATCATTCAGCATTCCCCAAAGCAATGTTTGTGATCGAACCAAGAGTTAACGATAATTAAAGACTCTACCTTGATCGTATTTGAATTTTCTATCCCCGTAACATTTGCAGAAGTAATTACATCTCATTTAGCAACTTGTTTTGTCATTTATTATGAACCCTAAATTGAATTTTTCTCCTTCCCAACATACTTCTAGATGAATAAAAGTTTGGCCTGAAAGGGGTCGGGCCAATCTAGTTTGGCCTAGTCTAAACCAGAATATCCTAGCACTGACGGCGCCACACTAGTTTGTCCTAGTCCAAACTACATTGGCCTGGTAGTTTTAGGAAGAACCACTTTGGCCTAGGACAGACTAGTGTGGCCTAAAATCGGGTTTGGCCTGTAACATATACATCTCCACGTGCAACTGGTCTCAAATAGTTATTACAGAGAGCTGCAGAAGGTCTTACTTTGAACGACTGTTCTACCCTGGAACCCTTTTGCATTAAGTAGTTTCCTTTTTTATGCTGCACTTGGAAAAAGCTTATCACAAATATTTTTGAGAAAAACTTACAAATCATCAACGACCTATCCATCATCAACCTGCTCTCTCCTCAATTATTGCACTTAGTCGCAGTTTACGATACCTATTTGAAGGGAGATAGTCCTCCTTCATCAACAATTATTGATCTATATCTCTGGGTTTTATACCTATCTATTATTGATTATAATCTCTGGGTTTTATCCTTCATAATCTCGGGATAAATCGTTCCGTACAAACGAACCGGGCGTTGGGAAAGAGGATCTCTTGAGCAAACTCAAGACTCATGTAGGACTGCTCGGCAAAACAGGAATCACGGAATCACGCCTCCATCCACGGATTCGTGATATCCTTCATACATAAGAATAATCGATCGATATGTCAAGGTGATAAAAGAGAGCGGATCTAGAATTGATTTGGATTCACGTTTTTGAATAAATTATAATATTAAACACAGTTGCGTAGGAGGATAACACGGTGGAGGGATAACTAAGGCTGGGATGTGTATGTACAAATTGTTTGTTCAGTAATAGCTCAATGAAATAACATCCAAAAGTGCATCCCCTGCAATGACTGCATAATCCAACCGCTGATCCGCCCAGGTATGCAAGCGAGAATCCGCCAGGCCTCGTCATCAATAATTGTGGATAATTAAAGAGAATCCATTGTAGCGGCCCTATGCTCCTCTTGGGAGTCACAGGAAATAAGTCAAGTAAGTCAAGTCAAAGAGAATCCACCAGGCTGCCAGGTCGCCACTCATTTTCCACAGACGGCAACGTACTGTCGAACACTCATGCAGAGGACATTTCACGTCATGGTTCTTGAAATCGAAATCCTCGTGCACAACAAGGAATAAAAGTGTAAAATTTACACTTTTATTCTTTGTTGTGCACGAGGACATTAAATTTTAATGTAAGTGTTACTAGTGATAATTGGTGTAAACGAAAACGTTTCTATAGATTTGACGAAAAAAGGAGCGAAGCATACAAAATAAACATTCTGGAGCCTAGATGAGCTTCCGGAGGTAGCGCTCGCAAATTTGGTGAGTTTCATAGGATATTTCGAAATCCTTCCAAAAATAATTCATTTTCGAACTACGATTATCCAGGGAAAACAACTTTCGCCACAACCGGTGAACTCCGTTCACGCGTCAAATCTCCGCAGGGTATCTGTTAGATCACAGTTTCTCACAACCTTTATAAACTTTTTGACCCGAAATCGAACACGTTTTCGATTAAGAAGTTATTAATTATAATTTTTTTCAATAAATAGCAGTCCTCTTACTACTGTTCAAGATAAGGTTCGAAAGCGTACTGAACTCCTCACGCTGATTCGTTAAGACCTATAGGCATAGGTTTTCCGAACACTAAACTTGAAGATGCTCGCCTTTCTTAGAGCAGCTCTGCGCCAGTTCAGGCATGTGACGACAAAAACCGTATCACCTTCCTCTCTTCACGATGGGCAAAAAAGTATTCGGTTGAGCACCTTAGCGCCTTCTTTAGAAAGCCGGTTGGCCTCTTCATTACCGGTTATCCCACAATGAAATTGGATACATTGACGAACCACTCACGCCAAGAACGCTATTTTTGGGTTATGGTACTTACCCGTTTGATCTTGGCTTTCAATGAGTCAATCAGATAATTCAAATCAAATACTCGTCATTCTCCTTTATGCTGGTTTCAAACTGAATAAACAAGTGCCTTGATCATTCAGGCCTTCAGAAACGCATAAATTGTCATTTCCTCAATGACAGGAGTGGACAAGCCGGGAGTAGGAGTGTAGGTATGCATGTAGGAACAGTCACCGATGGAGGCTGGTACGTGACTGCAATAGTTTGAAACCACTCGCTCCATTTTTTTCTCTCTCTCTCTTTTGAGAGACTTCTGTGCTTTTTATTCTAAATAAATCTTCACACGGTTCGCTCCTGTCGTAGGTCAGAACCCAATTACAAGATGCGACATCGTGATCTAAGCAAAAAAAAAAAAAAAAAAAAAACCTCTCAAGTAACCCGTTCTAATAGAATTCCGATCAGCGCGATTTTTCTTTCTTGTTTTGAGTTACGACGTGACTCTCAGAGGAATCGCTCTTTTGAAAGAGCGTTACCCTCCACTACTACATACTTCATTCCCACGGGTCCACGTAGAGTTCTTCCGCCAATGAATATACAATTTATAATATAAAAAGTGGCATATTAAGTTCACTGATGTACTTCTTGGAATAATAGTCTTTCGCGAATTTCAATTGGCAAGTTCATCAAGGTATACAAGGGAAAAATAATCCGCTACCAATGCAGCCTCCTTAGGTACGACAATTGAAGCCAATAATCACCACGAAGTAAATAGAAGATTAGCTACTATGTCTCGTTTATTGAATTGGATTTATCAGCTTCAACTTTGTTTGGCTGTTGTGAAAGAGAACACCATAATAACAAGCCCAAGTGATGAAAGATGAGGATCCTTACATCCTATCTATTATACCAGGTTAAACTACAAATTAAATAAATATGTAGGTACCAAAAGTATGACACCGTATTTCCCTTGATACAGTGACCTATCGTGGTAAGTAATCATTAAAAACGAGGATCCTATCAAAAACTTACTTCGTACATCAATGTTAACATGAATTAAATTAGTTGGTCCGACCCTTTAATAACCACCGCAATGTTAAATGTAAATGGTGTAGTAGGTAGATGTAAAATGCCCGGTAGTCAGTCAGGTGGACCAACGCAGCGGATACCGACTGCTCCGAAATGTATTCCTTCCGCCGACGCGTCGTTTATATTATCACGTCAGATGCAGACACATAGGCTCGCACAACTGACGTAATTATTCGGTTCCCTGAAAGGATGAGAGAACCATTAAATTTATACTGGAGAGTAGAAGAGATTTGCAAATCGCCAGAGGGGGTGAAACCCCCCCGTTTAATCCTCCACACGGCGCACCTACTGCTCCCGGGCTCACCGTAGGACATCAATTATTCCCGGGGAACTGCTATCAAGTGGATGACTCACGAAAGCTGGAATCAAAGATCAACATTATGAGAACGAAGAAAATTTTGAATTTTTGGAAAAACGGTGCAAAACGAAATTTGTCGTGTACCTATTGACTCATCAAATCAATCAGTCATGACCTATTTCATGTTCACAAAATACTGCCATGTTGTTGCAACAATGGAGATAGGTAGTGTTGCCACAGCTAATTTTTCTGGGTTATCCAAAACCTTTTTGAGTTATCTAGTACATTTCTGGTCATCCAGAACCCCTTTCAACTCAAAATGTCTAAAAAGTGAGTTAGGTCATGTTACCACTTTAGCTTCGAAATTTGATTTTCTTGAATTTGATTGATTTGAATTTCTTTCAATAATAAAATCGCTGTTAAGTTTTTTAACGGCCTTAGGTTTTACGCTAGAAGGTTAAAAGCACACAAAAAACGTGAGTTTGGTTTTTTAAAAACGACGTTTTTCAGCGTTTTTGTTGTTGTTGTTGTTGTTGCAAAATCACACATTTCTCTGGTTTTAGACCCCAAATCATGTATTTATTCGTAATCAGCATTCCGTTTCCAATCAGAAGCGTATTTTTTTCAGAATTTTTGGATTTTGCCGTTAACGTCTATAATTTTTTAATCCCGAAATGACACAAACAACCGTAAAATTGGCCTTAGCTCAAGATAAAGTGGGGATCCCGAGAGGCCAGGATGCAGGACCTCAAAAAAACATTAATTTAAGTGATAAGTGATTTTTAGTTGATTAAGTTGAATGAAGTGATTTTTAGCAGTGGACCTAAAAGTCGACTTTTTTCTTTTGTTGGCCCGTGTAATTATTGAAATAAATGTAATTATTAAAATTTAATAATGTATTTAATTAGGTATCGTAGTATGGCATACACAATAGCTCGAATATCAAATATTATTTTCACAAATGCTCAAAATTTGAGCTATTGTTAATAAAATTTTTCTTTTCTTGAAATGTCACAACTTTGAATTAGGTAGGTACCTGTACTTAATAACCGGGCGCGTCCTCTTATAGCAGCTCCCTGGTTTTCCCAGTTGACCATTCAAATCTGTTTTCAAGAGGCCTGGTATTATTTTACACCATCATCGCCCCTTTGAGCATTCATTGATGCGTTCTGTATTCAAAAATTAAATATTATCTTATTTATATTATCCAAAACTACATAATTTCGTAGAATATTACTCTCATAATATGTGACTGTTGAAAATGAGTTTCAAAGGGATTAATAAATTATTCATAAGCATTTATTGCTTCGGACTGAATAACTTTTATGCCCGCATTGAAGAAAACGGGGCATTGGTATTACTTAGGCTTAGTATTTAATTTAATTTTTATCCGGGGTGTCACCATTTCCAGAATCCAGAAGAGATCTTCCTTTGGTAATGGTGGACGACCAAGGATAGTGGGCATTGGAGTTTAAAACTTCGGTGGAGCCGGGGTTCGAATCCTGCCGCAGCCTGGCTCGACATCTGCGGAGAACTTTCAAGAGACAAAGGATTTTCTACCGAAAGATCGTCAATCTGTACTTGTTTTCCAGGCCCATCGTTGTCAGCCAAAACACGATTGGCATTTTCATAATTCACCGAGCGACCGACGCTTTGAGGCTGCTTATTGAAATTTTGGCGAATTGACAGTTAGTCATGAGAATATACGCAAAGGGTGGTCTAAAGGGTAGCAAAACTGATCTAATCAAGACACAACTTTTGATCTCTGTGGAGATTGGAATTACCAAATTTTGGTTAAAATTTAATTATCTTAGTTATTAAAGATTTAATTAAACCCCCTCAATTGCCAAATCTACGGAAAACTCCCTTTCAAACACCCTCTGTTCTTGAAGGCCAAAATGTGAATTCCCTAGAATGTGATTACTACATAGATATACAATGAAGTGTTATAACACATGCACAATTCGTTTTACATAATCCCACCTATGTGGAAAAGAGTCCGGCCAGATATTGAGGTCGTGGCGGTCACGCTGGGGTACCCCAAGTAGCGTCTTCAACTTGCCTGGCAGTTAGAGACATTTCATTTTCTCAACAGGTACTTTTAAAGCTAAGACATTTAATACCTACTACTGGTTTAAATCGAACATTGAATTTGCTGTATCTGAGTGTTTTGTTTTTTGTTTTTTATCAAGTGAACAATGAACCTACTTTTTCGTGACAGAAGGGCAAATTTTTTTGTTTATTGTTTTTCATTCATTCATTCAGGCTCCATAACCTGTACTTTTATATGCATTAGATACCTATGTATATTAACCTTATTCCATGGCCAATGCAATGTCCGTTGGCCGTTCACGCCGTGTTCTTTTAGGTAATCTTCAAACCATAGTCAACTGAATACTGTTATAGTATTCAGTTAACTACCTATAATAGGTAGGTAGTCAAGTGAATTTCGATTGCTGATTAGCAGTCAACGTTTCAGTGTTTTTGAGCAGGTACTAGGTACTACATTTTGCAGCTTTTTTATTTATTTTATAATCCTTCTGGTCTTTAAAACCGATTAGTGTCGGTACCTGGTTGTTTCTCCGATTTTCATGATTCGCCTTAGGTTGTTCACGATTATTTTCTTAATCGCCAATTTAAATCCAGGCTTCGGCATAGGTAATTGCTCGCTCCCGCTCTTGAGCACTTGACGTCGTACAATCGCGGTACAAGTCCTTTTAAATTAGACTAAAAAGAAATGACGACAGATTCCCATGGAAGTTCCGCCCTACACGAGAAGCTGTTCCGACGGACTTTTAATCAACTCTCAGTTTCCTTTCATAAACGAGCCGATCTACTTATGCACCACGCCTCCGCAGATAACATAACCGGCGGCTTAAAAAATATGTATACATTTTTTCAAGCCACCAGATATAGCCAGCCTGTAGGCAGCAACAAATCAATGCGGGTAGTCAGATATCCTGAGGAAATCTTGTATATATATAGAGAGAGAGAGATAAGAAACGAGGCGAAGCCCAGGAACCTGGTATTACAAAGATGTAAGACGTTTTTCGGGGGTCAAGAGTAGATATTATTTGTATGACATCGACGAACCACTTAACTCTTGTCACATAACTTTTATGCCTCAACCCTCTTAATGATAGGATAATGTATCTTCTTAATGTCAGCGTATTCTTTGACCGAACCTCAACAAATTCACGTCAACATTCACAGTCAACACCATCGCCAACATTTAATAATATTAAACAGGCAAAATATACAATGATTTGGGTTTGATTAATAACAGAGGGATCCTCTACTATCATTTTTTAAATAATTTTAAAAATGATAGTAGATTATTAGTAGTAAATTATTTATTAGATTAGTAGTAAATTATTTATCTCAGCCCTAATGTGGCATGATACCCTATTTTATTTACATCGAAGTTTTGAAGATCCATAGGATATTGATGTACGTGATGGACTATGTCATTATAATATAATTATTATTATCTCAACATTATCTCAACATTGGTATTCATTTAATTTTGAAATGCTTAGAGGAACGTGAAACTCATCTTCCTGCCTCAACACAAATCAATTTTTGTTACGGCGTGATTTACTTCATTTTGAAAAAGCAAAGGACAGGGGTTTGATTTGCATGATCGTGAATTCCACCTCGATTCAAGGTTGAAAAGGTTTTAGACAACTGAGGAATATTTTAGGGAGAAAACGTTACCGAGCTCATCTACGAGTACACCATGAGAGGAGATTGCACTTCCTCCAGCAACGGTAGTTATTACCTATCTGGTTACAAAGGGAAATTTTAGTTTGCATAGTTGGTTTCATCCTTGGAAGGCCCCCGCGCACTGGCAACTTTTTCTAAGCAACTGTTTAGTCGCCTTAGGAAGTTTAAATGAATCACAAAGCATTTAATGCGGCCCCGCGCACGCGCAACGGCAACTAAAAAATTGCGTCTGGACCTTGATGGACGATTAGCGAAAAGCATCAAAGGGAAAATATAACGTGGAGGCGCATTATACAGTCATTAAAGAGAAGTTAATTAATAAATCCCACCACTTTGAGAAAGGCCTGGAAGTTCCGGATGCTGTTGGAATGAAGCTCTAGAGTAAATTTATTAACTTTAAATACCTTAAACATACTTAACATAAGGTATTAAATCGTAATTTACACCACGTAATTGACATTTTGACGAAAATGAGTTTCTCATACCATTTGATAGGTATGGACATAGCCGAAAGCATGGTAACCATGCCACGGTCACCTGGAAACATAAAAACTAGGAAAACGCGAAAATGATAACAGCGCGTAATTGTTTTCCTTGCTAATCATAGGCAATACCTCGTAATTGCGTTCGCCGGTAGCTCCATATGGGATACTTTGACATGCAAAATTTACGTTACAGTATAACGTATTATGTCGCAGTGGTACCGAACATTGAAATGTTGAAGACTCGTCCTCGCTGGACGTTTCATCCGGTAAACAAAGACGTCATATCCTATGTTGGTTTTAAAATAGAATCATTGAATTCACGTGTTTCATGTAGCAACAAATGAAGCTGTTGGTGGATGTCAAGAGGTGTCGTTTTCAGAGTAATTTTTCCCCATTTGCGGGGTCCTACCTCTATCCAAACACCTACAATGTAGGTCCTACATGAATCCAGTTTTTTTTAAATTTTAAATTAAAAAAAAAATGACTTGGAATTAATTTTTGCACAATTTATAACAAAGAATTGATTTAATAAGAGCTGATTATCTCCTAATTGGCAATTTTGATTACCTACGAGCAACACCTCGAAATTGACAATCTCTATGAATAACCAAGACCACGCACCCATTGGGGAATGCTCATCAAAATTTGATATAATAATAAGAATAATAATATGGTATAATTATTATTATTATTATTTCGTAATGATTATTATTTTGTAAGCTTTAACTGATCGTAGGCTCTCCGGTGGCAGCTGGTCGCCTGGTATTCCAGTTTCAGTTTGTGAGCAACAGGTGTGCCGGAGCTGATAGAAGAGTCTTCATTAGTAGACAGAGGGTTCTCGAATCTCTTGTAGCTCCTGGTAACTCCTTATTCCCTGGTATCGCTTGGATTCATCTTCTTTTATTCTTTCTATTGTTGAGTGATTTCCTCTCCATGTAGTTTCCTACATGACATGGACGTAGTCTTCTACGTAGGTCATAAACCGTTGACGGAGATGAGTGATCTTCATTCCTCTTTCTTACGAATACGACATCCATGTATGAAGCAAGCTTTTTTTCGCAAAAACGGCGGCGTGCGCCCTCTTCTTCAAATATAATTCCGTTTTTGGGGAAGCAGGAGCATAAAATTTTCCATCATTAAATAATTCTTCTTCTTGCACACCCTCTTGTGTAGGATTTAAGAAACTGCGAGATGTAATTCGCCCAGTGATGAGAGGTGTAGCCTCCGCGGGAACCGGGTAGACCAACAGGGTGCAGTGAATAAATAACATATTCCATACAATCCCGCTTGGAAACACCCAGGACCTGAGCTGCTTTTGTCCTCCCTTATTGCCAAGTCCTCGTTTGATTGGCAGAACAATCGCACTAAGGCTGCGCTGGACGGTCTCGCAAGAAACGCCAATTGTACCGGTGATTGATAGGTACCCAACGCTTCGGTTCTGTTGGGATAAGTAGTCCTTTGTCGTAAACTGTCGAAGACGATAGCGGCCCCGCGTCAACCTCCCGTCACCCGGAACGCCATTGAGTTGGCGGTACGGGTCTGAAGATATCGAAACATGTGTAGCTATTTTCTTCGGATATTCTTAAGAAAAATCCGAGATATTTCCAACGTGGCTTCCATAATATAATTTATATTATAAATGATGATGTAGCCCTCAAGTAGCTTCATCAGTTTAGCAATCAGTTCTCCTGGAGGTATGTGGGTGAAGGCTTTACCTCTGGCCGCTTTTTAAGAAGTGGCTGTTTCGGTACCTACCAGAATACTCACAAATTCCAAATTTTTCGCCATTTTATCAAAGAATAACTATTTGGCCACCAAACTGCGAAGAAAAAACGTACCAATTACGCTTCTCGCAGGAACAGTACTTAATTGGAATAGTTTTTTTTTTTTCAAATTATATGAAAAAAAAAATGGCCAGAGATACAACAATCATTGTTGTATCTCTGGCCATTTTTTTCTACATGCTATTATACCATGTAGGTACTGTTGTGAATTGAATGGGAATAAAGGCGCTTCCTGAGATCGCAAATCTTGCTACTTCGTGGCATCAAAAATCAAAAAGCTTGCAACTATATGGAATTTAAAAAAGATTTAATAGTATTATCTACTACTAAGTTGGTAGATAAAGTAGAACTACCTACTTCTAAGTAGAAAAAGTCTTCTTTCCGGAGGACCTTCGGTTCATCAACCGAAAACCGCTCTGCCCGCATACCCTAAACTAAAACACGTGCTCCTTTTCCCGAGTCATGTATTTCGTGTTCCAACATGCTAGTCAGAGAACTGGGCCAAGGCCAAGACATTTTGTAGATACTCCCTGCACATTTTATGACTTTCTCGCCGAGCGGACCTTCAGAATAACTATAAAACTTCACTGTATTTGGGGTTTTGTGCCGCTGTTGAGATCCCTTCTCAAGTTAACTTTATGGCTGCTAATTTTACTACCATGGACAGACATTATTTCGCTCTTTGGGATCTCCTCAACTATGAAAACACCATAAACTAGCGATTGCATTGTGCCTTGCTACTTGCTGGAGCTAGGATACCCTTCAAAACACCTCTAAGTCTTATAATTTTCTTATATACCTGTATTATGATGTTTTATCCCACTCTTTCCTATCTTAATTTTTCGTTGTATTTCGCACGCCCCACCATTCTTCACTTATGTTTGTATTTTGTATAAGTTGCTGACTGCTAGAATTATGTTATTTTTTTTTTTTTTGTGATTTAAGAGAGGACCTAATGGTCCTAATTATGTCACATGTTTCAAATAAACAGTCAAACAGTCTAAGTCGGAAAATGTCTCTCGTTCTTCCAAAATCTTGCAAATTTTACACCTTCAGATTTCCATTTTCACAAATTCAAGTACAAGTAGTTTTTATGTAGCGAGGAGCATTTTAATTTGTACTAACTTACTTACTGAATTCCTACTGGATTTTTCTTTTGACGGACACGGAGGTTAACCAAATTTCATTATCATTATAATATAAAACTACCTATCGCTCAAATGAAGCCTGTTCTTTTTTCTAATTGGGCCATATTTTAGGTTCAAGATGCTCAAAGAATTCATAAGGCTTCTACGAAATATCGCCGCACCACTGACTTCCTCGATACATGAGGCCCACGCGATTTATTACCACCAGTATCGTGTAAGTGACCAGTTGATGTCTCAACTCCTTTCCGCGGAGCTCACTCAACTTCCAACCAGAAGAAAGAAAGGGTTGTTGTCTGGCACCTCTCCGTTACGGCCCTCTTGGGAATGATTACGATCATCAGCTCTCATAAGAGGTCTAACTGCTGTTCCCGAGAAGAAACGTCTTTCATATCGCCAGGGAAGGTGAGCTGGAGGCTATTCGAGCCGTACTGGCATAGAATTAGAGAGCTGAGCGTTGGACATGACAGCACACCACAGTTTTGAAACGCATCATACGAAAACACTTGGACCTACGAATAATTTGTAATTGGGATGACCAACTATGGCGCGGCATGAATTGATTATCTTCGAACGAGTTATGATAATGATTCCAATAATTATTATTGATGATAGGCCTATCTTGTAATTGAATCATTTCTCTTTCCTTTAAAACTTTTGAAACAGTTCACTTACTGCCTGCCGGCCAATGAGGAAAAACTAAATAAAGCGCTTACGGAATTCTCCGGAATTCTCCACCGAGCTCGCTTTTAAACAGTAAAGTTAAATACGAGTACCCCCTTCCGGCCAATGTAAACACTCCACTATCGTTTAAACCCCGACATCGGGTATGTTTGAATTGGCTCTCAAAGCCGAAGGAATCCAATTAGCCCGCCTCCAGGACCGCGAAACGGTTTTTCTGCTTCACAGGGTTTCGTTCCGGTGTAATTCTCTTTTGTTTAAATTTTTCAGAATCTTTACTTTACTTGCAAAGCCCTAGTTCGGCGGTGGAAGAAGGAGAGAGGATGGAACGCTTAATCTCGTCGAGGGGCCGTTAATCACTAGGTGCTGTGTTCTTCGCTGTAACAAGCTGCTCGGCTGGAAGGCATGACATTGGAGGTTTACAACTTTTATTTTTCCGGTCATAGTTATTAATTCTTGAGGAGAATTTTTTTTCGTGTTTTGTTAAAGACTTTTTCTGTCCTCGAAAAATTCCGTTTTCCGGAGTGTTTAATTTTTCGAGGATGAAACAACGAGTGCTCACTCGTGTTCACCACGAAGTGTTCGCCTTCGAGAACTACAGATAGCTACAAACCCGCAGAACATTAACGCACACCGGAGATGGTATACTAGCGCCCGGAAACAGTTGAAAGTTGACTGGTTCCTGACCGA
This sequence comes from Pilophorus perplexus, assembly GCA_955831195.1. Taxonomy (NCBI): domain Eukaryota; kingdom Metazoa; phylum Arthropoda; class Insecta; order Hemiptera; family Miridae; genus Pilophorus; species Pilophorus perplexus. Next base: position 17,505,634 of record OY037011.1, on the reverse strand, counting down.
TGCTTAGCAATACCTAGTTCAAGAGAAACTAAATATACAACTAAATAAATTTAACAGTGGATTAAATTAATTATAGGTACTTCTTTGTTTCGTGTTATACCGAGTACATTAATTAAAATCAATCAACTTAATCACTCAATCCGCCGGGAGAAAAATTATCGTAGATAGATGCTTAACCCCCCCCCCCCCGCCACCACCACAAAAAAAACTTCACAGGAGTTAAAAATATATCAAGCATCAAAATTAATTAACCCCCACCTTCTTAACCCACCTCCCGTTTGGTCGTGAAAAATTGAAGCCCCCATAGACAGAAACAATACTGGCGTGCATACCAAATTTAATTGAATTCGGTTGAGCGGTTTGGTCTGTCGGAATGTCTGAGGCCAAAAATCTGTATTTCTACCGTGTTTGGACACGACCCTCGGACCTCGAAAAATGAGATCTGTCTAAAATCACTTAGGAAAACGAAATTTCATTCGACCTCCTGACATCCTTTCACAGGCCTCATTTGTAGCCCCAATGAACATTCGTATTTCTTCAAGAAGGCTCTTGGTGGAAGCAAAGAGAACCTACAGGGATTTACGACCCTACTTTCGAACAGTTTTCAGTTCGAATAAATTCGGACAGTTTCTCCTCTTCACAATCTGTGTTTCAAGTTTTCTGGCAGAATCCTCGTTCCACCTTTTCTGTGAGTTTTGAAGACCACATTTTCGTAGAGTTTTGAGACGAGAACCCGATCTCCCCGAATTTTCAGGGAGGGCGTTTCGGACTGTTTCTTGGTCGGGCAGTAACCCCCCCCCCCCCCCCCCCATTCGAAATGGAAAAGAAAGAGCCAAAACATGCATTTTGAGTAGGTACCTAGTAGGTACTACCTACCCTTGTTTTTTATTATAAAAGGTGTCTAACGCTTCAAAGTTCGTACCTATATTTCAGGTCAGGGCACTTGCTCCGCACCGAATATCGGGGAAAAAACATTTATGGGATGGGCGGGTTCGTCTCGGAAAGGGCAGAAGTTGTCCCGATCTTCAGAAGATCATCTTCTTGATTGTATATTAGAGACGCCGCGTCTCCAAACTTGGAATGCGTGACTAGCGTCTCGCTTGATAAAATAATTCCTATGCAATTATCTTGTTTTCAAAGAAAGAAGTTTACTTACTACTATTTTCATTCGGAAGGGGAAAATGTCTGTGGTATGTAGCCCCCCCCCCCCCCCCCCCCTCAAGACTAGTGTCCGTCGCATCTCTCCCCCTGATTGGTCTCATGTGGGGTTTCAAATCAATTAATGTTGATTGGCTCACACGACATTTTCTTCAAGGCTCTTTCCTCTCAAACTGTACATCTTGCATCTCTACAGGTTAGAACTTTTCTACTTTATTCGAAACATTAAACTACAGCCATTAGGTATCTAATAATATTATGTCATAGGTATTACTTACGTTTACATTTAGAAGAGGTTTTACTTGCACATGTTTCTAGGTCAGTTGTCATCCGGTGATAATTATAATAAAAAGGGTGTTTTGCTAGAAAAGATTCGACCCAAAATCACTCAATTTACAATACGAGATTGAACTGCAATAACTCATCGCAGGTTGAGTGGAGTGTCCATCACTGTAATCTGTAAATAGCGGCATGTGCTTCATCATCGGCTCCTCCTTTCCCAACCTAGCAATTTATGCGCTAGAAAAAATTCTTTTTGGATGTAAGGATCGCGGCTTCTTGCTATAAGTGGCACCTGCTCCCGGGGGTCCAGATGTTAAGAGAAATCGCATTCGTGCCAGAATAAAGAGCGCCCATTTCCGGGCGTAGGTACTTATAAACCTGAGATTGGCAAAAGTGGGGTTATATCTGAAATTTTGACAAAATACTCGGTTTACCGTCTAGTTGTGCCCGCAAGGTTTGCAGCTCGCTCGCCCAAACCCGTGGGGCGCTATGGGGATAAAATGGGGCTACGGGAGGGCTTTTGGCTATGAGATCGATTTGACTTCACTGTGCGGATTTATAGCGATTTATCACGTGTTTGGAACGATCTGACTTCACTGTGCGGATTTATAGCGCTTTCATGGGGCTACAAATGGGATTTTTGAAGGATCCCAGGGGGTCAAATATTTTACGAGTAAAAAAATTTTTGAAAAAATAAAAAATAAATTTTTTTTTCCAAACTTTTTTTCAGTGACCCAGAATTAAATTTTTGCACAAGTTACCTGTATCAAAGAATAATAAACCATTGTGTAAAATTTGCAGCGTTTTAGCAAAAATTTCGACGGTGGTCGCTGGTTATAGAATTTTGACGATTTTCTAGATATTACCTGACTAAAAACTAGCGAAAAACAATTATGCCGATGGGCATAATTATAAGTAATTTTACCTGGTTACGAAGCACAAACAATAACAGGTAACACTCGGATGGTAAGACGGGTCGAAAAGAAGTCGAATGAGTTACGATCCGTTCAATTTGGATGATGTTGACTAATGAGCGGGTATTAATTACTTCGTGTTAATCAATCGTCAATGTCAGTACCCCAGCAATTATTCTCAATCAATTTATGGTTTTGTTTGAAGCAGCCTCCTCTTCGTCCAAACGCATTTAGTAATCAAGGTCAGCACATGGGGTATTCTCCGTAGGGATAAATATACATACAATATTAACATTATGATCTTCGTATCGTCAAGAGCTTCATTTTGATCCATATCATATTATGTACCTTCCAACGAGAAATTTGTCCAGAAAATATTAGGTATTATTTATTATTAGTTATTTCTAACTTACCCCCAAATCCAGTCTCGCCCCTTCCGGTCCGTCCTGTCGCTTTTGATGCCGTGCTGGTGCTCCACGGCTTCTGCAATAAATTCATCGATCATTTTTTACCATTATCATAAACGAGCAATTTAGTTCCTCATCCATAGTAATTTGTTTATGCTTAGATCAGATCATGGTGAAATGATTCATGATTTTTAAAGTTTGCCTGGGTTTGTCTGCTCGTCTCCTCTTAAACATGGACTTCTAACCAAACGGGTCTCCCTAAATCGTAACACACATTTTGCAAAATGCCAACAAACGCCGGCACGTCAGGTGCGTAGAAAGCTCGCCAGCACTTTTTTGCAAACTGACGGCTGTCCCAGACAGGGCACCTAATCAAAGCCTTTCGCGACATTCCTGCACCATGGTGGACGCCGAGGGACCGGTTTTGTTTGTGAATCTGCGAAAGACAGATAGCCTGGAAGCTGTATAATGGTAAGTACGTGGTCTCCAGGGAAATGACAAACCGGACATGAGGTTTTTTTCCCCCAAAGTACAGTCTCCTTTGGGCTCCCGAAAGAGGTTGACCCGACGAGAGATAATGAGAAGTAATCTGGTTAGTGGCCTGTTGGGAGGTTTTTTCTCTCGTGCTTCTTCGATGGAGTCTGAGCTGACCAATCATTTCCATCTGAGTTCCAAATTCCGGGCCTCGCCCAAATCCGGGCTGGTCACCACAAGGGCCTTTGTGAATTTCTTATTCCTTTTTTATTTTCTGGTCAACCATTGCACTCTCTCGTAATAAGGGCTGAGGAGTTCTAATAGGTTTCCAACTCACCTGAATCAGGTGGTGCTCATTTAAAACGTCACATTGATAGGGGACACGTCGAAGCGATGCCCATATTGAAAGCGGCACTCCGAGATCCAATATCATGGGTGTGGGGGATCGTTCAATTATTCGGAGCTTCAACTAAACGTCTTCTAGGTTCATGTCAGTGGTGGTTCTTATATAATCGACATCGTATTAGTGCCGAATTAACATCATATGCCTCATGCCGCCAAATAGAGCTTCTCATGTCTACCCAACAAAAAGCGCAAATCAAAGAATATTAAATAGTAAATTTTACCCTTGCTGGACAAGCTGTAACAAAAATTTGTCTTGAAACACTGAGATTAACATCAGAGTTCATAACTATGTTATGCTTGCATGGTATCAGCAAGCTACAAGCGAAATTTGGTCGTAACAGTTACAGTTGCCTACAAAAAAAAAAAAGTTTCCCTTTGGATCATCTGCCGACCACACTCATGTTTGACAACCAATCAATAGAGAGACTTGATACGGCCTTGTCTGGTGATTTATGAACTAGCATTTGCTGTCTAGGACGTCGTGAGCTGGATAGACAGCTGGTAGCTTTGTCGTCGGGAATACAACACATTGTTTAACTCCATGTTAAGTAGCTGGCCACCCTTTTGAACTCAACTGCCAACCCCAATCAGAGGGCGAGATGATTCAATCCTGTGGTTTCTGACATTTTCATTTCTGCCTCGCGTTTCGAGTTATTATCGTTCAAGGCAGTCGACTGAATAGATCTATTGGATTTGTCATTCATCGGAATTGTGGCAATGAGAAAATTGTAAAATTTCTCCTTATCGGGTCGTGACGTCTCGCAGTGCACAGACGCTCAATCCCAGATGTGATGGCTTGGTTCATATTATCCAGAAGCTAAGCCATCTGATCGAATTGTATGCAAAAGTCCCTGAAGGATTGATCGAGCGTACCACCCGTTCAGATTTCATCTCATCCATCAAGAAAGTTGAAGGGAACCGGCAGATGGGCCATTCGTCTCCCAGCTTTTCTAGCTCGCCGCAGTTTTATGGCTATCCCTGTGCAATCATTACCTAACTCTTCAAGCCTTGATGGAATAGCATCGCGAATTCCGTCCGATAAATAGGCTCGAGTGGTTCACGAAAATATTTATATTTCCTTCAAGTGTCCATGTACATTGCAGATCACGGTAACTTTGAGCTTGGGTAAACAACTGTCCATAATTTCTTAGGAACAATTTTCATAGATTGATAGAATGAATTAAAGTATAGATAGTGATATAGTGATAGAAGTAAAATAACTAACTTGTTAGAAAATAAACCGATTTATTTTGAACAGGTTCATTGAAACGTAGCTCCGGCGAATTATGTTGACGTTTCGTCATTTTTATCGTCGATTTCTCTCAAGCTGATCGACACTCATCCCGCGTCTGTTCCTAGAAGCGGTGACTAGTCAGTAATGAAAAGAATTCGAATAGTTCTCAGTGCCACATAAATTCACTACAATACAATGCAACTGGGCAGTTCCTTTGTCAATCCCGTTGGCCGATGCGATCGACGAGTCCATTAGATGCGTTCCATTGCAAAAAAGGAGGTCGATCGTCTGAGCGTTAGTTACCGCAAATTCGTATTTATTTATGTACATAAAAAATACAACATTGAATTTCGAAGGTAAAAAGTTCCCAGCGGGCTTCCAAGAAAATCAAATTAGCGCGGTTTGTTCCACCTTGATTGAATCCAATCCAATTGGTTACTACGTTTAAACTAGGTACTTAGATAAGCAGTTAGATATTGAAAAACATTAAATGTAAATTAACAGTAAATTTTACTCTGCTGGCTAAATTTTTATTTAACTAACGTATAAATACGCAAATTTGCGGCCGTCTCAGATGCTTTTTTACGTTTGAGTACAAAATTTGTTGTATTACTCTACCGGAGTTTTGAGTATACCTACTCATATCTAAGAACTTTGCTCGGGGGGCCAGACCCCAAACCACCAACTTTAGATCAATGGGCCCTTTTCGACAGGTTTTAAACATTGGTACCTACAAAATTGTATTCTGCGAAGAAAACCTGTGAACATTGTCACGGACGGCATAGGTAGGCCTACCTACTAAAAAGAGTACCTACCCTTGTGGTGTCAAAGTTGATATTAGGTAGTTAATAAACTTCTTAGGTCGTTTTAAAAAATCCGATTCCACATCGAAAACCGTCCGAAATGTATTTTCTCTAATTTGATAGAAGTTTTTTTTTCTGGCGACGGATTCGCCAGATGAGCCTCATTTTCCGTTTTTTTTTTTTTTTTTTTTTTTTTCACAATTCCTTGACTTTGTTCATTAGATTTGTCGGTTCAGTCTGGTGAAAGACAGTTGATTATCATTCCATTTCCGACACTCGCATGCCACCCACGAAGTGGAAACGCAAACTTCGAAGAGTCGTTGATATCCAATACGAGGGCTCAAATATGCCACAGGTTCGGCCTTCAACAGTTAGAAAGTCAAGATTTGGGAGTGACTGGAATAATGAGATTGCCGCTAGTCAGTTGCCTCTGTGAACGATCGACCGGCTCGATCGGTTGCCTAAAGTTACGTCCAACTTGCCGACAAGCTCGCATTCGGGCGATCAGGCTCAAACTTGACTAAAATAGTGCGGTGAAGTCAAAATGAAAACTTGTTGAACTAACCCTGAAGAAGAAAGCCCAAACGAACGTTTAAAAACCATTTTCAGCGAAGCATACGCGCCCTTTTGCCTAATTCATGCTATTACTGGAAGAAAATGAAAAATGGGGATGGGATCCAGCTATCCGTCCAAATTCATGACGGTAGAATTCGCAATAATGTCTCGTTAAGGCAGGAACGATACCGGAATAACGGATAGGTACACCACATCTCTAGAGAAACGCTTTTCTTCTTTTCTTACTTTTCTTGCAACGGAAATACCGCATGTCTAGAGAAAAGCTTTTCTTACTACCAAGCAAATTTCAGTTTTGCTCCTCTTCATGTTCTCTTTTTCCTCTCAGGGCCACCGCAAGAATTATTCGAGATAGGTAAGTAGGTTCCATCAAGCCCATAAAATGAAAATTAAGTTTACTCTAATTTATGAATGATTTTTCTCATTCGAAAAAGATTACGCACCACCCCTGATGGCGTGTTTCGCGTTGAATTTATTTTGTGTCCAAACAAATCAACCGCTTACTCGAACGGACATTTTTTGAAGGCTTGCAACAAACACAAAAAGGCTTGCAAATTGCACATAGGTAGGTAGGTACTTCGTATAGACCGTAAGAAGTCAACTCAGTTTAAATTAACACACTAAACTCAAAAACTCATCCTAAACTTGAATTTAACTGTTTAATTAAAATAATTAGACCTCATGAATTTGTATCATTGTAAATAAATGTAATGCAATGCGTCATTAATGCTAATTAATACCAAACCATACGATGCCAATGTGCTTCGTGCTTCTAACGTGCCCGCGATTCGGAGAACTACGGTTTAACTAAGAATTAACAAGGCTATAAACTTTATAGCCTTGTTAATAACGATCCTTTATAGTATAAAGGATCGTTCATTGTAGTAATTTTATGCCAATCGGGTACATAGCGAAACTGTGAGCAATTAGGACCTCAATTTTCGCATTTTCAAGAGCTGTGTTTCAGAGGCGTGACGCCCTCTCGGCACCAAGTTGTTCCACGATCATAAAAAATTATGGGATTCGTGAGGCTTGTCAATCCTCTATCGCGTTGTATCTCCCACTATTAGTAGGCTATTTCTATGGAGATTCTGGAGACCCCATAGCATAAACGCATCTAAAACCTATCGAGTGGAAAAAATTGAAACGTTGGGGAACTATTCATTTCGTATGCACAACACCACTCTGCATACCATTCAAATATTTATATTATGGACATAATGTCTAAGTATATTATTATAGATTGTCAATTTTCCTGAATAATAGGATAATATCAAGGCCTCCGTAACATCCCTCAGGGAAATATTACGGAGGCCCGGTAGGAGCCAAATGTTCGCCGTAGATATTTTCTTCTAAATAAGTTAAATAAATAAACTTTGGTTAAGCTAATAAACTTAAGTTAAATAAATAAACTTAAATAAATAAACTTTGGTGTTATCAAAATATCAAATAACTACTTATCACCGTATGACGTCAATTTTACATTGGACGACGTCATTCTAGAAACCCACTTGATACCAAGTGGATTTGGAGTGTTGATTAACATTACGCTGTTTTCTGATCTCAAGATCCGAAACGAAACTTTCACATTAGGCAGTTGAGAGAGTTGTCATTATCATCATTACGAATCGCAAAGAAGACGGTTTTGCAACTTCACAAGAAATACCCTCACGTTTTTTACTTGTAAGTAACTTTTTTTCGCTGTGGTTATTATCAGTGAATGAACCGAGGTGAATAGTTTGAGGAACTAATTTTTTTTAAGTAGTTTGTCGCACCACTACAGTCCACAGATTGGACCTATACTAATTTTACAAGTTGATGCTGATGATTGCGATTCTGTTGTGGCATTTCCAGAAAAGCAATCAATGTAATCATTCGAAAACTCCCAAGTCCAACTGACAAAGAAAAAAACGTTAAGGGCAGCTGAGAAACGAAAGGACAACCCACCTTATTTGGCCGTCGTGGAGCTAGTTAAATTCCGCTCGGGGGCTTTGAAGTTGGAACGACAAATCGGCGCCTAATTTACCGGCTTATCGTGTTCCGGCGAAGTTAATTTGAAAAGAGCACGAGGGGGGTCGGCCGAGACGATCACTCCGGGAGCGAATCAAACACTGAAAAGAGGAGGCGCTATGGAGTCTGGAGAACGGGTCGGGGATCATCCCGTTCGCTCCCTTCCCGAGAAACGCCGACGATTAGCGGGAGTAAGCGAGCCGAAATGGACACATCAGACGATTTCTCATCAATCAAACATCAGGAATTTGCAGCACAGTATGTCTCTTGTCTGTATCATTTCATCTCAGGCAAAATGGCATGGCATCATTCACCGTCATATAATACGTTAATGCTGACAAAAATACAAATCCAATTCGTGATGTTCGTTGGTCATGATTCAAATTTCGCTTTTGTCCTTATCTGATTCTGAAGGGAAATGATTAAAAGCCTAACACTTCTTTCAACAACAATCAGTAGACAATAATGTATTTCGAGATTGAAACCATGCAAGTTTCTACATGAAAATATAGTACAATTTTAACTTAACACTTTAAATATAAATTAATGGTACCAAATACGATAGTAGGTAGGTAATGAATATTGTACATGCATGTGTACTAATTGCAACACAACTGGTTCCCAAACAAATGAAAAACTAGCAAAATTTCTCCGGAAGATATTGCACATGGACGACAGTGAACAAATCAATAGTAGGCATCGTTAGGAAAACCAAAAAACAGCAGTCTATTTTGGCCCAATGATTCCAAATAGTGTTCAATGGCTGGTTCATACAGGTAAGAGGTGGCTACATATCACAGAATATTAGGTTAAAGAACATGCAATTTCAGTCAACCTCCTAACGTTAAACATTGGGAGCCACCATGGAATAACCGACCAACTTGGGTGTCAAGAGTCCAGCCAAAAAGGGTAATGACGAAAACCTATTTCCATACTTTGATAACGCCATCTCTGGCAGCGCTGACCATGAAACACTGGGAGGAACCTTGGCACATTGTTATGTCTGTGATAGCGTTATGGTGGCCAATTGCAGGCTGGTCAGGGCCGGCTCTGGGTGACTCTTCAAGATTGGAGGGTTTCTGACGGCACTTGGTCTGGATCTCTTGGACAACATTGGTACCATCTATTAATCGACATCTGAAATAAATATAAATAGAGGCGTGCGTCAGTACGACTAAGGGAAGGTTTTAATGTGAACTGGTCATTTAAGCATAATATTCTTAACGCTCAAACGCTCATATTATGAACAACTTAAACACAGTTTGAGCGTTAAATCTGTTTTACATTCTAGTGAGACTAGCCTCAAATTAAACAAATCATCACACAACAGTGTTGGGCCAACACTCAAGTTCACGCTGTGACTGAAACAGCCTTATTCTATTGTCACAGTAACTGTTACTGTGCCCATAAACACAGTACGTGCCAGAGTAACTAAGTTCGTAGAAAGTCTTACTTATAGGAAAAGTTTATCTGCCCAGGAGTGTCCCCTCCAGCAGGGATAGCCATGTAAGAGTTGGCCAAATTGTCGAGGTCCCAATACCTGATTCGATGATCTGTTCCACCGGTCAGGAGGTAAGGCACTTTGTCCGCTATTCCAGAATACATGCCACAAATACTGTGACTGGTAGACTGAAATTGAAAACCAACAAATATGGACGTCAAGTGGGTACGACAAATCATGTTCAGCTTGTTGAGTGAAAAAGATCAAAACACCTGCGTGTTGGAAAGGGGAGGAGCTCCACTCCCCCAAAGCACTGTTTGCCTGGAACCACTTTCGATGCACCACAAGGAAACTTCATTGTTACCTTCGACAGCAGATACTAGCCACGAAGGCTGAGTTGGATGGCCACAAAATCTTCTGATGCGAGAACCTGTGAGAAACAAATTCCCCAAATATCATGCCACAAAATAAGGCCGTTGGAAACTACATTCAACCAGCAAACACCAAATAGTGAAGAGACTGGTGACAAAGGGAGTGTGTTTATTCAAACAGAACGTCACATAAATTGAACAGAAATCTTACCGCTTGGATGGACAATTGTGCCGATGGGCAGATGGAATCTGAGGTCCCAACTCGTTATGTATCCATTGTTTGTTCCAATAGAAAGACAATACTGATTTGAATCCATGTGCATAGCTGTCACAACACCTGAACAAAGCAATCCAAATAGGATTATTCACATGCACAACAAAATTTATTAAAAATGCTAAAATGAGTCAACAACGTTAAGGTGTTTCATTAACCATGTTTGATATCGTTATCCAGCTTCCAAGCGATTCCCGGGGACCGCAGGTCCCAACCTATCAGGCAACCGAATATTGTCGAGTACACCAGCACTGACTGAGTCCCTGTAATACACAAAACTTGGCATTCAATAATATTTGAACAGTTGATTCCTAGTCAAAACAACGCTAACTAAGATGTGCCATCCCTTTCATTCAGGTGGAATGCAGGCAATAAAAAAAAAGAAGGAAATTACCAGAATCTAAATGTGCAATGTCGACAGGTGCGCCCTCTTCTTCCAAACTAAGTTGCCGAGAGTCGAAGGTGGACATCTTACTAGAGGCATTATCAATTCTGCAAAGTAATTCAAAAGTCGCTTAGAAAAATTTGGAAAATAAAACCCAACTCGAACGTAAGTATTAACTAGCTGGCAATAGCTAGTATTGTGTTTTTTCTTTTTCATTACCTCAAAACAACAATGTTGCCACTTTGACTAGCCGTACCAAGAAAGGAGTTGTTGTTACAAAGAGCCATGCCAACAAGGGGTCCTGAATGAGCGTTGTACAATTGTTTCGCACTGAGCAGAAAACAGAAGATCTTATCTTAGCATTAGCTTAGACATAAAAAGTAAAGTATGGCTCAGAAAGGAACTAACCGGTTCGCTATGTTTCGCCCTTCCATTTTCCCACAGTCCCATATTCGAACACAGCCGTCATGACTGCAACTCGCCATGATGGTTTTGTCAGGAAATGAAACTAGCCTGAAAGATGGTAGAAATATGGAGTAAGTAGTGCAACAACAAACTAAAGTACAATTCTTTTATGGTAAATCGATCGATATCAGCTGTTATTTTGGAAGAGCTCAAGGCCTTTATGAAGGGCGAATACCTAGTGACTGGTCCAGAGTGACCATGAAGGTGGGAGACTAAAGCTGGACGCAACCGCCAACCTGGGGGAGACAATGGAGGGCGATAACCTTTCTCAGCCCATTCCTTCCCATGCAGAAGAGCTCGATAAAGACGCTCCCTGTGCTTTATGAGTTCTCGTAATTCAAGGCGGCAAGGTGCACACCTGTCTGTAGAGCAAATCATGGTTATCATCATCAATTCTTTGGTAGGTGGGACTACCGTACACAAAAAGTTGCCTTACATTGGATATAGGAGCGCTCCTGCATACTGTAATCAATGTCCAGGCTTTGCTGATTTGAAGGAGTAGGCGGCTGATGGCTTTTTTCTTTGCTTGTAATGATGTTGTTCGCATAGTCAGCAGTCCCAAACATGTGTTTCCACTCTTCGTTCATCTGACCCAACTCTTCATTGCCTCGCCTGACAAACGTAATCCAATCAGTGAAATCAAACTCGGCGTTCGAACGACACAACTGTGAGCCAAAAGATTTTAGTGAAAACGGAAGTCCAATTCGTACCCAGAGGTAATTTCAAAATTAGCTTGGAAATGTAACGAGCGGAAAATTAGCAGTCAGAGACAACGTGTGAAGTACGATAAATTCAAGAATGTCATTTTGAAAACCCCATTAGAAGGTAAACAAGAGAAAGAACAAAACCCGGACACTACAAACCTGCTGATAGGGAACGACGTAACATCACTCTTCGTAATATCACCAGCTTTGGATAACGTAGCTGAATGCGTGTGCACAGGAAACTTTAGGTTGTTGAGTTCTAACTGAAATTGTGCAAGAAACATTCAAATGAAGAGCTTTTAAAACATAATATTAATATGTTGTGGTATTTTAGTGTACTCGAGATAATGTAAAATGTTTATAAGTTCTAAAGATACACAAAATACCTTGCCAGTTATTTGTGGTTTGACTTCCTGCCCCATGTATCGATTTGTTTTCACTAAAAGCTTGGACATCAATACCAGCATCTCCTCGACTTCTTCGTTCATTCCATCTGAGCTCAGCCTCCGAAAGAGCTGTGAAGTTTCGAAGCGAAAAATTGACAAGAGAAAATGCCATTCGTTTGAAATGGTACGGCAAAAAAAGGGTTTAAAAAAATCAACTAACATTTCTCAGAGTGCTGTTCTGTTGAGGGGAAGCAGGCAGAGCTGATGGTAACGAGACGTGCGTCACTTGCCCTTTTCTAGCGCTTTGTCTATCACTTAGAGTTTGAAGAAGAAGGTTCAGCTCAGAGCTTCTTATAACTGTATCGTACACCGCACGAGGAACAGGAGGCTTTAAGGCGTTTAACACCATGTACTGCAAAATATAACAACGTAAGCGAGTTAGGTTTTAATTACATAAACATGAACTAAAAAAATATTTTGAATGATAAAAAAAATGAGGAAATACTTCTTTTTCAAGTTGGGTAACTTTGTGTTTCAAGTACGGTTCAATCACTGACATCACTTTGCACTGAATATCAACAATATTTAATGTTGTTGCCAGAGCACTTATAAAACCAACGACAGCCTGAAACACAAAAACGGTTCATTTGAAGCAATGTTTTGAAGTTGAGAGTCCTCTTTCACCTTTCATCAGTGCGTTTTATACTTGATAACTAACCTGTCGAATCCAAAGGTTTGGGTGGGCAAGGAAAAGCGCTGATTCGCCCAGAAGGTGATAAAGCGCGCTTTTATGGAGTAAACCCAGTTCTGTCAAAGCAGTTATAGCATTTATGGCCTTACGCACAACAAATTCTTCAGTGTCAGTAAGTCCCTTGAAACAACAATAAAAATTAAGTTAAGTCAAATAGAAGCGTGAGATAACACAACAATGAAGGTGTACGGTAGAGTGCTTACCTGCTGCAGTAAAGGAGAAAGAATGGGAGAACTATGCACTCCGATGTAGGCAGCAACACCAACGATGCAATCAAAAAATGATCCTCTGAGTTGCTTATCTTCTTTGTCATTGAGAAACGTGATCATATGGGACAGCAAAACGTCATTAGCTGCAAACAATTAAAAAATGTACCGGGGAAATATCTGATAAGTTATGAGGCCCAAGCGGATCAATACCGCTTAAAATTACACTTTATTTTCTACCTTTTTGCTTCCCAAAGAAAACGCATAATTTAGTAATGCCATTTTCGATGAGAGTTTGTTTAACAATGTTCTGAGGGTCAGTCAGAAGTGCTGACACGTTTTGCTGCATCATTTGATGAAGAGTGGCAAGTTCACTTTCATAGCTGTGTCTCGGAGATTCGCTGTGGCTAACCTGCCAATGTTCGAGTAACCTGCGGTATAACGAAATCGTTACGTTTAGCAGGCAAAAGAGAAATCACTTCGCATCAAAAAATTCGTAGAGGAGGACTCACTTTAAGGATATTTCAGCCAAAGCTGCTATGTTTTCAGCAAATGCAGTTCGGACAATGACAGCGTCATCATTAGCCACCTACAATTTTCAACGCAAGAAAACGCTATAATAGTAACATAATATGAATACATATTATGTAATTGAATTTTCAATACTACGAGAGAGGATTTGCCCACACCAATCAAACGAAAATTGATCATTCCACGCACCACTTCATGATATTAATGGGACAAATGTAACATTGCTTACCTTTAATCCAGGAAGGATGTATTCAGGAAAAACATTGGCATTCGAGGGAGGTACAACTTTGACAAACGAGAGAGTTTTCGTTAGAGAGTGGACGGCGTGAACTCTCACTCGGGCAGATGAATCGTTGATCAAAAACATCTATAAAATGAAACATGACGATCAACTAGATCACAAGTTTCATCGGCTCAGAGGTGAAAAATGTAATACTTTGGCATACAATATAAGGAAGGATCCTGTCCAAAATGACTTCAGAAGATGTATGGGCAGCCAACTCGGTAAGGATTTCCAAGCATTGAATTTTGGAATTTGAGAAATGAAGACCCCTGAAAGGAATACAATCAACTGAATTGGTGGAAGGGCAGTGTAATGAATGGATCCAATGAACCCCAGCCAGGGTCACGCACAATGGCGGTTATTCACTACCTGATGCATGATGTTACCAACGATGTTATGAGAACCAACGCATCACAGCCAGTTGGTAAGAGGCCATTTTTCTCATCCTTCTGGCGGTACTCCTGCTCGGCTTTTGTTAGCAAATCTATAATGTTATTGGTTTCCTTCCTCAAACTGAAAAATAATGAATCAGAAGAGGCAGTACGTACAGTTGGTTGCACTACCTAGTATCAAGGAACGAATATTACTAGATTTTACCTTTCAATCTTCTCGTCTGGTGATAAGATCGGTTGAGCTGTAAGGCGGCCTAGCGCCGAATGTTGAGACCCCAGAGTCGAATGGGTTTGCATGTAGGAATGAAGGAAAGTGTAGAAATACTCCGGAAACAGTTTCCCACGTTCCTGATCGAGGTACAGTTCTGCTGATTTCCGAGAAGCAGGGTCACGCTTGATCATGTCCCGAACTAGGTCCTAAATTAATATATAGATGTTATATATAATGTCGTCCCCTTTGGGGCCATTTTGACACCAGAACGAAGCATAGGTTTAACACCTACCCGCACGGTTTCATCTTCAATTTTATTAAGGTAACTTTCAGGTGAGTATTCTCCGGAGCGATACGATAGAAGTTGAGAGAAATCAAAAGGAGGCTGCCCGTCTGTGAAAAGCTCAGCTAATGCGCACCTGTGGGGCGTTAAACAATAGCATTAAATAAGTTATCGTATTTTTTCAAATGTATGAAATACAGATACAAATTTGCCTCACCCAGCAGAGAAAATGTCCATGGCAGGAGTCAAATCTTCTTTCCTGTCCTCAGTGAGCAATAATTGGCTGCTGACATCTGGCCCAAGCGTCTTCACAAATCTAAAAAAACAAGCGCTTGCTGAAAGTGTTATTTTGAAAATTACCGGTCGAACACAGTGAGTTAGCAGGCAACATCTGACCTCTCAGGAGCGATGTAACACGTCCTACGCCGGGAAGTGTCGAAAAAGTAAGAAAAATCAGCGGGATTGTCTTCCGGAAGATGAGTTGGCTTGTATGAAGCAAAATCGGTGAGAAGAACCCAATGCCACGATGTGATCACGATGTTTTCCAGTTTTATATCGCCGTGGCAAACCTGTAATGTAGGATAAAAAATTACAGCAACGATGGGGAGAGGGGGTTGTGACCGAGAACGAATTATGGTGAGCACCGTTGTGGGCGATGGGTAGCGAAATCGTAAAATTTAATGGATTGTAACAAAATTTTTATAACAAAAATTAATGTTTCACCTACTCCAACTTTGTGGCACCTGTAGAGAGCATAGAGTATCTGGAATGCAATCCATTTTTTCTCAATCGGAGATAAAAAGGGTCGAGTTGAGATGCGGTCATACAAACTGTACTTTACATACTCTCTCATCAGAAACCCCGCTTTGTCACTCAGCTAAAACCAAGAAGTGACAAGTATGTAATACGTAGACTCAGGAGGAGGCCGTCAAACATGCAATGGCATCAAATGCCAAATTTTGACATCAGAGGCATTGTGTGCAGAGGCAAAAAGACACAGAAACTCATAACCTCCCGTAAAACAGGGTTGGTAGAGAGTAACGTTCAATGAGAACTGCTCGTTAAATAGAACAATGACATTTACAACATACTATTGCCTGTTTGAAAGGTAGACAATTAGCTGCATTGCAGAGTTCACTGTGGATCCTTTCAACACGAGCTTTGTGTGAAGATAAGGGCAAGCTAGGATCGTGGATTGCAAAAACTTTGACAACGATGTGACCCTCCTGCGACTTAGCTCTGGCCACTTTGAAAAACCGAGTGCTACCCAAACTGAAAAAACGAAGATTGATAGGGTCATGCAATTGAAAATAAAGATTCCAAATACCTAACGTGAAATATCAAGATTGTCCTTACTTGACATCAAACTGAAGGTGTGAATGCTCAGTCAAATAATGTTCCACGGGAAATATTTGAGACGGAGCTATACCAACCAGTTGGTTACCCATTGTACCTATCTGAAAGTCTTTCAGTGAAAGAAAATTGTGTTCACGCAATCATCCTATAGTCCAGAGACAAGTTTGATAACTTACTAGATTTGCGGGGGAACTAACCTCGATAATTACTCAATCAATATACTGCTGAGCTATACCACGCATGAATTCATTTAATTTAATTCATTTATAATTACCGACAATCATCTCAGACAAGAAAATCGCACGAAACGTTTTTGACAAAAACCAAAATATTGTGAATTTCTGATGATGACGAAGATGATAACCAATGTTAACACACTTAGAGTTTCCTTGTATTAGTAGACGTTCATGGCGGACAATATTGCTATTTAGCAGGCCATACACAGGCAACACTCCAACCATGCGAGTTTCCATACAAAAACTGTGGCGCGTCGAAAAACGCTGCAAATTTTACACAAGGGTATATTATTCTTTGATATACGTTACTTGTGCAGAAATTTAATTCTGTCAATGGAAAAAATTTAAAAAAAAAAATTGTTGGATTTTTTAAGTATATTTCAACAAAAAAAATGTTTGGATTTTTTCTTTTCAAAAATTCTTTATTTTTTACTCGAATAATATTTAACCTCCTGGGATCCTTCAAAAATCCCATTTTTAGCCCAATGAAAGCCCTGTAGATCGCCACAGTGAAATCGGATCGTTCCGGGACCCCCAATAATGGATTTTACGTCCAAAAATACTTCGAAAACGACACCTAACTCGATTCCATAGCTAAAAGCCTTCAAAAACCCCCTACCGTAGCCCCATTTTAGCCCTATAGCGCCCCACGGGTTTGGACGATCGGGCTAAAAACCTTGCGGGCACAAGGAGATGGTAAACCATGTACCTATTTTGTCAAAATTTCAGATTAAAAAAAAAGAACCCTACTGCCCAAAACGGCCCGGACGGCGTACGGCCTTAAAAGGAAATGTTTCGGATTTAGAATGTAGACCTCTTGAAACGGATAATGTCAAATTTTGAGGCCGATCCGAGTCGTCGACCTCCGTCGCGAAAACAGGTGTATTATTCCAAGAATAACCAAAGAATAAACCAAAACCGGCAGCCCCCTAATCATTTGCAGTGACAACAACAGTACATTCGGGTGAACCTAGTGTAAGGAGCGAGCTCAAAAAACCCCCCTCAGTATTTTACACGATTTTGTTTTTTTGCATTTAAGCGAATGAAAGCCTCCCAAAACAAGCACTGGTTAGACATACAGAAATGAAGTTTCGGAGTCACCAAATTTATATTTCAATTTTAGACATGTTTTGGACTATAAGCCAATAAAATTTAATTTAATGCCGTAAACGATCGCAATTAACGGGATACCATGGGTAATGTAGCTATAATGAAACCAACAGGATTCTTTTCTCATTCACAGCTGTATTTGGAGATATTTAATAATATTAAATAGATATTATCTCCTACCCCATCATGTGCTGCAGCACTTTCTTATCTTGCATAGTATTTTAATCACATTTAGAAAGTTCGTTATCCAGTGAAGTGTTGATGGGGTTTCTTCTTTCTCGTAGATGCAAACAGCTCGTAGTGTTCCGTTTGAACTGGGAAATGGGGGGCATATCCATGTTGGGTCACCCAACTTGGGTGGTAGGCTCCGAACTGTCTGAAGCATTTTGATGCCTTTGGGGAACTTCTTCCTTCGCTCGAGATGGTACATTTGAAGCGTTGAGGGTAGGTTCGGAGTCGTCTCATCAAACAACTTTTTTTTTTTATTACTCTTCTTCGAAGCCATTATAGAATAACTAATAATAATTATTCCTAATTATTAGGAATTTGTAGCGAAAGAGTAAATCCAATTTCGTAGGGATGTAGGTAACGTCTGGTCCATTAGAAAAGAAAGAAACTCCAGAGCTGATAACCGAAGACGATCAATGTGATCAGGCCGTACCCCCCCAATATCCTTCTAGTAAAAGTGGGTGAAAAAGCTTCGCATATTTTACTAACCCCCTGCCAAAATATTCATGATTTTGATCTAGCGATATCAAATTTATTAATAGGTATAGGTAATATAAAATAATATTTCGAATTTTTTCAAGGATCTCCTTGCAGAATGTGTTTGTTGACTTGCTCACACATCCGCAGTAGTTTGAAGAAAAAAAAAGCTTAACCTCAAGATTTGACATTTGTCAAGCATACCCACCTGATTACGTAAAGTGAGTTTTACGTAAAGATTTTTGACCTCTTGGGCCTGTCATGACGGGACTCTAATTTATTAATGAATGGCTTTAACCCAGCTGCACTTTTATTCCCCAAAATTTCCAGTCTTTAACCGGATTCGAACCCGGGCCCTCAACAGAATGCTGCGCGAAGTGGCTCACACCCAGAACCACATGGCTAGGGCCTACCTGATTACTTATTGCTGACCATTTTCATCTGTCATCGTGAATACCGAGTGAGGAAATTCGTTAGAACGATATTGCGATTAAAATTTTAATATTGACCCCTCACGCTTTCTAATAATCAACTCTCCTGTTAATAACGTTTTAAATATTAAGCTCACTCAAGCGATAAGAAACGTAATATTATATTTCACTCAACGTTCAAAAGTGACAGGACAAAATTATTTTTAATAACAAAATATGAAAAGTAGAAAGCCGAGAATTATTTCTTTTGCTTCTTCTTTTCAGCCTCTTCCTCCTTTTCCTTTTCAACTTGGGTGACGATCCTGTCAATTGTGTCCAGGTCGAGCATCTGAAACAAGATAGGACATGTGAATATAATTAATAATCATCGCAGTGAAGGAACAGTTCACAGATTGCTCTGCTCCCACCCCTGGCCAGTTGGCATACAAATTGGAAACCGAGTATGGGAACTGAACCCAGTCGTGGGTGTATTGGGTACCTAGTCTAGGTACCCAACACATCTAGGTAACCTAGATGTGATTGAGTTTCTTGAATTTTATGAAAATTTAAATTTTTTGGTTTGTTGGGCGGAGACCGAAGGGGCATACTCCGTGTGTCAGTGTGCGTGGAAATGACTGGATGTTCAAGGGTAGGTTTCCCAGGTACCTCGCTCGAGGCATTGAGAGTGCCTCCCAGAGTTTCTCTGCTGGGGAAGGAGGATCAGATAAAGAGTATTTTCACTGGAGACGTCCAGATAGGACACTCCTTCAAGGAACGTCGCCGACGTTTGATCCGTAATTATGAGAGGTGCTGTGGGTCCAGGCGAGAACCCAGTAGGAGTCAGAAATCCCAAACGAATGAGTGCGGTGTAGACGAGGGGTCCTTCCCCACAATTGATGAAAATGCATTATGGAACATGTAAAAAGATGCAATCAAGAAGACGCGCATGGGGAAAGCAGTGGAGTCACTCCCACACCGTTGACTTCGTCGTACAGGCAGTGTCCCACGTGGGATGCTGATCGCGATCTAGCAGATCGCTAGGTAAGTAGGATAAACGTCTGTGCATTGCAGCTGTACACAGAGTAACCTCCACGAGGGAGATTTGCAAACACCGAGCACGGACAGTATCCTGCCCTCCTTGTGAAATTATAGAATGAGTATGATCGTATGAGTAAGACCTATAAAATCTTACCTTAAGGGGTTCGTTTTTGCGCATAACTGCAATCTCAAGGTTCTTTTTCCCGCCTTGCACCACTTCCATCAAGGCTTTTACGGCTAGTTTGACAGCATTATCTTCTTGTGAAAGGTCTTCGTTGTCGTAGTTCTTCTCAAGAAACTCTTTGACAGTCTTGGCTCCACGTCCAGTCGCATTAGCTTTCCATTCGTAGCAGATCCCCGAAGGTTCAGTCTGCCAAAGGTGTGGCGTTCCATCCATGTCAAACCCACCAATTAGGCACGATATACCAAAAGGTCGACGCCCGTTACTCTGGGTGTAGCGCTGCTTCAGCTTTGCTATAAAGTTACTTATATATTCAACTGTCACTGGATCTTCCACGGTCAGTTTGTACGATTGACATTCAGTTTGAGCTCGATTTATCAGAATTCTTGCGTCTGCGGTCAGACCTGAAACAAATTTAGATTCGATTTCATCCACTGTATTTTACAAAAGGCAATTGACAACTGTGACTGGTTCACATATGAAAAAAGGGATTTTTACACGCTCAAGTTCAAGTATTCTAGACATAAATAAAAATAAGAGAAAATTTACCTGCAAAGGCTATCACGATGTGGTTGTCCAAAAGGCATATTTTGCGGACTGTTCGTTCTTCCTGGAGTTTGGCGACTGACTTCTTCTCCACCCCAAGCACGACGCAATCATTCCCACGAACTCCCACCTGTAAGTAATACGAGAGAGAAACAACCCTTTTATTTTGTAAAAAAAATTTAATACCTGATCAAACTCTCAAACACTTCGAATAACGTTATACACGTGACTGGAACTAATACAGGATTTACATAATCTCTAAGGTTCATGATTCAACAAATAAACTATCGCCTCAACGACGACAGTGAGATTTTCAAGAAGATTAAAAGGGAATTTTTGCAAAATGTTTTTAAACAGCCAAGTAAACCTTATTGGGGTGTTGAAACTATAGAAGCCCCCATGAAGGCTTTCCGTAAATTATTTATGTACCTATAGGTTTGCCATCATCTTTCTTTCGAAAAAAAAAACGGACTTCGAGGAATCAAATTACAGACGATTACGGACTTTAACAGACGACCAGGCAGAAAAAAACGGACAGGTCAAAGAATCCTTTCAGATCAAAGAGTCGAAGAACCGAAAAAATATGTCAGGAATGTCTTACAATAAAAGACACAAAACTTGTGTGTGAATTAAGACTTACTTAGTAAGACACACATGTCTTAATAATAATATTATTATGATCACACAGGTACATTTTGCAAACAAAACAAAAAAACTGTGAAGGTGCCAATGATGGAAATCACGGACAATAGGATCTTCGGAATTAAGAGTAAAAAAACTAAATTGATTATTATACCTTCCTAATAAAGAATAATATTCCTATAAGTAGGAAGTGAAGACAGTAAGTAGGGACTAAGCACGGACTGACCCTAGGTTCATCGCCTAGGGGGATGAGTCTTGGGCGAAACTTTCAGATCACACAATTCATTCAACGTATGGCAAGGCTTGACACAAGGCCTGTTTTCAAAAAATGCAAGTAAAGTATAATAACGAATCATTACCGCAGTCGACCCTTTACGAACGGCTTCTTGAGCGTACTCCACTTGCAGGAGATGCCCGTCGGGAGAGAAGACGGTGATGGCTCGGTCGTACCTGGCAGTTCCCATTATGAATTATGTACCAAATCTTGAAATTAGAACTTCACAAATACAATTACTCGGAGAAATTCTCCAGGAGAATGCAGAATGACCAAACAAATCTTGGGACAGTGACCGGGGAAGGTTAGTTTATGAGAATCAGCAAGTCAGGCTACCCACTTACTATGGCAACACTGTAATTTTATATTCAAATTTTCTATCATTCTCAGCGTTTTCTTATTGGAGACACTTCTTGGAAATATTCAAAATAAAATCTCGGAAAAGTATATCGGATAATTTAAATATATCGTAATTATTTATTTATTAGGGAAGAGAGGTTGATTTCTTTTCATTTGGGTACTTCAGCAGGGATGAAACAGTTGACAAACCGAATAAGAAGTTGATAATAGAGATGGGCATCAAATACAAATGTATCGAGATAAAATACACCGATATTTTGAAATGTCATCGCAAGAATATCGATAGTGAAAGTCCGTTAGTTCAAAAAACGAAAAAAAAAATAGATAAACAACCTAAATAAACAACCAAAAAAATAAAAAATAAAGAATAATAATAAAAAACCATAAAATTTATTTATTTTATCTCCCTTATGGGGAGACCATTTAGATCATGTCTATGTCAACAAAACAAAGCCTATTACTACCAACAGAAGTAGTAACCAGGTAGTAACCAAAAAACGTTGCACGTTTTCCGTGATTTCATGATTACACAAATTCTTGATTAGACACAAATTTTTCCTGACCCCCTCGCCTTAGACATAGACATGTCAAAAAATAATTAGGTATTTTTTGATTTTGATTGAAAAATTAAACTTACGGTCTTGTACACTTTTTCTGTCGATATTGTACATAATATGTACAGGTATTATATTATAATACCTAATATTGTATAATATTGTACAATAATAATTTTATTACCTACTATTGTACATAGTCCGATAAAAGGCGGCAAGGTTTTTAATACGGGAGGATTTTTTGCAGGTTTTCGGCTATGATATTGAGTGAGGTGTCGTTTCGAAGTATTTTGGACGTAGAATCCTTAGGGGGGGTCCTTGAACCATCCGATATCACCGTGATGATCCGTGGGGTTGTCTTGGGCCTACAAAATTGGGCTCTGCAGAGAAGGGTGGCAGGAAGTCAAATGAGGTGTCCTTTTCCGAGTAATTTTGGGCGCATAATCCATTTTTTGGGGTCCCACATCCGTCCCCAAACTCTACAAGATAATTCAAAAAAATTTAAATTAAACTTTCTTCTTATTGATCTTCATAGAAGAGTTCATTACAGCACAATTCACAGAATAATAAACCCTTGTGTTAAAATTTGCAGTTTTTCGTATCATTTATCGTTTAAATTTCCAAATTATAATTTGGAATAGGTAGGTAATTACCTATTAAAAATTTTTAAACTTTCTTGTGGAGTTAGGGGACGGATCTGGGACCCCAAAAAATGGATTATGCGTCCAAAATTACACCTCATTTCAATATTATTATCATTTAATGATCATAATAATAATAATAATAATAATAATAATAATAATAATACATTGTATCCGGTTTGTTCCAACAGAAGGGCCCACCCTTATCGATATTATCGAGATATCTCGGTGAGCGTCATAGATATCAAATATCAAAATATCGGATGAAAACTATCGATATCAAATCGCCCACCCCTAGTTGATAACAATTTGGACGGATAACAGTGACATTGATGTGAAATCGCGATCCATTTGTCAACAAATCTGCATCTTTGTGTTCATCCTCCGAATTTGTCTTCTACTCGTCACATTTTTGAAAGAAATCATTTGAAGGTTGGAACTCAGTAACCGAACGAGTACGAAATGTCGGGTGAAGAAATCGACGACGCAGACCTTTATCACGTCGACTTCACCACAGCATCTGAATGGGAAGTGTTTATAGCAAGGATAGAAGAAATCATACAGGAGTGGAAATTATACACAAGATCTCTCTATCCTCCGAAACTGAAAATATCCTTGGCTACGTGGCATTCAAGATCTGAAGACGTCTCTTTCGCTGGTATAGGATTTACTGCAAGCAGACAAGCATACTGAAACAAAGGGACCGTGCAGTTTCAGTTGGGGCTGCTGTTCTAGTGTTGTTTTATGACAACCATGCTATAATATGGCATTTGATTAATTATGAAGCACGTTTGGGTTCCCACCTTCATAGAAAATGCCCAACATATTGTTCGCTCACACAGTGATTAAATTTACTCTCGCTTTGTGAGATCTCACTATATCAAGTTAATTTCTTTGTCCCGATAAATTCCTCAAAAGGCCCATATTGCGAATCATACTATCAGATAGTATGTATTACATTCCTTTTTTGACAATGGCGTCCGAAACATAAGTAAATCAGGTTATTTTGCTTTCAGATTTTGAATTCACTATCACACACCACTATGCCACATTCCCTGGATCGGAAACGATACCCGTGGACGAAGGAAAAGGTCACATGCCAGAGGCACTAGAAGAGGTGATGTCCTCAGATAACGATTTTCCTGCTCTCGAGATTCTTCCTGGTGGCAACGATACTAGACCGCATGTTCTTGCCAGGTGACTACGAGAGCCTTTCTGTACTCGGGAACTACCAGTTACTTGTCCAAAATATTGTTTTTAATCTGAGTAGCAGTCACCAGCCTTGCGATAGGAATGAGGGGAGAGAGGAGTATCAGGAGAGGAAAAATTTTCCTACTACTATTTAATGTGGTAAATTTTAACATTCAGATTTGCTCAAGAACTTTTGGGAGGTTTTTGAAGGTTGCGCCAACTTCATCACGACGTGATGATATAGTTGGAAGACCTTCAGAGGTTCTTACGGGTTTTGGTTTATTTAAT
Organism: Pilophorus perplexus; assembly: GCA_955831195.1. Lineage (NCBI taxonomy): Eukaryota > Metazoa > Arthropoda > Insecta > Hemiptera > Miridae > Pilophorus > Pilophorus perplexus. Next base: position 17,481,159 of record OY037011.1, on the reverse strand, counting down.
AAATTTGGTGTATTATTCCAAGAATAATTAACTTTATTATATTTACTTTAATATACTTTATAAAATTTATTATTCTTGGAATAATACACCTATGTAATCGCGATGGAGGTCGAAAATTCAGATCGGCCTCAAAATTTGACGTAATACGATGTCTAGATTCCAAAAACGAAATGTCCGTCCGCCATGATCCGTTTTGGGCAATGGGAGTTTTTTTAAATCTGCAATTTTGACAAAATACACGGTTTATCATCTAGTTGTGTCCACAAGGTTTTCAGCCCGATCGGCTAAACCCGTGTGATGAATTGGAGTAATAAGGGTAAATTGCCTTTCACAGGAAATTGGGTAAGTTATTGCCTAGCTAAAATCCAATATTAATCTGCGTCATCATAGCTAATACTGCAGTTAATAAGTGTTGTAAACGAGTATAATATGGTAAGCTTTAGTGCAGCAACTTCAATTACATGGCTGTTACTGCAATTTAGCGTAGTGATGAAGAGTGATTAGCTAAGCCAAAATGCAGTAACCAAATGCTCAACCACATGTTAAATCGTTAAAAAAATAACTTTTTTTCAAATTGCTATGATACGATCTAAATACCAACATAACATAATATTATTATGACGCCACTGTTTGCGAAAAAATCACATTTCTAACTGGTGGCCTGGCGAAAAAACGAAATTGAAGGGTTTTCGGGGTTTTCTCCACTTTCATGGAGTTAGCACTACAGTACATAGGTGAAATATTTTCACCTACTGTAGGTGAAATATTTTCCGAGCAATTTTGGACGCATTATCAATTTTTCGATGTCCCACATCTGTCCGAACAATGTATGTACAATTTTTTTTTTTTTTGACATGGATAATATCATATCCATTGGATATGTCTATTGACTGGCCTACGTGAGCATGAAAATTAAGATAAAAAAATGCAACGTTTGCAATGTGCGATGTTTGAAATTTGCAGGTTTTTCTTTGAATTGCGCTGAATAACTACAGAAAGTATTAATAGTGAAAAGTACTGACTAATAAACGTTATTAGTCAGTACTTTTCACTGTGCGCTTTTCCAAGTTTTCATTTTAATTGAGAAGTTATCTGATCAATTTCAGATGGTACGGTCTTCGCGAGTTTGTTGTATTGAATCCGGTGAAAGGTCCCATTACCCAGGAGAGCAAACTTAAAGTACTCCTATCATCCCTGTGTATCGCTGTCAACAGTACTGCCTGGTAAGTAAATAGATTCTTACTTAGTACATGGAAATACTATAATCTCGCCGATGATTCCTCTACAGTGACCTCACTATGTTGTTCAAATTCTTTTTACAGTGAACTTCCGGTGTTTGTAAGGTCTCTGGAGCTCTGGCAGCATTTCTACATGGGGATTTGTGAAGGCCGAGGTGTTCGATCTGAATTTGAGATGGTTCATCTAAAGAAGGTGCTGTTGTTGGTCGACTCTGCATTTCAGTCATATCTATTGTCTTTACGATTGATTTTAACTATTGAACTCGTTTGTTTCAGGTTCCTCCACAGTGTAAATATCTGACTGGTCTACTAAGTGTCTTCAAGTCCAAAGTGGGCAACGGGCCGACTGCTGAACCAGTCACTGTAGCTGCACGTTTCTCGTATGTCCTTCCTGATTGGTCGATTTTCAACTGGGCTGTTCAACCCCCTTCCTTTGATCAAGAATCTCCTGAAGTTACTCAAGAATTGCGTGATCTACCAATTGGTTAGCCTAAAGAAACGTTACCCTCGTTCAATCAACCTTTTTAAGTATTACCTTTTTTTCATTTTAAATCTATTGCTTCATATATGATTGAATAATATGATTAAATTTTATTTTCGATAATACGAATTTCTCTTTTGTTTATGCTGATTTTGTTTATACTTTTGTTAGGTTCACAGTGTGAAGCTATCAACACTTTAACACTCCACACATACTGGCCTGAAATTCTTGAATCTGTGGTAGTTGACTCAGAAACATATTCGGATTTTGAACCTCTGGACGCGCCAATTTGGGCGCTTAGTGTTGTCCCGACTGACAACCCCGTTTGTCTTCTCACTGACTATTTGACTGAATTCACCTTGCTTGCATCGTCCACATCGACTACCGAAGAACTTATTGGAGACCTAGCTGCCCGGGATTTAGGTATGTATGTAATAAGTAAAGTTTACCTACTTCATTGCCTCTTAAATTACTTTTATTGAGTGCCGCTTTCATTTCGAGTGGGGACACTCCGAAGTTAAACTTGTATTATTTCCGTAAGTGCTACGTCGCGAATTCTATATTCTTGTCCTTAGCTGGTGGAGATATGCTACAGCCGTTCAGCCTGTTGACAGAGTCACGAATCCCCAGTCTTACTGGCATGCTGACCTCAAACGTCTCCAGGAAAAGAGCCAACGAAGGCCCGATACCCAATAAAACACTTATGCCAATTATATACTACTTATTTCCTGATGCTGATTCAACTGAGGTAAATAAATTACGAGGATAATATTACAGATTAGGTTATGTTGTATTTTTTAAATTGAAAATTGCTTTGCAGAAATATCCATATCCAGGTGAAAATGATGCGGAGAAAAGCTCGGCTCAGGTAAGCAATCATTTGCTATCTTCCATTTTTTCTAGAGGTAGAATAGCTCTATTGGACTTGCCCCAAAATCTTGGAACTTCCCCATTGGTCGGTCCTACATTTTTTTATATTTTGCTTCCACTATTGTCATTCAACTAAGTTTGACTTCATGCAGCAAAGAATGAAGACTTGCGGAGTCGACAGTTTGGTGTGGAGATTGGCTGTCATGATGGCCCACGCACTCCATATGCTTGGTGGTGCAAAAGCAGCCGCACATTTGTGGCACGAATTTTGTCAAGAACTCCGCTTCAGGTGGACTACTTCCACTCTCATTCCTGGGTAAGTCTTTGCACTCGTTTCATACTCGTTCGTTAGTTTTTGGACCCCTGTGGTTGGATCACTTTTGGGCTGAGGAAAGCATGAGGTGAGATCTGTTTCCTAAGATAATGACTGAGAGCATAATAAGATATTAAGGAGGTTTGTCTTAGAAGACACATTCAATGTGGATGCACGCAGGGCTGATAGAGTTCATAGATTAGATATTATTGAAAAATCCCTGCCTCGTCTTTATAGAATCTCTGGTTTTCAACAGACAGGATGATTTGAGATAACATTTTATATTTCCAATAAATACCTCTCAAATGGATATAGTACCGTCAATTTATACATCTTCACAAAACACACTTTTAAATGTAAGAGCACATACTGTTATGGTAAATATTTCACAGTTTTGAACGTGAGCTTTGGAATGTTATTCAAACGTCAGATTTTATTCCTAAACGCACTCCTACAGTTTTCGCAGTCACACATGTACTCCAGTCATACTTGATTTCTCCGAATGTACAATATTTACAACATCGAGTTTGAAATATCTTCTTTCTGTATTAGTACACTAACATTTTAACAGTTCACTTGTTCGCATTATCCGTTTTTCCTTCAATAAGTACCTTCAAACGTGATGGGCTAAAACCAGGGAATTTATTTTTGAGTATTCCCAACTTGGGAATATATTTAATCCTTTTAAAACCTGTTAACACTGTGTAATTAACCTTTTTAGGAAATTGTTTAAAGTAGCAAAACGTTTGAATTAATCCAAATGTTGCTTCCTGGGTACACCAATTTCAGAAAAGCTTTCAATTTAGCGACGCGTTAAACGTGAATAATACTGACGAATTCTTACGGGGTGCAACTTTACCCGTGTAACAAGCGCTTATAAAGCCCTTATTGACTACTAAAAGAACCAAAAATCTGCGTACAACGAAGATAAACATTTCTTGTTAACTACCTACATTGGCATGAAATGTAGGGTACAGCGCATCTTTTTTCTAACTATGGACTTGAGGGAGCCAAATTACGGAATGGTCGAATATCCATCTAACTAAGGACATGAAGGAGCAAAATTACGGATTGGTCAAATATCCATCAAGTAGCCCCAGTCGACACAGTAAGCTGCTGGTTGGTGCATTAGATGCGCAATGGTACCCCCTTCTTTTGATTCTATTTTCCTTGTAAGTTCATGTTTTTAAGGGTCAGTTGTTCAAGTTTGCACTTTTTAAGTTGTTTTTGATGAATTTGACAGTCGGGAACGAGAAAAAATATATAAATAAATTCCCAGGAATTTATAAGATGCAGAATATTTCCTCTAATTGCCCATATTTCTACGAATATACCTACCCAGTGCCCATCATTGTTCCTACCTCCATGGTAGGATTCACTGTAGGTGAACAATGTACCTGGTACCGCCAAGTTGGTTGACATCGTCTTATGAACACGAACTACATATCTACCATCTTAAAGTTCTCCGAGCCCGTTGTGATCATGTAGACTAGTACAAGTACAAGTGATTTTCTTAAATGTTTCAAATCAGATTAATAGTTTACGACGCGAACAACACTTTACAAAGTTCATGAAACTTTGTGAGCTTCTCCGGTTTTCACTTATCCCTAATTCACCATCTATTACATAGGTATCTGTTGATTTACACTAGGCTTTTTAGTTGGGAATCTTTCGTTGAAAAATTATTTACAACTATGGACTTATTTAAACCTATTCAATAACATGCCTCTTGTAGGTCTCTCTGTCTGAGATTCATCTTTGATTTCCACAGAGAAATTATCACCACAGAAGCCTCTAGTATATAAGTCCATGGTGCATGGTGGTTTAATGTCACGACATGTGGGTCACTTTGCATCTGGCCGTAACAAAAATATCCAGGAACAATTTGTTGCGAGATGTGTAGTAACAAGGAGAAATTCTCGACTCCATTAGTTCGTGATCCACAAGTCACAACTTGTTTCACGTACTTATTCCGACCTGAAGATTTATCACAGGGGAACGAGTCCGTTTCTTGTGGTGGGATTCCTCGCCATATAAATATCCATGTCGTGGTCCGTCCAGTTGTCGCTGGTGTCTCCGCAATAGTTTAGCGTATGTGTGGATCCTGCTGTGGAATAGCGACTGCTCGGGCGCATGTGATCCCGTTGGTTCCTCGACCGACGTCTTTGCTGCGTTGGCTGTTGGGCCTGCGGTGCGTAACCTGCTCCCACTCTGCTCATCCTCTCAGACATAGCCAATGATTGTCTTGATTGCCTCAATTCTGAAAAAAAGTAAGATTAAGGTTTAAATTTTGTGTTTAGTCAACGTCTGGTTGGTTGTCTAGGATTGTTGGCTTAGAGGGACCGTGTCTGACTGAGCAACGCCAAATGATGATAGATGCAGGTGAGGTCTTCGTTGAAAAATTTCCTTCCGATTCTTGCTGCTATCTACTTGCTACTTACCTGCCACCACAGGGCCACTTACCAGTGCCACAGTGACTATGGATTATCCTGTGACACCTGAAATTAATCCAATCGAAACCCTGAAACGTTATGTGTCGTTTGTCATTGAGCCATCGTTCCAATCACCCCTTGTCAGAAATTAGGTAGGTAATGGGCTCCTCGAAAAGGTCGGAATTTCACATTTCTAACAACGGGTTTGGATTCAGCACAGGTCATTGTCTGTTTTATAATTATTCCACCATGAACCGCTCTCTCACGAGTAAGGCCTGCTGGTAAAATTACTCTTTGCATCATGCTTTAATGTTTACCTTTTATATATACAAGCGCAGGTGTAGCAAGAGTAGGAATTAGACTCAGGGAAGATTGAAAGAATCCAAACTGACCAATCAACCATCCAAGCGTTTTGAAGCATTATAAGTATGTAGACAGACTGATGGAAAGACGTCGCCGGAATTTCAGGGAAGACATTATCGGAAACCCATAGTCAAGCACTTTTCCGTCTTGAAGCAGGTTCGAAGAGAAGTTATGCAACAGAAAGGGAAAAGTCAAGGGCAGCAAAATCCGATGTGTTGCTCAGGTGTGGCGTGGCGGTTTGACAGCTCCTGGCGAATAATTCACGTTCACCCTAACACCGGCTTCAACTTCCTTTCTCCGATGTGCCGCGATCTCCGCTATCACTGATTTTGAAGGTTCAGAGTATATACCGACACTATGTCAAGATTATAAAAGCTTGGAGAGGTTTTCAGATGAATTGCGTTTACATGGGTAGTTAGAAAAATCTCTTTAAAAAAAAAAAAAAAAGAAGAAATTCTTGAAGAAAATTGAAGAGCCCAGAAACGGAAACAGTGAAGGAAGCGTTGGAAGGAAGTTCGGCATTCCATTTCAAACCCCAGATACCTGGTCGTGTTGTGACGAGAGTGGATGCGAATGGGCCAGAGTTGAGATACCGTGTAGATGTGGAGAAAGAGTGCTGGCTTTGGCCGTCAGCTACAGACCTTGCTCTGGGCTTCTGGGTTATTGGAGCCGCGAATCTTATATCGTCTGTTAGACAAGCTCCTCGGTTGATGGAACCTGTGTCAACATTGCAACAACCTGTTTGTCTGAACCTTCTTAGTAACATACAAATATCCTTTTGAAAATCCGAAATAAGATTGTTCTGCCTGTCTGTTAATTTGTTTTATCCGTACAAGCGTGTGTGAGTGTTTTAATCCTGGATTTCTGTGTCGGCTTGTTGTCCTCTTTGAAGATTACTGTAAGCAGGGTTTACGCATTTTCCTCGTTCGGATCTTCCTTGTATATAGTTTCTAGTAGCAGACAATACGAACGTACTCCTTACGCCTATTCAATGCCGAGGAACTATTTCCTTTTTCTCCAGCAAACTCGTTACCACCATTGTTGGTTATAAGGATATAATATATTATTATATTCCTATGTGCCACATTTCAATAACTAAATAAAAAACAAAAACAAGAAAACATGACTCCTCTATTATGAAATCATCACATTGGCTACTCCTGCGACCTAAAAGCTAATGCCGTTTACCGTGAAGGTTTTCAGTTCTCCCTACCCTTATCCCTCAGCACGAATTAAAAAACGTGATAGCTGTTAATGTACTCAGTTGCACTTAGGTATACTTACCAATGCATTGTCCTCTACTCCTTATACCTACACCTCATGTCACTACATTGTACAAAACTAATCCGTGTAAAAATACAGCATGCATTATTTGGTTATTGTTTCTACAACCAACAACTATTAGTTCAACCTGGAATCCCGAACTAAGTTACTTTAGGTCTCTGTTAAATATGAAGAATAACTCTCTTCACTGTGAGGAAATTTCGGAATAATCCACCAAAATGTCCTCATACTCTACTCACATTTAAATATTTTACACTCAAATATTTAACGTTTACGTGTCATCATATATCCATACAAGCGGTATGAAATTCAATCAATAGAAGAAGGCATGTAGAAAGGGTTAGAAAGTTTTAGAAATAAAAGGAAAAGGTGAGTTGTATGAAAATAGATTTATTCAATAATTTACAAAGAGTTGGGTTTATAAAAGTGGAGGGTTAGTACATCCAGCATAGATAGATACTGAGAGAAATAAATTAGGTACATGCAGAGCTCTACCACAAACGTTTCGTCTACTGAACATAACACCATCAACAGTAGATTTTCAAGAGTTGGTGAGTTTTTAGAGGAAGCGGGTTAAGAAGTTTAGTAAGATGTCGCCACATTGTTGCGTCACAGTAACCCTACAAAAATACCAAGTTCATTGTTACAGTCACCAATCAGGAGGTAACAAAAAGTTTCTTATCATAAGCAATATTTACAGTATTACGTATTCGTGTAGGGAGAACTAAAAACTAGCGCCTAGCACTCATTTCTACAAATTATTTTCGCACAACGAACATTCGTTACTAGCGTGTTGTCGTTTGCGTAGAAAAATAATTCATCAGACAAGATAATTTTGAAGTGCGGCTACATGAGTTATAAATTGTTTGCTTGTTCAGCTTACCTATATGAGAAGGATGTGGGCATGTATGGTTTGCTTATTATCCTAATTTTAGGAATGCCGTTACGGAATGGTTTTTTTTTTTTTTGTAAAGATAGTAATCCTAACTAGTACATTGGTGTTTCCAATTCCATAAGGCTGCTCAGAAATTTCAATAGAAAAATGGCATTCAATTTATGGAATTGAAACTTTTATCCTAACCGTAAACGGTTTCATTATGGCCAGTTGCACCACGTCGAGGGTACTTGGTAATGTGCTGCAATGCGCCAAATTTATCGAAGATTTTGCCCTCTCGAGCGTTCCAGAGTTGCTGCCCTGTTCATAGTGATCCAGGAAGTCGGAAAACCTGGAGACAATTTTGAGGGATGAAAAAAAAGAAAGAAAATTGTATCTACGAGATGGCATTCATTATAACTATTCCGTCCGTTTGTGCGTAATTTAATATCAGCTTCCGAAAAGTGAGTGAAGTGTTTGAACGAATGAGCACACACGTATGAGGTAATATTTCCTAATTTAATTTATGGCACCTCCGAACTGTTACCAGCTAATGGTAATTCTGAGTTACCAGCGAGTTCAGTGATCTTATTTCATATTTCATACATCTGTCCACCAATATAGTGATCGATTCCAATAAAACTTCCCATGTACCTTACTGGGTGGAATTATTCATACAACACGGTGACGGTCGATTATACCTGACCCCTGCGGGTGTCTCTTGCTTCAATCAAGTTGGACTAGAGCTGGTCGCCAATCCTAAAATTATCTTTAGAAGTTATTGATTCGTTGGTATCTCTCGATGTGATGCAACTGCCTAAATTCACAAGAAGCCCACTTGAGTGGTTTTGTTGGCAGTTATTCTTCCTAAATCTTGTAACGTCTTTAGGCTCCCTAAACCATCGCATAGTTCGCGTTTGTCTTCTATTAAATGATTTGTTACTACAAGCATTGGGTGGTATAGTTTCGTTTTCTTCTTACATCTTGTAAGTTAGTAGCAGAAGCGATTTTGTTAGGCGTTGTGGAGGCTCACGTAAAGCTTACGCCGGAAGTCTGAGAGATCTTCACTGTACATACCTTGCCTGTCGACATGGTATCCCGGCCGTGGCCTGGACAGAGATCGATTGGAGTAGACGGACACTTGGTCCCAGTCTTTGTGACTTGTGAAGGCGTTTAGAGTTGCCAGGGAGGACAGGGGTCCTGGGCTTGAAGCTGGACAGCACGCTACTGGCAAACCTGAAAGAAAATTTAACCATAAGCGCCAATTATGAAGAATTGCTGGGCTTGTTCCGAAGTGCTATCGTTATCGGCAAAACCTCTGTTGCAAAGGAGGTCCCCTAATGAAACTTGAATTTTCATTTGAAACCTGTTTCGATTCGCCGTCGGTTGTACCTCTTGATTTTGCCGGCGTATCGATCTTTCTCTAAAACTGCCTTGTTATTTAAGGTCACCCAAATGTGAGAGAACTGACAATGAGTCAACCGTGGGTCTCACTAATGGTGGGTGGATGGATGGATATAGTCACCTCCTGTCACCCCTTCCCCTAACTCCTGTCGGTAGAGGTAGGCACCATCATTCTTCATCGGTTTTCATTTCTCATGGAATGAATAGAATCAATACACGGTATCTTGGGATCTCACATTAACAGTTAGGTATGCAGTTGATTCATGCATCATACGGGGTCGACGTGAATGTGAAGGCAGCATGATTGTTGGGTATACGGCACTAGTGAAATGGTAGGAGTGTCCCCGCCTCAGCATGAGTCCACACTGCGTGAATGGTACGAGTGGCTCCGTATTGAACGTGAACAACATAGGCGCACCTGAACGAATTTGAGCGTGATCTGTTATCAATGTTGGGCCAACATTGTTGGCGATTTCTTGTTGACAGTAGTCCACCTGGTGGACTCCACCATCCAGGAAAGGTCCACGCAGATGGGATGTCTCGTCGCTTCTACTACAACTGCTCATCTATATATATAAAAATTAATCAATATTTTGTTGGTGATCGCATAACTTGAGAACGGCTGGACCGATTTGGCTAATTTTGGTCTTGAATTATTTGTGGAAGTTCAGAGAAGGTTTATATATAATATAATATAATAATGGAAAACCGCTATATTTCGCCGAAATTCCTCTCAAATTAATTCGACGATTCAAATGACGGGAAATGTTAAAAATCCGTACACTGTTAAAATCTCTCCTGTTGAAACATTCAGTATGGGATGTCTGGGATGATGTATGGGATGTGTGTGGGATGTATGGGATGTATGGGATGGTGTGTGGGATGTATGGGATGTGTGGGATGTGTGGGATGATGTGTGGGATGTGCGGGATGTATGGGATGATGTGTGGGATGTCTGGGATGATGTATGGGATGTGCGGGATGTATGGGATGGTGTATGGGATGTGTGGGATGTATGGGATGGTGTGTGGGATGTATGGGATGTGTGGGATGTATGGGACGTGTGGGATGTATGGGATGTATGGGATGGTGTGTGGGATGTATGGGATGGTGTGTGGGATGTATGAGATGGTGTGCCCGATGTATGGGATGTGTGGGATGTATGGGATGTGCCCGATGTATGGGATGGTGTATGGGATGTGTGGGATGTATGGGACGTGTGGGATGTATGGGATGGTGTGTGGGATGTATGGGATGGTGTGTGGGATGTATGGGGTGTGAGGGATGTATGGGCTGCATATAATTGGTGATAGACGGGAATTTGATAGGTACTTCACTACAACAAACCAACAAGCGTTGTTACTATTAAAAATTAAGTTGACGGGTGCATCATCGATAGGTGATGGGCGGGAATTTGATGTTTCGTGCGACGCACGGGTGTCCCAGCTATGAAATAATGAATTTTCAAAATCTTTAGATAGATACGTAAAACAACGAAACATTAATTCAATCTTCACGAACTCTTTTCAATATTGCAGCATTCATTTCGGCAGCCTTCAATGATGTCTTACTTTCTTCCAGATTATTCCAGACTAACAGTGTACTTAAATTTTATTTTCGTAACATGGTCATCCAGTTTATACGGGACAAATTATGTTTCATTTTATAAATAATTAAAATTTAGGACCTCTCAGCGACAGCAACGCGTCGCCGGGTCAGCTAGTTTTGTATAGAGAACGAACGACCATGGGTGAATTTGATTAGCCTTTCGAACCCCCCAGATGATTAGCTCCAAGATGAGGAAATTCAGTGGACAATAAGGCAGAAACGAACAGGGTGTAAGCCAGCAACGTCTGACACAATGGCCCAAAGCCCAAAAACCCAACAACTGATTTCTAGATGGGACCAGGATTACGCCTCTTCATCCCCATTCCGGTGGCCTGGTTGAACGACTCAATCGGACCATAACTAAATACCTTGGGATGTTCGTGGATGCCAGCCAGGACGACTGGGATGACAAACTCTCTTTGTTCCTCCTACCACTCAGGGACACTCGTCCCAAAAGTAGCGGGGACATCCATACCACCTGGGGACACTCGTTCCTAGGTGAGCGCGGGCTGGGGACTCCAACAATTCCCGGATTGGTGAACGTACTTGTACTTATTATTAAATAATGGAACGTGATTAGCTGTATACTGTCTACTTATAGCCGAAGGTTGTAAAATGGTTTGAAAGCAGTAAGCTCCACTCGCCTTAGGAAGTTTGCCAGTCTTTTGTGATAGCCAAAAAGAAATACCCAATTGCAAATTTTTATCGTATTTTTAACCTAGTTAGGGTACGCGAAATTACCTCGGTCCATCATCATGAACATACTTTATGAAGAATATCCTTATGTTCATTATCCAGATTATTTACCGTTTTATCCTCAATAGTTGATCTTACCTCCCACTGGAAGCCCCATTTTGCCGGGATGACCTCCATCGAGTGTGTGAAGTTTCCTTGATCTCCGTCTCGACGTCGCCACAAATATGATAACTGCTATCACTACAGTCCCACAAATGGCTGCTGACGCAGCTATCGTGATCTTGTCCATGTTGTTCGTAGGAGAATTCACCGTTCGCACTTCCCTGCATTGGTTATAAGGCACGTTGTCCGGTTGAACGTTGATCTCTTCTAAAGACACAACGCACACCACGATGCATTCCTGAAAACAAGTAATTGAGCTCTTCAGATTTTGTTAGAAGAATCCTATGAGGTTTTTAAGATGGAAAATTGTTTATATATTTACAGCTGTACTCTAGACTAAAAAAGATTTAAAATTCACTAACCTGCGATGGTACATTTTTTATTTTGAATTCTCGCTCGGAAGCTTCTAGAGGAGGCCCTTGCTTGAAGCTCTTGTCTCCAAACAACCTGTAGACAACTCTGAACCCAAGTATGTTCGCTGTCTCTGAGTCCCACTGGATTATCACTGAATTGTCTTGGCGGTGGGCTGATCGCACAACGACGTCTTGGGGTGTCCTGAGGAATGAAAATCGAGAATGATGTCATAATGCGATCATAGTATGTTCGGTACCGTCGGCCTAATGGGAAGAAGAACTTCCATGAAAGGGTACGAGTTGAGAATTTGAACTCTATTCAAACGGGTAGCTGTACACTTTGAACTTGAATTACGTGTAAATGGGGGGGTTGTCGGGAATGAGCTTATATATACGTTTCCTGTCTGGCTACACTGCTTTTGTTCGTTAAACCCTGGTTGCCTATCTACATATTGACGTTTCTTGAAATTACGCTCCTTCGGGGGAACAGATGCAAATGGTGTTCATGCCCTTAGCTGGGCCTAGTAACTAAAATTTAAGATCTGATTTTATTTGAAATACCGTGAAGTGAATTTCAATTCAAATTTTAGCAAACAACGAATAGCCACTTGCCTTTTCTAAGGAAATTTACCTCGGATGATGACCAAGTACTAGCGGTGGTCTATTATGTTGTTGAGGCCACGGTGTGCTCCGAGACATGACGACATTACCCCGCCTAACAGTTGTGGACGGAGTCTTCTTGGTTGGAGACGACGTTGTTGTACTGGGTGCTCCAGCCGACACACTCGAAAGTGTTGTCGTCGTCACTGAGGTCGACGGTGTCGACGACATTGTGGATGTTGTCGACGGAGAGGTGCCAATAGTTGAACTGGGTGATGTCGCGGGCTCGACGTATCCCACTCCCACTCCGATTTCTGGTGGAACCTATGACACAAAAATTAGTTCTTCCACTACTCTTTATTATCGTTGTATCTATCTAATTTATCAGGGGATTTCAAATTTCCTTACTTCTTCACTTTGGCTAATCCCTGATTGTTGAGAATCGACATCCTCAACATTGTCTAAAGCGTCTTCAAGAACGGGCGTAGCAACCCCGGGTTTGCTGTTGGTGCAAACGAGTTCTAAAAGGAAAAGAAAAGGACTTTAAATTTTAACGGACAGTTGTCTAATGTGTAGTAGGTATTTCGTGGTAACATCGTTACCTTCTGGTTCAATGTTGTAAAAGTTTACATCTACGAAACGTGGAGGTGATCCACAGAATTGGGGATTTCTTTCTCTGGACGTGACTTGAAGGTCTCCTCTTCGAATCCACTGAGCAATCCACCTGTAGAGGAAATGGAAACATCACATAGGAAGTTAGAATTACTCCTCGTAGAGTTGCTTCAAAGTGGATACTAAAGTACCCGCTTCATTCCGAATCTAACTCTTACCTTAATCGGCAGTCACAGTGGAGAAATCGCCCTCCTAGTGAAAGACCTCTGAGAGTAGAATTGAGATGAGCTATGGCTGGACCTGGCACTGTGGACAAAGGGTTTCCATCCAACGCTAGAAGAGTCAGAGAAGGGTTGCCGAGGAAAGCATCCAAGGGGAGTTCAGTCAACAGGTTGAATCCGATGTCAAGAACCTGGAACATGCCCAGAAAAGTTGGTGGTTATCGGTTCCAATGAAATGCGGTTTGCTTCTGCCATTAGACTTCTAGAACGTAAACTCGCGAGTTTACCGAACCAGAATAATACTTTATGAAATGGAGCTTTCTTCTTTGTACAGCTTTCTATACCTATATGAAACATCTGTGCGTATTGAATTATTTTCCTTTCAGCGAGTTCCATTCCAAATATGAAAAGTAAAGCTTACCCTCAACTCCGAAAGAGGGCGTAGCGCCGATGTTGGAAATTCGGTAAGTAGATTGTTGAGGAGGCTAAGAGAGCTGAGGGTATCACTGATCCCTTTGAAAGCGTCTTCATTTACTGACTGAATTACGTTTCTCTCCAAATTGAGAGCTGTGAGGGAGTGAAGTCCGTCGAAAACTCCTTTCGTGCCTGCAATGCCAAGAATATGTATTAGGGAAAAGGTTACTCCCTCTTACTTTAAATTATAGGTATTCGTTTTCAACAAGCCTCTTAGTTTTTTGTAATTAGGGGCACATGGAGTGATTCCCGCTTACTAGGTAGTTCTCGCAGGGCATTTTGTGCCATATCGAGGAAAGCCAGCGTTCTTAGCCCCCTGACAGCTTCTGGAACTTTTTTCTGTCTAGTTGCTTTGAGGTTTAGGTTTTTCAGGCTCCCCTCTAGGCCTGCAAACGCTTGTCTCCCTATCGTGAGGTTGTTGTCCGACAACTTGAGTGTTGCCAATGACGATAGTGTTGAAAATGAGTGATCGGATATCCTGTAAATTTGGAATCATAAAAAAGTTGAAAAGATGATTACTGTTTTTTTTTTCTCTCTCATACAAGAAAGGAGATAATACCAGTTCAACCAACTTTGTTTCATTGGCATTTATTTGAAACACATCGTACCTTGTAAATTTATTTTTTGAGAGGTCCAAAGTTGTAAGGTTCTTCAATCCCCTCAGTGCGTCGGCGGGCACTTCTTCGAGATCATTATCTTGTAGGTACAGGTTTTTCAGTGAACCCTTCAAATACGTATAAGCGTTGAGACATACAGCACAACAACCTTGATTGTAGTCAACAACTGGAACTCACCTGAAGCCCTTCAAAGGCACCATTAGTAATAGTTTTTATCCGGCAGCTCGACAGTTGCAGATTTGTGAGTTTGAGGTTCTTGAAACCCCCGGGAGCCAATGCTTTGACCGAGCTGTTGTTGATATAAAGCAAATCTATGCTTTTTCCTCGACCAAACTTGTCCAGGGCTTTCAGTAGTGTCTGTGAAATTATAACATAACGTTGATAAAATGTATCATTTAATAATAAACCGATATTGCTTAAGAACATACTACGAGCCTCTCCCAACATTGGAAAATATTTTAATTGTTATCTTTTTCATTTGATGAGTTTTGTTCTCAGAACTGAATGCAAAATGAATTAAGGTCAGGTTGAACTTATGTGAACTTTGTTTCGTCGATCACGTGCTCTTGTTGCGCAAAGTGATGTCCCCGAGGTATTGTCTTTTCACAAAGGAAAGAATTCTTTGATCAGTTCAGCGGAAAATTCTCCTAGCTCTTGCTACCGCCCCTCTGTTATTGAAGACACAACGGTGGAAATGTACTTCCCTTTAGCTTCAGATTTCAATCCGGTTTTCAAACCTGCCTCCGAGTTTTTCGTTCCAAGTACTACAAGGAAACTAGAACAGTCTAGTTTTGCTTGTTCAAGTCGATATCTGCCGAATGTTGAATGCTTGTCTATCACGATGTAAGAGGGTTTCTAATAGAAAATCTGTACCCCCCTCAATTGCTCGTTTACCGTTTCAGGGATTTGCAACGCGACAAAAAACATTTTTGCTGATCGTTGATCTTTCATTATTAATAATAATTATCATAAATTATTTATGCAATCGTAGTTTAAGCCCGTTGACTCTGAAGACAAAATCAAAATTTGCGGGTACCATCTCGCTTTCTTATCGCTTTGTTGACCAACAATGATGAAACAAAAGGCCTCATCGTTTAACTGCCGATTTTTAATGTTGAGGTTTGCTCAATGATAGTGTGCTTGGGCTTGTCAAATTGGAGCAATAAAAATAATTTTTATTTTATAATTATTAAAAATAATTATTGTGTTTCGGAGTGGTTCATTACCAGATTCCTGGAGAGAGCAGTGAGTGCGTGAGACCCATCTACAGACCAGGCTATCTAATCAATCTTCCACGCGGGCGCAACCTCTGTCTCCTCCACCCGCTCCCAGTTGCTTTGCAAACCCGACCAATCTAATCCCGTTACCCAGCGGATGGGTTAAACTACACAATGTCTTACAAAGCACGTAATTTGCACTAACATTAGTAGCCATTTTGCAATCGGGTCCTCCCCTTACCTACCTATGTTGGTACTCCAGTTTTTATTTTAAATCCTGCGCTCGGGAGAATGTAGTGAAGATGAATGCATTTTGGTTTATTATTCTTGGAATGATACACCTATGTTTTCGCGACGGAGGTCGACGACTCCGATCGGCCTCAAAATTTGACATTGCCCGTTTCAAGAGGTCTAGATTCCAAAACCGAAATGTCCGTCCGCCGTATGCCGTCCGGGCCGTTTTGGGCAGTAGGAATTTTTGTTTAAATCTGAGATTTTGACAAAATACTCGGTTTACCATCTCGTTGTGTCGAAGGTTTTCAGCCCGATCGCCCAAACCCGTGGGGCGCTATTGGGCTTAAATGGGCCTACGAGAGGTTTTTTAAAGGCTTTTGGCTATAGGATCGAGTTAGGTGTCGTTTTCGAAGTATTTTTGGACGTAGAATCCATTTTTTTGGTCCCGGAACGATCCAATTTCACTGTTGCGATCTATAGGGCTTTCATGGGGCTAAAAATTTGATTTTTGAAGGATCCCAGGAGGTCAAATATATTTCAAGTAAATAACGAAAAATCTTAGAAAAAAACTCAAAAAAAATTTTTCTTAAATTTTTTCATTGACAGAAAACTCTGCAAAATTTCTGCACAAGTAACCTATATCAACGAATAATAAACCCTTGTGTAAAATTTGCAGCGTTTTTACTTTGTGCTCGTTTGCTATAGATATCTAGGTCCCTAATTCTTCTGTTTCATGCTTGAATGATCTTGTTCACGCACCTACGGATTGAATCGTATTTCAATAAAAACCGTAAAAATGGAGAGGTAGTCTCTGGGTGTGTACCACAGTATTTAGGCTGGAAGGAAGGATAAGATTGGGATCTGATCCTATGTTGGGAAAATAAACAAGTTCGGCCGAAAATCTTTCCAGTAAATGGCACGGGTTGGTTACGAAAAGGCTCTTCAGTGAAGAGAAAATCACGAAGAAAAATACCTGTATTCAAACCGTACCGGGAACCTCTCCAGAAAAGCGAAAACTAATCCGCCAGAGCGCACTAGCACTGAAATGAGAACGGGATCTGATTCATCTTGGTATTCGACGACCTTTCAATGATCCTTCACTTTGGAGTGATGACGCATATTTCGATACTGACGGCCAGACGCGAATCTGACGGTTGTTTTGGTTGTTGCAGTCGAATTCGAATCTCAGAATAGGGAGGAATACTCATTTCGTGTCGAAAAATAAAGGAAATCACAACCAAAATTTGGTAACATTTAATGTTATGGAGGTTCTCCACCGAGTGGTGGTTATCTACTAGAATAACCTTTATCTAGCCTGCACTTAGATAACCCGCTTGTGAGCCTGCAGCCTCCCGTCCGATTTTTCATTGGTCAGTAAGTGGCCAATCATACAGCTTTCTACTCAGAAGCCAAGTGCCAAGTTCGGGGTTCCATTCTAAAAATTAATTTTTGGTGACTCGCCAAAAATTCAAATTGCACTGGAGGGGCCCAAAACCCACTTTTCTCATATCCTGACGTGAAGTAATTTCTCGGAAAATAAAGATCAAGACACGGTTCTGGATTTTCTGCTAACGCCAAGCCAATGAAGTCTGACCGGAAATATGTGTTTACCTCATAAGGCCGGTGTCGTACTGATGATGGTCTAATCAACTGAAACGCGTCTACAGTTATATATATTTTTTATCGTGGACATAGACTACTTCGTCTGAAATCGTATTTTTTTATAGTATGTAGTGAACCACAAAATCCCTTCTATCTACATCTAAAGTTGCATTTAATGTCACTAATTTAGTGACATTGCTCCTGCATATTTCTTTCATTGAATTGGAAGTGAGCATTACTCACTATAACTTGAAAGGATCGTATTTGAAACGTCACGTAAACTTGATTGAGAGGCCTGGAGTACCTGAAAATCGACCATGTCACATTGAACGGAAAGTTGATGGAGAAGATTGTAGGCGCAGATGCAGGAGCTCTGCAGTTCAGCAACTTGGTGATCCCAAGGGCACTGCCCGCTGACTTCCTGACCGTTCCCTAGCACCATCGCCCCGAGCCATAACGCCAGCCAAATGGCCATCTTGACCTGGAAAGCGAAAAGAAAATAGATTAGAATTAGGCGTATTTGTGTCAATCTATTACATGGACTACTTGCGGTTTTGCGGATGTTAGACCGCGTTAAAGTTATTAGATGGAGCAACGTTCGCCCCAGAGTGACCGCAAAAATTATTTTTCGTGCTCATTGTATCGAGTACGAATCTTCTTATGCAATAATTTGCAGGTTCACCGACATACATTCAATGTAGACATGCCTGTGGTCTTATTGTCTCGGCTGAACGTATCCCTTCTTCGTTTTGACCCAAGTCCTGGTTTGGATCCTTTTCGCTAAATTCCCACCTGATCTTCCAACCCTTGGCCTTGGTTAACGTAACTTTCTTTTTCTCTACAGTTCCCGCCATAAAAAAGGCCAACGCTTCTCGCAATTATACAAGTCTCGTCTTGTCTCACATCCTTGGAGGTTGTCGCCTTCATGCCAAGAAGAACAAGACCACGCGTACACGACAGGAAACATTTTTCCGCTTTATTCAAAATACCTTGAGAACTTTTCTCATCCGGGCTTCCTTGAGTACAATGCACAGCCCCTCGTGGTGGTCTCCCTAAACATTAAGTCAGTTCATTCCGTAAACAAATCGATTCCACTTTCACTGCGGATGTGAAATAATACGGGTCCAAACCGAGAAGAAAGAAACTGCGGTGTTGATGAAAAACTGTCGGGCGTTTGATGGAAAACCTGTGTGAGAACCTTTCATCTTGAAGTTGTGAATGCCAATTTTCACGGACTATTTATAGCCATTCTAAACGCCCAGCCGTCAATTTCGTTTAGTTTGGAGCATAGTGAAATATTGGTAATTCGGTTATGCGGTTATATGAATATCCACTGCTCAAGGTCTTTACCCATTTTTCGATCATAATACTGTGTTATCTACCGATTTTTATGAATTACCCGCTATGGGTTGCTTTGTAACCTGAGTCGTCCTCCTGGTCGAGCGTTCTGGCGACATCTTCAGATGGAAGAAATCGTCGCTGAAGCAACCACATGATATAACTCAATTTTGCCAACTTTTCAGGAGACACGAAAAACCGATTTATGTACCACAAGCTGTAACTCAGGAATGGACATTTCCACATGGAACAACTCAACCAAAACCATCAACTAAATGCTATAACTCAAAATTCTATTTGCCCACAAGCTATAACTCAAGTGGCAAAACAACTGAACTGAATTTTTCACGGATGATTCCAACGTGAAAAAAATTTTTTCAGATGTAACAAGGTGCTTAATATTTAAAAAAAAACATCTGATAAAACAATGGAAACAAAAAAAATCATTTTTATTGCTTAGTATACGAGAAAAATTGAAAAACCCACCCGTGCCTCCATTTCGCCGGTGTATTGCATGCAAAACAGCTGAGTTGTAGCATGTGGAAAAACGAAATCGTTTGTAGCATGTGGTCAAAACTCGCTGTAGCAGTGTTGCTTTTGGTTTTTTCTTTAATCTGACCTCGGAAATGGATCCAGAGCAACATTTTACATAAAGAATAGGGTCTAACTCATTTTGGCCAAAAATTGAGTTGTAGCATGTGGTTGCTTCAGCGACGAAATGTCAACGGTATGAACATTTTACAGTGTTTAAGCATAACTAGTTGGATAGTGTTCCAGCAATAATTATCATTGTTTTTGCATTCGGTAAGGAATGCTAAAACAATAGCATTCACGAAGCTGTGAAAAATAGGAGTTAAGGCCTAACTGGTGTGAAGGTGGAATTCATCCTCTCGCAGCCTATCTTCCACTACCCGCTTTTAAAAATCGTTCCTCTCGTCGCAGAAACTCCTCTTTCTAACAGGATTTCGTGGTGCGAAATGCGGGAATTAATTTAGTTTGAGAGGAAGGTCTGAGGCCAAACGCCTTGCGCGTCGGGCAACTAAAACTAACCGAGAGAGGTCCTCCACAATTCCTGAGGACTTATGACTTCACTGACAAACGATGAAATGAATCAATAAAAGTCTTTGGAAACACCAAAAACATAGTGCCCTGGGCAGCCCAGGCTGGGCTCGATGAGGATTTTCGTAAAATTAGGAGTTACACCGAGGTGAGTTTTATTTTTGAGCGGAACCCCATGGGTTCTGCAGAAAGTGAGTTTTATTTTCTAAGCCTACTGTTGGTAATCATTTTTGCAAGGTTAGAGGAGCCGAAAAGGACATTTTTCACCGTCGGTAAGGGATCACCATCCCATTCAGCGTGAAAAGTTAAGGGGAGTCTCACAAGGAACTCCACTTCCATTCACAAGCTATAAAAAGGTCATATTTCACGCAGAACCCTCGAAAATTCAGGTTGCCTTCTATGGTCTCCCTGCAAATTTTAATTTGGTACTAGGGAGATGAGAAATAATTTCTCCAATTATTGAAGTGACTTTTCCACGGTATGGTCAGATTTGATATTTTACAGCTAAATGAAGGATTATGACGTTTGGATTTTGAACGAAAAGGATATCGCTCAAAAGATGAGTTATTTTCTGAGCGAAAAAATAAAACTCAAAATCTGATTCCGAACAATGAAACTCGTTCCAATTAAATCCCTGCTATACTGCTTAAAACCCGCTAGAAAAATTATACTGGAGGCTTTCTGAACGCTCACCTTCAACTGTCGATATAAAGAACAACAGTTATAGTAGTAGTTATAGTAGCAGTTATTATAGTTATAATAATTATAATTATAATTATTATAATAATTTATATAATATAATTATCATCATTTTCATCAACAATTATTGTGATGAATTTGATTGAATTATTTATTAATCATGAGTTGCTCGTTAGTGTACTTTATTAGTTTTTGCTGAGATGTTAACCGCCTCTTCCCCGCACCGGTTCAATTCTCGCTCTTTTGCTATTTACTCATAGTGTTGTAGTTTTCCTTACTGTAGTAAGGAAAACTATTCAAAGCAAGTTACCATGATAACTTGCCATTGTTATCAGTTGCCACACAGTTTTCTCATGGAGACTTTTATTTCTTAAGGAAGTGCAAAGATATTTTTTTTATCTTAGTCGCTTATTTTCTCATCTTTGCCAAGTTGATGAAATTTGTTTGGTTAGTTCATAATTACTTTGGCAATTGCGGCAACGAGGTCATCGCCGTTAGTCAATTCCGCGTGAGATAGCTGGGTAATAGCTCGCTTTTCACAACTTCACCTCTGATTTCTGTGGGAATCAGACAAGGTTAGTGACTCCCAAAGGGTGGAATGCCTGCTCCCACACTCGTCTGCCACTGGTCGAGCCTGTAAGGTTTTTCCCAGGACTGGTTTCCTATATTTTGCTTCCAAAAGCCCGGTGATATGATCCGAATCCCAACACCCTAGCTTACGAGCTCACTGGTGTGTGAATTAGTATTGCCATATTTATTGCTGAGTGCACCGGCGCTAATCCACCGTTTGTCCACTGAATTCCCATCGCATGAGAAGCATTGCAGCATAAAATATCTTTCGCAAAGCGATCTTTTCATTTTTTACTGCTGTTACCTTATAACCAGGGGATACAAAACAGAGCGGACTAACGTGGTAATTATTTTTTATTTTATCTGTCATATTTCAAGAATTGGAAAACAATCTATTGTTTAATAATATTAAACATTTCACCGTTTTCATATCATGTACCGTGCTGTTTGATGTTTGAAAGTGGCCTTAGAAGCCTTCACTGCCAAGGTTCATTTATTAATTGGGCCAGTACGTTATCAACCCTATCCAGGGAGTGAATCAACTGTATGAGTAGGCGCTAAATCGAGTGTTTCACGGTCCTCCTAACTTATTCGATAGAGTTGCTGCGTTGCATGCGCGATTTTCTATCTAACGTTGTTCTGGCTTGTTCTTTGTCGGGTGCAGGACGATATTGATCTGTACGCAATAAGGCGATGAGCGCTGTTGTTTGCAATTGGATTGTAAAACCAGGTTAGTAATCAACGACCGACTCAGCCTTCATTTGTTGGGATATCTCGAAATTAATTGACTGCCCGTTGAAAGGGGATTTATTTGCTGAAATGGTTTGAGAGGATTGCAGTTGATTAATAAATGGAAGCAGAGGGAAGGTTTAGAGCCGACTAATTCATGCGATGGTTTGTGGGCTCGCCCCCGTCTGCCTTCTCGACCTATTGTGATCGAAATCGGTTATAGGCATTTCCATGATTATTATTCGCCCAAGTTGGTGGTTAAAGAGGGGTCTACCGATTGATATTTTTCTGCTTTCCTATTTTTGGAACGGCAAGGCCAATTCTCCTACGCCTGTGTTCTTCCCATCTGAAGCCAGACAGTTTTGAGTTGGGACACCACGTGGGAAACGGCCACGTGTCGAAAGGGGCCTATGGGAATACTGATGGACCAAGAAAGGAGTGTCCCAATGAACGAAACGTTGATATTTCTACAATGACTAGTAGTCATTGACTACTCTATTTTACGGTATACCGTGTTTTGGTTTATAATTCCCCTATTTATGTGCGAGGGGGGGGGGGGGGGGGGGTAGAAAATTTTGGTCGGCCTCAAAACTTGGCATTACTTAAACGTTTCATGACATAGATTTCAAAAAATCAAATGTCCGTCGCCGTCCAGTCCGTTTTGGGCTGTTTTTTTTTTTTTAAATCTGAAATTTTGAAAAAAATACTTATTCGGATTTCCATCTATTTGTGTCCACAAGGTTTTCAGCCCAATCGCTCAAGCCCGTGGGACTCGGTGGGGCTAGAAAAGGGCTACGGATCGAGTTTGGTTTCGTAGTCGAAGTATTTTTGAACGTTGGATCCATTTTTTGGGGTCCCATAACTATCCGTTTTCACCGTGGGAACAAATAGGGAACTAATGCTTTCATGAGGCTGCTAATGGGGGTTTGAAAGATGCCAAAAAGTAGAATGAGGTGTCCTTTTCCGAATAATCTTGTAATATTGGGTGCATAATACATTTTTCGGGCTCCATCCGATAACTTGACAAAAAAATTAAAATAATTTTGTTTTAAACCGACGAGGAACTAATTTTGCAAAATTCACATCAAAGAATCTGAATTAAAATTTACAGTTTTTTCCCCTAGGGTGTTGGAAATAGTAGCCTTCAAAGGCTCAACGCGGGTCATATTAAATATTCTGTCTATAAAAGGATTTCACGATGACCAAAAATTCAATAAATAGCCAAAAGCCCATTAAAACATTTTTGTGTACTAAAATTTAGTATATTTAATATACTTTAAATTATATTAACTTGTCACGATCCATTCAGTTCCACACATAAATCTCTACTTCCTCCTTTAATTTTTTTTTTTTGCATTGCTCATCATCAGATGATTCCTAGCTCTGCTGTTCCCTCCCAGTACTCTCTAACGTTGCTATTGTCACGACGAAAGCCATGCCACCTTGCAACAATGAACAATTCCGCCGTGATTTCTCTCGCCACGTTTGAGGGGTTTCTGATTCTTCGAGGATGGCTTCACGGACTGTTCCTCTTTCCTATTGTCAATCAGCCATTACGTAATCAAAGGCCGATGATTATGATAATTACTACCTACAGCATCTTCCGTCTCCAGCGACTATTGGTGCGCTCTTTTGCCGTTTTTTGCACGGTTAGATTTTTTTCATCGTTATCTACTCCTTCGGAAAAATTTAGTTCCGCCAATTTTTCGTAAGTAGCCTTTTTGGGCAGTTATTCTTATTTTTCTTGACTTGGCGCGTGGCGCACGAGGGACGCCGATAACGACCCAAATGACCGCTTTATTGACGAAAAGTTTTTACTGGATTCATTTTCGGCTTTTTCGACTCTCTTTCGATAGTGCTTGACCAATGGAGCATGATCAGGAATCGGTGTTAGGTGGAACTGGGGGTCGAGATGACAGGTGACAGATAGCCCGTGCTGGCCGAGGAAAAGCGAGGTTTAACCGTGGGTAGTTTTCTTTGGTCAACACCCAGCTTCTTCTATCGGGGTAGGTTTGAACCATTGCGAACCCCTCGGGTTGAAGTACCATCTTGCCGCAACCCCTTGTCGAATCCAGCTAACCCACCCTTCCGAAAGCAAAATCCGACAACCGTGAATATCATTTGGAGAAATTGCTCCCTATATTTACTCTAAACAATAATTATATAACGGGGTTTCCCGCGACGGTTCACTTTTCTGACTTGTGGCCAACAACTATATTATTCGCAGTTCGTTTCGGCTAGAGATCGCGAAAGCAACACTCCGATTCCCCTAACTCTGGAGCGAATCGTTGAAGTATGGAATTTTTGTAGTCATTCTTGACGCTGTTTCTGACAGGAAAATGCCATTTGTCTATTTGGCCTTGGCTCATGTTTGCATAAATACATTGTCGTAGATTTCGAAAATGGTTGATTCTCCACGGCCGAAAATGCACGCAAGGTGAAAACTTACAACGTACAAATGGCATGTCATGTAATTTGAAACGACTCACTTCTTGCCATAGATATTCACGAATACACAGAACTCCAATTTTCCCAACGTGAATAACATTGGTTGAGAATATTGGAGTTCTGTGTCCTGAATAGCATCGGTATATTTCTGCAATCCAGGTCCCATTCGGCTTGTGTGCCTATATGCCTGAAGAAAGTCTCAATACTATCCGCTATCCGTTGGGTTTTGTGATTCCAGATTTCTTCATTTGTAAATATCTTCTTGAGGCTTATCTCTGATTCACTCGATATCTATATCTCCCCAATTGTTTTGTTCATCTAATAAATTGCTACGATGTGTATTGAAACTTGGGAAAAATTGGATATCAATATGTATATTATGTATACATATTATGTATACATAATAACTTGGGAAGCATTTGATATCAATATGTATATTATGTATACATAATTCTGTTTTGTATAAATAATCACTCTACATAATTTGATGTCAGTAATGGAGATATGAGTACCTAATGTTAAATCAAAACTACCGTTATTATAGCGGTGCTGAGGAAAGAATGGAATGTCATCCGGTGGACCATCTTGAAACCGCAGAGCACAGCTGTGCTCCTCGTAACCCAGTTCATCTGCCTACAGAATGGCGGTATACTTGACGTGTAATAACGGAGTGTAGTATTACGAAACCCGCACCATTACCATGAAAATGTTATGGGTAAAAAAACTCACTAAGGCCCCTACGAATGGACGAGGACCACTTGCATTGTTCAACGGTTCACATTCTCGGACGGATGTAATTATGAGAGACGATACCTGTTTCCAACGCATTTTATGGCGGAAGCATATATTAGGTACCTATGTACCTACTTGGGAATCGAGGAACGGAACAAACCTGCAATGATTGGTTTATTTCATTTTTTGTAATGGGACCAACCGTGGATTACTCAAGCTCAAGTTGAATGTCTAGTAGATGTCAGTGACTTGAGTTATTCATTGTTATTGAGCGAGTGAGGTTGTTTCTAAGTTGGTGAATTTTTCATTTGACCGTACCCTTCATTTGCGTACTGTACGTTTCCCGGCTGTGAATTCTTCCTGACGTCTATCATTGGAGCTTTGCTCCCTCAGGGTCCCACGAACATCGAGGAAGAGGACCGTTACCCGCGCACCCACGTTAGGAATTTCGAGCCCTTCCTTCGGTAACCTTTCTTCTTGTTCCACCATTATCCGATCATCCTGTTGGATGGGTTACATCCATCTGTGTTTTACGCAAGCACATCAAATGGTAGCTTTTTGGTTTTATCCTTTTATTCGAAAAACAATTATTTTATTATGTACACGTTCATAAAATGTGCGGCTACAAATTTTGCAATTTACTGCTTTTTGTTAACCTTCATCTTTTCAGTAGGGAAAGCCATAAAAAGGTAGCATGATTCTGAACGCGAGAGGTTTTGTGAGTTACGTTATTGAGGTTACCTTCTAGAGGAGGATAGGAATACTGACTCCTTGAGCATCGCCACCCTGGGCGCGATATTTTCTTCCTCGGGGCATATTACTACCTGTAGGGTACTTGCGTCTCCTGTGAAATACTGCGCTTGGGCCAAATGGGTCATGAAGAGAGCTGCTCTATTATTTTCATGTCTATCTCAATACTTCTCGTCCCTATAGGGTCTAAAGACATCTTATGAGGGTTCAAAAACATACAAGGCGCGAGCAGAACTTGGAATTAGGTTCTTGACGACGTTAAACCGTCTTGGCTCTGCTTCAAATTACACCTTCAACCCATATAACCCACCTTATCGGCTCCCAGACACAGCGATTTTTATTGCTGTACGCATTCCCCCACTGGGGAGCATCTCGCATTTGAAACTGCTTCTTGCTAAAGGCTTCGATTATTTTTGCCAATAATTAAGATTAATTCACCTTAATTAAAAATAATCCCAGAGATTACTTGCTTTCATATTATAACTAAATATCTTGTGAATAGTTCTATCTCAATGTTTACAATTTGTGTGTGCGTTGTTGTTGTCGTTGTGGTTATTACGTGCCATCTTTTAATCGACTTTCCGAAAATGGGGATCTATTTGGGGAAATGTGTTCGCCCGATTAAATGTATTAAATAATCGGACTCAAATTTTGACGGCACGCGATGAAAATATTAATAATTTGTCGTTCCTTCCTTAATCAAGAACATCAAACTGTCTTCTACTACAGCTCAAAACGCTAACCTATTGTCCCCCCTCCACCACTTCAGTAAACAAATAAGCATTATATTTCTGTTTTCTTTACGTCTCGTTGCTGTTAGAGGTGCAGATGGTATCTATGCCTTGTGAACTGACGTACAATTCCTTGCTTTTATCGAGGGAGATAAGGAGTCAAAATTTTGACAAACTCAGCATAAGATGATTATATTTGAGTAACCCATTCTCATACTGCAGCATGGATTATTTTGAATGGGTCTGTCATGCCGTAACATAATTCGAAGTGGGATAGTTTTAGAATCAATACCATGCTATCAATCGTCCGCTTGGATAAGACATCAACTGGGAACTGCTTGCCGCAATTGCAATTATGTCGCACAATTGGGCTTCGGGGATATTCTCTCGACTGCCAGAAAAGGCCGAATGCCCCGGCAAACGAAAAAAGACGAGAGTTTTGGAGCTTGCTGAGGCCAAAAAGTGAAACCCAATAATCACTGGTCGTTCGTTTGATGGTAATAAAGGTGAATTCTCGTGATGTTCCCTGAAGTGGGAGAACAACTAGAGACGATCACCAATCAACTTCCTGCGAGTGGACCGTACTCACTTGCTTCAACCGTCTGAAAGGAGTTACGAAAGAAACTTCCGAAAACTTCCTGGATTTCGCAATGGGTTTTGACAACTATTATGAGGTTTACGTTGGGACAGATAAGGTTCGTGAACCTTTCAAACGCATAATTTTCCGTTTGAATCTGTTCTTTCCCTTTCGTGTGTTTCGATTAGGTACCGTTCGCTTTTTGTGGGACCGGCTCGCTTTCCAGGTGTCGAGCTGTTCGTACTCGTAAAAAAGCTCTCGTTCGAAGATACCCCAAGATTTACTGTGGAGAATCGATGAAAGTGAAAAGATTTTCAAGATGGAGAAGGAATTTGGAATTCGTGCTCCTTATGTAGTGATATAGCGTGTTGATTTTCCGTTTTGATAGTAGATTTTGCTGTATGCCGTTAGGGGGGCAGAATCAAGGGGGGAGAGTGGGGCACTTTCAACCAGGGGGGCAGAATCAACCACCTACCTATATCCGCGAGTTTCTAATATTCTGCTTCAAATTGTCACTTGTTCGCGAGAATGCGTCGCCTCTAGGATTCTGGAAACAGATGAGCACCGTCCCAACTGTTATGACCATTCATTTGGCGTCGCATCGATTTCGTCTCGCCAAGGAAAAAAATTGCGATTTTTCAAACTGAAAACATTGTATGAACACTTGCACTTTTTGAAAACTTTATTATATCCTCTGGTTGACTATAATATCTAGTTTAACGTTCCCATATGATTTTTTTGTTTAACAATTTCTTGGAATGCAAAAAATTATGTTTTATAGCAATACTGCTTGTGGGGCACAATCAACCACGCCGGGTGGGGCAGTTTCAACCGCCGGTTGATTCTACCCCACCAGTTGTTTAGTCATCCCCATTTGATTTTGGTTTATTATTCTTGGAATAATACACGTATGTTTTCGCGACGGGGGTCGACGACTCCGTTCGGCCTCAAAATTTGACATTATCCGTTTCAAGAGGTCTACATTCTAAATCCGAAATGTCCGTCCGGCGTCCGGGCCGTTTTAGGCAGTAGGAACTTTTTTAAAAATCTGAAATTTTGACAAAATACTTGGTTTACCATCTAGTTTTGCCCGCAAGGTTTTCAGTACGATCGCCCAAACCCGTGGGGCGCTATGGGGCTAAAATGGGACTATGGGAAGGGGTTTTTGAAGGCTTTTGGCTATAGGATCGAGTTAGGTGTCGTTTTCGAAGTATTTTTGAAAGTAGAATCCATTTTTGTGGGTCCCGGAACGATCCGATTTCTCTGTTGCGATCTATTGGGCTTTCATGGGGCTAAAAATGGGATTTTTGAAGGATTGATTGAGAACATTCTAAAAATGACATAATTTATAATATTATTGCTTCATGTGTTCGAATTTTACCAATAAAGTTCCTTCAAGTAACTCATTGTTCCAAACCTGAATTTTCTCGACCCTCTGGCGTATGGTTGAAAGTGCCCCATAGGGTGGTTGATTCTGCCCCACAAGTGGGGCAGTTTCAACCGAAAATCCGAATTTACAAAAATGATTTGTGTGCATTTTGGTCTTTATTTTGAGAAAATTTGGCCACGGCAATTCATAGCCAGATAGGTTGGCCTTCCTTTGGGTGAATAATTTTTAGAAAAAAATGAATACCCTAGGCTCCATTGCATTTGCATTCAAAACTGGTTGATGGTGCCCCACTCTCCCCGCGTATTATGAACTTGTAGTCAAGTGTTATTAGCTAACAACAGTAATAATAATTATTATAATTAATCTGGCTAAAAGATCTGGCTTAAAGATTATAATCTGGCTGGTCTGGGATCTAAGGTTGTTCTTCAATTTACCACGGGGGATGATAATTTTGTTGTCCAAAATTTTCCAGCGGTGAAATACGCATAAATTAGGGGGTTATTCTTTCTCATTAACAAGAAAGAAAATTTTCTATTGAAAGGTTTCCTTATTCCTCTTGAACGTTGAACAAACCCCAAATACTACTACCCCCTACCCCTAACTGGATTGTTTAAAGTTTTCCGTTGTTTCCTTTTTGATCAAAATCTTCCGAAGGTTTGCTCACCAAGTCTTTTTACTGCCGCCTTTGTTGCTCCAAACGTTCCCAGCGTAACAGGGTGTCCTGCGGCGGACGTTACGTCGTTCAAGGGCTGTCAAACGGAAAAGAAAGCAAACGACTTCTAAACTTCGGCTTTCCTACTAACCTTTTTGGAAGAAGAAAAAACTGACGGTGACAAAACCTTTTGGTGAATCAGTAGGTAATTGATTTTTAGGGTAGGGACATTTCGTTACAGCAAAATGTTAAGTAAAACATTTTCGGAACTAACTAAAAGTACCAAAAGTACAGTCGATTTTGTTTTGTTAGCCATTTGCGGTTGTCACTAGGGGCGGAGGGAACCCCTTTTCGGAACTACTAATTTTTGTAGTAGTACATAATGTGCAGTTTACGCATAGTTCTGAAAATTGACAAAATTTAATGTATGTGTTATAGCAGCGATGAAGCTGAGATTTGTAAGAAGTAAACGGTAGTAGATACCCTAACATAAATAGAATATTCACAGTCAGTTTCAACTCTCTAACACCAAAGTTAAATGTTGGTGTTAGAGAGTTGAAATAAATACAAATTTTGTATCATAGGTCTTTGTACAAGTTTTTTAAATGAGTTTCTCAGAGAGAGATCTACCTGCACTAGATCATTGACAAGACGTTAATGGAAGTAATTTTGTTCGTGAATGCTAAGTAAACAGCTTGCTAATGAAGAGAGGATGATTAGCCACTCCGAAGAAAAATTTACTATAAGTAATCCAATAGCTGTTGATTGCGAAATCGCATTAACTTGTGTAAGTTTTTCTTGAAAGCGACTTTTGAGGGAGTCTACGTAATTGCTTTTTGTTTTTTCGCGGCTTATGAGTGCTCTCAAAATGATGATTTTAATCATTTTATTCTAGAACGTTTTTCCCAACGTTGGTACCTTGGGCACAAATTTTCAATGTTTTAGGTGACATGAAAATAGCCGCAAAAAGTTAAAATACGATATAAGCAAAAGAAATTTTCTAAGGAACAAACAAATGTGGCTCCCGAATGAGTTATAGAACTTAAGTGTAACATGAAATTCGTGATTTGTGTTGTTTGAGCAACCCGACTAACCGTTCTTCAGCTGCCCAAGGTGTATGCAAATGGCTTGAAGAATATTTTCACCTCTCGATTTACATCACGAAAACGAAAAAAGAGGCTTACACAAAAGAGCCGATATTTCACAGCATCGAAATTATCCAATGGTATTCAAGGAAATCACTTGGCGGGTCGCTGAAAGATTGGGAAGTATCATGATGCTTCACAGCCACAACCAGATCGACACTCGCCGAAATTCGAGGGGATTGTTACCAACATGAATCAAAATTTGTTTTATATATTTCCTCTTTTCGAGGGTCTGAGTAATAGAAAGTTGTCTAAGGTGCGCGTCCTTCCCCTGCCGATTTTCGTTTGTGGTGTGATTCACTTACAAATAGAAAAACAACAATTTCTTAATACGAATTCCAATAGTTAATTATAGGTAAACTACGATAGTTAATTATAGGTAAACTAATATGGGAAGTGAAGCGGCAGGAAAGGCTGGGGAAAGGTTTTCTATAACCGCGACAAACAAACCGATTGCTACTTAGTTATTTCAAACCCTTTCCTTGTGAGATCGTCAAGTGCTCTTGACTTCTTAACATACACATTGTGTATGCATCCACTACGATAATTAGGTATTGGTACACGTAATCTTCATTTACCCTTTAGGTGCCTTCGCTCGATTATAAACTGGTTGAAGAATGTTTTATCTTTGTGAAAATAACAAAGCAATCGAACGTTGATGGTAAAATAGCTATACCTAATTATTATTGTTTTATTTTATTTTATTTTTTCCGCTTACATACGTTTACTGTCGATTTATTGGTCACGATTTGGTCGAATATCAACACCAAAACGTCGAAACTCAACCAATTGTGTTGAAATTGGGCTTAAAATGTTCGGACGATGTCCCCAAGAAGCTATACCTATATTTAAACTTTTCCTCGTGATTACTTAGCCCACTATCAAAAATCCGCGTGAAAACTTGCTCCTTCCTCTTCAACGTCCTCCCGCGCCCGCTCAATAACCAAATCCTAGCTTTCGTCTCGAAAAGTGAGGGAGACTCACAGAGTAAATTCAATTTAGAAATGACAACGTCGCTTTAGAGTGGAAGTAAGGAAGAAGAATGGGACTTTCCGTTGCCTATAGAAGCGAACGATCGATCTAACAACCAACAGTTCCAAAGCCCTACACCCACCCCTCCCTCATACCCCACGTTACGTCCCACCTGTCCAATCATGGGTCGCTCCAGTTTCAGTTTCAGAGGGAAATTAATAGCGGAGAAAGGGATCGAAGGGGTCTCAACAAAGCCTGTGGACACAAACCAAAATATCGCCTCAAAGGTCCCCCGACGCGTCGACGTTTCCTTCGATTTGGAAGGACAAACTCAATAAAGTTCGACTGATATGGAAATTCTCGTGGCAACATGTTTACTGAACCTTTCCGTTTCTCGCTACCTTGAAATGTTAGTAGATTGAGGAACAATTAACGCTCAATACGCTGGTCATACTGTACCATGAACATATCTAGTCATCCTGCTATAGCATTAGCGTAGCTATTACGAGGCAAGCACCTAATAATCCTATTGCGTTGTCGTGCCTCTTCAGGATGCCTTCTGACCCGCATCGACTTCCAAATTAGAAAGAACTCAGTAGTTTCTTTGCGTAACATCTCGCTGACTTCCAAATAAAAGGCTGGCTTTATGACCGGTCTTGTTTGCAGATTTCGGAGCCCGTTCTACCGTGGCTTTCAGAAAGTATCTTCTTGCTCGAGTGAAAAGCACCCGCTGGACCGATTCATGCCGTCAAACTCGAACCACAACCGTTTGACCAGTGCTCTCTCTCTCATTCTCTCTTTCTCTCCGCTGGGTGGGTTGACTGTTTGATTTAGGACGTTTTTCCCCAAAATAGAACGGTATTGGGTTGAATTTTTGTTTTTATTGAGTTGAAGAAGATTCAAGGTTATTCAAGTGAAGCATTTCTCCTTATTCCTTTTCCGTATGATGAAATCCACGGAGTAGGTACCTTCATTCTCGTACTTGAGCACTCGTCCACATTGTTGTGTATTATTATGAGAATTATGTATGAGAATCATACACACCAGTTTATCCGATTCAAGCGGCCTTGTTCTCTTTTTTGCCCAAGAACGCGCACCCGTTCGACGCACCTGCCTGCACAATCCGTTCAATAACGCTCCCGATTTTTTCGTCACTTCCACCCTAGGTTTTTTGTATGCTTCTGTTTCCACCGCCGACCCCAACCTTTATAGATTAAAAAAAAAAAAGCTTGAGCTCCAAAAGGCTCTTTGGGACAGAGTTTCTGCCGTTATCACATCCCAACAAGGGTGAAGTTCGGAAACTCGGTTTTTCACCAATTCCCAATGTCTCGCAAATGTTGAAACTGGTCGGTCCAGACGAGGGAAACAGTAGAGCATTGTGTTTTTCAGATCGCTGGGAGGGAACAATCCGTGAGGCAATCAATGCTCAATAATGTTATTCTCGTGAAGCGGAATAGGCTCACGTTTCCTTCTTGCTTAATTTTTGACAGTTTCACACGCGTTCTCTCACTCCGTAGACATTTTCAAAACTGGTTTCTCGCTTTTGATTAACAACGGTTGTAACATTTTCCCAATTCCCTCCGATCAACAAAATTGTTTTCTATAATTTTTAGTTCACTCTTAAGGTTAGATTATTCAAATTTCACCTTGCTATTTCAACAGTTTATCTGGTAATGCTTTAGGATAGTCTATATTAAATATAATCATAGATCCCTTTTCTTTTAAAGGGGTCATAGTACGTTTTTGAAACCTTTGAAAAACGCAAAAAACTGTCCCATTTGGTTAAAACGATGAAAACATCCTATTTTTGCTGATTTCCCAACAGTGCGAAATACTTTTAAATTCTTCAGAAGTTTTCCGATTTTTTCAACAAGCGGAGGTATACCTCCTTTTAAATTGAAATTAGTTTACAATACCCCTTTCACAAAAAAAAAAAAAAAAAAAAAAAAAAAAAAAAAAATCAGGATTGAAATAACTACTACAAGCAGTTTTATTTACCAAATAAAATGCATTTGGATTAATGAACTCCTTTTCCGTTACTTGTGAAAAGTATACAGTCTTTGAAGATTTTTATAAAATGGATAATCGGAAAAAATGGATAACATAAGAAAAAAAAACGACAGATCACTCGAGCCTCTGGCTAAAACCCGTCACAAACCCCGCCAGTAGGTCAATTAAAGCCTCAAAGGGTGGGCCGGTAGCTCTCATCCCGACCCGCTTTAAACAATCTTCCAGTTTTAATTAATCAATTTCACGCTACATTTTAGCGTCTCAACAACCCTGCACTTCCACGGTGAGTGCATAAAGAGGCACCAAATTTTCATTTGAAATGGGTTCATTTGGCGCACAACGTGCAAACTGAATACCTTTGGGGGCTATGACGAAGTTATTGAAAACGATGAATAAATGCCTAGGGGCATTCATTCATCGTTACGGATGTCACGTAATGAATTTAAGAAAATGTATGTATACATACATTTTCTTAAATTCATTATACGCGACATCCGTGATTTTTTGAGGTATGATATTGATTTCTGCCTTATTTGGTCACCAAAAACAGTGATGAATCACAAATGATGGCTGATTAGTTAAATACGTTGAATAGACAAACTTTAATGCTGCTAGGAGTAGGTAATCTGAAATTGGTACCTATTAGATCCTCGAATGTTTCCTATATCGTCGGGTGTGAAGCGGTGAAGGGAATTCGTATTCTTCTCTCTCCCCCTCCCCCACCACACCCCACTAGTAAAACGAGGGTCTGGGGTTGGCAAAAATTATATTCACCATGAGTTTCGAGCATAGGCGCTGGACGCGTCTGTATGTTGTAGCTTTTAGTTTAAACAACAAAAAAAACACCGAAAAATACAAGTATGTAGTTGTGCCTATGTACTCCGCCACAAATTGCGTTCGATGGGGGTTACCGGGAGAAATGTTTGGTCTGGAATCTGATTCGAGCAAATAATTGATCCTCCCCATATAGGAATAATAGGAACGGGGCAGGAATCGAGAGCCAGTTGGAAGATACTCGCAATTTTATGGCTTACCTACCGATATTTTGTACTAAGCCTGTGACATACCCACTAGCATACGTTTGAATTAGTGCTATAGATTTTACTAACCGCTGACTCGTCGCAAAGAGCTTTGATTTCTCTAATCTCAAGTTTCCTGGAAGATAAGCTCACCAAGTGGAGACTTGACTAAATGAATTTCATTATCTTCCATACCTAGCACCCTTTGTCTGCAAACCGACTCAGACGTCTTTGGAAGAACACGAAAAGAGCTACCTCAAGCGTGAGGGTCAAGGCCTTTGCCAACGGATGAAGATGAGATGAGTCATGGCGCCGAGTGCCCTGAGATGAAAGTGCCCAACGGCGGCTAGAGAGAGCGCCTTCTCAGCTTCAACTGACCATGACACTGGCGCCCTCACTCTTTGCGATTCGCCTGTTTCACCTGTTGACTTGGACGCTCTTTCCCTATTATAACGCAAAATTAACCCCGATACCTCACAGTGTCCGGTTGTGGATCAGTGCGTGTCACCCACCTGAAACATCAAAAATTCCAATTTAACATTAAACAATTTCCCAAATCAACTATTCTATTGTAATATGAATTACAAATTACTTGAAACGAATTCAATTATTTCGAAACATCTTGTCAAGAGGATTTGGAATTATGGTCACTCAATAATGTAATAATGATATCTTAAATCTTAAATTGTCCCACTATTTCTTGGCTAATTTTAGATTATTCATGAATACCTGCAGGTTTTTCATCAGCCGGTCACGTGAGCTGCTGTTTTAAGTTTAGGTATCATCCTCTGGCAATAATCCAGTTGTTTTCGCGAAGGGAGTCAAAGATGTTGATCGACCTCAAAATTTAATAATGATATTTGCTTCATTTCATCCCATTTTGGGCCGTAGGAATTTTTTTTATATTTGAAATTTCAAGAAAATTCTCGTTCCTCAATCCAGTTGTGCCTCAAGGTTTTCAGCCCGATCGCTCGATATGGCTGTGTGTGACTAAAAAGGAACCACTAAGGCTTTTTGAAGGTTTTTGGCCATGAGATCAGTGTAATAATCCATTTTTGAGGGTCCCAGAATGATCAAATTTCACCGTGAGGATCCAAGGGGCTTTCAAGATTATAAGGTTACAACATTTGTAACCCATTTAATGGGGCTTTTCAAGGATTTAAAGGTCGAATGTGGTTTCTTTTTCCGAGATATTTTTGGACTTCGGTTCAATATTTTTTTAAATAATTTTTTCATAGTAACTATGTATCAACTGTTGTATCGACTGTTGATACAAAAGAATAATAAACCCGTGAGTAAAATTTACGGCGTTTTTCATTTTTATTTTTTATTTACTTAGCTATTTATTATATTATTTTTACAGTTTTTTGCATGAGTCAACGCGTTTTTATTCTTTTCGTCTACAGTGTAGTCCGCTCACTAAGTCTAAAAAGGAGTCTTCTTTTTGCTTTCTTCCAAGTGGTTAGACGTCTACATGTTTGCCCTATCGAGGGGAAGGTATGTAATTTCGTCGGAGGTTCGTGAGCCGATCTGCGGTTTTCTTGATGGGGCCCTGCCCGTCGTCATGCCTCCTTCTTCTTCATCCTCGTACAACTGCGTTGTCCTTCTAAGATTGTGGAGGACACCCAAGCAAAGGGCCGTCGCCCTCGCTGGTGCTGTCTTGCAGTTGAAGTGACATTCCTCTCTCATTCCCACTTATCCATGCTTGCCGAACCCCTTGAGGTACCTATATCATTTGTCTTGCTATATTGCTTCATTCCTGATTGGCTACCGTTTGGATACGTGTTATGGTTAGATTCGAACGAGTGCATCGGTACGTACGGCCGTTATCGACTGATGCTAACTCACTTATATATATTATATTCTCAGTTTGATCCACCGGTCAATCAACTTTAGTTTTTTCTTGACTGTGTGAAGATTCGCATACATCCATTCCAGTTTCCGCGAGTATAGAAGGGTTCGTTCCTTCATCTCGTCTTTCTATGGGGGCCGCCGTTTCTATGGAGCCTACATCAAAAGACTGACAAAAAAACGTCCTGCCTGGTACTACGAATCAGCGGGATATGACGGACAAAATAATGGAGAATGAACCGCGATGAAATAGGAAGTACATCGACCCGAGAAATTTTTCTTCCTCCCGTGACGAAGAATCTTACGGCCGTTTTACTCTCGGACTCACCAACAGGTGCGTGTTACACCAGAAACTCAATTAACTTCCGTTCACAGAAGTCGAGACGGACGGCAAAACTACCCACGAACCAGTCCCTGGCAACTACCTACCGTAAAACTGCCTCCCGAATTTTAGGGTTTTAGGGTTGGTTTCTGTCCTGGTTGTGAGAGCAAAGAAAGACAGCAACACTGCAAATATACTACAAATATACTACAAATACACTGTGTTAACACACCTACATTCCTTCCAAACAGTCCCTATTTGCAGTGTCCTGCATTTATAGGTCCTATAATTATATCACTCAAACAGACAACTCTTCTTCCCTGTACAACACGAAATCAACACCGGTTGAGTTCGTGTTTTTCCTCAATTATCGTTAATTTCTTTCTCTCCGAAGACAGCCATTTTCCTTAAGTTCTGCAGAACTTAAGGAAAATGTATTCAATTTCAATACATTTGTATTGAAATTTAATAAATCAAGAAATTTGGAAAAATTTCCTGCTTCAAGCATAATTTAAAAAGAAAGGCACTACTGGGGAAAATTGGAAATGCCGGATTGAGAGAAACTTAATTTTTAGTTTTCAAATTCAGGTTTCTAAAAAAAACTCTATTTTGATTGAAATAATCACATTAGTGCGAAGTGGAGATTTTATCTTTCCGATAAAACCCAATGGCAATTTTTTGGTAGGAGGGACACGGGAACTTGCAGGTGAAGTGAACCTTAATTGCCAAATTGTGCTAACTTAGACTCCCTTTGGGGGTGAGAACCTGCCTGAGAGTATGGGCAACATTTTCGTCCATATAGCAGAAACCCTCCTGAAAATGGACTTTGACGCGAGATGACGTCGAAGTAAATTTACATTAAATGGATTAAACTAATGTATTAGTAACCAATTTTGTTAGATTGAGTAGTAGTACGATTTAATATCTGTTAGATCCTTGGGATCAAACAATGAGGAATGATATGCCGTGCAGCTGACTACATATCGGGCTAAGAACCCGTTTCTCGTCGTTCCACGAAAACGTAATTGTCTTTGGTGGTATGAGGAAACCAACTCAGGACGTTCGGCGGGGTCTCCACGGGTTGGGGGCTTCCGTGGCGAAATGAAACGAGGAGTTTCATTTATAAAGGAAAAAAATTCCCACCCGATGAATTGAACAATGGAGAGGACCTACAGATGTGGGATCCGAGCTAGCCGAACGATGGACGCCCTTGGTGCATTGACCGGCACCCACCCCTTTATCAAGAAGTTCCCGTCGGCATGTTGTGCAACCTTCTCATGAGGTTTCCTCGCTGATTATTGCTGAACTGCACGAATCAGATTTTATTATAATTCCATTGATAGCACGCGCTTATTTTGGTAGCGTTGAATTAAACTTGAATTAGATTACTAGATCCATTGATAATGATCCGAGCACTTGTACAAAATGTATCTCTGAAAACAATTAAACATTGATTAAATCAATTACACACTAAACTACAAATTTTGTAGTTCTTGAATGAATTTTCCCAGATGGTAAATGACTTCCAACAACTTCGTCTATCTCTGTTCTCATACCTACATGTAATTGATTTTTCTTGTGGAGATAGTAGAGAGTTTTTGCAGACCCTTCCACCGATCGGTAGGAGGAAATCCGTAGTACGAATCTGTAAGGAAAGGGGGAGTGCGCATGCGCGAGGACAAATCGGTAAGGAATCTGTAGCAGTAGGCGGTACGAATCCTTATTCCTACGGGTTACCAAATCAGTATAGAAATCTGTATGAAAAGCAACATAACCTGACGCTTGTGTAACCCCGTTGTAACCTCAAGATGTTATCTTGTAAACAAACGGGCTTGTATTCTGCTTTGTTATTTTTTGTTCTCAGTTCGCTTTGTTCTCTTCTGTTTTATTCTGTTCTACACTCGATGGATGAATTGGAAATTTTTATTCCACCCATTTCCTCTTCACAAAAAAACGAGTGGCAGTAGGAGTCCTCGTAGGACTTGTAATAAGTAGGGCTGCCAGACGTCCTCTTTTTTCCGGACATGTCCTCTTTTTCACACCCTGTCCGGGCGTCCTCTCTTTTTTCATTTTTCGGGCAAATGTTCTCTTTTTTTTTTAAATCTCTCATTTTCTGAAATTACCTCGAAATTACCTGAAAATCGTTTGGGCTACCTACCTATCTGGAACAGCCTGCTTAGAAAAAATCTTGTTCTTGTTAAACCTATGTCCACCGTGGGCGTTGACATCGAATACAGGCAGCTTCTTCGCCACTCCAAATCCCGTTGGTTGTCGTTGTTTCCCTGCATAAATCGTGTGCTTCAAATGTCGTATTTTATGTCTCAGAGCAACCCTCCTATCCTAATAAAAAATCTGTTTGAAAAGCCAGAAAATGAAAGTGACTTGTGGTTTCTACACTCATTAATGTTTTCTTTCAATGAAAAGATTAAAAAATTGGAAGCCAAACATAACTCAGTTTTGGAGGTGCTAGCTTCGTTGGAGGAAGTCGAAGATTTTCTGACTGAAAGACTGAAGGAGAAATTTCTCCCTAAATCTAATTTCTCACTAAATTTAAAGCCATGAACTGCAGTCAAAGATGGTGTGAATATTTCCATCTTGTCGACCAATCAGAGAAACACTCACAGCTTCTCAAATTGTGCCAAATTGTTTTCGCCATTCCTGCCCATAATGCCAACGTCGAGAGAATATTAAATATTCTCATTCCATCAGAGAAAATTTTTCTCTGATGAACTCTCAGTGGATGAGAGGAACTGACTACATGTCCCCACAGTAAAGGTTTTTCATCAATCAGATGGATGATGGTTTGTTACCTACCTAATCGGGTATTATAATAATATCTACTTCAAGTTTTTAGTTTCAACATTCAACATATTATGTTGAATGTTGAAACTAAAAACTTGAAGTAGATTCTATTCCTATTACAATTACATCATTTTCTATAATATAATATTATTATATTTTCTATAATATTATTACATTTTCTATAATTATTATTATAATACCCGATTAGGTAGGTAACAAACCATCATCCATCTGATTGATGAAAAACCTTTACCTTATAATTATATTATAATATAGTATGTGCATTTTGTAATTTATACGTTATATATCTTGATGTCCTTTTTTTCCTTTTCTCTCATCAGGCAACCCTAGTAATAAGAAATACTTGTGAAACACTCAAACGCAACAAGTCAAAACTTCACGGCGACCTTTTTTTTGGATTTTCATCCATTTTCCTCTTCACAAAAAACCGAGTGGCAGTAGGAGTCCTCGTACTTGTAATAAGAAAATTTCTTATTACAAGTATTTAATACTTGTGAAATACTCAAACGCAACAAGTCAAAACTTCACGGCGACCATTTTTTCTTGAGGTATGTGAGAGTGAAAACAACGTGCGCGTCACTTTAGTAGTCAATTTTTCCATACGGATTCGTAAGGAATCTGTAGTGGGGTGGTTGTGGTGGTTAGCTTCCAGTCATGGTCGGCCTAGACAGCCCATACGGATTTCCTGCTACGGATTCGTGGAAAGGTCTGCAAAAACTCTCTAGTATGGGAGAGATTTTCGTGAAGTTGCCTTCTCCATATTATGGTCCCCTCATGGTTTGTCACTTCCTTCAAAATGGATTCTTGGAAGGAGAATGAAATCAATATGCTGTAAGGCCCATATACACTGTCCTCTATGAAAAGAGGACTTATAGCGGTACACATTCCAAAACGCCTACGCAGGTTTGTTCTCCTGCAAGCGAAACTGGCCCGAGTTCTTTGAGATGGAGTTCATCTCTCAATTTCGTCTCGCTGTTTTTTCATTTCTTTTCTCCGAGTTCTCTTTTTTCTTTTTCACTGTTTCTCAAAGGTCACCCAAGGTTATTCGTTTCTCTCGTCCTCCTCGCACTCCGCCGTGACGCTAATCAGTCTCGGTTTTATCAGCAGCGTTACGCGAATACACGAAGCGATTCATCTTTGCTCGGCTTCCAGGCTTGTGGAAGGACGGTGTAGTGTAACGGGGTGGTGAAAGGGTCCCATTTATTGCCCGATCTTTTCCGATCCGTCTGAGCACCTTTTACTGTTAGCCCGATCAACGTTCTAGTACCGTACGGTACGTACCACTCGGACAAGAAGGAATTTTGCATTCGCCAGCAATGCTGGCCCAGCATCTTGATTTGGGCTGGTAATTGGAATATTTCCAACAGGCAATCAGTTCAACGGCTAAAAGTTTCCAATTTGCTTCACTTGTTGAACGTTATCAGTTTTACTAAAGTGAAGTTTGGACGCATCCCCCCCCCCCCCCCCCCCCCAATCCCAACCAGTTTTGGGCGCACATTGACCGACCGTTTCGACGCATCTTTGTAACTGATCTGAGGACTCGTTTGGACGCACCTATGATGAAAATGAATTAGCTGAATAGATGGCATGATGTTTCCCTCCTTAGCAGCAACG
The DNA here is from genome assembly GCA_955831195.1 of Pilophorus perplexus. NCBI lineage: Eukaryota > Metazoa > Arthropoda > Insecta > Hemiptera > Miridae > Pilophorus > Pilophorus perplexus. The sequence goes on along the minus strand of OY037011.1, from coordinate 17,440,073 downwards.
ACACTGCTTTTTGAAAATCTGTAACATTCTGATCACCAAATTTTCGTTGATGAGCTTAGGACAGCTGTTTCAGCAACGTTCAAAACTGAACCTTTGGTTTTGTCACAAAGTGGTTGTTTGCCGATGGTGCAGAGGTCTAATCCAATGAGGTGGCTGGAAACCAGCAGAGGAGTCGTTCTCTCTCCCTAATCACCTCATTTGATTTTGTCGGCAAGGAGTTTTGAAGTAGACTGTGCACTCAGTTCCCTTTGAGTTTATTTTTTAGGCTTGACACGTTGCAACGTGTAGAGCGCGTAAAGTAACCATGGTTTACTATTTCAGTTATATTCTCACCGGCTGTGACTTTCTCATTCACGAAACCTCAGATGAGAGAGTTACATACTACATCTTCGGCTACCGTAGTAGCTCCGATTGGACTCCAATAATAGAAATTGATGAAACAAAATCTGCTTTCGTACCGCTTCCCACAACCCCGTGGGGCAATACTAAAGAACACCCTTCTTCAACACGATGCACTCCATTCCCCGCTTGCTGAGGAACTTTGACTCAATATTAATGTCTATTTTTATCGATTGGGTGCGCAAGAAACTAACTACTTAATAGGCTCGATACTGCTCGTGATACGATGTGAAACGGTGTTTATAATCTATACCACTAATAATTATAAATTATTAGGCGCGTCCCATGAGCCCGTTCGCTGAAAGAGACAAGTGCGGTCAAACAGGCTTCCCGTGCAGGGCTGTTTGAGCGCAAGGTGCGTCCAAACGTCACTCTCCCCCACGATGCTGAGATTTGGAAGAACAGCGTTTTGGCGTTGGCGACCCAGCGCCTGTCCACTATGGGCACATAACTTGTTGGTCGTCCAACCTGGAGTCTTACACAAATACATCCTTGAAACAATTGACATTTTACACGAAAAAAATTACAGTAGGAAAAATCCGAAGTTATTTGACCTGTTAGGCCCACGTTGCAATTCAGGATTTGTCTGTAATTACTTTGACCTTTTTATGCATATTGGTTGGTGGGTTTTCCAAATGGATGTCTTAGACGGGTGTGTACCAAATGATCCGTAAGTTTGGAGCGTGATCGTCAGAAACCGGCTTTTGCTTTCTCTGGTTCACGGTAAGGTCCTTCTGTGCGCGAATGTGGCAACTCAGGGCGCTGACCACCATAGAATCCCAAGGTGAGGAGGTTAAAAAGAAACAAGAAAAAAGATCAGGAACAAGGTCAAGCGAATTTTATTATCAAGCGGATTAGGTCGGTGTGTATTGATGATTATGAACGCCCGCACGAGGTTAAGCCCCGGTCAAAACGGTCCTTGCTCAACTCCCATTGGGAACTATCGACAACACAGGTCTAAATTGATCCCGCACTCAACCTCACTCACAAAACCCTTTTATAAATCGGGGTGGGGATAGGAAATTGGAATAGCGAAATCCAACCACTTCATTGTATTAATCCCCGAGTCATGACTATCACTCAGGGCCCTACGATCTTTGAACAATTCATAAGCTCGCTCGCTTATGAAAACAATTCTCCTCGTGGATGAAGAGCGTCGTATTGTCGCACTACTCGTACAAAAAACAGGCCGCTCAACGGTTATTGAACAACCGAAACTCGTCATTGGTATCAAACAAAAATCCGATCGCCCTACTACGAGGAACCTTACTTTCCTGCATCGATACGAACTCACGTTCGTCATACGTGACATCTGTATTAGGTGTATTACTGAGCAACCTATCGTCGTAGTAAAACTGTTGCTCATGACAACATCATCTTGCCTAGGCAGTTATGTAGGAGTTTCGATGACGTATAAGTATTACCCTAGTATTATCAAGCAATCACATCAACACGTTGCGCAGTAATATCGATCAGTAAGAGCCCGGTTTTAACAATCTACTTTTTTAAATTCAAATTTTATTTCGTAAATTTTGAACTCTTCCACCCACCGCATGGCCAATTGATATTGTCGCGGCTGAATCATATTAAATAATTTTCTGAGAAACTCATTTTTAGAGATGGAGCAATCTCCATAGATCTCAATAGATCATCCGTTATTGATTCCTCCGCAAGGCAATTTGTGTAGTGTTATCGAAATTATGAACGCGAAATAAAATATTTTAAAACATGATCTAGCTGATTACATTGTCCAACCTCAAATCGATAAGAAGATAAGATCGAAGTCACTGCCATTTCAACTGTACGAGCTTTTCATTAAAACCAACAAATCTTGTTGGTTTGTTTTCGTTTATTTTCTTCTTTTCCCCTCTACCATAAAAGTAGGTACTACAATACTAACTGCAATAATGTACTAATGTTCCTCAAAGTCTTGTAATAATTACAAGATTGGCTTGTAATAATTACAAATTGGCTCATAATTATTATGAGCCAACAGTACCTCGTCATCTTTTTATATTAACGAAATTAAGATCCTCTCGGCTTTCTCGTGTCACCAGTTTAGCCGAAATTGTTTGTTCTCATTGAAGAAGGAATGGAGTGAAACTGACTTCTGAGTTGAAGAACGTGCGACAAAACCGAAACAATTCACACCTAGGAATTTTTAAAATTTACGGTGATTTTATTGACGGACTTTAATTTTGTCGTTCGTAAAAGGTAATTTTTTATTATAAGACTCAAATAAATCTACTTTTGCTTTGGTTGCCGTTTTGAGTAGGCCTAGTAGATTTTTTTTTTAATTTTTTTTTTACCATGCATGGTTCCATGGAACATGCTTTAGCTGTCACAGTATCGAGGAACGAAAATGCGACCCCAAAGTCGCAAGACCAAAAGACTTTTAGTGCTACTCTTTTGGCCCTATTTGGGGTCGCATTTTCGTCGTACTATTATGTTTTGTAATAACCTAATGGTGATCGTAAAAATTTTGCATGATTTAATCATGCATGCTCCATGGTTTTTAAATCTTAGATGGGGAAGTGCCTTTTTGTTTTAATCTCAAAACATTTCTGTAATAAATTGTGGCAATATACTCAGTTCTCCATTTTGTTGTGTCCGCAAGGATTTTAGCTCGATTGCCTGGGGCTCTGAGGGGTCACGTGGGGTGTCGTTTTCAAGGAAATATGGACGTAGAATTTATGTGGTCTTACACCCTTACAGTGAGTAGTAAACAATCGGGCTTTTGAAGGACGTTAACGGGCCCACCCCTACATTCTGATCTGATGAACCTAAACTTGAACGTGAAATAAATCAGTCATCCTTTATCGCCTCGACCTCTATCCCGAATCTTTGAAAATTCACTGCGCCTGAATACGGTGGAAAACGGTGACGAAATTTTCACAGCATCTTTATTAGGGTCTTACGTTTAAGAAAAAATAAAAAATAAGCCAGACCTTAGGATGGCCTAGCTCGATTTTCACGCTCCTCTAAAGCCAAATTCTGCAGAAAACCGTGAATGCGGAGGTGATGTTCATCGGAATTCATTTTAAAATTGAATTTTGTATTTTTATAGAATACTGTTGGTAGGTAAATATTGAGATCATGTATAATTTACAAAGCTACACCATTAAACTGAGTGAGAGGGGATTTTTTAATGTTAGGTATACCTATAAAATGCTTAAAATTTCATTATCTCATGTTTCACACCTCATTCCCAGTAGTGAAAACTAATTTTAACCGGAAAATGACTATTACACGCTGATTCTACGGGTAAAAACCTTGGAGAAAACCACAAAAATTCTCTGTTATACACACTTTGCAAGTTTGATTTTTTTTTCCACACTGCGCCGTCCGGCCCGTTTTGGGCAGTAGGAATTGGTTTTTTTTTAAATCTGAAATTTTTACAAAATACTTGGTTTACGGTCTAGTTTTCAGCCCGTTCGCTCAAATCCGTGAGGCGCTATGGGGCTAAAATGGGGCTTCGGGAGGCGTTTTTTGAAGGGTTTTGACTATGGGATCGAGTTAGGTGTCGTTTTCGAAGTATTTTTGCACGTAGAATCCATTTTTGGGGGTCCCGGAACGATCCGATTTCACCGTGGGAATCTATGGGGCTACAAATGGGATTTTTGAAAGATACCCGGAAGTCAAATATTTTCAAGTAAAAAACAAAAACAAATTTTTTTGAAAAACATTTTTTTTTAAATGTTATTGACAGAGTTAACTTTTTGCACAAGTAACCTACCTATATCAAAGAATAATAAACCCTTGTGTAAAATTTGCAGCGTTTAATCCTTAATGACCCAATGTATCTTTTTGGAACGTAGAATCCATGTATCTTTTTGGATTGTAGAATCCATTTCTGAGGACCTCTTATTTATCCTAACAAGTGTGTAGTTTTTCGTTTATAATGATCGTTTTACTCAAATGTTTAACTTTATTTACTGATTCAATGTTTTCCACAATTTTTGACGAATTAATTACCTATAAACCCTTGCGTAAAATTTGCATTTTTTTCATTCGTTCAATTTGTTGCACTTTAAATGTCCTATTTCATAGGCATTGGTTCCCATTGTTAATTAATCAAGTTAAAAAATTGTGAGAGAGTAAAGTATTTAGCTAACTACTATAATATAGTATAATAGTTGACATATTATGTCATGTTATTTATCTTAAATCTTAAATCCTAAAGTCGTCACATGGCCCACAATATTGATTGACAAAATATTGAGGGGAAACATGTCAATAAAATTTATTGGTCAAGTAGCACAACAAATTAGTACCTGGCGTATACATCCCATTCTATGTAAATCCTTCCAAATGCAGCCACTTGCTTCGAACCTTGGTCACTGGACACTCACGCGAAGGGCAATCGGAAGAGTACGCTATTGAACCAGAACACGGTACAGATCGAGACGCCTTCCGTCCGGCCAGGTTCTCTCGTGATGCTGAAAAATCGCGATCCGGGACACGATGGACCAAAAACTGTTTGTAGGGGGCCCCCGAGTTGAGGGAACTTGACGGACTGAAGAGGGAGGCACCACTTCCTTCGCGAGGACTCTGTAGGTTCCCCTCCTGCACTGGACCTCCAAGCCCCCGCGCCCCCCTCGGGGACCGTGGACCCCTTAACTTACCTTATTGTTTCCACCGAGCGAAATACTTGCCCTCCTACTCTGTGTTATGTGTACCTACTCACAGACGTTCGACCTTGCTTCACCCACTTTCATCGCTTTCTTCATTTGGACTTCTCTCCCGCTCTCTAAACATCGTAATCACATACGTCCACCAGAGGAGCGCGAAATTTCCTCTATTTCCCCTGAAGTAGATGGTGTTGTCATGTTTCACGATGTATAATCAAACTTCCTGAAACTTTGATAATATTAAAGTTTCATGTTACGTAACCGGAAATATTTTCATTGGAATTCAAGGTCCGGAACAGATCACATATTCTGTTCCATCTTTTAGGACAGTTAGTTGATTTATTTATTCACCATGAAACGATATAATTATGCCAGAATCAGTTGGTTCACTGTTTCGGTATAACTATCGAAAACTCTATTCACTCATCAGTCTTGAAACAATTGGCTGTGTGGCTGTACCATAGACAGAAGCTATACCCATAGGAGCACACCGCCGAATCGGAGCTTAAAATTTAAGCTTTTAAGCATTTAATGCATCTTGATATCCCCCTACGTGTTAACCTTGATTGACACTTTCTCCTGAGTAATCCGTCCGGTTGAATGAGTCTATAATTTCTGGCTTGGTAAAAATCATGAACAGGGTTATTTTCTATTCCACCTAGTCGGTAACAAATCACGTCATCGCCAAGCTAGGTAGGTACCACTTTTTAAAATGTTTTACGAGTTGACGTCCATCCCGATTATGCGTTACACCACCCTTTTGGGATGCTCTTTTTTATAGCCCCTCTATTTTAATATGCTCGGTGGAGGTAATTACGTGTTGTACCTTCTCATTATTTTTATCAAATCGATTGGCTTCATTCTTGTTTTATTCCTAACTCATCAAAAGGTTCTTCTGGTTACAACTTACATGATAGAGATGGTTTGGTCCTAGATCATCTTGAGTACGATAATTACGGGAATCTTCTCCCTGCTATTTATACACTAAATGTTCGAGCCTTGTCAATCTATCAAGCTTTTTGAATAGGACTACAAGGTAAGTTAACAAATATTTAAAATCCTTTTAAAATTAATGTCGGTATACGCACGTTTTTTAATCACCTTCCGGTCGAATTTATGCTAATAATAATTATTTATTTCGAAGATAATAACAATTATTGTTATCTTCGAAATAAATATTAAATGAAAAGTAAGTTGAGTCGAGTCACCATAGGTACTTAACTATTAAGCAACTTGTTTGGTATCAATGCTCATACCAAGTTCTATCTAGAAGTTTCGAATTTCTGGCTAACATGATTAAATCAAGACAAATAAAGACAAATTTTGTCTCCTACTCATAATAATCATTCCCTCGAGACGTAACTGGAGAAGGGTCAGCTTGTCAGGATGCGTCAACTAACTGCACAAGTATGTTAGTTGATGCCAAGGCCCTTAATTAACACATTTGTCAGCGAGTGACCCATCTAGGCGGAGGCTACTGAGCCCTAAGAAACTGTACCTCGTCTCTTGGCCTTCCAATTTCACGCTCGCTCTCCACATTTCCGGGGGTCTCCCGACAACACTGTCATATCACACCTCCTCAAAATTACACGGGTTTCCAACCCGAAACACACGTAGAAACTGTCTTTATACCCACTCGACCTCAAAGACTCAGGTCGTGACACCTCGCCTAAAACCGTCCAAACGGTTTACCGCTGGAAGTAATGGGAGAGGTTCTTATTGTAATCTGGCTACTTAGTATAATCCCGTATAATTATAAAACCCTCGGGTTTCCCAGCCCGTTTTCGCCCTGCGGAGTTTTCACTCTTCATCCCGACCACACGCAACTCACGTGTTCCCTCGGACTGTTTCACCCGACTGCTCCTCTGGTACACTGACCAACAAACCTTTCTACCATTTCATCGCACTCTCGCCTACATTAGATTTTCATGATATGAAGCAATCATATCGTATGGGATCAGTCGGGGAACGAAAAAAGTGTATTCGTTTATTATATTGAGGCTTTGGGTTCTAATGGAATAGCAAGTGCCGTTCTATTCAATGATATCCCTTATATTCGATCATATTTGAAGATATTACGTTTGACAAACCGTGTGATTTTGTCTCGAGGTCCTTTCAGCGCCATCTCCTACAATAAGCGACAATACAATTTAACAAGCCATCAATTGAATTGAATAGATGAGCGCAACCTTTTGTTATTACGATATATTTAACTAAGAAACAGTAGGTATCTAGCGACCAAACTATGCCACACAAGACATCAAAAATATCCACGTGATGCTCATTATGTAAACAACTGCACCCTAACGACCGATGCTTAAGAAAACCTTATGCCGATCAGAGGTAACGAACGGCTCAGGCTGCAAAAATCGTTTTGGAGTCGTTGGAATCAGCCTAAAAAGCTCATTCCATAGACCCTTGTACCAACGAAATCGGACAAAAACTTTCGTCCCCCTAGTGAGGCCTCCTTAGTTACACATCAGAGATAAACAACTTTCGTCGTGAAGTACCTCCCGAAAACCGATGAAAGGGATGAGGGAGGAAAAATCAAGGTAGCCTATAACCACCCCACGAACTCGCTGATCACAATGAGACCACCCTCATGAAAATCTGTTGAGCCGCTCGGGCGTGATGCTCTGTACACAAAAAAACAAACAAACAAAACAAGCCATCAATTGAATTGAATAGATGAGCGCAACCTTTTTGTTATTACGATATATTTAATGAGCGAGAGAAACTAAGAAACAGTAGGTATCTAGCGACCAAACTATGCCACACAACACATCATCCACGTGATGCTCATTACGTAAACAACTGCACCCTAACGACCGATGCGTAATAAAACCTTATGCCGATCAGAGGTAACGAACGGCTCAGGCTGCAAAAATCGTTTTGGAGTCGTTGGAATCAGCCTGAAAAGCTCATTCCATAGACCCTTGTACCAACGAAATCGGACAAAAACTTCCGTCCCCCTTTTGAGGCCTCCTTAGTTACACATCAGAGATAAACAACTTTCGTCGTGAAGGACCTCCCGAAAACCGATGAAGGGGATGAGGGAGGGAAAATCAAGGTAGCCTATAACCACCCCCGGAACTCGCTGATGACAATGAGACCACCCTCATGAAAATCTGTTGAGCCGCTCGGGCGTGATGCTCTGTACACAAACAAAAAAAAAAACGCTGCAAATTTTACACAAGGGTTTATTATTCTTTGATATAGGTTACTTGTGCAGAAATTAAATTCTGTCAATGAAAAAATTAAAAAAAATTTTTTTTTGGATTTTTATTTCAAAAAAAATTTTTTTTTTTGGCTTTTTTTTTGTTCAAAAATGTGTTTTTTCAAAAATTCTTTATTTTTAACTCAAAAAATATTTAACATCCTGGGATCCTTCAAAAATCCCATTTTTAGCCCCACGAAAGCCCTAAAGATCGCCCCAGTGAAATCGGATCGTTCCGGGACCCCAAAACATGGATTCTACGTCCAAAAATACTTCGAAAACGACACCTAACTCGATCCCATAGCTAAAAGCCTTCAAAAAACCCCTCCCGTAGCCCCATTATAGCCCCAGAGCGCCCCACGGGTTTGGGCGATCGGACTGAAAACCTTGTGGGCACAACTAGATGGTAAACCAAGTATTTTGTCAAAATTTCAGATTTTTAAAAAAATTCCTACTGCCCAAAACGGCCCGGACGGCGGACGGCGGACGGCGTACGGCGGACGGCGGACGGACATTTCGGATTTTGAATGTAGACCTCTTGAAACGGATAATGTCAAATTTTGAGCCCGATCGGAGTCGTCGACCCGCGTCGCGAAAACATAGGTGTATTATTCCAAGAATAATAAACCAAAAAACATACATGTCGAAGAGGTGAGCGCACCTTTCCATTTTTTGGAAAAAAGTTGCGCTAAAAAGCTGCGCAAGTTATTCATAGTTTTGTTATGGTTTTGGATAAATTGTGCAAAAATTAATTAAGTATGTAAAAAAAGTACTTATTTCAAAAAATTTAAAAAAAAAGAATTTCTAGACAGTGTTTGGACAGATGTGGGGCCCCGAAAAATGGAATATACGTAAAATTACTCGGAAAACGACACCTCATTTACCTCCTAACATCCCACGAAAGCTCCATTTGAAATCGGATGGTTCTGGGTCTCCTAAACATATATTCTACGTCCTAAAATAGGTACCTACATCAAAAGCGACACCCAACTCGACTCCCTAGCCGATAACCTTCAAAAACCCCTCCCATTACCCCACTGAATTCCACAGGTTTGAGCAATTGGGCTGAAAACCTTCGCTAGATCGAGAACTGAATTTTTGTATACATGTAAAAAAAGGAAGATCAGATCTAATGTTTATTCTTGAAAAAATGTCTACTGCCTGGACGGCGGACAGACATTTTATTTTTGGAGTCCACACATCATGAGTGTACTAAACAAATTCTGATCCGCAAGGACAAGTTTTGACGCCAATCAAAATTTTTTACCCCATCGCGAAAAATAAACCAAAATCGGAGAACCCGTCGAGGGTTACAGAGGAACGAACACTCCTTTCAGTGATTTTAATTTCTACCATCACCTACAAGCTTCTTCTCCTGCCAGAGCTGTTCTTCACCATCACCTTTACCACCGCCCCTGGGTATTCTGGAGGAGAGGTATCAAAGCGACAAAAAGTAAATAAACCTTTGTTCTGGAGATTATCTTGGGATAGACTTACGCGGCAGGAAAAAGGCTGGATGGGCGGGGATTTTGGTCTTTGCCCATGAAAATGAGCTATCGTAGAAGTGGGAGGGAGTGTACGAAAGGGTCGAGGGGGGCTCTTAGATTCATAGAACGAGCAGAAAAAGAATGAGTTCCTTTTTTGTACACAATGGAATATCGTCTCCTCAACATCCCCCTTTCCGGCCTCTCAACTGCCGGCTTTTTTCTTCTGTTTTTCAACCCCTAACAGGGTGAGAAAAGATTTACGGCGAATTATCCGGAGTCGGATAAAATTTTAATATTCAAACCACGTTCCAGCCGAAAAAGGCAGGACGGGGCGTGGGATCCTTGAATTGCGGGTCCACGTTCTCAATGCCTTATTTCCCTAAGGTATAGACCAAAAATAACAGTTATTTTTATCTAAGTTACTTGATAAGTTCGGATTTCCATCTTGTATGACTGAACATAATGTGCCTCTATATTATAGTAGTAGTTATGTCCGTTCTTTTCTCGACTTCAATTAATGTGGTTGTGGCAAAACTCGATGCACTGACAGTCAGTGTCTTAGTGGTTCCTACATAGATATTTCGTATATTATGGTACTTGAAGCCTTAAGGTACAGATAACACATGTCAGGTTCTCTTCAGTATGACACGTAGTTAAACTTTCCATTTTCTTTCTTCCAGGTGAGCAATTATTCCTTTCTTCAGATCGTAACCAGTAAGTACGTTCTTGCCTTTTACTTACTACTCAGCCTACAATATTGGGCACCAAGTTTTCTTCTGTGTTCTCCTTCTGAATGTCGTGCGGCCGCCACTATACCTAGTGTATACAAGTGTTCTAGGTTAGATTGGAACTGGTACACAATCGCACCCGTTGAATGATTTATGAAATTTATCATTAACAGAAAACAGTACCATTATCTTCCGATCGATACTGTGTGGCTTTCAAACCCTTTGATAATTTCTAATACGACCGCGACTTTACTACAATGGAAATTCACCTCCAGCCGGCATCAAAGTGGTCCATTAGTAATAGTATTGTCACTTTAATGGTGACAGTTGGAACGCCTTCATGGGGGATCGAATCTCACTACAACGGCTGACTCGCAAGGTACACTGCGTGTGGTCTTGAAATCGCTCCACGTTTTGATTTGTGAATCGAGATCGCATCCCAACTTCACAGCCATGTCTTGATTTCATCCTAAGGAAAGTAGGGCAGGTAGAATAGATTTTCGGATAGGAATTTTCTTTTCAATCAAGACTGTACCTGCTCGCAATTTAGAGAGTAATTCGGGAGGAAGAATATGAAACAACACCTTGGGGTAAGAAAGTTCTACCTGATTCAGTTCACTCTTGTTAATCTCGTGCAATCTGCACGGAATCCGCTTGTCGTATTATGTGACGGCTTCTTGGATTTGTATTAATATTAAGTACAAAATTTGTACTTAATATTAATGTGAATTTAATGATTTAATCATTAAATTCACGATCAAGTACTTGTTTAGCCTGCACTTTCTTTCGAGAACGATCTATCTCAATAATAAACAATTATTGTTTACTCGGCTTGGGTGATCCGAACGTTGCTTATATTTTGAGTACGAACATGGATTTTCCTTCCTTTCTCTATTCAACTCCCGCCCAAAGGAAAATTCAGCTCTCGTATTTCCCCTCAAACCTCCTGACGCGCGAAATGAATAATGAAGGGTCTAAAAACCGACCTCAGCTGTCGCCAGCCGTTCTAAATTAGACCGAGCAACTTTAAAAGAATTAACTGCCTCAACCTGACAAGCGATCCGGCCTTTTCCATGCTTTCCCTACACCATCTGAGGGACCTTAAATTGGAGCGATGGATATTTTTCAATGTGTTCAAATTGTGCTTGATATATAATATATATCAAACGCAATGTATTTTCAACTCCTAGGGATGCAGTGTGTGTAGAGGACAATAAGGGTAAGGAATTATTCTTCGCCAAACCCCACCGTCTTAGTTATTAATTTATTGTTGTTCATTACGTGGGTCATGCCTAGTAATTAATATTTGGGTTGATGCATTTTGGTTTATTATTCTTGGAATAATACACCTACGTAATCACGACGGAGGTCGACGACCCGGATCGGCCTCAAAATATGACATAATTTGTTTCAACAGGTCAAGATTCCAAAAAAGAAAAGTCCGTCCGCCGTCTGAGCCGTTTTGGGCAGTAGGATTTTTTTCTTCAAAATCTGAAATTTTGAGAAAATACTTGGTTTACCATCTAGTTGTGCCCGCAAGGTTTTCAGCCTGATCGCCCAAACCCGTGGGGCGCTATGGGGCTAAAATGGGGCTACAGAAGGGGGTTTTTGAAGGCTTTTGGCTATGGGATCGAGTCAGGTGTCGTTTTCGAAGTATTTTTGGACGTAGAATCCGTTTTTGAGGGTCCCGGAACGATCCGATTTCATTATTGCGATCTATAGGGCTTTTATGGGGCTACAAATGGGATTTTTGAAGGATCCCAGGAGATCAAAATTTTATGATTTTAAAATATTTAATATTTTTCGAGTAAAAAACCAAAAATGTTTGAAAAAAAATTGAAAGAAAAACTTCCAAGTAAAAAATGTTTTTTTTCCAAAAATTTTTTTTTTCATTGATACAGAATTAAATTTGTGCACAAGTAACCTGTATCAAAGCATAATAAACCCTTTTGTAAAATTTGCAGCGTTTTTTATTCGGAAAATATTTAACTTAACGTAAAATTTGCAGCGTTTTTTATTCGGAAAATATTTAACTTCCTGGGATCTTTCAAAAAACCCATTTGTAGCCGCATGAATGCCCTAGAGATCCCCTCAGTGGAATCGGATCGTTTTGTGATGGATTCTACGTCCAAAAGTACGTCGAAAACGACACCTAACTCGATCCCATAGCCTAAAGCCTTCAAAACAGCCCCACTTGCTTACTGTAGCCCCTTTTTAGCCCCACAGAGCCCGGGAAATAGAAGGGGTTTTTGCGTTATTTCTACTATACTATTTTCAAAATAATAAGGTTGACAGTGGATAAAGAATAAAATCTTAAGAAAGGCAGAACGATTTTTCTGTAATCCCTTGAGACGAAAATCGTATCATTTAAGCGTGGAAGCCTCTCGCCATTACCAGGCCTGTTCGGGACTGTTTGTGCTAAAACCCCTGGAGATTCTGACAGAGGTGTCTTTTGAGCTTCCTCCAAACTTCTTCCAACTCTCCTCCCATCAACCTGTCGCAAAGGCAAGCACTCTCGGAACCCTCTTTTGGTTACATTTCCGTGGTTTTCCTCTCCGGAGATATTGCCTATTCTGCGGATGGGATTTTCAGGAAGTTGAACCGCTCTTCGGTTATGAACCCCTTTTATTCGCACGAGAACGAAAATTTGCTAGTGTGTCTACTGATTTTTTTTTTTTTTTTTTTTTTTTTCACTGTTGAATTTTTAAATTGGTTTATCATTTTATCAACCCCATTATGAAGAAAGAAGAAAAAACATGTCTTCCTTTCCACTGATTGGAAAACACATGATCCAAACACAAAACTCTGCAAATTTTACACAAGGGTTCATTATTTGCCTCGTCAGTCAAGCATTCACCTTCTCTTCGGTTAAAGCCTTTATCACTACATGCTTCCTATCCTCCCGGAGGATCCCGGCCTCAAATGACGGAATTATTCGTCAATCCCAGTCTAAAAACTGTTGACTTCCATCCGTCAGCCTGAAAAACCTCAGCCCTGATTATTTCGAGTGCCACGATTCTTGTAAGCCTTGAATTGGCACCGCAGCTACCCTGCTGTTTTGGCTGCCAAAGCCTTCCGCTTCAGGTGCTCGGTGAAGGACAACCCAATCCCGATTATGAGATGGTTTAAGTAATTTCATTTTCCACCATCGTATCAGTTACCTACTTCACTATTCCGCAGTAAGTATGCTAAATAATAATAGGTTTGTTCCAGGTTTGACGGAATGTTAACAGAAATCGCCGGAGACATGCGCAGTTTAGAAACTGCTGTTCCAGGTCGATCGTAGGTTGAGAGCTCGAGTATGTGCGGTCGGGTTCTGTCGAGAGCTTTCCAACTTCTGTCGACAGACGCAGTCAGACCTGGAACAAACCTAATAACCACGTTTGTAAAAACGTTCTCGAGACTCATTGTACCCCCTGTACTCCTGTGTGCCGTTGCTCATATTATCCTCCGAGTGATCGAGATCTTCTAGAGTAGATAGTCTTCTAGAGATGATATTGCAAAAAATATGTATTATACTTACGTTTTGGTTTATTATTCTTGGAATAATACACCTATGTTTTCGCGACGCGGGTCGACGACTCCGATCGGCCTCAAAATTTGACATTATCCGTTTCAAGAGGTGGTCTACATTCAAAATCCGAAATGTCCGTCCACCGTCCGCCGTCCGCCGTCCGGGCCGTTTTGGGTAGTAGGAATTTTTTTAAAAATCTGAAATTTTGGCAAAATACTTGGTTTACCATCTAGTTGTGCCCGCAAGGTTTTCAGTCCGATCGCCCAAACCCGTGGGGCGCTATGGGGCTAAAATGGGGCTACAGGAGGGGTGTTTTGAAGGCTTTTAGCTATGGGATCGAGTTAGGTGTCGTTTTCGAAGTATTTTTGGACGTAGAATCCATTTTTGGGGGTCCCGGAACGATCCGATTTCACTGTGGCGTTCTATAGGGCTTTCATGGGGCTAAAAATGGGCTTTTTGAAGGATCCCAAGAAGTTCAATATTTTTCGAGTAAAAATTAAAGAATTTTTGAAAAAACACATTTTTGAAAAAAAAAATCCCCCCAAAAAATTTTTTTTGAAATATAAAAATCTAAAAAAAATTTTTTTTTAATTTTTTTTATTGACAGAATTAACTGTCTATACAAGTAACCTATATTTGTAACCTATTATTAGAATAATAAACCCTTGTGTAAAATTTGCAGCGTTTTTTTAGTCATTCTTTGTTTACTTTATAACCCCAACTCCGACTTGAGGTTCAAGCCGCGGGGATTCACGCTGCCCTGGCTTCCCCGTAAATGGGCGCAAATTGTGTGGCATAATATGCCCCTCAATATTATTTAACTTCCCCACGTAAAAGGTCGTATTGTTTGACACCAGAAATTTTTGCCTTCGCCTAACAATAAAGGTTCCTCGGATTCTAGCCCTCAATCTTGTGTCTTGTGTCTTAGCTACCTTCACCAAAGGAGCCCTTGCGCAATGGTATAGTTTTCTCATTTTGGATGGCATCGAACAGAAACGGAGCCGTTTTTGTGATACAAATAAAAAATCATGATGGTAATGCGGGGACGTTCTACTCCGCCAAATCGAACGGAGGTTTTTATGGGATTCAGAAGAGCCGATTAGGGGTCACCGTAGTGGGCATAGGGGTTCAAGATCAACCAGTGCCCACTAAAGGTGTGGCGTCGAACGTAGGCAGATCGAATATATTTGCTGTTCCGAAGAGTATCAAATGTCCTTGAAAAGCACTGATGTAAGTTTCATAGGGTTCCAAGAGGTTTCTTGTATTGAGCCATAATATACTTAATTGCCCCCAACTAGTCACATCATTTAGGTGCATGACATACGACCAAAATCCGTCGAAGCTCTGACAGAAAAATAAATCAATTTATTAGTATGTTTTACTAGGAGCATTACTCTCATGCGTCTGGAGGAAAATCCAAGAAAATTCTTAACCACCTCCACCTACTGTTCCAAACGACGAAAATACTTTCCCCTGTTGATGCAAACCGAAGAACCTTTGTTGGCCCAACTAAGTCTGATAAAATTGACAGTTTCACAATTTCAGGAGGATCGAAAACAGTGACGAAAGACCTACTCGTGCGTTCAGTAGCACAACAATGCTTTTAGCGTAGCTTCTTTGAATTTGTACCTACTGGGGCCGTTGGTAGGAATTTTATACTGTAAATAACCCAAGTCTGAAATTTTGAAAACTCGCTCCACGAGTGAGTTTGTAACATCTCTTCTTACAAAAAAAAAAGATGCAAATTTTAGATTTGGACTGCAACATTACTAACAGCTTTACTGATGAAAATCATCTCATTCCAAATTCAGTACGCTTTCTATTACTCTTCTTGTTGAAACAGGGTGTTTCATGTTTTTTGAATGTACTTCTCACTCATCCAGGTTCTAGTCGCTGTTTACTGTTTGCCTGGTCCGTTTGACGGTGGTGTGTGAAAAATGGACCATCCCCGTCGTGTTTCCTCAACAGAGGGCTTTTGATACAAAAACATTGTTTTGTTTTTTCATTGGATTGGATTCGATCAGGAAGCGTTAATATTACACCCGACCGCACAATATTCCGGGCGAACGCATCACCCGGTCACCATACGCTGCCTATTACCTCTCGGCATCCCCATATTCATATATCACGGGGATTGTCGAAACAAAGAAAGGACCTGTGGTTTGGAGGTGGCGAGGGTGCCGAAGGGGTTGTACAAACTGATCCGTTCACTCACAACCAAGCTGTTGGGATAAAAACCAAGCCGGCTGGTGGTGGTGGAAATTCGATACCAGGCCCCCAACCCATCCATTCCAAACTGTCATCAACCTCGGGGTTGAACGATAAACCTCAAGTACATAACTTTGGAAGAGATAGATGACCGCTTGGGACTCTGGTATGCTCTTATGGTTTGTATTTTCGTATGCTTACTACCGGTGGTAAATCGATGAATCCTTGGGAGAAATATCTACATCGTAGCCTACATCTGTAGCTAACCTACATCGAAGAATAATAAACCCGTGTAAAATTTACAGCGTTTTCTCTCTGCCGTTGTTTTTTCAAAAACTGCATTTTTGGGTGTTTTTTGTGTACTTTGTCAACTCTTCCACTGTTTCTCGTGGAATGGAAGAAGATAGCTAAAATCGGGGTTCAAATTCGGATGGAATGGGAAAACATGGAAAAAGTTGTTGAAAGTGAAAAATTAATTGGTATTTTTGAAGTGCTATTCTTCTCACTCAAACGTAGCTAGAAAATAGGCATGTATATTAGGTAAATCTCAAAAACTAGACCTAATATCGAAAATAGGGTTTCAGATTTGGACTCAGCACACTGAAATACCCCAACACCAACCCTTATCTCCTCGGCAGCAAACAACACCTTTTTTTTCGTCCAGTGTTATTAGACCTTCAAGGCCATTCTGATTGGAATTTCAATACTCATACATGAGCATGTATCGAGCCGGTTCGTTTCCGAGGCCAATAAAAGGCACTGGTCTCGAAAACGATCCAAGCCGTTGTAATTTGTCGAATCAGAGCGTGATGGAGGCGATCTCGGAATCACTCCACCGCGAACGAAAGGCACACTGCGGATTCGGTTTGGAGTGTTGAAAAAAAAAAAGATTCCCTCTTCTTGCAGTTGCCAATTTCTCTCGTTAAAACTTCTGGGATGTTATGATGGGATGCAGTCAATTAAGAGAGGAGCATGGAAATGGAAGGTTGGAAAGTGGATGGCTCTGTGAACGTACGACCGGGTTGGGCAGTCATCTCGAACCTGGCATTTAAAGCGATGCTATTCTGGTACTGTCCCATTTCAATGCTCGTGCATTGTCTTTTCTAACCCAAAAAGCACACATGTCATGTACACGTGTGAGCATATTGTGAGAAATAAGTGGTAGAGTAGTATACTATATAATATAGTATACTATATAATATATAGTATATAGTATACAAGTTTCCAACAACAGTATATAGTATACTCTACCACCAAAAACGAGTGGTAGAGTCTAGTATATTATACCACACTCTACCACTCGTTTTTGGTTTACTATTCTTGGAATAATACACCTTTGTAATCGCGACAGAGGTCGACGACTCCGATCGGCCTCAAAATTTGACATTATCCGTTTCAAGAGGTCTAGATTTCAAAACCGAAATGTCCGTCCGCGCCGTTTTCGGCAGTAGGCATTTTTTTTAATCTGAAATTTTGACAAAATACTTGGTTTACCATCTAGTTGTGCTCGCAAGGGCACATCGCCCTTGAGCCTTTTAGCCCCGATCGCCCAAACCCGTGGGGCGCTTAGGGGCTACGGGAGGGTTTTTTGAAGGGTATTGGCTATGGGATCGAGTAAGGTGCCGTTTTCAAAGTATTTTTGGACGTAGACTCCATTTTTGGGGGTCCCGAAACGATGCGATTTCACCATGGGAATCTATGGGGCTTTCATGGGGCTTCAAATGGAATTTTACAAGGATCCCAGGAGGTCAAAAATATTTAACATTTCCCAAGTAAAAAAAAAAAATGTGGAAAAAATTAACTGCCTCAACCTGACAACGCCTTTTTTACCGACGGAGAATTAATATTTGCACAAGTAACCTATAACAAAGAATAATAAACCCTTGTCTAAAATTTGCAGCGTTTAACAGAAGTATTCCTGTCACATTTTAAGATGGAAAGTGATTCTAAATTGCTCCAAAAGATGTCGTCTTATTTTTGCAGAAAACAAAATTTTTAAAATCTCCAAATATGTTCCACTGTTATTCCTGATGGAACTTGAAATGTGTTTTTAGTGTTTAGTATCATCTGAAATCCTCCCTAGCTATCAATTGAACTCGTTGAAGACGTCTGACACCTCGATGCTATACGACCGGTTCCGAGCGGCTTCCTGGGTCCCAAATCCGAGCGAGTGAGAAAATAACTGTTACCACTTCGTTAGGTGCACAATGGAGAACTAGCGGTACCCTCCTCAGAAGAGGTCTAGGGATTATGGACATCCCACTTTTACCGGGTCCCTCCGAACGAGCCCTCGTGACGTCATCAATCGGCATTCTAACCGCCGCGGGAAGCCGTGAAATCCCCTCACACGAGGCAGTGCACACTGAAGCTATCCGACCTAGTCTTTCTTTTGGACCGAAAAAGAAGAAACAGTCGAATGCCCTCGTTTTCCTCCAGTCGCAGTATCGCTCTGTGGGGAAAGGGGTAAAAATAGACGGCTGCGCAAACAAAGATACGTTGAAAATACTGATAACAATATTACTCCACGACAAAATATAAAGACCGTACTTAAGGCGTTTGCTGACTTTCGCTTCCCTTTTTTAAAAGCTTTATGATACGGAGATGATATTGATGAAGTCGTTTAGTTTAGTTTATCGCTCAGTTATACTTCGTAAGCAAACTCTCACGTACCGATTTTACTTAACGCACAGAGTGAAACTTTTTCCTCTTTTATATTTGGATTGTCACGCATTTGACGTTAGAGACAAAACGAATTCTCCGTTTCAAAAAATTTCCTAACCTTTCAAAATGGGTTTCTCTTCTTATCCTTTGTTATAGTTGTTATATTATTTTGCTTCCGAGTCTGCGAAGCAGCGGAAGCCTTGTGTTCACTTTCGGGAGAAAGAAAAATTTTGTTGTCCGAATTCAAAATTTCCACTCGCATTTTGCGTTTCATAGCCTACTGAACAAATTTGGTTCCGTGTCTGTCGGTCTGTCGGTCTGTGGGTCTGTCGGTCTGTCCGCATTTCCTTGTTACAGCCATAATTTCCACAATTTTGAATGAATTTAGCTCAAATTTTGAGGGATTATGCGGATAAGGCTCCTTGAGGTCCCATACGAATTTCTTCACAATTGAATCAGCGGTACGCTCTGCGCATGCGCTAACGTGAAATTCTTGAAACAGGCATAACTTTCTCAATTTTGATCGGATTTTATCAAATTTTCAGGAATTGTGTGCGTATAGCTCTAGATGGTACCCTGTCAGTTTCATCACGATTGAATCAGCGGTACGCTCAGCGTATGCGCGAACGTAATTTCCTTGCCACAGCCATAATTCCTACAATTTTGATCGGATTTCAATCAAATTTTCAGGAATTGTGTGGGTATAGCCCTAGATAGTTCCCTATCAGTTTCATCACGATTGAATCAGGTACTCCCTGCGCATGCGCGAACGTAATTTTCTTGTTACAGTTGTTACGTTCATTTTGAACTTGGCACGAGGAAGCTCATGTGCCATTGCCTTGGCAGTGTATTTCCTCTATTAACTATACCTCGATTAAAATAGAGAGAGTTATTTCTTTCAAGAAAGATTTCCTCACATACCTTTTGGCCTGTCACGACGACTCCCTGATCGTGGTAGGAATTTGCCTGTGGCCAATGGGCCACACTATGGTCAATTCGCCCACCCGCCACCGCTCATGGTTCAGTTACGGGCCCCGGGAAGTGTTGCCGTGGTGCGATTGGGAAAAGCTAAATTCTCTCGTTAGCGGGAGCACCGCTAATGACGCGGACGGTCCCAATTTCACCACCGACTTCATCATTTAACTGACCGTTTATTCTTTCTATCTTCATAAGAATGATTACACGCAGTTCATTTTCGATTGGAAACGAGGATCTGAGCCTCCCTTGAGTCAAGGGCCTTGACCACGTTTTTTCTTGGGAAGCCAGGTCAGGCTTCCAATTTTTCGCGAATCCGTTGCCTGGGCAACCACTGTTGACAATTAATTTGTGGTCACCGGGAGGGCAGATTTTCGTAAGACAGTTTCAGCGGGCCTGGCCTCCCTTGGCGACAATTTGTCTGGGGAAGCCAGCCTTCTGATTCCCGTGTTAGCTGTGGTTACAGGGAGAGCTAATGTCGATGTTGACCTCTCATCTTCAATACTAGATTCCCCTGGACTCCCCTTCCAGAGACCAACGCATTCCAGACTACCACGACACTTCCTGCCGGTCTGGAGATTGCGGGTCTCTCTTTTATGCCTCGATACTGCCTCCCAGGTCAGCAGATATCGACATATCGTGTTATGCCTTGGGCAGGGATATTCTGGTACTCCCTTCATCTTCCTCCAGAGACACTGGGGGCAAAATCCCAGTTACGCTGGAGCCCTTCCCCCAAACACACAATACAATTAATGATAGACCTATTAAAGAATTAGGAACTCATTTTGTTATGTAGCATCCGTTAACCAGGGTTATGCTACAATGCCATCTCTCTCACTATCAATTCTCATAATCAACGAATTTAATTAAGGAATGACTGAGGAGATTTATGATCTGCTTCCTCATGCAGCCTCTCCCAAAAAAACGAATTTAATGCCTACTAATATTTTTCGTTTTACTGAATTTTTAAAATCGATAATTAATGGTGGAGTTCAGAAGACTCTTGAATTTCCATTTGTTCCTGCAATGTTGGCTTTACAACATTCCCACTGTTTATCCCATCACATAAATATTTAACTGGTGCGTTGTAGTTAAAATACGTGTCCCAGTTTGTCGTAATGGAGGCAACTAGGGCTGTGGCGGGAGGGTCAAATTACTAAATCTCTACACTCTAAAATCCATTAGCTTCAGAGTGGGGCAGAGGTGAGCAAAAGCTGAGCCCGGATGTACTTGAAGAGGTGTAGCTCTGAAGAGAGAGAGGGGATGATACCAATTAGAATTAAGCTTCTACCGCCTTCCCCTTCTAGGCGCATTCTACATAAAACCGCTGACAACCCATGCAACAATCGCTCGACCCAGCTTTTTTTTGGATGAGTGGGGACTTTCCTTTCTTGAATTTTTGTCGTTAGTAGGTTCAATGTGAGTTACGTTCCGGCAAACTTAGAAAACCTTCTTACGTGTATAATATACACTGTGTCTGTGTAATATACACGTAAGAAGGTATATTATAAACAATCCCATAAGACTGGTTGGTTAACGTATTGTGGAACCCTTACATCGCGACACCAGGCCGTTGCAATTTGAAATTATTGAGTGTTTGCAAGTTATCGGATTCATGAAAAGGTGAGGTGCCACAAAGACCAGCTCGCAAGTAAACACGGCAGTAGTTATGAGTCGAGCGGCTTCTAACTTCTTCTTCATCTTCAGCGCTAAGGATCGCTGTAATGGATTGAGCAGGACGCCTAACTGACTGGTCTCGATAAAATTAAATAATGCTCTTGTAAACGCCTCTTCCCAGTTCACCTGTAGCCACAACAGATCCGCTCGGAAGGACTCACCTGCGTCTATAAAAAGTTCGAGTTCCCACAACTTAGTTTTTTTTTTTTTTTTACCACTCCAATGGCCGAGTAAATAGCAGGTATTTGTGGAAACGGTGACGGGTGCGGCAATAACAGACTAGCACTCTTAGATGATGTCTTTTCAGTAGCTGGCTGAGGAATAATACTACCTCTTTGATTGTTTAGGAAAAAGCACTTTTTATGGCTTCAACGTTTTCTTGGGAGGGATGATGGCAGTTTCATGAAAGCTCCTCATTTTCCATTGTGTTAGAAGTAGTCCAAATAGGTACCGCAGTCATAACCATCAAAATCAGCCAACGACATTAGTCTGTGTACGATCTCACCTTCTCTGTAAAGCTTTCGCTGGAGGAAAAGAAAACAAGTTAAAAGCCGAGTAAGAACGACAAGGAACCTCTTGGCTTTCTGAGGCTTCCCCAAACCCACCCGAGATAGTCTTGCAAATTCTAATACATTAACATAGCTACGTGGAACCATCCAGGGAAGGGAAGCCCAAGCCTTGTTCTCTGCCAAGAATGAGTTGCGTGTGTCGTATTTAATTCCCTCCTTCCCTGCTCACTGTTCGCTGCCCTCGTCGATAAATTACCTGGCAAATGGTGAGGCACTGTTCAACAATCCATCTCGATTTAGTACCTGTTGAGCTTTGATGGATCCCTCTTGTACTGCTCACACCTCTATATCACGTTCCCATCATCATTGTACGACACATCAGTTTTCGCTCTCAATCGAGTTTAACATCAAATTGATTTTACGAGTCCCATTAAAAAATATAATTTACTTGTTAGTACGTGCAAGCATTGTGCTTATAGGTACAATATAGCCTTAAATTAAAGGCTCATTTTGGAGAAATTAACGTACTGTGAACATTTTGGTGTAGCATTTCATTACATATTTCAATCTTGACAAATGAACGATAGAACTGAATTTATAAAGAAATCTTTATCATCTCTAACTTTATAATGAGCATGCATGAGCATAAGAAAAACTATTGAGTTATGGTACAGGGTGTCGTTCTTGATTCGGATTTGTGTACCAGATTGGTTGTGTTGGTTGCCGTTGACTTTCCAGGGTAGACGTTGCTTCACTAAGTCTGAATCTACTCCGAGCAAGCAAAATTCTGTGGCCCGAGGCGTCTCATCGTGTAGCTGGGCTTGTTCAAATAACCCTTGATAACTTGTTCTCCTGCGTCTAGACCGTTAAATGAGGGCCCTGGTTTAAAGAGGGAAAATTCTTGCCTTCAAGTAGAATGTGTAACAGTGAGGCGTACACACACCATGAACCATCTGACAGAATAACGCTCTTTTTAAATATGTAAAATAGCTTCAGAAAAATGTCCTTTAATGAATTAACGACGATCAAGAGAGAAATATAGCAAAATCACCTTCCTTTACAAAGCCTCGTTATAATATTTTCAAAGATCATTTGCGGCTTTTTCATGATTCTTCTCATTACCGGCTACCAGATTTTTTTTCACCGGACGAATGTGAAATCACACCCGGGAGAAATAGCGCGTGGCTAAATGATCGTTGGATTTCAAGAGCATGTGAAGCCAGACAGCTTAGCCAACTCACATGCACTTTCTATTCATCACTGAAAGTTTGAACAATTAATAGCCAGCAATTAATATGAGGAAGCGAACGACGGAACCGTTTAACGTTCCGATTCAACATGCATTACATTATTACGCTTGGAAATTACCTTTTTAAGAAGACAATGCGAACGATTTCCATTAGAAGGTGAATAATGTTTTTTCGATGAGGATCTCTTGGTTTCAGTGTGAGCTCAGTTGGGCAGTTTGCAAAGAGGTAGGTCGTTCTACGCTCCGATCATTCCCTTCCAAAGTCCCTTTTTATTCGGAATCGCAAAAGCGGGAGATTAAAATAAATAAAAAAATCGCTCAATCAAACAAGTCAACTAAAACGAAAAATATAATTTTGGAGGATGGGGTAATTAGAGTTAGAGAGCTATTAGACAATTTTTTTTTCCAGTCAAACACAACTTTTTGAGGTCGATAATTTTTGTATGTGAAGCCTAAAACAATTGGAAACGCATTCCAAAAATCGTTGAATTTTCACGTCCATTCGTCATCTTCTATTTTATTGAAAACAAGTAAAAGTTATCTTCAAAGAGCACTCCAGACAAACTGATTAAAACATAAAAACCTCCATTAATAAATTTTGTAAAATAAGAAACAAACGGTCCACAATTACCCCAGCCGGGGGAAATACGAAATATCGTAATAAATTATGAATTAGTTGTTGTACAAAAATACTGCAAATGATATCAAACAGAATCACGTCAGAAATGTATAAAAAAAAACTTGACAGGATCGAAAAGCCTCCTTGTTTGCTGGACGAAGCTATCACAGGAAATAAGAAACACCTGTAGTTGAAAGGAAGGGTTTTTGTAGGTTGCCCAGTGTTGCCACGAAAAGTGGCTGTGCCCCCCCCCCCCCCCCAATCCACTCAAACTAAATAAGATCTCCGTCGATCCCTTTTATTTAGGCGTTTTTCGCAAAAATACGGCTTCGCGGGCTATTTTAAAATGCTCGTGTCTCTTATAATCCCTGTCTCCAATTACCCCATCCTTCGTCAAATTCGAAGCATTTGCTGTCAGTTGAAATAGCCAAACGAGGCAAATGTTTGATTGTGTTACTTCTTCACCCACCACTTAGCATTTGAAAGTAATAATTGCTAATAATAACAATAATTGTTATTATTAGCAATCTAATGGTAATAATAATAATTATTATTATTATTATTATTACCATTAGATTTAATTTCACGAGGAGACGTAAGTCGATCGATCATCTTCTTCGTGTGTTTCTTGTTAGGGCCATCGATGTAGTAAACTATAACATTATAACATCGATGGTTAGGGCTGTGTAGATGGGCTTAGTTGCTCGAAACCCTCGCTAGAATATTTGTAAACAATTATTGTTTATTCCAATAGGTAATCAATTTAGTACTCTCATCAGCAGAGGAGTTTTTTTCTCTCTCTTCTTCTTCTTCTTCTTCTTTAACCACCTCATATAATAATTACCTATTTTCTTTCCTTTATATTACAAAGGCGGTGCAGATTATAATCTACTATAGTAGTAGTTTATAAAAATTATATTTTGTCTGTAATTCACCCGTTTAACAAGATTATCATCAGGTTAGCGAACCAAACGATCTCATTTTCGAAGGTGCGGCAACTTCTGAAGCGAATCCCATTTACAAAGAGTATCAACAAGAAGGCTCTGAATAGAAAGGATGCGTTGTATTCTTCGTGATAACAACCACTTTTCCTCCTCATTTTCGGGACAAGCGGACGTCGGCGAAAAGCGTAATTATTCCGCCGACCGTCACCTTTTGTCTGGTGCTGTCGCTAAGCATCGCGTGCACGTCGAGACGTCCATCCGTCAGACTCCATTATACATTTCCTTCATCGTAGGTACCCGACCTTATTGTAAAAACGCATATTTTCTCGGAAATTTTTAGTGGGGCAGCTAAAAAATAAATAATAACAAAGAAAAATATAAGTGAATAGAGACGAAGGAAAAAGAATAATGGGGGTTGACCTCCAGGCAATCGTTCTTATTCTGAAAGAGTGCAAGGCCAACAATTCTTTTGGTCAAATCGTTCTAAATTATATTTCAACCTTTTCCCCTGACAATCCCTCTTCAGAATATCCTGTTTCTGAATCTAAGATACGAAACTATATACAAATATAACGAAACGATTTGCTGTTTGCGATCTACTAACTATATTCCAATATACTTCTCAAGTGTATGTTCCCATTTTGTAAATAGGATGGTTACCCCAAGGTACTCCTCCATGACAACATTAGCTTTGAGTTTAGGATTGTGAAACGTACACTACTGGTAGCAACAACTATAAATTTTTCAAGATGGACAATTCATTGATTGACGACTATGTGAGGTTCAAAACAGTGCTGTCGGCGAATGTAAAACTAACGAGTGCTGAGAGTGCTGCCATTTTCACCTTCTGCTGCCGATGAAAAAGGACAGCTATTTTAATCAATCCCACCCTGTTTCTTCTCTTTTCAAATTAAAATCGGCACACCCGGATTGAGCTTTGGTCACCCTGCCCTGTCAATACCAACCGTCAGATTCCAGTTTTGTCGATTCCCATCGCCCGCGGTTGAGTTGAAAATGCTGGGAAAACCGATAATTCCTTCGGATTCAAGTTGTCACCGGGTAAATAGCCGTTGTCGTCATCAGGTCAAACGTTTTCGGGAAATTGGTTCCTCCGCCCTTTCCTACCGAACTCATAGTCCCGGGCGATGCCCTCCGCTCGGCTTTTATATGGCTCGCTCGACTCTCTTCCGTGCACCATCACCTTCTGGCAAGGTAGATTCTGAGATTATGTCACATAACGGGTTTCCGAGTCGGCGTTACGTGTGGGTCAGGGGTTGGTGGTGGTTCTGTATTGAGTGACCCACTGCCTGAGATCGCGCCTCCAGCTCGACTACGTACCATTCGCATACGTATTCTTGATTGAGTGTCAAACCCTCTAATACGAGTACTACTTCCGATTTTATACTTTAGGTCGTTTTGAAAACTACGAAAGTCGCAGAGCAGTCGCAGTTCCACGTTTTTATGTGTTGTGCAGAGATTAGAATTAAGCGTTTATAGCACATCACTAAATCTGGTCGAGCTGTATCCTCTCAGCGGGATTATACCACCTCTTTCTCTCTCAACTTCTCGTACCTTGCCGATCCACTATAACGGATCCGACCATCTACACAAGTGGGCTCGATCGGTGACTCGAAGGGACACGGCTTGTGCCTTCCCATTACCTCCTCCTCATTGGCTCATGTCGCAATTTATATCCCTTTCCTTTTCCCCTCGCCATCTGTTCCTTTTATGCCGCCTTGCAGACTTTTCTTATTTTCCCTCATCTTTTTATCAATGTCAATGAGTCCAGCTAGTAGTGTGTTATCATTTAGGTACGGGCTCATGTTGGATATCTGGTCGCACCCAGGAGGCTTTTTAAAATAGCTTGCGACCCTGTTTTCGTGACACCATCGACTTTTGGTTTATTATTCTTGGAATAATACATCTATGAAATCGCGACGGAGGTCGACGACTCTGAGCGGCCTCAAAATTTGACATTATCCGTTTCAAGAGGCAACCACAATGTCCGTCCGCCGTACGCCGACCGCCGTCCGGGCCGTTTTGGGCTGTATGAATTTTTTTTAAATCTGAAATTTTGACAAAATACTCGGTTGTGCCCGCAAGGTTTTAAGCCCGATCGCCCAAACCCATGGGGCACTATGGGGCTACGTGAGGGGTTTTTTGAAGGGTTTTGGCTATGGGATCGAGTTAGGTGTCTTTTTCGAAGTATTTTTGGACGTAGAATCCATTTTTGGGGGCCCGGAACGATCCGATTTCACCGGGGGGATTTATAGGGCTTTCATGGGGCTACAAATGGGATTTTTGAAGTATCCCAGGAGTTCAAATATTTTCCGAGGAAAAACCAAATGTTGAAAAAAAAAGTTTTTGAAACTGTTTTCATTGACACAGAATTAATTTTCGCACAATTAACCTGTATCAAGGAATAATAAACCCTTGTGTAAAATTTGCAGCGTTTTTTCAATTTATTTTACGATGTTTGCATCTTACATCAGATTGCTTCAAATTGGCTCACAGCATGTTGGCATTGTAGAACATGATCAGTAGGGAGTAATTAGAACAATCGGTTATCATAGCGTACCGCGTACTTATAACGTTTACCAGGAATAAATAAGTTATGTCCAAATTACTCATTAATTACAGTGAATCCTCTCATAAGATTAGGGCACTAAATTATACGACTTGGTTCCTGGGTGAACAGTCTGATTATCTATGCCTTATCGGAATTAACTTCGACCCGTATCGAACCTTCCACATTGAACTTTCCCCGATTTTCGCCGAGTTGGATTTTATTTATTTCGTCCTGCAGTTTCCGCCGTAGCCCTGAAAACGTTATCCTTTGAACCTGATGAACCTATTTAAAATGTAATCTACCTACAGAGTTCGTTCACTAATTCAATCTAACTACACTTCAATCCTGTTGGGTTAATTACTATCTAGTCTGCTAATTCAACAGCGTCGGTAGTACTTTTATACTGCGGACGTGATCAAAAGACTGGAGTTTAACGTTTTCATCCTTGGAGCTGTTCTAATAATAATCATTATTTCCGCGTTGCAAGTACCCAACGTTTTAAACACATTTTTCCATAAATTTATTTAGGAGTTTTGAAGTATCGATGGTTCAGCAATGAATGTATAAAATCATCATAGTACGTGTTAGAATTAGGTAGGTATATAATATATATCATATTAAGAGGAGTGTATTTCCAAAACCTACTATATCCGTTTTAGTAAATTTTTCAGGAGAGACGATTTTTGAGGTAGGTTTTGGAAATACACTCCTCATATTTTCAGAGATACGCGCTAAAGTCTTTTTAAGTCCTTAAGGAGTTCGTGGGCGATTCGCAGCTTTTTAGCACTGCATACATACGAGAAAAAAACCTGGACGTCGGTATTCTGACTTAAAATAAACTGAAACGAATCATTTCCATAACATTAAATGTTATGGAAAACAAATTTTGTTTTGGCCCGTAATTTCTGACTTCTTGAATTTTGATTGCAAGTGCACTTCCAATTTCGTGGGTGGTTTATTCATGAGTTAACCACCCTCGAAATTGATTTTAGAGAGCATTTGGACGTTCTGGCCCGAAGGAGGATTCCAGATTTTTTTTTTTTTTTTTTGCAACCCAACTTTTCAGCTTCAACCACAATTTGTCTGGTGCTCCTCACTTTTCTCGGTCTGAGCTATGAAAACACTTTGCGGTTTGTGTTGGTCACTGAGCTGCTTCGTGAAACCCACTTCTTCTTTGATTTGATATTGAAGTTCTGAATAATGAACGTAAGGCAGAACTTTCCTTCTCGGGGAACACCAAAAAACACTTTCTCCTCATTGGACCTCATACGGTGGTTATGGTGTGTGGCCCACGCGAAGGTGCTAGTTCAGCAAGGATCTTCGGGTGCGGTAGATCGGAGGGGCTGCTGATGCGGTAAAGAAGTTTCTGCTCTGGTGGGCACCCCTATTCACGGCCTAATGATGCCCAAATTATCCAATCGAAAGCGAACCTGGTAGTTAAAATAGTTGCCAAGTGCAAGTTCATTCGGAATCACGGTCATGATTCGTTTGTTTTTCCAGTGCGATAAAACCCCTGTTTACTGCAACACTGATTTCAGTGTATACCTACGCTGCAGTACTTAGCCGTGGCAAAATCCTACCTTTCTAACTTTTTTCTATTCGAAAATTTCCTACTAGTTAATGATTTCATCATCGTCCTCAAAACTTGATAATGATTAAATGAAATGCCAATTTCCACCTGAATAGTATTCCGATGTGGTATATTTCTTTACTGTGGCTCTAACACTATTCCAATCATGGGTAAAGATTAGCTTCTCGTTTTAAGTCAACAGGATAAACGCAAACATGGGAAGTTCCTCGTGTTAAAATACCTTCAAAGAAAACAGATTCTCAATTTTCTTTAAGCCAACGATGCTGATCTTGGAGTTATCTCTCATCGCCTTCTCAGGAACGATTCCGAATTCTGTGGGAAAAACCTTCTGACATACGGCTATAACGGTATTCCACGAAGAATCGGACATTTCCCAGGCACCATCAAGGGCGTTTCCGTCCATTAATTGAGTAACAATATTATTCTTTCTTTCTCCCTCTTTCCTTTGTGTCTTTCGTATTATTTTTTAAGGGTTCCTAAAATAACGGGGTATAACGTGCCTAAAATTGCAGGGCCGCTTTGCTAATTGCCTGGAATTGCAAACGAGACTAAATGAGTGTGTTCTTTTAACTCCTCCGCTCATCAAGTGGTTAGTTGGAAAAGAGAATGATGAAAATAACGTGAAATATAAATAAATTCGATAGCGAAATTCAGGACCACGTACATATTTTGAATCGGTACCTACCGTGTTATCAGCAGCTGCGAATCCAAATGGCATGAAACTGGTTGTTCTGTGGGTAAGCGAGCTCAAGCTTTCATCCTCACATATTCGAGCACATGTTGTATTACATTTTAATGTGTTGCCTTTAGGCGTAATGTTATTCTAAGAGAATCGGCTAGCAATGATAATGCCATTCGATTGTGTTGGTGATTACTCACGCTGAATTCCTCATTCCCATCGATGCGGTGTAAGCTTTTTCTCCTCTGTTATAGTTAGAATAATGCTGGTTCCATCAATTACATCATATCATTTCACGAAAGTCGGTTAAGTTGTTTGAAGGTTGAAACCCCATGATGTGTGAACAAAAACTGTAAACACCCATTTTGTGAAAGGTTCAACTTTTGAACAGTTGAAATTACACCGAGGAAAATCGTCGTCATGTTTGTTTTTTCTGAAGTAGGTACAGTTGTGCATTCCTTGCTTTAGTGTATATAGGTACTTTATTTTAAAATCATTCTTTTCGTGCGTCAATATGAAATAATATTATATCGTTTCATTAGAGGTCCCAATGGAAAGGTTCCATTAAACAATCTGAGGTCTTAAAAAAATCAATATTGCGAGAGAAATCTTCGAACAAGAGGTGTAAGCTCCGAAAAAAGTGTAAAGCCTCTTTTATAATGAAATTATGGGTCCCCTACTCGCATCCGTTACACTCCACCGTTGGTAAGATCAGCAATGGTTGGGTTATACGGGTTTTGCCCCTCTCGCAGACTTTCTTCGTTGTTGAGAAGGAAGTGCTGGTGATCCTACCGTCCGCTATATTGTCCACCAAAACACCTTGACGGATCCATTTTTTCCCATACTGGCCCAGTCCTGCGGGGATAATGGATTACGTAAAGCTCAGGGATACTTTTATTTCTCACAATACCTTCGGAGAGGCTTGAGAGAGGAAGGCAAATGGCCACCCGCGAGAAATTATGTGTAACCATATCGTCATTGCGGCCATTGAGGCACGTAATTCGCTGTGTCGCTCATCATTTTAAATTCCATTGATTCTTTTTACTGGCTTTTTTTACATCTTCTTGCACAAGTGTGGAGTAAGGTACGATATGGTGAATTCATTACATCACAAGAAAGTGTGACATGGCGCTTTGTGAAGACAGAAATTATGATAAGATTAAAGAGACGGTTTAATGATGAAACAGTTTGTGACGAATAGCGAGGATTATGCCGATGTGTCTTGAATTCATTTGAGTTGACATACGACGTTCAATACAATGAATTGTGGGAGATTACTTGGTTTTTCGTCGTCGCCGTCTTGAAACCAGCACGAGCAACCCCCGCAAACGTTTTTAAAATGTACGTCAAACATGGTTCAAAACGAATTTTCAAAACCAACCCTGAGAACGGTCTCCAGTGGCCGTGGAAGAATAAATTCGCTAATGACGTTCCATTCACTTGGTTGATTCAAAATCGTGTTAGTCACTAACTTAAAATTCATCGCAGAGAAAACGATGTTAAAGAGCATAAACTTCTGCGTCGAAAGACCTTCTTACACAGAATCGTTTCACCCGTTTAGCCACAACCAAGCGTCAAAAATATGTAGTTTTCCGATTTCTGATCGAGGGGGGGGGGGGTCCTCCGAGTCTTGCTAGGGAACAAAAGTTTGGGAAACACTGTGTTAGTGTATCGTTGTCCATTATGCTACTTTAAAATTTCCCATGGGAAATTTTACCTGCAGGTATTACTGTTGCAAAGCCTCAGAATTTACTCTGTTGAGCGGGTGTCCATTAAAAGTTGAGCTGATTTCTGAGTTGTGACATGCTTGACAATAATTGACTGTGATGCAAACGGATTCATTCTACCGGTAGGACAACTCCTCATGAATAATTAAAGTGACTGGAGTGGGTTGACGCTTCTCCAGCCAAAAGTCTTGAACGTGCATCGCTCAAGATCACGCATGAGACGTAAGCTAAGTCTTTACCCAGGTTGTTACTTGTGAAAAATTCATAGTCACAAAGAACACCCACTTTCCATGAGTTCTCCTTATGGGAATAATTGATGGGACAAGTCCTACACCGAGCATACAGAGGTTGTCTCGGCACGAGCTGAGGATGAATGAAAGGCCAGAACTCACGCCATTTACCTTGAAGGATATTACAAGTTATCACCGTACGTTTCCTAAAAATGTATAGTAATATAATGTATGCATTACAAGTTCGCACAAGAATGCATTAGGTTTGCATTCAATACATTTGGACCATTACCTTCTTTGTGTAGTAATGTTATAGGAGTGGATAATATTCTCTAAGGTCTGAATTCTCTGTAAAAAGAGAAGCCAGGTCAACGGATTCCGAGTGGGGCATTTATTCCTAGTAAATATTGCACAGCTTTTCCTTTTTGCGGGGAACAAGAAAAGCACTAGAGTAAACTGTGGGGTAGGATACCGAAACACGGAGCTGTACTTGACCGGGAAAATAGTTTTCGGTGAAGTAACTGCATTTGCAATGGACGTTTATTTTTTAATTTTTGTATGTAATTTAGCGATTTGGCTGTTTGCTTTGGCAGGGAGTTATCCAACGACCGCGATTCCAGCATCATTCATGAACAATTTTTCATTATGGATTAGAAATTATTATATTATTTAATTATTAAATTTTTATTAAAAAGTAAATAATAGTGCTTAGAAATATGTGAGTATTAAATAATCACTATCCTTATTAGAAGATGGTAATAATTGTGTATCATACTCTAAGGGCAGTTTATCAAATGTATTTGTTAGGCTAATCCAGCGGTAGGGTTCACACTCGATGCTCTTCAATATTTATAGCGCTATTTACGTTATGTACCTACTCACCACGTGGATACATTTCACGGCATCCGGTTGAAGACCCTAGTAGGCTAATTGCTGAGTAACGTTATTAAAATTTGATGGCGTTCCTCAGCTATGTGCGTACTCGGGGTTTAATCGAGGTAACAAACGCGTTTGTTGAACTTGCCCTAATACATGATTGTATCATACACGGTGCCTGTCGGGGCGGTGTCCGATGACGCGAAGAAATGGAGGAACTCCAGCGGACCATCTGAAGACCTTCACCTGTGTTGGGCCTGTTTGTTCCACTTCGGGAAGCGGTAGGAATGCCCGGCTATCCCGTTAGCGCAGGCATAAGAAGATGGAAGACTGAATGCGCCGACCAGGGCCTCACTTGTACAGGCCTTTCTTGTTTATATCCACGCGAGGAGGTTCGCGCCTCGTCACATACATTTTGCTGAACTCCCGAAATCTCAAAATTATTCCTTTGCACTAAAAGGTCACCAAGGAACAACATGGAAGAGCAATGCTCACCACGTTTGTGATATTTTTAATGACGAAAACCAAATCATCTTCCTAGATCATTCCGATAATTTATTACTCGTATGTGATGGAAATTTATTTAACGAGTTCACATTCTCGCGCTATTTTCGGTATTTACTCACCACAATCACGTGGTTAAATTTCACGGCATCTGTTTTAGCGAAAAATATTCGTTTCGATGATCCATCAGGCATTCATTGTATACAATGAATACGCGAGGTTCATGATAAAGGCCTGTTATGCTGGAAAAGGTGGTTCTCATGAAATAGCTGTTTCCCCAGAAATGAGGTCGCAGTGTAGATTAATTGAATTTTAGCGATTCATGGAATCCCCTCATCAGTTGTCACCTTATTTTGAAACTGCTCTAAGAATAATTTATAATGTGCCTCCTAAAGCCTTCTTCCTAAAGAAGAAGAGTGTTTCATCGAAAGTTTGGTTGTTTTCGACCCACATTCCCCTCCAGGTCGGAAACAATGTCCTAAGAGGTTGGAAGCGGGAGTTTTCGACTCGAGGAAAAAATTACTGTTGACAGCGATGAAAGACCTATTCCGGGGCTTTATTCCTGTACCTACTCGACGTTGTGCACTAAGTGCGAGGGATTTTGGAAGAGGACTTTCAATGTGTCGCGATTCATATTCTTATATCTGGTGAATTCTTTTTAACACAAAAATGCTGAAATGCCCTCCCAAAAGTCAACATTTAACATTCAATGTTGAATTTTGGGAGGGTATTTTCAGCGTTTTCTAGAGATTAGTGAACGTCTTTTGGACGGTTTATATCATCTCAATTCGGCGAAAAATTGAATACTTGACTGAATACCCAAGTAAAAACTGTTTATTGGTCGGAATGGAATCGTATTTTTAATATTTAATTTTCATTTAATTTCATTAATTTTCATCGTTGAGCTTTGCTAACATGCAACGTTAACAGTTTCAATGTTTCAACAATTATTAGTTCTCTCCACGTCCCCACTGCCTTTTTGTTCATTTTAACATTCAACTTATTTCTCTTATCTTTTCAATAAGACATGTTAAATGAGTTTTGAGTCGGTGAGAGAAATTGCATTCCAACATCACGAGAAGTTACATGATTGTTTTATTCTAGTTTTATTATTTGTATTAGTGAGTTGATCGAGTCATTTCATGTTACTATAACATTTTCTAATCGCTCTACGACTTCATGCAGCACATCTTTATCACCATTTCTCTACTAATGAAACCGACGAATTGCTATTACGGACAAAATGAATGAGGTTTCATGCGTTATACGTGTGCTAGAACATCAAAGTGGAGGCGTAGGTTGAACGTACATGCCGTATAAAATTAACACCTTGGCAATCTTTTACGGTCTTCCATCTTTCGCGTCACTCAGCATCAAACGAAATTAAAATCTGAAACCACCATTTTGTAAATTACATTTTTCCATATAGCTCGGCAATGGGAGGTCTTTTCAACCTACCACCTCGCCGCCACCTGTGATTCCTTTTTAACATGTTTCCTCTCTTTGGGCTTCTTTCAAATACCCACCTTTTCACCCTCCTAAGCCGACCCTTCCCCTCACTAGATTTATTAAGGCTACATTGCTTCTGCGTAAAACATCCTTCCAAAAGCTCTAACGCATCACCTTGAAGGGCTCGCGGAGAATTCGAATTGCAAATCATCCTACCAGGCCCAAGTCAGGGTTTGGTTTAAACGTTATTATTCATTCTAGAGTTCTCTCTTACCACTTCTCGGATTTGCCACGTATTCTTTGAATAATCAATTTAATGCTAAATCGTCAGTCTTGGCAGACTTGTGATAGAAATGTTGTTAATTGAGGTAGAAAATTTCACTTTTGACATTTGGCTGGATCATAGTCCCACTCGATTCCATTGTTTGAAAATTATTATCTTGACATTGGTGGTCCTTTTTCTGTTCTCGTGACTTTCTCGTGCCTGAAATATTATGCTATAGGTAATACTTGAATTACCAATAAAGTTTCCAGCCGGTGCCGGTAAGTGCGACAGATCTCGTGATCGGTAATTCCTCCACTGCGCCACAATAAAGTCTAGTTAATCTGCATTACAACTCTTCAACAAAGCCACTTATTGTCGGCGAGAAGTTTTCCCTTTTCGACTAAGGAAACATAATCACAGGAACTCTGCCTGCTTGAATCGGGAAGGAGAGGTTTTGCTTTTAGTTTTCTGGCCAACAAGTCTTGCTCTTGCTAATTACATGTCATTGTGCCCGTCTTTTAATCGGTCTGGTCTTATCCTTTTGCCGGAGTATTCACTTCCGGTGGAAACGACTCCTTACCAAAGTCGTGTGACCAACGGCTGGGCGACAACGGTCTGAACAAAGGGCCTGATCCAAAATACTCAGACATTTTAAAAATTTAACCAAATTTTTAAACTGGACCAAAGTGCCTAAATGTTTTTATTTTCTGTTCCTTAAGCCCCACCTGCGGTATTTTCCTCGTGAAACTCCAGCCTACATAATAACAGATTGACTTGAAAACTTTTAACGAAAAGTGGTAATAGCCTTCCAGCTATTTTGTTGTATGTGCACTGTGTAGAAATTTCATTTATTCGCTCACCAATAAAGCTGTTCCAAATTAGAGCCAAGAGGAGAAGGACGAGTCTGCCAAGGAAGAGAACCGAATTTTAATCAGTACAATGCGCCGTTTATAACTGAAAAAAAGGCCCGCATTCATCGAGGTCACGGGGTCGCGCGAAATTGGGGACGTGCACTTCGGTACTTCGCGAGGAACTTGGAACTTCTTGCGCGGTTGTATCCGGACTGACACCGGCTTGAGAGGGTCGGCCCAGTCGGTGCACAGTGGACCCCTCGCGGTTCCTCTCACCGGCCAATGACCCGTGAACCGCCTCGAGCTTCTACAATCCTCTCCCCTTCCTTAGCGTCATTCTTAAAGTTCCCTCGGCCTTACTACAAAGTCCTCGGTCAAGTTCTCCATCCCAACCAACCTTGTCAGCATTCTTCGCAGAAACATTGGTTGTTAGACAAACCTGATCGTACACGCAGTGTACATAAACCGAACACTTACGAATACTATCCTACAAGCATCCCACTCTTTATGAATCACCAGTTTATCCTACTTCTATTATATTAAGTGAAGGGTTAAGACAAACCTGGGGTTTGGAATACAGCCCTCAAGCTCTGGCTCTCCCCGGCCTTTCTCGTTCGCGGTCAAGGTACACTTTGGCATGACTGCTTCATTCCTTGAGCTCTGCAAGGTCTACAGTTACTGTATGTCTCCGGTTTGAAGGTGCATACAGGTTATTACGGACCTGCTCAAGTGCACGATGTGCAACTGCTTGATCCCCACAGTGCGAAATCGTCGGCATCACGACAGCTGTCAAATGTGAACGCTTGACGGTCAGGTTCATGGTGGAGCCTTTATGAGCCTACGTGGTAGTGCCTACTGTATTCATGCCAGGGGTTCTTTTCATTGAGCTATAAGGCCCGTGCATGGATTCGAAAATTGCTTGGATTTTGAATAGCACAGAACGTCTTTTTGGAAGGCAACTGACCTCATTTCCACAAATTTCATCGCCAATAAACATAATAATTATAAGAAACTAGGATGCTGACCGGGGGGGGGGGGGGGGGGGGGCTCGCTTCGCTCGGCCGTCCACTAACGCGGATTCCGTCACCTTCGCACATTGTTCAGTTGCGTTTTGTTATACCACGTTTTATGTCACGTCCCACGGGAACGGAATAAAAAGTATCCTATGTCCGTCTCCTGGTTATAAGCTACCTCCCCACCAATTTTCAGCCAAAACAGTTCAGCCGTTCTTGAGTTATAAATAGGGTCACTAACACGACTTTCTTAAATAATATAATATCTTATTATAAGATAGATTATATCTATCTTTGTAAAGTAAACTTCGTCGGTGATAACAATAATTATTGTCATCGACGAAGTTTACTTACTTAAAACGAAGTAGATGAAGTATGTGATTCAAATGATAGATTTTTTTTAATAATTCCGGGGAGAAATTTTAAGGTGGAGTGGGGCCGTAACCCGTACGGTTGCCCCACAATATGGGGAAGTTGAGCCAAAATTGCAAGTTTCATTAGCACTATGTGGATCTTCGTGGGGATGAAATTTACTCCTTCTATTTTACTCTACTGTACTTACCTATTTCGTACATCCTTGTTCCTGGGGTTGAAATTTACCTCTCACACTATGTGGATCCTTTCCATCTACGTTGATCAATCACATTCATCTTGACCTGGGATTCCCCTTGGGGTCGATATCGGTATCCTAGGGGACGACATAAGTAGACAGATTTTGGGGGTCCCCCCACTGGTCAGAAATCCACGCCTACAATACCCCTATTTAACTAACAAGAACGTTTACCTATAAATTTAATTATTAATTTATACAAGTTTTTATTCAAATTTTTCAAGATAGCTACTGTGTAAGTTGTGTTACATCTACCTACTCACGCATTTTTGCCTCATTTTTATTAATAATTACCCTTAATATTTACTGAATTGTACACAATATAGCAACATACATTGTACACAACATATCTATTATTAAAATACATTTTATTTTGTTCAATTATGTTGAGAAAACAATGACGAGATTAGTCGCTTAACCAACCGCAAAGTTCTTAAATTGGTATGTATTTTCTATATCTACTCCATCACATCCATTTATGTGGATCCGCCCATCTATTTCTATGTGCATCTCCTCCACTATGAAATTTATTATTCATACTATTAGGATCTTCCTGGGGTTGAAATTTACTCTACCGTACGTATCTTATCGTGAACGATAAAGCATTGACGATAATGCTCGTGATCTTCATCACTTCTTACATGCTGCTTGCTCTAATTTCAAATTGATGTAATAAATCTCTTTGATTTCAGTGTTGCTCCGGGGTTTCCAGATCCAAAAACATGCCTCCTTCATCAAAAGCTCCAGGTCAGTTTAAACTATTTAAAAGAGTTTATTCATTTAGGTTTGGTGTAATGGCTAAGAGATTGTTTTCCAGGAAAAACGTATTTCATGTTTCAGTTGATCAATTGCTGCATCGAACGAAGGTTGAAAAGAGAGGCCGATGTGAAAGTCAAAGACTCGGGTAAGAAACTGTTGTCTCTCTTTACCTTTTATCCGCTTTGCTCATGCTTATGTCAATATGGCCTTGCATCGGAGCTTTTAATTGTTTTACAACCTATTCTAACCAGTTTTCTTGATTGATAGTTTTTTTTATTGCAGTAGCATTTAGTATGTACGTACACGTTTATAGACAGCTATTAGGCATCAGTGCAAGTTCTTAGTTGGTGGCTATTTACCAACCCCGTAATTTCATTTCGTTAATTTCCCTGGACAATAATACTTTTTTTGGTTTGTAAAATTCTTCACTTTCGCTTCATGTTTTTCTGATAGTTGGTCATTCATGTCTTACTAGCCCTTAGTAAAGAAGAAGACGAGTTCGCGGAGGCAACCGAATTTCAAGGTATGTTCTATCTCATCTCAAATTCAGGCTTGAAATTTGTGGTTTAAATTTCTGTTAACCCAAGTCTAAAGCGGAAATGGGCTTGCAGGTTTGAATGTCTGGTACTTCTTAGAAAAAATCGGATTTCATAGTAGGCTAAAAGGGTATGAAAATAGAGGAGGTGTTTTGGGGGAAAAAAATAAATACATAATATATATGTATTGGGAGGCTGGCCTCTTGGTCGTAGGAATTGTACTGCTTGCCAGCCAGGGGGGAAGCTATCGATTGCGTACTACCCCCACCTTGCCACTTCCACGAGAATGCCCTGCCCCTCCCTGACATCATCTACTCTGCCTCCCTGCTTTTGTGGCTGGGAGAGGATGTTGGTGAAGAGACGGGGTGAAGCTCCTCCCGCCGAACACGAACAACCCCTAGAATAATCCCGTCTACATTATACTGAGAGGTCCGCTAACCAGGTCCCTCTAATCAATTTAGACCATTTCTCTTATCATTTTCTACACCTGTATACTTACCCCCAAAAACTACAGATGTTCCTCACTCCATCTACTCGCATGTTACTCGCAATGTTTGCATCGATGTTTTAAAATCGAATTTCAGAATCGGTTGACTTGAAGTAACTGCTTGAATTCCTTTCATAAAGAGAAGAGCAGTCTTTTCGGTATTCACCAACAACAAAATTTAATATTGTGGTTTTTTTTTTTTTTTTTTTTTTTTTTGGTTTTTTTTTTTTACTGTCTTGTTTCTTTTCTGCAATAGCTTGAATAACTGGACTGGGAACATGGCGAATTATATATAGTGCACTATATAGGAAAAATCCTTCACACGCAGATTACTCTAAATAACAGTGCACAGAATCTGCTAGATTGCGCTCAGCATCCAGCGCGAGGGAAAACCTGGGTCTGAAACCCTTAAAAAACGGCAAAACCATGTCATGGTGTTTTCTTGTCTTTTTAAATGTAAAAAGATGGTAATTTTTGATATTTTATTCAGAAACACAAGCTGAAACAGGCTGGAAAAATCGCATTTCTAGATTTCCCCACGTACTCGTTTAGAGTACGAGTTGGCGAGAAAACTGACTTTTCATTCATTTGGAGGCAATTTTGCACAAAAAATGAAAAATAGAAATTGAATCTCTTTACTTGGCGAAAGCTCACGCTTGGCACTCTAATTGCGTCAGGATTTTCTTACAAGAAGTGTGATTTTTGGGGGTGTATTGGAAAAAAGGATGTGCGAGGCTGGAGACTGGGCGTAACTTTAAACAACATTCGCACTAAAAGGAAAGGTGGTAAGATAGCTTCCATGGAGAACTGGCAGAGAGTTTCGTGGCTGAATGATTGATGTTGCCTTCACTCATCCCGCTGTGTAGAACACCTCCCCGTTTTTCTCTGCTATCTTTCCCATATTCTTTTTTTTTTTTTTTTTTTTTTTGGAAATCGGATTATTACTGTATTCCATCTACCCAGCAGAGTTTCTCAGACCTTTTCCAGTACCCTAACTACGTTTATCATTTGGTGCATTAAAAATGCTTGGGAAAATAATTAATTCCTCCCCCCCCCCCCCACATCACCTTCTTAACTCCATCTACCACCAGCTGATTATTTATTCATGTTGCCCCCGCCATCGCTATTTAATAGCGTAATGGCTACATTTTAGTTTCGATCAACACAGCAGAGAGAAGACCGAGAGAAAATACAGCGTATAAAAGAACTCTTATTTCTCTACCACTGAAATGAAGCGACCTGATAAATGCGGTCGGATGATGGAGTGGATCGTTGGCTGCGGCCAACATTGCTGGATAATAATTGATAATCTCTGTTTCTTATTTATAAAAACAGCGCGCTCTTGGGACTATTAGCGTCTGGGGGGAATGATGTATTTTCGTTTACTCTGATGAATCACTTACTAAAAGCACCATCACCATTGAGGCCTGTGTGGGTGTGAGTGTGTAAGTGTTTTTTCATCGATTCGTAATTTCACTGCCTATCCACTGTTCTTCCTCAATCTGCTCGTCGTATTGTCAATGCGCATCACAATTATTGTATTGGCAGCTATATAAAGACAATCGAATTGCATTCATCTCCTCCACATACCGCGGTATGTAGGTGTAGACCTAGCCTCGTACAGATATTTGTAGTTACTGCTGCTTGCAGTAGTTTTAACGATGTTCTCTGAAGCATGGTTTTGAACATTCGTAGCATTGTTGATACACGCTTTATAGTAAAAGGTAAAAGCGGTAGAAGACATTTAATGTCTTCTACCGCTTCGGTTCGTTGCTTTGCGAACACTTCAGCATCAGCTTTGATCATGCGGGCCTGATCTCTTTCAATATTTATTTTTATTCGGGCTTTGAGCATTGCTTCCTGTGAGAGGTTTGGAATTTTTACCTCTTCCTCTTTCACCATGCCCAACTTTTTCAATTGCGAAACGAGAAACAAATTACGCAAACCAAGTTATCCTCCCCCTGGTGTAGATCCGCCAGAGCACTCTTAATCTTGCTGTCGAGATTGTTTGCAGACGATTCGGAAGACGAATTCTTCGATGCCAACGACGAAGTCGGTGCCGGCGACGAACCTGCTAGAAGGCAGTCGGTTGCAGAACTTGTTCCACAGGGCCGATTGGAGCAGCATCCCACGCTGTTGCTACTCAAAACCGGGCAGCCTTTGTGGATTCCTATCACGCAGGTACTTGAACCCTTTTATGAATATGTATCACCGATGCGCGTAAAAACCTGCTTCTTATTTTTTGTACATTACCCCATAATTTTCATCTTCCACAGATATACAGAAATGAGGTACTTCTGGGTGATGAAATGTATTTTATGTTGTTTTTAAAATGACATCTTAACATTGTGTGAGAGGGAATGGAGGCCTCAAACGTAGTTTAAGTGTTAACAAATCTCACTAGAGCCGTATGAGCCTATTCATAAGACGCAAGAAAGTTATTCAGAACTTGAATGGAACCATGCACACCGTACGAATATTGAAGGAGCTGAACAATGGAATTCTGCAGATACTTTAAAGGGAATTTCTGGGGGGATCGGTAGGGTGGGAGGGCTTATTAAATCAAACAATGGCTGATATATTCTATATGAAGCGGTTGAGAACTTTGCAGTTGAAGGATGAAGAGTAAAAAACCTGATTGAATAGCAATTGGCTCATAAAAATGGGAGCTAAACAGCTCACGTGAATCAGAATTATCATGAGTCAGGTTCATTTAAATCATATTCTAACGATAAATTTCCATCTTAAGGATTTAATAAATCACCCCTTAGCATCCTTTTGAAGAAGTGTTGCTCATTGCTCGTGAAATTGACTTTTGACTCATTTTTTGTGAGTCTTACATTCAATATTGGTTTTTTATTCTTGGAATAATAGACCTACGATTTCACGACGCAGGGCGAAAATATTTATTGTTCTCAAAATTTGTCATTATACGTTTCAAGATGTGTAGATTCCAAAAATGAAGCGGAAATGTCCGTCCGCCGCACAGTGGGCCGAAACGGCCGCTTTGGTGCAAAAACCTCTCGATCGGGATGAAAATTATGAAACTTGATGTGGGTTCCCATGTATTTGGAGGCGCTGAATCAATTCAGACCACTCCTGGGTTGATAAATATGACTGTTAATGAAGTAGCGGTTGAAGAGGTTGAGAAGAGACCATAAAATACTTGAATTAATTATGTATAATTGAATCATTCAATTATTCACTCAATTTGAATGAATAACTGAATGATAAAATTTCCAGGGGGGGGGGGGGGGGAATCGCAGAAAGAGAATTAAAGCCTCGTCACTGATTGGGTGGTCGTTCTATTTACGTTGAGTTACCACAGTTTCAGTAAAAGGATCCGAAAAAGGAGAAATACGTAGAAATTATGTTCGTTTGTTGCCGCTCTCGAAAATTTCCTGGCGTGAGAAAAATCCAAAATTCCGAAAGGTTCACCTGAGCTTTTTCGTTCAGCTTGCCGTTTTTCATACCGCTGAATCAGCTTTTGCTGCACGTATTAATGATTAATATCTGATATTCATCATTGATTCATCTGCTATTAATATAATAAAGATTATCTGCGTCATTCATCACAGAAGATTTTTTCCCTTCTTTTAACACCTACGAGTAGTGATTTTAGTACCTACGAGAGTGACACGACTCCACCCCCAAAACATAGAACCAATCCAAACATTCATTGTCGAGCAGAGGTTGACACATAATATGTGTAAACCACATATATTATATGGCTTGTTTGCCATGTGGCGTCCTAACGCGTCTTAATGGGCTAGTGCCATCACTTAGCTTTCTCGACGTTTTCGTTTATGGTAAACATCGTCGGTGGAGGGCGGCAAGCAAATTTATGGGGGAAACACTAGTATAGGTTCCTACCTATGTGTCTGATAGGAGTATATTATAATAGTCCCAGTATGGCTGGAGGCGACCTTAACCTTTCGCAGTCTCAATACGATGAAAAATTTCACATAATTCTCGATTGATTTATTCTAAATTACGAAAAAATTGCAAACCCCCATTTCATAGTTTGCAAAATTTACCCAATTTTTCGGATTTGGATTGTAAAATTTGGCACTGCCTATCGTGGGCCAGAAACCCATCGGTAGAAAATGTCCCTGATGAGTGCCTCCTAAAACCCCCTCCCTCAAGTTTGATTTTTAAAAAAAGGGGGCTTGATTTGCTTCAGTAGGAGCGATATACAAAAGTTTTATTTAATAAAATGTGATTCGTATTCGAAGTTTCATCTTTGGAGGTTTTTGCACAGTTTCATCCACTGTGCCCCGTACGAACAAAAGGATTTTTGTAATCTCAAAATTTTGACAAAATACATTGTTCGTCATCTGGTTGTGCCCGCAGAATGGTTAGCGCGATCGCCCTAACCCCTGGGGCTCTGTGGGGCTAAAAAGAGGCTGCGGGGTTTTTTTAAAGTTTCGGCTATGGGGCCGAGTTAGGTGTCGTTTTCGAAGTATTTTGGGACGTAGACTCCATTTTTGTGGGGACTCCAGTATTTTGGGCCGTAGACCCCCAGAACCATTTCATTTCACCGTGAGGCAAGTGCTGTTGGCCCTGGACATGAATAAATAGGTCCAGGGTGGAGATCCCCCTTCTTGGGGACCCGGTCGTGGCCATGGGCCGACATACCGGCCGAAATACCGACATACATGGGCCGACATACCGGTGTCCAGCATTTGCCTTACCGTGGGAATCTATGGGGCTTTCGAGGCTTTCTTCTGATGCCAGGAAGTCGAATGCGGTGTCGTTTTCCGAGTAATCTTGGACGCATAATCTATTTTTCGGGGTGCCTCATTTGTCCAAAGACTTAATAATAAAATTTTCACAAGAAACATTTTTTAATAGGTAATTGGATTAATTTTTTCATTGTCATAAAATTCGTTTTTTCACAATTTATCTCAAACAATAATAAACCTTTGTGAAATACTCGCACCGTTTTTTGTACCGTCGAAATGCTACTTAGGGATCGTTTACACGTTCAAACAAGTCGCTACGATTCCCAGAAATGGATGCCGGCCGGCATCAACCTTCCAACCCAACCTAACTCCAATAAATCGCTTCGATGTCCCATTTA
Organism: Pilophorus perplexus; assembly: GCA_955831195.1. NCBI lineage: Eukaryota > Metazoa > Arthropoda > Insecta > Hemiptera > Miridae > Pilophorus > Pilophorus perplexus. Next base: position 17,396,026 of record OY037011.1, on the reverse strand, counting down.
CACGTTCCGATAAACCGTAACGATCGCATCTGAACGATAAATCGTTACGATTTGTCGTAGCGTGTAAAGCGGCCTTTATGTGTGGTAGCATGGTGCACAGGTTGGTGCATTTCAGGATGGCAATGATCGTGGGTTCATTGGAAGTTCAAGCTCTGGAGAGGTTGGGTGTTATCGCTGCGAAGGGGTTGTGTCACGTCAAGGTCCCCCAGTTTCAGTTCCAAGGTTTATCCTTCTGAAGTGTTGGTGCTCAGTTAGGGACGAGGAAGTTATCCACAGTCTAAACTGACGGGGTGAGGGAAGGGATCCAATGGTACCACCGAAGGCCCACTTGATCATCACCCTATTGTGCTGAGCCATTGTGCGGGACTAATCCGTGCAAACATCCCAAACGTTATCACAGTTAGCTTTGACAATGGGACTTCGCTCAGACATCTTTAACCCGAGCTTTTCCCTCGTCGAAAGCTGAACAAATAGTACGGTTTTCCACCGGTCGATCGCCTCACCTTTCAACAAGGTAGGTAGTTATTTCAACCTGTCTCCAAACTATGGCATTCATAAGCCTTGGGGGTGTGACAAAATAACGTCAAATGCCGCCTTTTAGGAAGCATATATCTTTAGTTCCCTTTGGTCATAAAATATTTGATGAATGAGCGGCGTATAAACCGTCCTTGTCTCGCTGCTCCACCTTTCTCCGAAACGCTGTCGCGTCGTTGACTTTGCATCACAGCTGTTGGGCAATATCAATCGCTTAACGGTTGGTTTATTTACTTGGAAAAGAGCATAATAGTTTGTTCGTGGTGAAGCCTTTGGTCGGTAGGCCTATTTGAAGCGATCACTTCTTGTGACCCTCACACCGCCGTTCGAATTTCTTTTGTGGCATCTATCCGTATTCATGTACCTACTGAGACTTGGAAGCGTGGCTAATAGTGCAAGCCGGTAAGGAGCCAAAGCATTGTGTATAATTGGAAAGGAACGTAGTCACTTAGCGTGAAATGTGGGAAAGGCTGTCTGATGGCTCGAGGTGAGATGGGGATTTACGGCGTTCCCTGCAGAACGTCCCATCGAGTGCGGTTACTAGCTAATTGGCAAAGCAAGCTACATGAACAATCTTAATTTTCGTGTTGCAGGGTGCGACACCGAAAACAGAGGATCAATTAGAAGAGGACACCCAGGTGTTGATGCAACTGGGATCCGATGCAGAAGCTTCGCAACTAAGAGCCAAAATTATGTCTGCATCACTACTTTCAGACATGGAATCGTTCAAAGTAAGAAATCTTAAGTAGCGTCAAGTATATTAGGTGTGGATCTGCGTTGTTGTATGCCTGTCCACAAATCTTCCAATGAAACCTGTTCGTATTTCCAGGCGGCTAACCCTGGTTCAATGATTGAAGATTTCATCCGGTGGTACTCTCCTAGAGACTGGATTGAGACTGAGGGCGAGGATGAATGGGGCCAGAGAAATGGTAAAATCTCAAACCGATTTTCGTTTACTGTCATAATCTGCACTGTTACTTTAAATGTAATATGTGTATGTTGGCTTGAAACTAGTTTGTGGTGTGTCGTTTTTTTTTTAGGTGAGTTGAGTGCGAGAATGCAGTTACCTGGCAACACTTGGCTGGAGGTTTGGAGCACCGCTCGCGGAGTGCCTGCCAAACGCCAGAAACGACTTTTTGACGATACGACGGAAGGGGAAAAGGCTTTACATCTCATTGAGTCCAGAACACCCGGGGCAGCAGCAACCATGGTAATTAGTGGCTTTTTATGTATTTGTGTCTATTTCCTAGATGTACTCCATCTTGCTTCTTTTGCTGTGCAGCTGCTCCCAGTACTAATGCAGGCTGGTCTGAAACGTCTGGAGGAAGAAGCGGCTTCTGTGCCACTGCCTAGCCTACAGTCGTCTGTCTCACACATCAGTAAGAAGTTGGAAGTCATTACCAGATCGGTTCCAATGGATAGCCGCAGGTTTCAGGTAAGCTGATCGACTAATCAGTTCAAGTATAACCCTGAACATTAAATATTAAAATTTCGCAAAATATTGAATTTTAATCCGCTTCCGGGCTTACCGAACTCATAGGCGAAAACATTTTTGTCCTCCTAAATGAAAACGTTCATTCCCATTTTCCGTTTCAAGACCCCCCGAGCAAATTTGGTTCCTTGTCTGTGTGGATTCCCTTGTTACAGCCGTATCTACCACAACTTTGATCTGATTTCATTCACTTTGTGAAAACATGCGGGTAGACGCTCCTATATGAATGTCATTATGATTGAATCCGTGCTACGCACGACGAATGCGCTAATGTGAATTTTTTCAAAGTAGCAGTTGATCTGTTTTGATTCAACTTCTTTCAAATTTCCAGAGAATATGCGGGTAAGGCAACAAGCCCCGTATGAATTTCAGTGATTTTAAATTAGCGGCCGCCTCATCGCTTGCGCTAACGTGGGACTCACTAAATTTCGTTGTCAAGCTAATGGCCGCAGCCTTTATCCGATTTCGTTCAAATTTCCATGGATTATGCGCGTGAGGGAGTTGGAGGTCCCACATGAATTGCAATAAGAGGTGGGCTCAGTGCACGGGCGAATGTGAAATCTACCAAATACGTACATTTGGTGACCTAATAATCCGATGTGAAAAAAAGTCGCCCGAATATAACCTTAATAATCGGTTCTAGGAAGACTCCCGGAAAAAAAAAACTCCGGAATAAAAGCTCCCAAAAAAATCTCCCCCGATTTGGAAGAGGCCGAAAAAAAAACTCCCTGGGCCGGGATTGTAAGTGATTCCTAATTAATTTTGAACACAATAAGTAGATACTTAAATGTGGTAAAATTGATGACTAATTTAAGAGTTTTCGGCAATTTTTGAAGTAATGGGGTAATTTGTGAAGCTGTGATCTGCTGAAACCCTAACTTTGTGGGATATGTCATCACCAAATTATACGTGAGTTCAGCACAAATTAGGTACGTTTGTTGTTTTATTATTGCTGGTATAAAACACTTGTGTATTCGCGACGGTGGTTCACAAATTTTATCGACCCAAAAATTTCCTTACACTTGACAGGAAGGGTTTTTGAAGATTTAGATATTGAGTGGGGTGTTGTTTTCGAGGTGTTGACTTTGACGACGGGAGTTCTTTTTTTTCGCCTTTGCCAAATCGCGGGAGGTTTTTTCCGGAGTTTTTTATCCGGGAGTTTTTCTTCCGGTTACCTAATAATCACCTCTATATTACTGTTATAATTATCATTCATTCATTGACTTCACATTCCAACCACGCTTTAATCCTTGTTCTGTTGAGCTGACGAGGTGAAGGTGATTAAATTAGGCATTTTCTGATAAAAGCGAGAAGGCGAGTGGAGAGTTGAACAGCTAGGCGTAAGTTTGTGGGACCCATTAGTTGTGTGTCTCGTTAATTGAGTTTGTGTTGGTGTGACGTGTAGGCGTGAAAGGTTGAGACGCCCGTTTTCAGACATCGTTTGTTTCTCTCAAAGGGGCATTGGCTCGCTTCTGTTGAATAGATTAGTAACTAGTAACTTTTGTTGTTTAGTTTGATGCCTAACTCCAGAATGTGCTATTATAAATAATGTATACAAATATATTCTGATTACACTCTCACTTTCTCGTCATGTGCCATCGTGTTGCTCCCATAGATGTCAACTTCCTTCGTTGCTTCCACTTTATAGTATCGTGGAGGAAGTTGAGAAGGAAACACGGAGTTAGGGAAGTTATTAGTGAGGATACAGGTTATGAAGGAAAAGGACAGTCAAGCCACGGCTGAATGGAGTTTCATAAGGGTATGGGTGTTCGGATGTGGTTGGGAGCAACCTGGGATTGTGTGGATCGGTTTCTATTAGGCCGTGGTGAAGAAGGAGGGTGACGGTGTGAGTATTGAATTGTATCCTCGTGAGGTGAGATCCCTCAACATCCATCCGATCTCGTGATTTATGCCGGACTCGTTCCCTTCTCGATCCATCCCTTGTCTGCGTCAACGTGATAATCTCACCTTCAATCAAGTCATATTGCCGAGATCCCTCTCCCCCCTCTTGCCGCCCTCCTCCCCATTTCTGGCCACATATATCACAGCGCCGGCTTGAGTGGCCTAACTTCCTCTAACAAGCTGCTATCGGATGTTCTCCTCTTACCCGATACACCACGGCTCACTTATCAACTGGTGCTTTAGCTTCCGTTCAAACTAAGACACCAAAGTACCTCCTTACAGGAACGAGCAAGCCACTTCCAGCCGGAGATTCCATCATTAAATGATCTTTAGAGTTCAGCGCCCGTGAACAAATCAGCCGTACAGTTTCCGTTTAATTTCAGGAACTGTGTATCGAGTTTGGCATCGCTGAAACCGTCTTGTCTCAAGTTCAGTCATTAGAGTACAAATTGTGCTGCGAAGGTGTCGATCCCTCAATCGCCTGGAGACTTGTGTCCGAGCCTGAAGTGGTCCTCCCTGGCGGACCCTCCGCCATTGCCGCTCAGAGAGTCAAACTCTTGTTCACACATGCTGTCAAGGTAACGTTTTATTAGCTCATTTAAATATTACATACAACTTAACGTTCAATTGATGGTAAATAGCCCTTGCCAAGTTCTTTCATGACTTTATGGTCAAGCATGTTGTAGGGCACCCTGGTTAGTGGATGTTAAAGTTGTACCTACAATGTACAAAAGCGACTGCTTACATGCACAAAATGAGTTCCTAATTCTTTAATAGGTCTATCATTAATTGTGTTGTGGGTTTGGGAAGGCTTCCACCGTAACTGAGATTTCGCCCCTGGTGTCTTTGGATGAAGAAGAAGGGAGAACCTGAATACTCCTAACCAGGGCATAGCACGTGGAGTCGTGATCTTTTTTTGTGGGGAAATTATGGGAACGCTCTTATCCCTCAGCAGTAGTATAAAAGTACTACAATGGTGCATCATCTACAAGATCCACGACCACTCCAGTTTTCCCGCTTTTGCACATCACCTGGTTTCGATGTGTCGTCTGCAGAATAGAACTCTTTTCAATCCTTTTGCAGGCTGTGGACGCCCAGAACGACGCCCTCTTGCAAGCCGCTGACGCACCCGCTGAACCTCCTATCCTCCGAGAGGCGACAGAGCGCGAGTTTATCCTGCGCCTCTCAGCCCCCCGTCCTTCCAAAATATCCCGCCTCTGCCCCCATCGGCTCACCGCCAGGATATCGAGGAACGGCCTTCAAATGGCTGGGCTATTCTCTCAAGACACCATATTCTTTTAAGAATTCGTAGATCAACTAGTTTCAAAAATTCTACAGTTCAAGAAAATGTACTCTCAACGTCGGCGTATTAATTTTGGAGATTGACTCTATTTGACAGAACAGTGTGCTATGAAAGACACTCATAACAAACACGGTGAGGCCATCGAAAATTTCCCAAGCCCGTTGAAGCTGTTACTTACGACTATTACCTTTCCATTCCCTCATTCTCCAGTCAAAAGCTAAATGTATCTATTTTCTGGAATATTTAATAGAGACTGAACAATTGCATTTTGTCACAGTTTATTTTATCGTCAAACTGTTGATTAATCGAGCACTTCAAAACTCTTACGTCGATGTATCACATGATTTCCCTCGATCTATATTTACTCGTATATGATTAACAAATGCTATTACGGTAAATATTTGATTCAATATTTATGTGCAGACGTACGTAATTCATTCAACAAATTCGTGGCATTTAAAAGCTCGTTGGTTAGGTATGAGGTAATGCGCGGGTACGAAATCGCCTTAGTTCAAAAATCTCGTGGAGGAAATGCTCTCACTGCTCTTTCCAATTGGAAATGTAGGCGCGAAGAATGAATTTTGAATTTGACTGGGGAATACGTTTTTGCCATTCCTTCGTCTTCCCATCTTGACTTGCTTTTCGACTCCCGCTAGCTGCTTTCAAGTATTTTATAGAGAGACCGGGAGCATCTATCCAAATAGGAAATCACATTGCCCTTTGAGGTTCGTTGTATTCCAAAATTTATTAACTATTTTTTGTAAGTATGCGGCATTCAGTGTCTGAAAGCAGCTGGATAACATAATTTGAAGCTGCCGTATTTAGTTTTGAAACTGTATTTTGTTCATTGTAAGCCTGTACTTCTCAAATTGTGAGCCTCAGATGCTTCTGTATACAAAATGAGTTAAGTTTAACAATCTTGACTCATGGTTACATTTTTCCTCATGGTTTATTTTTTACCTGCTAAGCTTTGCTTAACCCTATTGTAACCTGAACCCTAAATGTGCTCAATGGGAATGAAAACCGAATTTAGTTGTGACTGTTCAGGTATTAATTAATGTGGTCTCTGCTCTGTTTCCTAATTATTTAGAACTCTTGACGTTTTCGTAGAGTTCTGCTGGCTGTTGAAAACTATTTTGGAATGTCTTATTAAATGGTAAAGTGTACCATGTTTCATTCCACCTGTGTATTGCCACGTTTTGGCAGGATTTAATTATTGGTGATAAACTTTATTTTTATTGAATATGTATTACAAAATAAATTGACTAAGAGTTTAATGTATATTTTTCCCTCGTACATACCGTTTTTGTTTAGACAGTTGGGCCTCTGTGCCACATTTGATCTTTGGGAGACACTTTAAATAATTTAAATTATTTATATGAACCTACTTCCTAAATGGTTTAAACATCTGGATAAAATTGGAGTGGCCGATCATGATGAGAATTCTACTGTTTACACACGAAAGAGCGCACCTACCTGGGGGATATAAATAACATTATTTCTATCAATCCTGTTCATCTTAGAAAAACCTTCTTTCCCTTATAAGAGCATTCTTGCCTCCCCAGTGAAAGGAGTTGGTCCTGAAAATTTGACGATTTACCCTAAGAAAGGGGCTTCTCCTGTAAATAAAAGATGAAATCCAAGGAAAGCTTTCCTCTCCACGTTGTGCTGCGGACCTCTCGTCGCCCTAAGCTCCATCAACTCCTGTAATATCTCACCCTTTTTCCTCTTGGACCCAAACACTGGCGTTTCCTGAATCTTACTTCTCTTTTATTTATTAACCTATTAAAATTAGTTGGTAATCGACGTTGTAGTAACTAGGTCTTCCCATTCCGAGAGGAATTCATTACTTTCCTCCTTCCGCTTTCCAGTTTCTCCGTTTTCTGTTCCACTTACCTTGTTTCTCCAAGTTAAGGGGTTGAAACGTCAGTAACAGGCTCGCTGGAGTTCGTATTTCAGATTCATTATGGAATTTAATTTCAAGTTGAATCACGTCCGACCCCTTCGTCATTTAGGAAATGTCGGGAAGGGAAATTTTACTTTTCCCGAAGGTGAGAATTCAAGAGGGGATTTTATCCAATTTGAGTGAATTGGTTGAACATTGAAGTTCCATTGAGGTGCGATTATTGGTAAGTAGTTGAAAACGCCAACCAAGTATTATGGATGTTTCTAAGTACTTCCCCTCTTCCAATATTTTCATTTTGAAGTGCCAATGGGATGTAGGAAGCTCTTAGAGCCCTGAAAGCATTCGAGGATAATGAAGCGAACTTGTTTGTAGTCCCGGCGTACCGGACCTTCAAAGTGCGATCCGGGGCTCGGTGGGTGCATCGATGTTTGTCACTGGATTCCAGCGAAGGTCGGACGTCCGTAGAAATGGTAAAAATTATTAGGGACGGATTGTAAGCCATTGTATGCTTGAGGAACTTTTACTCCCCTCCATCCTAATCGTCACAAGTAATAAAACCATACAACGACAAGACCCCGGCGAGCTGTGCAGGTGCTGTACGTACCCGATTCCCTTGATTTTACAATTTCTGATAGTACATCAAATGAATCGCTGAATGGTGAAACGGCCTCACTCCCAAGTTTTAAATTATCATTTTTCGGTTAAAATCAATTCTTCAACTCATAGCGGTACGGTGAAAGGGTGTTCTTTCTATTGATTGTAGTTGCTTCAGGAAGGTACGAATACTCTACTTTTCACCCATGATAATATCGCGGGCCCGCAAGAACAGTGACACAACTCGAAAAATTTCAATTTTCGTTTTATTTCACAAATAGGATTGGTTTAGTCATATCTTGCAACAGGAAAAGTGCCATAAACGTACCTAGTTGTACGGAAAACCGCTAGAGTGAGCAATGTTGTTTGCCACCATCGAAAACGGATTGTGATGGCTATAGAACAACGACACATCTCAGAGTTGTGAAGATGTTCTTGTGTGTAATAGGAGAGTTTATGAGATCCACGCGTCTCATCTTCTGCCTATAACTCGCATATTGTTGCCCATAACTCGGGAACAGTCAGTCGGATCTTAACTTTCTTTGTTTCTGGTGAAAGCTGATTAAAGTTTATATAAGGAGCAGTACATTAAGAATTAAGGTCGGACTAAGCGTTCACGAATTATGGACAAAACAGTGCGAAAAACACGTTTTTGCCAAAATTTGCTTTTTTTTTTTTATTTTTCTTTTTTTTCCCCATGCTTGCCCCTCCCTTATCAAAGCTCAAATCAAAATTTTACATGGAATACCTGGGGTGGAAAATTTATCCTCTCCAGAACGATTTGGTGTTTTTGAGTTGTGTCACCTTTCTTGCGGGCCCGCGATATTTTTATCTTGGTTTCTAGATTGTGGGAAGGGTTCGCCATTTTTACGTGCTGATACCAGCATTCGATAAATATAATGAGTAAGTATAAAAAATTGGATAAAAATATTAAATAAATAAAATGATCATTTTTATTAAAAAAATAATTTTTCACGTTTTCGAGTTAAAGTTTGCTCTAATTTCCTCCTTTTTTTTTGCCCGATAGAGTTTGTTCAGTTTTATGAAAACCCGTCCAAAACTTTATCCTGAATATCTTAAGAATCCGAAGACAAAAAAAAAACCGCTGCAAATTTTACGCAAGGATTAAATTTTATATCTTTGATGTAGGTTATTATAATTATAAAAAGATTTGATTTTGTCCACAAAAAAAATAAAAAATAAAAAAAAAATAAAAAAATAAATTCCCCCGAAACATTGGACCCCGAAAATGCGTACAAATTTACTCGGAAAATGACACTTCATTTGACCTCATGACGTCCTTCAAAAGCGCCATTAAATGGATTAAATGGTCAAATTTTGTAGCCTCACGACTGCCCTTCAGATCACCCCGCGGTGAAATCGGATCGTTCTGGGACCCCCAAAAATGGATTCTACGTTCAAAAATACCCACTCTAAAGACGGCAGCTAAATCGACCCCAAAGCCGAAAACCTTTTTTAAAAAAACCTCCCGTAACCGGTTTTTAGCCACACAGAGCCCCACGGGTTTGGGCGATCGGGCTGAATACCTCGCGGGCACAACTAGGTGATAAACCGAATATTTTGTCAAAAATTCAGCAGTTTTTTTTGTTTTTTTTTTACAAGCTGCTTTGTTCCCTATTGAAGGTTTCTGAGAGACTTGGATGATTGCTTGGCCATAAAATCTAATAAAACATGTTAACAAGGAGGATGACGGTCAAGATGTCGCGGACTAATTCTCGGAACAATCCCCAACCACTTAACAAATTCATGTCAAAAAGTTAAAATGAATGTGAGCGGATCTTCCCAAACTCAACTTATCATTGGAAAATTCCCATCATTACCATCACACTACCATTATAAAATTCTAATTTTACCGTATCTATTAATGTATATAGTGGTATAGATAGTTTTTGGTGATTTGCCACAACTTGAGGTTGATGGAGTCACGCCCTTTCAACACTCAGCGATTCAAATTGATTACCTACTAATACTGTTTCACCGAGAAATTCTCTTTCGTGAACCGAGGTGTATTTTGCATGTTCGGGTAATTTCCTGAAGGAAGGGGCTATAATATAACCCCTATATTATAATAAAAAGTACTAAATTCACGTAGAGTCTTTAAACTCCTAAATCGAGCTTTCAGGCAGCAAATGAAGATGCGTTGATAGGGATCAATGAGAGATGCACCTCATGCACCTCAATGCTATGCCGAAAGTCGTATTGGTGTGTTCTGGGTGACACAAGCAGCTCATGTGGTCAAGTTACTCGTTCTGCAATGAAGCATTAAAGGTTACTGTGAAATAAATGAAATATTACACTTGAAATCTACAATAATGTATCTCATGTAACTCGAACCCCAATAGAGAAATCCCGAAGTTTATGATGGGAGTTGTTTTATATATATACTGAAAAGACCCCCAGTTGTTATGCATTGCCTATGTAAATACACATCTAAATCAAGTTTCTTTTCTTCTGTTGTCGTCGATCCCGACTACAAGTTATGTCGATGGATGGGTGGCGTCCGGGGGCAGTGGGATAAGTCAGGCGCTGGGGGGGTGCTGGTTGTCATGACGACGGAGCGGCCGCCTTCGGCAAGTTCCGCCGACTCCTTCGGCCGCCCCCGGGTTTCGGGTGGGGTTGTCTGCATCCCCCCAGTCCCCAGTGCGTCATGACGGAACGTTTAAGTCGGGTGGCGGTTTGGTTTTCGTAAAAAGGAAAAAAAAAAATCCGCTCACTACTAAATCCCATTTTCTATAATCACTCGAACAACCTTTTTTCCTCTTCCTCACGACAGTGTTTGTGCTCTACACACGCCAGGTTGAACGCCCGATGATTTCTTTCCTCTAAGGACGAAAAGGAAATTCGTCGGAAAGACACCCCGCCCCCGCCCACACCAAGCTAGGCGATACCAGGTAAGCCTCAACAATTTAAACAATCTCTCAACCACATAATATTATAATCAACCATGTCTTATGTAGTTTCCCTCCTTTAAATTCCAAAAAAAAAAAGAAGCCTTTTCGGGTCTCAAAACCATGCCGATACGGGCTACGTATACGTTTAGTCGACATCTCGTTCTAATGAAATTCCGCCTATAGAGTACACTCAGGTTTTTCCGTTCGTTGACCAACAACATGTCCTAATTTTGGAATTGTGACTCAACATAGTGACTCTAAATCAAACTGCATGAGTGCTGCAAAAACTCAACGGCAGACACGCCCGAAGAAAATCCGCTAACTGAAGTCACTTACAAAAAGACGGAAAGCAACTTAGCTATAAATTAATTTGGGGGCACTCATTCATTATCGTCGGAAGAGAAAAACTCCTTGAAATGAAGAGTTTAAAAAAACCATGATGTACGAATGATTCTAATACCGGAAGGCCAACCAAGCAGTAAAAGGTATCCTTCATGAAGAGGGCGAGCTCTAGTGATATTCTACTTTTCTCAAAACGGTGTTCAACGGTACCTATACCTAAAAGCTTTGCTATTCAAAAATATTCAATTAGACATGTCTAACTTGAATGTCGAACGTGCACGTCTGGGTTTTCACTTTGGGGGATTTATCTACAAACAGCCCCGGCGATCTTCGTACAACCAAATTTTTATTTTCACGAATATTTTCGATATCCCTAAGAGTAGAGTTTTACTATTAAACAGTAAATTGAATACATTTCATGTCCACATGGTCTTCACACGGGTAGTTTACAGCCGTCGAAATGTAACACCTCCGTCAAGTACGGATTATCGGATTATTAATAATTCCAAGTATTGACACGTTTGATGGTGCATGGTAAGGGTTCTTCCGGAGTGATAAACTTGCTCGAAGAAATCGCACTCTTTTTGCCTCCAAAAGTTGGCTACGCTCTTCTCCGGCCTCATAATCTAGAAGATTTTAAACGCCGACCGATGTATTGACGCCCATTGGTGGCGTTTGTCTACTCCTGTAGACAGCAGAGGAATGAATTTTTCAAGCGTCCCCGTTTTTTTGCTCAATATAACCTTGGTTACGTTGAAATTCTTCCACACCAGTTAGGCGGCTTTTAATATCAATTTTTGAAAATCTATGTGAAATAATGTTAAAAATTATTCACGAAAAATTGCATCGTTTTTGCATCGTTGAATTAAATTCAACAAATTTTGTTATCGAACGTTCTTTACACGTGAACCCACACCACATTTGTCGTGAAAAGTTAATTTTTCCCTTAACTACATAGTTGTTACACCGGGCGACGTCGCTAGGGAATGCCAAATAATTTGGAAATACAAACTTAATGGACAATAATTGTTTGTAATATAGCCCAAAACCATTCCTAGAACTTGCTCAAGTTGCGCCCACCCTCATGGAAATCGGTGCAGTCGCTCGGAACTTATGCGCGTACATGCATAAAAGACTTGCGGGTTGCACAACGTGAATTCCAATTCATTGAATTTAAACTACTCAGTTGGAGTTATTATTGGAGTTAAAGTATTATGGGTCAAATAACACGGGTCAACAGACAACAGTTTCTACCCAACCTTCAATACCTCTGGGACTTGATGGTTAGTATCTCGTCATGCTCTACGACTGTGTGTTACATAACAGCAGTCTTTAAACATTAATGTTTAAATTGTTTGGCAGTAAATTTTACTGCCACAATCTTTAAGAGTCAGTGGGAAGTTCAAACTCAAGATAATTTCACTCTGTCAATTCGTTAACTAGTTGGCTATGGAAAATGATGAGGTAAATGTAATACTTTCCATGTTAGGGCTATTTATGAGTATGATATACCATGAGGTTAGCTAGCTGCTCGAATCCGTTCCCCACCCTAAATTTGTTTAATTCGGAAAAAATCATTTGAACCACCCGCAGGAGTCATCTCTCCCCGGTTCCCTTATTGGAGCGAATCTTTGCATCTAGTACAGGGTCAGGTTTGGTAAATGTAAACATGGGGTAAATGGAAACAAGAGCCATTACCGCCCCTGTGGTAGATTGTGGAACTGAATTTCATGAAACCTCATCAATGCAACCTCGATGAGAGATGCAAGGAGATTCCCGCATTTTCTGAACAGTTGTCAAGCGAGTGTTCATGGCCTTGTGATAAAAATTAAAAATCAAAGTGGACACTGACGACCAAGTTGAAGACCCTGTGGCTGCTTTTCAAAAACTATCGTAAACGAACGAATACAATCACGAGAATAAATGAAAGCGATTTTCGGCCGCCCAAATAAATGCGACTAATATACTGACCTGTCTTTGGGGTAAATACCACAGCACTCCCCGAATGGAAACTAGCTGATACCACTGCACTCCCAAAATTATGTGAGCTCTCAGTGTGACCCAGAGTGCACCACGAGGTGGTTGCTCTCTTTGTCCTCCAATATCAGTGGCATGAGCCACCTCGTCACGTCATACCTGCAGAATAAATATTAAATGCACGGGGAATAATTAGTCAGCAAGGAGCGTCGTCAAATCAGTAACGTGGACCACCTCGTCGCGTCCTGATTACCTGCAAGGGTTTTTCCAAGAATGGTCTAGGAACTTATTTCACTTTCTTCTTGGAAAAATACGCCTACCTATGTACTCCCCATGGGAGTCAAACGCCTAAAATTGGCAGCGTTTTCGGTCTATTATGCTTGGAATAATATGCCAATGTATTCGCGACGAGGGAAATAATATTTTAAGCCTACGTTCCTTGGAAGTGTGCTGAGGGCATCCTCAGCTTTTCGCTTAACTGCTGCTGTGGCCCACACTTTCCCCAAATCGGTCGACGGATCGCACTGGTCAACAGTAAGAGGTTTCATGCACACAACTTCCTCCTCTATAGAGGAGTATACTGTTCTGGTGTACGCCCTGCATCCATACTACCACTTTCCCGCACAACCAGCGCAATTGGGCACACTTTAATTTTTGGGGAACACAAAATTGAATGGAAAACACATCTTTCTGGTCAAGACTACTACCAGCCATACAAACAGATTCGAACTCTGTCTTGATGAAACTGATGACCAGCGCAATTTTATCGATACCAATAAACTCACTCCCAAATGCAGCTAGAGCAAAGGTTTTGAGTTTTGTCAATCTATATTATAGAGATTATCACCGTGTGACATTAACACGCAACTATGTCCCTCTGAGTTATCCCAAGCAGTAGAGGAGACGTTGAAGTTGAAACATCGACATTTTGTTTACAATTACCCCACCTGACCATAGTAACATTATTTCTCCTTGTGCAATGTTTTCCTATTGCCGTTGTACAGTCAATTTTATGTACGGTAGATACCAATGGTAATCAATCGTATGTAAGTAACGCCAAACATTACTCATTATCTTATACAGCTATGCTGTGCATGTGCTTAATGATGAAAACCTTGAGAACCTACCTTGTCCCGGTACTGCCAATATATTTTACGGTTCCGTCAGTATACTGATTCTTTGCTTAATTGCACTTACGTATCTTTTTAAACCCGAATCCTACTTTTGGTGCTTATGGTCAGAAGCTATTCGATGATATGGCTAACTAATTTGGGGGCTAATGTGTACATACCGTACATTTAATTAATCTCCGAGGGTGACTCTAGGGTTTGGGATTACGGCTCTGTCAGCAAAACGTTTGTTGGGGAAGCTGCGGAATACAAATTTGCGAGGGTTGGCTGGGCTTTAGCGCTCGATTCCCGTCTGGTCATAATGTGGAATACAATACAGCTTTGGAGGGCAGCCCGGAAACCATTGTGGAAATGAAGAGGGGGAGGGGGGCTGATCGCTACGATTATGGGGTTGTAGAGCTGATTGAGGAGGGGGACAAGGGGACATCCCCTTAGGAGAGACCACCGAGTTGAGTACGGTGGATCAGTTACCGAGTTTTCAGCCCAAACCTGTGAGGTTAAAAAGGGGCTACGGAAGGGGTTTTTGAAAGAGTTTCACTATGGGAATCCCATAATGGGATCAATTTAGGTGTAGTTTGGAGAAGAAATATTTTTGGACGTAGAATCTAATTTTAGGGGTACCAGATTCATTCGATTTCAACGATGAGATGATAGGAGCTTTCCCGGGGGATCTACGGGACTTTAGTGGGGATAATATTGAGCTTTTGAAGGATGTCAGGAGGTGAAATTAGGGGTCGTTTTCCGCGTAATTTTGGAGGCATAATCAATTTTTCGGGGTCCCACATTTGTCCAAAGTTAGTACAAGAAAATTTCTTATTATTTGAAAATGTTTTATTGACATGGAATTATATTTTGCACAATAATTGTGGTAATTTTACCTATAACAAAAAATGATAAACCCTCGTGTATAATACAGCGTTTTAGGAAGTCAAGTGGTTATTTTTTTCCTGATTTTTTATTTTATTTTATTTATTTATTATTATTACTTATTGTTTTTTTTTTTTTTTGTTTTTGTTTTTTTTCTTCTTCCTCTTAAAGCCTGATATGTTCGATGAACAATATAATAATTATTCCGACTGCATGCTGAGTACAGTGGAAATGAGACGACAAGCATGCGAATGAGGAAAGTAGTATTTAATACTAATTTAGTATTCAATTTTTTGGCAAGAATCTCGGCAACCGCTTGGCTGGTTTTTAATTTTGAAAGACATTACCGCCATCTGGAAGAATTTTAAGTCAGTACGTTGGAAAATCTTCAAATCGTGACCGTCCACAGGAAAACTTATGTATTTCAGTTTCAGAAAGCAAATTTTTCAGGAGAACGAAAAAACGAAGTTTGGGTAAAAAATCGACTTTTTGGGTTAATTTCGATTAAAAAAATAAATAAATAAATAACGTAATTTATGGATCCTTAATAATAAAGCCGTTTTACGAATCGATAACATGAAGTCATTGATGAATCGCTAGAACCAATCTGCAGTAGATTGCCATCCAAAAAATTGGAAAAAAAACCGCACGAAAACCAAGAAGCTGTGTTGCAAAACTGGTTAAGTCCGCTTAGGTTGTTTTCGAGAAAAACGGCAAAAACGTATTGAGATCGATTTTTTGTTCAAACTCAGACATTTGATGGTTCCTGGTGAGAGATTAGGTCTCTCTGAACCGAAAAGAATCAAAACCTTACATAAAGTTCCATAAAATTTACGAATTTATGAAATAGACTATATTTATATAATATAGATATATATTATATAAATAAATAGACTATCCTAATAGGGCAGTGAAGCAGTAAAACCGTCTAAGTTGAATTTTTGCCGAAAATTATGTTAAATTGTGTTAAAATTATGTTAATTACTGGTAAATTGTGTCCTTGCGCATCGTCTTGATCCTTCAAAACGATTCCACAAGCTCTCATTACTTCTGTATGAGTGTTTTTATAACCGTCTAAGTTGGTTACCTCCCTAAAGTGAATCTAAGACCGTCTATGTTGTTTATTTGGAGTGAACTGTTCGCGTTGCCAGGATAAAAGGTGAGCTTCCCCTAGATTTTCGAGTTCTATCGATGAAATTCTTTAATCGAGGATATCGAGGGTTATAGTAGTTCTATCGGTTCTTATCATAAATTTCGTTAGGGTGTTTTCGAGTTCAGTGTTATTCATCTTTTTGGGGGTGATTGAAAACTTGGACGGTTTCATCACCTCATAATCTGAATGTGGAAAGCTAACATAGACGGTTTTAAGTGTAATACCGTCTAAGTTGATGTCACAAAATTCACAAAGTTATTTCTTGTTTCGGGGGGAAAATGTAAGGATGAATGGATAATGATTGAATTTTAAAATCGAGCCAACTAGTCCCGCTGGGCCACTGGGGATTGGACAGAATTTTCATTGTATAGTAAATAAATTTATATTACGTAACTTCATTATTACTAATATTATGAGTTTTATAAAGTTTATTATACTTTATAATACTCAATAGCATCGCTATAATCCTTTAAGGAATCCATTTGCTCTACTTTTATACCCCTCACCCCAACCCCTATCTTTTAACTCTCTCCCTGAAGTTGGCGACCCTACCGACCTTGTTTCCTCTCGGTGGATGTGCTTGTAGTTTGCGTTGCCTTTCGGAAGCTATGTTTTAAATGACCACCTCCGTTCCTACTCCTCCTCTTTTAGGCCCTCCTAAAGACTCACTACAGGAACACGGTCACTATCTAAGCCTCGCCGCAAGACACCCCACAGCGGTGACTCCCCGGATGACCCTCCTGGCGGAACTTTACCTCCTACTCAACTTAATCCTTCGAGTCGACTAAAACCAGGTTATCCGGGGATTAAACTCTTACACTTACGGAGAGAAAGTGGTTGTTGGGTAATGAATGGAAATACCGTTGTGGCTAGAACCTACAGACTACAGTAGTCCTCTTGGTCAATGAAAAGTTCTTTAGGTTCATGAAAAGGTTAAGTATTTGTGGTTCTGTAAACACGTGATATTTACCTACTCAACTAAATTAACCTTAGTAGTAAAGTAGACTAAAATTAGACCTCACGCAAGAAGACCAGCCCAATGTAAACTTCCGAATAGGAAGCAACAAAGCGTGGATGTAAACTGAACGTACGTAAGAAATCTACAGTTTTCATATATATCTCAATAGTTCCTGCTCATAGAAATGCTGAGAGATGATTAAAAGTTTAACGCGTTTAAATCCTTCATGGGGATCTCCTGAGGGCGTTTAACTGGAGAGGGAGAGATGAAAAGTGGGTGAGCAGGTGAGTGGGCGGCTCAGGGATTAAGTGAGTGAGCATGGGGGGGGGGGGGGGGGGGGTCTTGGGGTTAATTGTCACCCCTTTGAGGACACTTGTTGGCCCCTTCCCCCAGTTTCAGGAAATCCTACCGGGGGGGGGGGGGGGGGGTAGTCTTGGGGTAACTCATTGTGGGAAGGGGTTCAGAGTGTACTCATTGGCGAGGGTGGACGCTCAAAGGCACACAAAAAGGGTTTTCGACTACCAAGCTCTCCTTCCGCATTAACTCATTAAGTATTGATCCATCAGACTCGGGAGTTTTTACCTACCAGCCAGTCATGTCATGCTATTTACTCGTATAGTAGTAGGGATAATGGTGGCGTAAGGTGCGTGGAAGTGAGCGCGAAGTCCTCTGAGCGTCAGTTGTTAAGGTCTGGAAACAGAATGACAATGAGGGGGATCGGAAGGGGCCTCTTCACTCGTAGAAGGTTCGTTCTCTATGTTATGGTAATATCAAAACACCCCGGGAGCCCACCACCACTTACTCGAAAGGGGAGTCTGTCAGAGAGGTAACTGAGGGCGAGCTAAGGGTGACTCGGGAGGCTTACGGGGGTGGAAGGCAGCAAACACGCTCCGTCACAATAAATAGCCTCGCTTATTCCACTTTCAGCAAACAGCTCTCCAACTTCGAAGGATCTGCCCCGGGAAACCCTATTTTAGGCCCATTCACTTTATGATGCTGACTACCGTGAAACACTCCAGTAGTGAATCACGAACTGCTTGTAGTTTGAATACATTACCGCGGTTTGCTATTCAAGGGGTAGTGAAATTTACTAGTATTCAAGAACACCTGTTCGTTCTGTATTTGACGTACAAGTTGAATATTTTTAATTTTATATTCTAACAACCATCCTGTGTAACGGTTCAGACTCAACAAACGAGGTTTGTTTGGCGCTGCTAGGCCTGGCATTTTGGTTTTTTATTCTTGGAATAATACACCTGTTTTCGTGACGGAGGTCGACGACTCCGATCGGCCTCAAAATTTGACATTATCCGTTTCAAGATGTTTATAGATCTATAGATTCCAAATCCGAAATGTCTGTCCGCCGTCCGGGCCGTTTTGGGCAGAAGGAATTTTTATTAAATCTGAAATTTTGACAAAATACTCGGTTTACCATCTAGTTGTGCCCGCAAGGTTTTCAGCCCGATCGCCCAAACCCGTGGAGCGCCATGGGGCTAAAATGGGGCTACGGGAGGGGTTTTTGAAGGCTTTTGGCTATGGGATCGAGTCAGGTGTCGTTTTCGAAATATTTTTGGACGTAGAATCCATTTTTTGGGGTCCCGCAACGATCCGATTTCAAAGTTGCGATCTATAGGGCTTTTATGGGGTTACAAATGAGATTTTTTATGGATCCCAGGAGGTCAAATATTTTTCAAGTAAAAAACGAAAAAAAATTGAAAAAAAATCCAAAAAACAATTTTTTTTAAATACCGACCTATAAAAAAATAATAATTTTTTTCATTGACAGAATTAAATTTCTGCACAAGTAGGTAACCTATATCAAAGAATAATAAACCCTTGCGTAAAATTTGCAGCGTTTTTTTCCTCTCACTCAAGAAAAGTACAAGATATTCGACAGAAGCTAGCGTGTAGGTTGTTTGACATATTTATTTGCGGTATGTACCGAAATTGATAAGATAATCTATATCACTAATCATAATTAAAAAGCACAAATTTGCAAATCCAAACCGAAGTTTTTAGATATGGGAAAAACAAAAGTTGTGGGCAATCAATCGCTTAGCTGCCTTTTCGAAATACTTACCATGGACAACAGGAGTATCAAGAAGGGGACGACAAGATCGCTCCAGGAACGAGTGTTGTGGTCGTGAACCCCAGAGACTGGAGGAAGCCTCGGCAAATTGGTCCTCAGAAGGTTTAGGGCTGCCATGACGTACAAACCCGTGCTCGTCAACAGGCTCAGAACAGCAAAGGAGCCTCTACAACTTTCGTTCCACAAGAGATTGGCCAAGAGTCTTATTGCTCGCTTTTTCAGGCTGTTAGTATTGAGTGCATGGCTCGAATTTTCCCAGGCTATGACGCAGTAACTTGCTCTGCTCGCGAAGCAAGCATGGTAAGCTGAAAGCAGCACCCTGTTAGACACCCTCTCAACCTTCTTATCACATGAGACAGCCATGGACGGTTACCCACGGTCAAGCCCAGAAAATTCTCAGCCTGATCCAAACGTTTACTCAGGACCACTTCGAGAGTCTGAGCCTTTTTCCTGTTCAAGACCAACGCATTGACGGAGCACAAATTCTCAAAGACCACCCGAATTGCAGGTTTTGGTGCAACCCTTTTCTCGTCAGCAGGCCCCAATGAGTCACGGAACTAGGTCAGAGAAATGGGAAAATTCGGCCGAACATAGTTGAACTAGTAATGAACAAAGTACTCAGTACAGTTAGCACTGAGAAATTAGGTGTCTGAGCAGAGGAAATCACTAGTGAATATTTGGCGTTTTGAATTTTCCCGCGGTGGCACTATAACTAATCCGCCAGAGTGCGCTAGCATAAGAAGGGACCGACGGGAATCTGCCGGAGGTGACGGCGGAAATGGCGGCCGTGAGCAGCCAATGAGAGAGTGGCTCCACTTTTCCCTCCAGATTCAAAGTTGAAATTTTCGACAGTGCCCTGGAAATTTGTATTACACCGTAGGAGCCCAAAACTCACTGCTATGCCTTCAAATTATGAAGTTCTTTCAGAAAAAAGTATTATTCGACAGTCGGTTCCGGGGCCCATTGCCGGCTTTGGTGACTCCCTAAAAAAACGGCAACTCTGATCTGAACGATTCCAGTGAAAACACTCTATCGTATGCCTCCAACATCTCGGGCCGAGCGAACTCGGGATGTTACTTGGATGTTTCAAACATACACCCGAAGGGCCTATGCTGGAACTTCTAGTCACACCCTCCACCAAACATGCAAACACAATTGTAAACACACTACCACGCATAGGAGCAAAACAACCCCCTGGTTCAGATCCTGTAACTAAGGACGTTAAGGGTACCATCAAAGAGGAAAATTTTTAAGATTCACTACAGCCAACTAGCATTTAGACTTCCGTTCAAAAGAGATCGATGGAAGTCGGATTGATGCTTCCCGCTCATGCGCTATTTTCGTCCTTATATCGATAATTTGCTTATTTTCCCACTCATCAGGCCCATCCTTATGTTAGCTCTTTGGAGAACCCACCCGTGAAGGTCGATACTACCCTTGAAATATTCAGCCATAACTGGAAACGGATTCATTTATGTTTCATGGAAGGTCGCTCCACCCTTTAGCTTGCTGTACATTCGATTGCACACCGTCTTGTCCATTACGTGAGCCTCAAAACGATGAGAATCCTCTTGATTCTTGGATATTAAATAATATTCAATAAATAATAATATTTGCATATTAAATAATATTTGAAAATATTATATGCAAATAATATATGCAAGAACCAAGAAGATTCTCATCGTTTTGAGGCTCACGTAATGGACAAGACGGTGTGTAATCGAATTGAACCATATTTGGTAGAAATCTCCAGGTTGAGAACATTTGAAAAAAGGAAATGCCGTTAGTTCGGCGAGCGTGGGGTCTTCGGGGTTATTAGTGGTTAGCGACAGTTTTCAGCTTGTAAGTCGGGTGAGGTGTCGGTTTAAGCACTTTTGAACGTGAAATCCATTTAGGCAGGCCCCAAACCTGTCTAACTCTACCTCGGTGGCCTGTGGGGCTTCTAAGGGAGTTGAAGATGTGATTTCGGGGGTTTTCCGCATAATCCCTGGCCCGGGGGAAGAAGGAGTCAATTTGACATTTTCGAAGTGCTTTCAGTTGACATTTTAGAAGAGTCAAATACAGGACCCATACTATGCCTGCTTCCACAATTACCTGAAATAATTATCTTGCGTCAAGGTGAATGTTTTTTTTGTTTTGTTTTTTTCTACCAAAAACAAGGGTTGATCATTCAGAGAGCAATCAAAATGGTCTGAACTTTGTCATTTTTTGTCACACACTCTCTCTCTCTGCATCAATATTTTTACTTATCTCGCTTTTGTTTTATCATTCTCTTAATAATCAACCGTTTTCACATTGAAGGTCAAAATCTGTTTCATGCCGTTTTGAAGATGAAACAGTCTTCCACGAGTCATTCTTTTGGTTATTTCTATCCGAATCCGATCCCAGATATATACCACTCAAACAGTGTGATTGACAGCACTCTCGCTTCATTCCTATCAAGGAGTCACTCAACATCTAAGACAGTTAATAAATCAGAAATGTTGACAATTAACCTATTTGGTTTTCCATCTGGAGCTAGATTAGATAAAACTAGATCACAACTTTGTGTCTGCTTGGTTTTAATCTCTCAGTGGAGTAAAGAGATGCTAAAATATAGGTTTTTTGTAGGATTTACAGTAGGGAGTCGAGTAGGGAGGCGTTTTCAAACAGATCTCAGTCGGAGATGAATGCACAGATTTGACCGGCCCACGGCATTAAGAACGAATCGGCTCCTTAGAAAAACACGGTAGAATAACTTAAAGATATCATCAATTTTTGCACAATTTATAGAAAAGAATGGTAACCCCTGTGTAAACTTTGCTGCGTTTGCGCGATGTGAATTTCTGAGATGTACGTACTATTCAAGGAATACGATAATAGTAGGTAGGTGGACTATAATAGGATGATAGCTTTGCCACTCGCATTCACCCTTTGTCACTTACATCTTCTCTCACTTGCACATTCCCTTTCCAACCTTATCCAGACGCTTGCTATTCTCTCGCTCTTATCTCACTCCACAACTCGGCCTTCCTCTTCTCGAGTAATGAGAACCTCGGCGTAAAAGAGACAGATACAGAAAAGCGGAGTCTTATTTACTCAGGCTTTTCCTTCCTCTCTAGCTTTTCTTATTTTCTCTTTCGCTCGTCCTCTTTTCCCCCCTCTCGTGTTCCATCAATCTTCCTATCCATATTGCTTTATTCCCGCGGAACACTTTTCTTCTTTTAAGGGTACGTTAGCAAAGGCCCGTCAGACGTGGAGGAGTTTTACAAGGGAAGTATCATCCACCCACATGGCGTCCCTTTATCTTTGTTATGAGGCAGCCCGGTTGGAAGGTTACGGCCTGTGTCATGCAAATTTAAGGACGAGCAACGAAGAAGGAGACATTAATATTTTATTATAGATTCCAGGCGGTATCTTAACCAGTCAGATCTCATAAATCAATGCAGCCGAGCTCATCCTGACCCTGCCATCCGAACTGCCATAGCGAGGGAGCCCCGATAAATTTTCGGAATGACTCCAGCCACGAAACATTTGCAAGGTGTACTAAAGCATGAGTGCATGTTTGATCAGTATTCCCAAAATAAACGTCGTAGGTATGTTTTCGCGACGGGAGTCAAAACTTTTTAGCTGCCTCTAAATTTGTCCTTCTGTGTTTCAAGACGAAAGACAGAAAAACGAAATTAGAAACGATCGATCGATCGATTTTCTACGATTGTAGAAATGTTCAGCTCCCGTCGGGGCCGACTTCACAGTAAGTAAGAAGGAATTTTTCGACAAAACAGAAACTTTGATAAAATACACGGTTCCTTCTCCTCCTAGTTGGCCCCCCAACGTTTTCAGCCTCAATACTACTAAACCAACAACATGTGTTTAGTAGTAGGTGGGTGATTCCACGAAAACTGGAAGTTTTTGATGTCCAAATATGAGTGAAAAATTCTTTCTTTGTTTATAGATTTTTTTGATTAGGCTTACTTTGAAGGTGGTTCAGATGAAGTTTAGCAACGAATTCAATCATACAAGTGCTCCGTTTAGCAAGAATAGAAAATTTTGTAAATTCGTAAGATGAGGGAATGAGGTAGGTATGAGAATGAGGAAAACAAATAAAATTAGACGCCAGATTGATTTTGAATGTAAATAAATTGACTCTAGCGTACATTGCGTTGGTCTACTCAATTAATGAAAAATAGGAAATATATTTAGGTAATATAATAAAATCGTAAGAATGTAGGATCATCCTCATTCTCTCATTCCGAACCTCATTCTCTCATTTACCTATGATTAACGTGAGAGAATGAGAATGAGAGAATGAGGTTTTTGGCTTCAAAATAGGATGCTATTGCACACATTGTAATTACTGCAATTTTCAAAAATCACATGGCACAAGCACTTGGCAACGCTCACTATGTGACTGATAATCAAAATTCTGAAACTTACCGCAACTAGTTTATGAAAGATGAGAGAATGAGAATTCAAGTGCCTGAAGATAAAATTCTCCCACAAAACAGGACACCGACTGAAGAGGGAGGATATTTTGACAATGACGATTTCTCGACGTGCAGACGCGATGTGTGGAAGTGTTGCTGACCCATTTTTCCGGTCCTACTGGGGGCATGGCGGACACACGACTTTCTCAAAATAATGTGAGAGAATGAGGTGACTACCTCCGTGACAGCCACATGATGTTGTCCTTACTCAACACGGTTCACTGTTAAAATCCGTATTCTCTAAAAAGTTGAAGGTGAAGAGCAGGTGAAAATAACGATACATTGGATTTTGGCGAAAATCTACTTGGTTCATCGTCAGTAGTTGTTGAAGTTGGAAACTCCGAGAAAGGGACACGTGAGAGAATGAGGATATCGAACTTCAAATTTGAAATTTCATACCTAAGTTTTCAAGGAAAGGGATGAAACTTGATTCGAATTAAAGCTATCGTCTTCTCCCTTAAGCCCAAATTTTTTTTTTTTTTTTAAATCAAATAGGAGAGCCATCGTGTTTGAAAGACCTAAAATTTCCAGTTTTCGTGGAATCACCCAGGTATCCCTTACCTTTAGTAGTTAACGTGTGGGAGCACTCCCACACGCGCCTCAGTGAGGCGACCTCACCCCGGCACGAACATCGGCGAACGGAAGACGAATGTGCTTCCTTGCGCGGCCACTAGATCACAAGCGACTGTTCTCGTGCGCGGAAAACCGGGAATGGCTGTTCAATCATAGCCCTCAACTTCCAATAGGTCGCTCTCCTCGTCTCCTCCCTAGCCCTTCACGGCTCACCTCGTCGGCATCTCTATTAATACCGATCATGATATTTTGGCTGAAAAGGGGGAAACCCTGATCCGGAATGGTGGAGGTCCTGGCGACCCCATGTCTGCTCCCTTGGACAAATGTCTGGCCTAGACTTGGATCCAAGTCTCTTCCTGGGTTCGAGAACCCAGGAACTTCGCTTCAGGGTCTTCTGGTGATTCCACATCGTTTCGAAGACTATGACAGAAGGTGTAGCGTATCAGGAACTCCTGATTCGTCCTGATTCAGGACGCCTCCAGTGGTACCACACTGCTTTCCAACACAAGTGCCTGCACACAATCCCGCAGGGAACCCTCGACTATTCGAGCGTGGTCTCTGGGAAAGCTAACCTGGTCCAATTCCACCCGATTTCTCCTACCACAAGCGGCGGCTAGTTTTTGGATTAAGTACCTTCGGATCTCTGTCCATGATACAACACAAAATACCAGCTGTTAGGAACACGATTACACTTCTGCACACCCGCACATATAAGGTCCCGACGATAAATATCCACACTAAATAGTCAACAATGGAGAAATTTTGCTATAAAAGTTGAGTAGGTACAATAACCTTGTCACTCGACTAATGAGGCTCTTACGCTGGTGCAGCTTGTTTAAAAATTTTCCACAAACAGAAGTGTAAAATTTGCCGCGTTTTGAATGATTTCTTAATAGTCAACTTATGATTCATGACGCTGAACGACATAACATTACTATGGCCCATCAGACATACTTGGACCAAATCAAATCAAATATATCTTTATTGCTTTGGGTATAAATACCCATGCAATGGGTTTTCCAACATACAAAAAAGAAAATATAATGATCGCCTGTTTCAATTTAAACAGTAACTGTTTAAATTGAAACAGGCGATTATACAACTGTTGTACAGCGCTTCAATACAAAAAAGAAAATATAATAATCGCCTGTTTCAATTTAAACAGTAACTGTTTAAATTGAAACAGGCGATTATACAACTGTTGTACAGCGCTTCAATACAAAAAAGAAAATATAATAATCGCCTGTTTCAATTAAACAGTAACTGTTTAATTTAAAACAGCGATTGTACAACTTCAATAGAGAACAAAAGAGACATCCAAACGAACAAACAAATACACGTTTTTGAGAAACACAGACTCAAACAATACACACACACACACACACACACACACTCACCCTAATCTCTATTTCCAAAATAGGTACTGATTTGTTACTTCAAATTTAATTTATTTCAAATATTATAATTATTTCAAATTAATTTATTTCAAATATAATA